>BSBK01001205.1:0-622500 GCA_027943335.1 Chamaecyparis obtusa
TCCCTGAAAAACCTAAAGAGCTGAAGGAGATGCAAGAAACTATCCAAAAGATGGAAAACCTCTAGAAGAAGGATGAGGAGATGATAATAGATAATTAGCTAGTTCTTGCTAGTAGTTGTTTTGTAGTTTGTTTTGTCTTTAGTTGCTATTTTTGAACTGGTCAGTTGTAGGTCCCTGTTGTTGTTTTCCAGCAAGTGTTTCATTTTGGTTACTTTAATGCTCTTTCTTTATGTTGTTTTGTACTATGGTTTTGGGTCCATGTAAAACCTGCTTTTACCTTAATCAAAAACATATTAAAGTTTAATTTCCTTTAGCAGTGTCTCCATAGTTCTCAGAGACATGTGTACCATTTTCTTAATAGCTTTTGATCTACTTGACCAAAAAAAAATTAAAAATAGATATTATTGTTGTGCACTTGATTCTATACACTTTTTAAAAAATTGTATTTTATTATTTTGATGCATGTTATGTCTCACACACGAAGAAATACCTGATTTTCAAGATGTGCCTACTTCAAAAAATTATTAAAAAATACTCAACAAAAAATTACAAAAAAATACACAACTTCTAGCTTTCACTCTTATCTATATTTCTACTAAAGGGTTTTTCAAAATACTAAGTCTAACTTTATCTTTTTTATGTGCACACCAAACACTATGTTATGTTTTCCTGAAAAAAATAGGAATATTTTTTCATGCACAATGAATTCGACCCTCTTAATCTTAACCATTTTTTAAAACTTTACTAGTTTAGAAACTAGATTTAGAGTACTACAATTATTGTTATTTACACATATTCTAATTTTGAGTGCATGACTCTCAAATTTCACATCCAATTTCAAGGTTACCTAATTTCAAAAAAAAAGTGGCCACTTATACCCTCTTTTGCATGTCATATTGGTGTACTTACCCATTCACTAGTATCAAATGAATGCAAATAATCACTTTGGCCAAAGCATAATTTAGCTAGTTCCCTAACAGATAGGTCAAAAAAATAAAACACCTATCCTTCCTTATTATCCCATATTCAACACCTGTCCATAAATACAAAGACACATGCATAGGAAATCAAGCAAAACATCACCCTCATAGTATGCCATGTGTTAAGGTTTTAAGATCGTTGCAAATGTAATAGCACTCCTGCTTGTATGTGTTTTCCAAATGCATCGATTTATTTGTATTTATACATGACAAGGACAAGAAAAGACATGTCCCTACATGTCTATTCACTAATTTATTTTTATCAATTTAACTATTTAGTTATTATGAGAATAATTATAATCTAACTTTATATATATATATATATATATATATATATATATATATATATATATATAGTAACATCAATTATTATATATACTGATATATATGTATATATATAATACATCATTTCTCATAATAATCATAGAGCCAATATTATTTATCTGACCAATGCTGCAAACATCAACACTCCCTCTTAGCTAGGGAGGATAAATCAATCCAATGTCAATACTTAAGACACTTGACAACATCAATTATATGATGTAAGCAATAAGGGCATCATCCTCATGATGTAGTCAATAGAAACATAGTCTCAATGTGTGGATTGCCTCCATCGATGATTCTATCCACAAGTCCTCAGGTGGACTAACTCTGTTAGTGATTCTATCCACAAGTCCTCAAGTGGATTGCCTCCATCGACGATTCTATCCACAAGTCCTTAGGTGGATTACCTCCATCAACGATTCTATCCATTTTATATCTTGAGTATTGGCCTATCAGAATGTCAACACATGACATTCACCTAAGTACTCAAGAGTTCATAAAGATATCATCTCATGATATCGAGAGCATTGGCCTACAAAATATCAACTCTCAAGATATTCACCAAGTGCTCAGAGTAATGCCCTACCAACATCAATTCTCATGATGTCCACCAACGACTCAAGAGTTCATAAAGATATCATCTCATGATATCAAGAGCATTGGCCTGCAGAATATCAAGTCTCATGATATCCACCAAGTACTCAACAAATGTTCATAGGTAATGTGCACTTACCATAAGAACATTCACAACATCTATTATGATCTATTTCAGCCATCACAAGATGTCTATCACAATAGAAGATGCCATCTATTATGATATGTTTCAACCATCACAAGATGTCTATCACAATAGAAGATGTCATCTATCACGATCTATTTCAGCCATCACAAGATGTCTATCACAATAGAAGATCAAGTTATTGTAAGATTGTCACCTTCGAATAAATTTTGCAAATACAAGTGATAATCATTTGGAAGTCGTCACTTCCTCATGATTTACACAAGGGGTGGGCCCATTAAAAATATTCATGATTCATTAGTAAAAAAATTAATTTTATCAAGTTTACCTCAGAAGTGTTTCACCTTCAATAATGAATTCCCTCTCAATCAATATGATCAAGATTGTCACAAGTTGATTGAATCATCTGCTCCCTCTGAAGCTCAAGTTTATCAAATTCTTGACCTCTTTTGAAATGTCAGACTCCCTTTGCATCTAGTCTCAATCATCAATTTGTTTGCAAGCATCAAGTTCTTTCTCCCTCGAATGCAATTATCATGTGCTTCTGTCTTGAAGGTATGTCAAAGAGAGATTACAAATAGCTCACTAAACTATCTTGAACAGAAACACTAATGATAGAAGCATACAAGATTTTACTAACCAATAGTATAGCATGAATTACAAACTCAAAAATCATGTGCATTAATAAAACATGGAATACTTATATTTTATAAATTTCAAGTATTTCATCCTGTAAGCTGAGCCCTTATAGAAAATATCATGCAAATTCACAAAATGATGTTGTCATTCTTGATTTCATTACCATAATTCCTCACATTACCTATCTTTAATATACAAAGGTTCTATACACTATGACAACCTTCAATATGATCAGATCTCCCTTCAAGCGATTAGGATTTTAAAGAAGGAACCTCGCTCTTTTACAGATTTTGCATACACTCGTACACAATCAGTCTTAAATTTGTTTATCACCAACATAACCATAATTTAGAAAAATCCAACGATTCATTTGTGAGATATGGTCCTCGTACTGAGACTATATTTTTTAAGACAATCACACATTCACCATCAATAAACTACTCTCTTACATTTGTAACTTGGCTATGATACCATGTTAAGGTTTTAGGATCGTTGCAAATGTAATAGTACTCCTGATTGTATGTGTTTTCCAAATGCATCGATCTCTTTGTATTTATACATGACAAGGACAAGAAGAGACATGTCTCATGAAGGGACATGTCTATTCATTAATTTATTTTTATCAATTTAAGTATTTAATTATTATGAGAATAATTATAATCTAACTATATATATGTATATCATATAGTTAATATTATTTATCCTACCGATGCTACAAACATCAACACCATGAAAGAACTATTCCCTACTTCTAGTAAAAATGATAGAGTATCAACTCTAGTTCTCGTGAAAACTCTAGCATGCACATAATTTAAATCAAACATTCAATTTGTGGGGCTAAAAGATTCCCATTAAGATTACAAGCATGTGTTAAATTTTCCCTTGCATAAGAAAAACAATTTTAGATGCCATAATGAATAATCAAATAGTTGCCTATTTTGAAAAATCCTCTACTAGCTCATAATGTCAACTAATAATTATTTACTTCTCTCAAAAAATTAGTAAAAGGAAAAAGTTAATTACTTAACAATTCTCAATACAATGTAACTAATCTATGATCTATTTCACAATTAACAACACATGTCAAGTCCCATATTGTGATTGTGTACATTTGAAACCCTTAACTTATCTTTGATAAAAAAAATTCATGTCAAATAATTAATATTTAATATTTAAACACTCGCATAAGCATAAAAATGGTTAATGGAGGCATCTAGTTACAAGATGTTAATTAACTAGTTTTAAAAAAATAATTATTTGTGTATACATGCAAATGTCTACAACTCATTTCACATCTTGGTAATAGAAGGGTGGCGTGGTAGGGAACTTCCCTTACAAAAAATAAGAGACACCTCATTGGAACATAAATAAAGCACATGATTTGCGGACATGAATAAATGGCCAAGTTTAAATGAATTCCAATCAAACAACTTTTCAAATTTATGCCAAATGGAAGCTTTGAAATGACATGGTACAAAGGATTGTAGGAACACATCTACAACATTAAATAGAGACTTGAGTCTCCTTGCCACACCAATATAGACCGATATACCGGAATATCGAATTCCGAAGATGGTATCCATTGTTTGTGTGCGACATCGAAGGATGGAATTGGAATTTCAATATTCCAATTTTACCCAAAAAATAGGCATATCGTCTTCCACTTGAAAAGGTGGAATTGGAATATCGGACTCGCATTCCCATTTCAAATGCCAATTTAATCCAGTCCATTGGGTCCGCTTGCATTAATATTATTTCACGTCCGCAATCGTTGGGAATTTTTTTACTATTTTCCCATTCGTGAGGGTGTCCGGAGGTCAGGGGTTTGAAAATACTGTCGCGATGTCCTGTCTGTAGATGGACTTTTGTAGGGCTTTATGAGCTGAGATGACATTTTGGGCGATAGCACTCGGAAGGTGAGAAAATGCACAGGTGTAGAAAATGTGGAAAGCGGTTTTATATTGAAGTTGATCTTCGAGATCATCTTAAGCTGTGCGGTGAACCTATTCAGTGCCATTGCGGTCTGAGGTTTGCTTTTAAGTGTAATCTTGTTCCTCACAGAAAGACGCATCCTGAATGTCTGGAACATTCTTCATCTGCCATTGATGAGCGCAGAAAGACTCCTTCGCTTTGTAGTGGTTTTGTTAAGAGTACTGGCTGGCCTTCTGCTTCTATTGTGTCACTTGGTGAGGATTTCTCTCAGATGTCCTTTCCTACCGGCGGGGTTAAGGTAGAAGATATTGACTATAGTCGTGGCTAGGGTTTGGAGGCTTCTGGGTATTCGGGAAATCATTTTCAAGATATGTATCTTTTAGAATTGCAGCATATTCCAGAATTGACTATATCTGGCATTTGGTATTCCATGTTCCAAACGGGCCCTAAAAGAAAATGACAGAACTCTCATATTTGTGCCTAGGTCAATATTTTATAATAGTAAATGGGTGGCTATGACCCATAATGGCATTTTTATTTATTTTTGTCTCTTATGACTATTTCAAGCTTATGTTATAAAAATTAGAAGGTCAACAAAACTTAATGACAACAATTTATGGAAATGTTAATTTTTTTTTGGGGGGGTCAATGTTGTTTGATTGGCACAAGAATAGTTGAATAAAGCTAATGTAGTGGCCAAATTTATCATCATTTTAAAGTTAACAACGTATAAGAGGTCAACACATGAAAGTTAGAATATCAAGATTTACACAATATTGGTTAAGAAAAGCTTTTAAATCCTTATAAAAATTATACTAGTGGGCGTAGATAAACTCTACAAAATTTTCAATCGATCTTTGTCAATTGCTAAAATGGAGTTTGAAAAAGAAAGAAACAAAGCCTGGTGTGCTTAATAGGGATACATTTGCAAAGCTAACAAGATCTTAGAGTTCTCAAATTAAACTGATCGAAGAAGAAACAATATGAGGGGAAGGATTTTTAAGGAACCTAGATCTAAAATGATGCCTTCCTCTTAAAAAATCCATTTTTCTCTCCCAACTCGTACCTATCTCCCCTTCTTTGATTTGCTTTTCTTTGTATCTTTTTCATACCTATTTCCCTCTCTAAATAATATTTCTCTCCATTTTTCATTAAAGCTCCCAACGCCCAATATTAACTACTCATCTTTCCCCCACTTAATGTATATGGTGTTCTTTTATTAAGCATGTGCTAGTTAACATTCCATGCATCATAAAGCCATATGGTAGTTAATCTATAAAAAATATTTGTTTCCTCCAGTCCCTTGGTTAGGAAAACCTTTCATTTTAACACCAATGGTAATATACAATGGGTAAACTTAACTCTTCATTTTACTCTCATCAACTAAATTTAATTCAACAAATTGCATGGATCAATATTATATCCTTTAATTTTACTTGTTTATTTATCATTTTTAACTATGTATTTATTTATACATGTAATTTTTAAATTTACCTTTACCATTTAAAAGAGGACTCAATTTTCTTATTATTATATATATTTTTAAAGAAAATAAATATAAGATTATTTACTTTTATATGATAAAATACACTAGCATTTACATGCATAATTTTTTTATAAAAGAATATTCTTAATAATTGTAAGCTCTCTAAATTTTAAATATTTTTATATTATCATTGAAAGTATAAAAAACAATCACTAATTTTAATTCACTAATTGATGCATTTGTAGATAGGGTTAGAAATTCATTAAAATGGACATAATCACCTATTTAAGTGAGTGTGTGAGTGATTGATTCTATCATTCTTTCCATTATCGAAGTGCTAACGTCTTCTACCTAGGCCTCATTCTCACTTTCCAACTCGTCACAACTCACTAGCATTCAACATGACGCTTAAGGAGACACTTCTCACTAGCATTCAACATGAAGCTTAAGGAGGCACTTTCCAACTCATCACAACTCACTAGCATTCTGCCTAGGAAGCTCAAGGAGGCACTTCTCACTATCATTCAACACGAAGGCTCTTTTAAGGTGCAAGGAATACTAGATGGACAAAAGATCAGCACCTTGCTTGATATTGGTGCTACACATAATTTTATTGATGCTAAGTTGGTTGAGAGGTGTGGTATACGAATAGAGAACTTTGAAGGAATAAGAGTGCAGGTTACAGATGGATACACTCTCAAGTGTGATAAGATGATCTTAAATATTCTCATGTGTTTGAATAACTTTTGAGTTCAAGGCTGATTTTTATGTGGTGAACATGGGAGATACTGATATGGTATTGGGGATGACATGGATTCATGACATAGGTGAGTTTACCCTTAACCTTAGTGTCATGGAAATGTGATTTCTGATGGATGGGAAGAACCATGGGTTAAAGGGCCTCAGAGACACTAGTTGCAAGACTATATCTTTCAAGAGGATGGAACAACCCATGCATCATGAAATGGTTAAGTGGGTAGTAGGATGTGTTTTGATGCCAACACAGGAGGATTAAAAAAAACCTATTTATCATCCTGACATATAAGAGTTGAGAATTAAGCATACCAAAGTGTTTAGTGAGATTCCACCTGGTAGACCTCCAGACAAAGAGATACAACATATCATCAAGTTGGAGGAGGGTTCTAAGCCTATGATAGTTACTCCCTATAGGTAATCCAAGAGGATCAAGGATGATATACATAAAACAATCAAGGAGTTACTTGCTATGAGACACATTAGGCCTAGTAAGTCCCCATTTGCTTCATCTATGCTCCTAGTCAAGAAAAATATGGTACTTTATGAATGTGTATTGACTACAGATCACTGAATAAGAGGACTATCAAAAATAGGTACCATATCCCTAAGACTAATGAGTTGATAGAATAGTTACATGGTGCCCATTATTTCTCCAAGATTGATTTGAGGTCAGGGTATCGTCAAATTCCTTTTAGGGAGCAGGATATTGAGAAGACAACCTTCCCTTGTCATTGTGGGCATTTTGAGTTTGTGGTTATGGCATTTGGGCTAACCAACGCACTTGCTACATTTCAATCCATGATAAATAGGATATTTTATTCATAATTGAGGCACTTTGTGTTGGTCTTCTTTGATGACATATTAGTGTACAACAAAACATGAGAGGAGTATATTGCACATTTTGATATAGTCTTGGGTATTCTTGGCAAGGAGTCCTTGTATGCCAAGGAATCCAAGTGTGAATTGGGCACGACAAAGTTGTTTTACTTTTGCCACATCATCAGCACAGAGGGAGTGCATATGGATCTTGACAAGGTCAGGGCAATCATCGAGTGACCTACACATGAGAATCTTACACAACTTAGAGGGTTTTGGGGATTATGTCATTTCTATTGCAGGTTTATTACTAAATATTCACAATATGAAACTCCACTCATGCAAATTTGACCAAGAAGGGAGCTTTCATTTGGACTCAGGAGGCATGTCCCTAAATAAACATCAGTTCTTGCAGTGGCATCACTGCCCACATGATGTTCGTAAATGCCCATGCTCTCATCCTTTTTATTTTCATCCTCTGGTGTATCTCTTCCATTTGTGATGCCCCAACTAGGTGGGAAAGCCTCTGTGGTATCCACCTCATCGCACTCTAAATTTAGGGAATGTAATTCATCACAACTTTGTTCCCATCTTTTTGTTTAAAAATTATATATATACATATTTATGAAGACTATCCAACACTTGCATTGTCAGATATCAATAAACCCTTTGAGCTACACTATGATGCTTCAGGGGAGGGGATTGGAGTAGTTTGTTGATGTTATTGTAGCTATGGTCGGATTCCTTTAGGATGACATAGATAACATAAAGGTATTGATAATATAATAATATTATTGATATTATAATTATTATATTAATAATATAATTATATTGATAATATAATAATTATATTTATTGTGATAATATAATTATATGTTAATTAATATATAATTAACTATAAGAGATAATTATTATAATAATATAATTATATTATATAATAATATAATTATATTATATAATAATATAATTATATTATATAATAATATAATTATATTATTGTATCATAATTAATGAAGCCAAATTAGTAAGACGGGTGACCCTTGGTGAAGGGGCACCACAGATATGTATAAAGGAAGAATAAATCTTCCTCTCCCATTATTCTACATATAAACAATAAAAAACAACATGGTATCAGAGTGGGTTCCCTACCAACCTGTGAGGTTTAACAAGGGGTATTTATTGTGAGTGTATAAGTATAGAGACCAAACATAAAGAGATGGGAATAGTCCACACAACACTAGGTGGTCTTGAGAAATCAAATCAAATTTCTTAGTTGGATTATTTTGTGATTTACAACAATTGGAAAGGTCTTCCTAGAAGAACAATTTCAGAGTTTGAGGGTAGGGATGGTATGTTTTGATTAAGTAAAAATAGGTTTTGTTAGGACCCAAAACCTTTACAAAGTATTTAGAGATAAACCATTAAGAGTAAAAATGAGTCTGTGCCTTAGCACCCCATAGTAAAAGTAGAAAACAACATAACAGTATTTAAGAAACAAAAGTCTGTAGCAGAAGAAACAAAACAGGACAACCAAACTAAAGGACAAGACAACACAAAAAGATAGCTAAATACATTTCATTAGGTCCCCAGCCTGGACCACCATAATTTGCATGTGTTCAGTAGAATCCTTAGGCTCTTTCAAGTCCTTGTCATCTTTGGTCTCCGTCTTCTTGGTACTAGCTCAAGTACACTTTCACAGTCTGGTGGCTTCCTTCAGGTCCTTCGTGTCCTTACCACCTTTAATATGCTTCATCTTATCAACCATGATCTTAACATGATCATTGTAGGCCTTAAGTATGGCATGACTCTATTCCCCAATCTTCCTCATAGCCTCCTCTAATTTGTCCACTCTTCTAAATAGGGTGTCAAGCCTTTCACCAAAGTCCCCATCAATAATCTTAGCCTCTTTTTATTTGAGGCCTTTTTCCAAGTTATAGACCTTGTCCACCATGGTAGCGTAGGCATCAACTTTTCCTACCACATCTCTCATTTCCTCCAGACATGTAGAAATAGGTCTATCACCCATGTTCATATTGTTAAGAAGATTAACCTCACAACCCATAATACAAGTTTGATCTTTGACCCGGGCAACATCATCCAACAATTTCCCCAAAGTGTGCAAGTAAAATCAACCTGGCAGTTTTTCTCTTTTGTCACAATGGTATTTCCGCTCTTCTCCTTATCATTCTCCTTTTCTACATTATCCTCAGTCCCAAGAACACTTTTGTCAATTTTTTCCACAATTTCTTCAATGACCTGGTTAGCATCTTGCAGGTTCTCCTCCTCTTTGTCTAGAAAATTCTTGTCTTCACCCAGGTTACCTAAATCCCCATCCCAATTAGCATCATCCTCCACACCCAGCTTAACCTCAGTGCTTATCCTCTGCTCAAAGTCATCATCTTCCTCAGAAGAGATGACAATGTTCATCTTATAGAGTCTTTTGAAGCTTTTAGACTTGTTCCTCTTGCCAATGGAATCCCCTCTTTTCCTCTTGCCGCCATCTTTCTCCCTTTCCTCCGCATAGTCCTCATCTCCAAAATCCTTCTCAGTAGTAGAAACATCCACCACAGACTTTCCCTTATCATTCTTGGAAGGAGAACCCTTGAATTTAGTCTTCTTAGTGGTTTTAACCTCAAGGGTTTCCTCCACATCATCTTCAGTATCAACTCCATACAAATCATCATCCTCTTCTCCTTCTATTTCTTCATCATCCCTAGCTCTACCCTTAAGGAAGGGTTTTTCCACCTTCTTAGTTTTTAGGAGATCAAACACCAGGACCATTAAACCCTAGTGCAAAGCATGATCCCCATGAGGATCCTTTTGAGTGCTATTGATGGTATATTCCAAGGAGCTTAGAAAATAGTAATGGAAGCTAATTTTCTCATTATGTCTAAAATGGTTAAGCAACATAAAATGATGGCCATAGGCTCTGGTAAACCTACCATCGAGCGTAATGTAGTTAATAATGGCATATAGAACAACCCTCCAAGGCCGGGAAATCTGCTTGGGGTCGTGGTAAGATTTATCCACCTTCACCAACCGCTTTTGCTCTTGCTCTATGTCGGGGAACTTCTCAGGAGCCTTATTAGAGATACTCTTATCTTTGTAGAATTTAAGCCCCTCCATGCTCATACCAGTAGCTTTAGCAACAATCTCCTCTGTGATCTCCATGTACTAATTACCCACGAGCACACTACCATTCTTCCAAGTTTTGAGGAAGTGTTTGGACATAGTCAGATTTTTGCCATGCAGCCTCTCCATAAAATCCGCCATACCGCCTTTCCTCAAAATCCCCCAAACCTCCTTACTCTATTTCCACTCCTTGCAATTTGCAGGTTCAAACCTTTTCTTGCTTCCTCCCATGTCTTCACTCTGGTTTTCCTTCACATTAACTCTCAATAATAAACCTCGAATATCATTATGAACGTCGCCTTCTTCGAAATCCTTCTTATACAACACCCAGGTATGGATGGTATGTTGTTATATGATTTCCTTGTGTTTGTTTCAGAATACTGAAATGCATGGGTTTGCTATAGTTATCATTATGTAGTATTGTTGGTCAATTCCATTGGAGAATACATGTGGCATAAATAATATTAGTATATTATCAAGGTAACAATTTAAGCACGACATTGACTACTTTACTAGTTTTGATGGTAGTAATAATCCATGAGCTTGATACTAACTATTTGATGCATCATTTCCTATTTTGCACAATGGTTGAAGAACACGATGATGTATATTAAGATGACAACATTTGGTTTCTTTGCACAACAATAAAAGATTATTTTGGTGGTTGGGAGCATCATATCTTTATGTTATTTATTTTTGGAGGTTGAATCTTGGAGCATCATATTACCACTATCATTGAAATACAACCTATAATCTATGTTAGTAGGTTGCACTTATGCTTATACAATGTTACTAATCCCTAGAGGAGATGGCATGTATCACTTATTGGACAATGTTTCTATGTGATTGATGACCACCAACATAAGTAGAATCAAAATTTATTGTAGAAGCAGTCTAAGACTTACATAGGTGGGAAGGACTTTCATATTAGTTTACTCTTGATATCGGGAAGTTTGACAACAAGCACTTTGGGATATACGACACCATTCAAACATATGAAATAAATGAGTTTGATATTAATACTATAAGATGGAGCGTGGTATGAAGTGGACATGTCTAGCATATGCTTTTTATATGCAACATGTAAGATCAATTTTATTCAAACAAACTGTGTGGATAAGCAACTAAAGGTTCATTGGTGATATACAACACTGTTCAAAATAGAGTACATAAAATATTGTCAAACTTAGTCAATAAACAATCTATACCTAACACAACAAATCAAGTACAAAATAAATAAAAAGGTGCATAATCACAATTCTTTGACAAGGAAGACTTGAACTAGAAAAAAATTAGGGAGTCCAGGGAAGGTGAAATTAAATGAGGATCTTTATAGTTATATGATCATTCATACTTCAGGGAAGGGAAATATCCCACACATTATTTTGGAAAATAATTTGCAAACAAAAAATACAATAAGACTAGACCAAGATTATATTCATTGTTGAAACTACAATGAATTTTCATGGTGTTGAAAATTCAGTGGGATTCCTCAGACTAATAGCTTTCAAATCCCAGAGATATTGAGGCTAGGATAGGTGATTCAAACTGATATTGATCACATTTTACTAGATGTGATTTGGTTATGGAAAATAATATTTTATTATGGCCAGTAATCAATAATTATAAGTCTCAATGTGGATAATTTTGCATGAACAGTTGACTGGTGATTAACATAAGAGATGTTTGTCTAATCACAACTTGTCACTTACCGAACATGAGATAGAAAATGGAATAGGATATATACTTGATTTAGATTGGTTCGATATATATATATATATATATATATATATATATATATATATATATATATATATATATATATATATATATATATATATATATATATATATATATATATATATATATATATATATATATATTCCATAGGGGGAGCACTCCAAGTATCTTAAGTTAGCCAAGAAAGGAGGTTTTATCAATGAGTCATTGCTCAATCTATTCTACAGATTTAAGGGATAATTATCCACGAGTCAATATGAGATCATATTATATATTCATATTTGGTCTAGGGCTCAATCTTATGATAGTAGGTCCAAGGTGGTCTTGGATCTAGCACTTTCAACTATATGTGAATCATGCCAGATGATGAGAGTCTCTTGGAGCAAGATATATTCCATGATTGAGACTATGTGAGTAGGGTATGCTTTTGTGATAGAGGGAGTAGCTAGAGGATTTGCTTCATTTAATTTCTAAGGATCTTGGTCATGTTACTTCAGAGGGAGTAGACCATGTCGAGGTATCTTCTCTAGTGATCAGGAAACTATAGCAGTCAAAGGACTATATTTCATGGGATGGAGTCCCACGTATGTACGCTGGAAGGCCTTTATGTGAACACCTAAGTCATATTAGTCCTGGATATATGGATACTTGGGATTCACCAAGAGTGATGCAAACTCCAACCTTGTATTTCATGATAGGTCAAGCATGTGTAGATCAAATATAACTGTATTAGAGATACGGTGCAAAGAAATGCTATTTAGTTGAAGTACATTAGCACTAAGATGACTGATATTCTCACCAAGCCTCTTTCCAAAGTGAATTTTGTGCATTTTTGAGACAAGATTGGAATCGTGGAGAATGAAGCCCTTACTGAGAGGGAGTTCCAATATCAATGATATCTAGAGATGTACTATAATGCATTCTTCTCTGTGAGAGACGTTTGAGGTGTCAACCCTTGTAGAATTTTTCTCTGAGAAGGATAAATTTGAGGTATAAGCTCTTGTAGAATTTTTCTCTGAGATGGAGAAATTTGAGGTATCATCCCTTGTAGCATTTTTCTCTGAGACAAAAATTTGAGGCGTCAACCCTTGTAATGTATTCTTCTCTGTGAGAGATAAGTTTGAGGTGAAATCCCTTGACCCTCTAGGAGTAGCCATGGTGGATGTCATGAGAGATGATCCATGACTTTGTACTTGTGTTTATTCACCCTCTAGGAGTAGCTATGGTTAATGTCATGATGAGATGGAAACATCACATTAAGTGATTTCATGATGGGCACTTGTGCAATTATTCTTTCCATCCTCTGGGAGTATCTATGGTAGATGTCATGTGAGAGACTACATGACTTAACACTTGTGTTTATTCACTCTTTAGGAGTACCCACAATGAACATCATGATGAAATGACGACATCACGTTGAGCGATTTTGTGATGAGCATTTGTATTCATTTGTATTTCCATTCATGTGAGTAGCCATGATGTACCCACCCTCTGGGAGTAGCCATGGTTGATATTACTACATAACTGGGATATTGAGAAGGATTCCTCCCTAGATAAGAGGGAGTGTTAATGTTATTATAGTTATGGTTGGATTCCTTCAAGCCCACATAGATAACATAAAGGTATTGATAATATAATAATATTATTAATAATATAATAATTATATTAACAATATAATTATTGGGGTAGTATAATTATATTGGTAATCTAACTATTATAATCTATGATAATATAATTACATATTATAATAATACAATTATATTATATAATTTTTATAATAATACAATTATTATATTATTATATTATAACTAATGGGGCCAAATTAGGAAGTGTGGTGACCCTTGGTGAAGGGGCACCACTGATATGTATAAAGTAAGAATAAATCTTCCTCTCTCATTATTCTACATACAGACAATAAAAAAATATACTCCTTATGCATGACAAACATCTGATTACTTTTGAGAGCCAGAATCTGAGAGGTCCAAAGAGGAGCTACAATGTTTATGATAAGGAAATGTTGGCCATTAAACATGTATTGGCCAAGTTCAGGCAATACGTAGTGGGTAGAAAGTTCGTTGTTAGAACAAACCATAATAGCTTGAGAAATTTCCTAGGGTAGTGGGATCTTAATGATCATCAACAGAAGTGGGTGAGAAAGCTACAATCTTATGATTTTGACATCTCCTTTGTCAAGGGGACACACAATATAGTTGTTGATGCTTTATCTCACCATCTGCATTTAATTTCCATGGTTGAGATTTGATAGGATTGGAGACATATGATCATGGTAGAGTATGCCAAGGACTCGTGGGCTTCATGTATTGTTGAGGGGTTGATACAGGATGATAGATACTCAGTTGTGAATGATCTCATCATTTACAAAGGGAGGATATTTTTGACCCTAGAATCAGAGGTGAAGAATATGGTGTTGATGTCCTTTCATGATACACATATGGTAGGACATCCTAGGTACTTCAAAACTTATAGAGAAATACATGAGAGGTTCACTTGGAAGGGGCTGAAATCACATGTTATTCGCTATGTCTAAGAGTGTCCTGTTTTCTAGAAAATTAAATAGGATCACACATACCCTATAGGCCTACTTCATCCACTTCCAATTCCTAATAGGAAATGGGAATTCATATCTATGGATTTCATTACAAGATTTCCAAAAGCCCAAGGTAGATATTGCATTTATGTTTTGGTTGATCATTTGACTAAGTATGCTCATTTCTTTCTGATCACTACTTCATATTAATCTACATGGGTAGCATAGTTATTTTTCCATGAGATATTTTGATTGCATTGGTTACCTCAGATAATTTTCAGTGATAGATATAGTTAGTTCATGATTCATTTCTAGAAGGAAATCTTCAGATTTTGTGGGACTAATCTCACTATGAGCACTAGTTATCACCTCCAAATAGATGGAAAGACTGAGATAGTTAAAAAATAGGTGGAGGGATATCTCAAAAACTAAATTGTAGGACAACAAAAAGGTTGGGTTAAGTGGATATATCTTTGTGAGTGTTGCTATAATACCACTTACCATCTTTCTATTCAGATGACACCATTCATGGCCTTGTATGGTTATGAGGTGCCTAGCTTTCTTGACTTGTTGATGAGTGACAGTGGAGTGCCCAGTGTTGGGAGTATGTTGTAGAAGAATAAGAATATCGTGAGGGCTCTTACAAAGAATATCCATAAGGCACAAAATCAATAGAAGTAGTATGTAGACTAGAAGAGAGTTGAGCGCTTATTTGAGGTAGGGGATATGGTGTACTTGATATTGGAACCCTATACACAATCATCTCTCAAGAAGAGTGCAGAAGAGAAGCTCAAGCCATGCTATTATCGACACTTCATAATCATTATGTGTGCAGGTGAGGTGGCTTATGAGCTAGAGTTACTGGTAGATAACATGGTACATAATGTTTTCCATGTATCATGCCTCAAGAAGGTGTTAGGGCATCATGTGACTCCTTCCATGACTTTACTAACCTTAGATGATGAGGGTAAGTTGATATTGGTACCTAAGGCTATTTTGGATGTTAGACAGAAATAATTGAGGAGATGAGTTATCAGGGAATATATAACCAAATGGAGAGACTTGTCAGTCGAGGATGCTACTTGGGAGAGTGAGGAGTTTTTGCAACATCCATAGTTGAGATTTCTTCGGGATAAGCAATTTTAGGGAGGGCAGACTATAATGTCCCCTTATCACTAGTGCTCAGATTTGACAAAGTTTGGCTTATCATTAGACCCTTGTAGGTCAAGGAGTTAGCGAGAGGGTCATCTGTGCAATTACTCTGGCTTCTCACTTGGCTTTATATGGTTTGGATGAGCCATTATATTCTTAATAATATAATTTTATTTGCACATTAGATTATAATGATATTTTAATATTATTAAAGTGCAAATATAAAATATAAAGTATTATTTTAAAACGGGGAATCTTCTAGAAAGTGCAATTAAATATTATTTTATGTCTTATAGAAGGAGATCGACCTATTGGAGGAAAATAATAAATAGAAGGGGGAGCCTCATTTTTTATCATCCAATATATAACATCTTCTTTTCGTGAAAGCTTGTGGAGCTAAGGGTTTCTGAAGTTTACTACATTGATCATTGGGAATGAACACTCCCATTGATTCGCATAACTGAGGTGGTGAAAGATCCTTCGAAGGGTTGGAACTATTGGAGGAGATAACTCAGTCTTCTCAATGTGCCAAGTTTGTGGCCTAGGGCCAAATTTGTGGAGAAATGATAGAATGAATATTTATGATACAAATTTCAATCATATTGTAGCAGTGTTGAGGACTTACGATTTTTCTCATGGAGGCTTGTTTGTGCATTGATTTCATATGGGTAGTTGGGAACTCCATTTTTTAAGTCTTGGCAATGATTTATGAAAGGGTTTTGAAGGCTTTCCTAAGATTGAAGGTGACATGAACATTGATCATGAATAGTGTCATTGCTACAGTGGTCGTGAACAATACCGCTACAATGGTCATGAACAATACCGCTACATTATATGATAGATTCTGATCATATTTAAATCTTCTTATCAATCCCAGACTCCCTTCATTGTATCTTCATGTTATTGCATTGTATTCGTTATGAGTATAAATCTAAAACACATTTTCAGTGTATTTGTATGGGCATTGTAGTATATGTGTAGGTGTTTATTTGTGTGTGTGTGTGTGTGTGGGTGTGCCTGTGCATGTGTGTGCGCGCGTGCATTTAGAAAAGTCCAAACAATTTCATCTTCAATCTAGTTCATTTTTAGATGTTTAAAAGTCTTTGCAAAATATTTTCTATTGTGTCATTTTGGACCAAGCATAGGTGAAAGCAATTTGAAATTCATAACAATAAGACATCCCTTGGTATGCCAAGTGTTTGAAGAAATTCTCAAGTCAAAATTTAAAAAATTGAATTTAGATTTTGCAAGGCACATTACAAAGAAACAAAAATTAACATTCATTACTATCAAATGAATGCAAACAATCACTTTGGCCAAAGCATAATTTAGCCAATTCCTTGGTAGATAGGTTAGAAAAATAAAACACTTATCCTTCCCCTTTATCCCATATTCGACACCCATCCATAAATACAAATACACACGCATAGGAAATAAAGCAAAATATCACCCTCCTAGTATGCCATGAAAGAACTATTCCCTACTTTTGGTAAAAACAATGGAGAGTATCAATATTTTCATAAAAACTCCAACATGTACATAATTTAAATCAAACATTCAATTTGTTGGGCTAAAAGATTCCCATTAAGATTACAAGCATGTGTTAAACTTTCAATTGCATAAGAAAAAATGAATTTAAATCCCATAACAAATAATCAAATAGTTAACCATTTCAAAATATCCTTTACTAGTTCATAATATCAGCGAATAATCATTTACTTCTCTCAAAAAATTAATAAAAGGAAAAAGTTAATTACTTAACGATTCTTAATACAATATAACTAATCTATGATCTATTTCATAGTTAACAACACATATCAAGTCCCATATTATGACTCTATACATAAGAATACCTTAACTTAAATTTGAAAAAGATTTTCATGTCAAATAATTAATATTTGATATTTAAACACACACATAAGCATAAAATGGTCAATGGAGGTATCTAGTTATAAAATGTCAATTAACTAGTTTAACACAAAGGTAATTATTTATAATGATTAATCACCCCTTGACACTCCAAAAGTAGGAAGGGGTAGGAGAGAGTAGAGATTGACACTCTCCATCTCAAGGCTCCTTAAACTCATCCCTGAGCCCCACACACTAGCCAACTTCGCCTCTATGATGGTGCTCACAAAAAAGTAACTCCTTATGGATACATGTGAATTTCTATAACTCATTTCACATCTTGGGAACAAAAGGGGGGTGTGGCAAAAAACTTTCCTTAAAAAAAAAAGAAATGTCTAATTGGAATATAAACAAAGGCTAAAAGAAAATGACACGAATCTCATATTAAATTCAAACTCCCAATGCCCATTATTAAATTCTCTCCTTTCCCCCCTCTTAATACGTATGGTGTTCTTTTATTAAGCATGGGCTAATTGACTTTCCATGCACCACACAACCATATGGTAGTTGATCTATAAAAAATATTTATTTCCACCACTCTCTTGGTTAGAAAAAACTTTGATTTTAACATCAATGCTAATATATCACGGGTAAACTTTACATTTTATGCTCATCAACTAAATTTAATTCAACAAATTGCATGGATCTATATTATTTCCTTTAGGGCCCATTTGGTGCATGGAATTAATTTATCGAGAATAGGTCTATTCTAGAACAAGGATCTATTTTCGGATTAATTAATCCTGAAAACGAAAGCTGGAATAATATATTTTGCGTTTGGATCCCATATGGAATTGGAATAAGGATTATTTTTCATTTTTTTAATTAATTTAAACAATATGTATTTTTAACTTATTAACAAATTATAATTATATAAAAAAAAAAATTTACAAATTTTAATTTTTGAACTTATCATTTTTGTTGCTGGTTTTTTAATTAAAATATATATATATATATATATTTAACTTATATATTTTTAAATTAAAATATGTATTATTAACTTAAAAAAATAAGATTATAAAAAAAATTATAAAAAAAATAAGATTATAATCCCTTAACCGTTCACGCACAGACTTGAAAAACTTATACATTTTGTTGTAATTTTGAATCCATGAAAAGCTTATTCTGGAATAAAAAATAAATTCCAAGTTTTTTTTGAATTAATTAATCCAAGCATTGGCCCAAAAAGGGGGATTAATTTTCTAATTCGGGAATTCAAAAAATGGCCACAAACAGCGAATTACTTAATTCTCACATTAAATAATGACTATTCCAGGTTAATACCAGGAACCAAACAGGCCCTTAGTTTACCTTGTTTATTTATTATTTGTAATTTATAATTGTAGTTTTTAAATTTACCTTTACATTTAAAAGAGGAATCAATTTTCTTGTTATTATATTTTCATTTTAAGTAAATAAATATAAGATGATTTAATTTTATATGATAAATGCACTAGCATTCACATGCATTTTGTTTAAATAAAAGAATATTCTTAATAATTGTAATTTCTCTAAATTTTAAATGTTTTATATTATCACTATAAGTATAAAAAACAATCACTAATCTTAATTCACTAATTTATGCATTTGTAGACAAGGTTATAGATTCATTAAAACAAACATAATCACCTATCTAAATTTATTTTAAATTCAATTCTTGCTAATACCGAAGTGCTAACCTCTTCTACTTGGGCCTCATTCTCACCTTCTAACCTGTCACAACTTACAACACTCAAATTTGCATCAGTCCGGGTTAGTAATGAAATCCATAATCAATAATCAAATTGTATCATTAATTCATCTCATTCTATATTCAATCATTCACAACACATATAATTACGATGCATAATATACATAAATCAAAGTATAGCCATAACATGATATCCAAAAGACATGTTAATCAAATGTCTAATCATCCATAAATATGATAATCCAATATCTAACATTAATCAAATTCTCACTAAATCAAACATAGTCAACGAAAGTCCATAAATTCTAAAATATCTCTAGAAAACTAGGTCACTAAAGATCATGGTGTGACAAATTCACTTGTCGACGATCTAGAGTTGGCCAAGTTGAGTAAAAAATCGATGCATTATAAAGTTAGTTCTAATTTAATCAATTCATTGTCCTATTTCAAAAGTTTGTGAGATTTAAGAAGTCGATGAGTTGTATTGTGATGGGGTGGCTTGATTTTCAAAGAACAGATGCACCATGAATTACCTTATAGGAGAATTGGCTTACTTTAAAATGACATTGATGCAAATATTCTTGATGATTTCACAAAGTTGTTTAAGTTGATCAAATCATCAATAAGTAATTATGAAAAGGCAATTTAAAGACTTGAAAAAAGTTGGAATATGCTAACAAATTGGTGAGCAATGAGGAGTTGACAATTATGTTTTTGAAAAGTCATTCAAACTTCTTAGGAGAGTTACCAAAGACGCCCACGAGGCAAAACTTGGTAGTTATTATAACTACCATGTTATCTTCCAAAAGGTCCACTTCTTTGTATCATATGAACATTGCAATAATCAAAGTATATGCAAAAAATGGATTTGATGAAATAACTTAGAAACTTTCAAGAAAATGCAACCAACAATGCAAATCCAATTCTAAAACCTTTGCCAACATCCTCCTTTTCCACTAACACAAATACAAGAGCTTTGAAACAGAGTTTGGGTACTCATCATAGAATAAAGGTGTGGTTCTAATGAGGAATGCTTTGGCAAAATGTGCATGCAAAATCTAAAATTAGAGATAGGTTACACAAATTTTTTTATAGAAAGCCACAAAGTGTTGTAATCCCAATGAATGAAATTGGAGGATGCAACTGCGACACATGTACTTGAAGCATAAGTTCTTGATAAACCACTGATTCGTGAATCGGAGGAAGACAAACTCTCACTTCAACAAAACTAATAATTTGTTTTGTCTTTCCAAGTAGTAAATTTCAAGTTGTCCTTTTGTAAAAGTGACTTGTGTCACTTACAATAAAACTTAAGTGAATCCTAACTTGTTTTCAAAAGGGTAGTTGCTAGAAGGAATTACTTACGTAGTTATCCTAAGTGATAACTTAGGTAGTTATCCTAAGTGATTACTTAGGTGGTTGTCCTTAGTATTTACCTGATTAGTTATATTTAGTAGCTACTTAGGTAGTTATTCTAGGAAACCCTATAAATACAAGGCTTTTGTATTGTAAAGGGAATTCTTACAGAGGGGAAACTATGGAGAAATTTCCAAAGAGACTTTTGGCTTTACACTATGTACCAAAGTGTTTTTGAGCTTGTATATTTTCAAAGAGATAATGAAGAATTCATTTAGTCATATGTATTGAATGTAATCATGAGTTATTATTATTTACTTTTTGTATGTTAGGTTGGTAATCTCTTAATGTAATGGTGGAATTGAATTGTTTTCTAATCTATGTAATTGATGTGAATAAATGCACTCATTTCTTGGTATCTTGATTTGAATGTTTTGGCATAGCCTATCTTTTCATATGTCAAGGTTTGTTTTCCTTCTTTCATCATCATTGCATCACGTGCCTAAACACTATTTGTAATCATTATCTATTTTGAATATCAAATGATATTCGTATATCTAGTGTTGGGGTTTTCGTTATCTATTTCCATTAGTTTTGTCTTGTCTCTTTTTTGTACTTTCAGGTTAAAACTACAAATACCCTTATCATATGAGGGAGATACCCCTCTTAATAGTAGAGGAAGATTTTTCTTTACTGCAATCTCTCCAATTGTTGGCATAATTTTCACTGCTCACAAGGCAAATAGAGGCAGTTTTGAAGAAGCACTCGCGGTGACAAATATATTTACCAACAAATTTTTGACAACTATACTAGGGACTAATATATCAGTGTAATTTGTTTCTCAAGTATTTCAAGGTACATTCATTGGAATGAAGGTTGGCGACTTTTTCTAAAAGTTTCAATTCAGAACAATGGTTTGCTATAAAGGAAAATTGGAAAGTGGTAGTGAAAGTGATGATGAAGATTTTTCATATCAAAAGAAGTAGGTCCTTGATGAGCCCATACAAATTGAATTCTCGAAGAGCTTTTATGATGGAATGCAATTTTCTTTTGATACGATTCACCCTTCCTTACTTCAAGATTTGTAAAATATTGAAGAAAAGATGCAAGAAAGATTGAATTTATCACTCAGGATCAAGAACCTTTATCAAAATAAAGTCCTATATGCAATCATAAATATTTTGTTGAGGTGTATCATTAACCAAAATCAAAAGAAGTAGGTCAAAAGAAGTGTATCATTAAGACTTTTCATATCAAAAGAAGTAGGTCCTTGATGACAAAGGGAAGAATTTTATTTCCCATGATCATTCACTCAAACTAAGAATGAACAATAATGATGATGCTCCTTCCCCTACACTTTATGGTCAAATAAATCAAGATCTTGATGATCCTAAACAAGCTCAATTTTTTAAAAGCTTCTATGGTGATATGCAACTTGCTCCTAAAAAGTGCATCCTTCTTTGCTTCAAACGTTACAAGAGATTGAGCACAAGGATAGGAATGAGAATTATTTTCTTTTTATCAAAACATCTTATGATAAAAATGATGAAAATAACTCACTAGAACTTGCATTCGTAAAAGAAGGTGAGATTTTCATGTTTGGTCGAGAAGATGATCAAGAAATGATGGCGGTAGAAAAAGAGGATTGCATTGATGCATGGTAGCAACATTGTCAAAATCACAATAACAAAAAAGAAATATTTGATCAACTTGATAATGACAAGATTGAAGAAGATGCAACAAATGTTCCTAAGACAAGCATGCAACCCAAGCTTAAGATGAAGAAAATATGAATCAAGATGAATCCCATGTAGTTTTTATTCCTATATAGCATCTCAATTCTTTAGACAATGACTTTCTATGTGGAGAAGATATTCTTATGCATCCATGACTGAAAAGGAAAACCCTAGTGATAAAATTATAGTTATGGTAACTACTGAACAATCTTGTAATGCTATGACTGAAGAAGAGGCAACCTCAAGTGAATCTCTAAAAATATCTTCTTTTCTTTCAGAAATGGAGACCTTTACATTTGAGTATATTGATGAAAATTCTTTTAGAGGTACAAATGAAGAAAATCTTAAAGATTTGTCCTAGGTGAAAGAAGATAAGTTATTAGGTTACAATTATTTTCCATGCATAAAACCTGAATATGAGGCATTTGAGCTCATTAATAAATATTACAATGAAGAAACATTGATAAGGGAGGAAATTAACTTCCCAACTTTTAAATCTTTTCATTTTGAAGATATATTTTTGGGGACCGTTGGAGTTGCATGTATGTATTTGATGTCTTATCATGAACTGATTCATCATACAAGATACGTGACAATAAAGAAATAAATAAACTAGAAATATAATAAAGGATTCGAATAGAAGTTAACTATTGTGATATATGTATTCCAAATTGGTGCTTGAAGACTTCAAGTGACGATTCCTTCTAAATGTGAAAATGCTACTTTTAATGAGTTAGGAGGTTCCACACGATTGGATAAGTTTATAAAAAGATTAAAGTATTCATGAAGACTAAGAGTTTGCAGAATCAAAGGATTCTTTATGAATGTATTTGCAACACATGTACTTGAAGCACAAGTTATTGGTAAACCACCGACTCATGAATTGGAGGAAGACAAGCTCTCACTTCAGCAAAATTAATAATTTCTTCTATCTGTCCATGTTGTAAATTTCAAGTTGCCTTTCTGTAAAAGTGACTTGTGTCACTTACTATTGTACACACAAAATAGTGCACTTCTCTAAGTCATTATATCCAAGGAAATCCATAAATAGGAAACCTTAGAAAGCGACCTAGAGCTCTTTATGTATGGAGTTGCAAGATTATTTAAAATTTGCTCTCAGCTAGAGCTATTAAGCTAATGACCTTGCTAGTCAACCACACAATGAGAGATTCAAATGAAGACAAGGGCAAGAATGCCAATATCCCCAAGAATCACTATGAAATGCAAATGCAAACTAGATTAAGATGAATATGCAAGCTAGAAATGAAAGGTGCAAGCTAAGCTATGGAAATGAAAGTACAAGCTATGCTATGAAAAGGAAAGTACAAGTATTACCAAGCCTTCCTAGTTAAACTAGATGAGTTATTCTAAAGCTTGAAAGAAATCTAAACTATGAATGCCATGATAATGAAAGTACTATGCAAGAGTGAAAGCTATGAAAGCATGTAAATATGAGATCCAAGAATGCTCCAAATCTTCAAAAGCTCCAAAGTGACCTAGAAAACCCGCAATATAACATTAGCATAAAAATGAATCACCTAGAATGAGGAAGAGAGCTCTTCTTTTATAAGAAATGAGGAGAAATGGACCATGGAGATTAAGAGGCAAAATTCTTAATCAAGGGTGGAGCTTGAAAGAGGAGCAATCCATGTGCACAAATATCCTTCAATGAGAAAATAAGAGTTGACTTTTGTGTCCATATGAGACAAAAAGTGTTTTTTCCTTTTTTTATAAAATAAGAATAATGTTTTATTTGTGCAACTTAGGATAAGAGGAAAAGGTGGGGGCTTTTTATTTAATAAAAGGGGAGGAAATATTTCTTTTAAATAAATAAAGACTTAGGATAAAATGGTTAGCCCATAGAAAATAATCAAAAATGATAAAATAGGACTTGATCAAGGAAATTGATATAATTGAAAAATGTTGATTTTTTAAAATATTGATTCAGGGATTTGATAAATTGTTGAATGGGGGCCCAAAGTCTAGGCGACCATTTTAGGGTGCATACATTTGCCCCTCTTTGACTAATGTGTGATCATTTCGGGAACACATGCAGTCAAAGAAGTTAAAATGTGAGTTCATTTTGGGATCACAAAACAACTCAGACATGTGTTCATTTTGGGAACACGCCCAGACAAAAATAAACAAGAGATTCTGGACATGAGTTCATTTTGGGATCACATCTAAAATAAGAGATAAAAATCTCAACCTGAGCGAAAGCTCATAAAAAGATAGTTGAATCAAGAAAATCAAAGATTAAATCCAATAGGTACTGCCCCCTCAAAATCAAAATCAAAATCAGGTAGAGGAGAGACAACAAGATGATCAAATCATAATGAAATCATAATCGAAGATAAAGGATAACAAGATAACCATTAGGTAGTGAAAACATGCCCCAGTGATAAATGAGAAGAAAAGAAATGGGGTGAATGGAAGACTAGAAGTGTGAAAGACATGAAAAGGAAGAAATTCCATCAAAGATCGAAGAATTATGCCTCAAAAGGTTAATCAACTATATAGAAGAAAGAGAAATTTTTGAAACACGATTTTGACTATCAAGATGACCTCGAATTTTGATTTCGAGTCTAAAAATGGATCCAAGATGTCAAAATTAGCTAGAGGTGCAATTTTTGCGCAATTCCAAGGTGTTTTGAAAATAGGTCAAAAAGTCAAAATGCTATAAAAAGGGTAAAAAGGTGTGACCGGAAAAAGATGTGATGTGAAAGACAAGGAGCGAAAGATATGGTCAAGAAGAGTTTGAAAGGTGAGCGCAGTTGTCCAACTGATCCATGTAAGATGAAAAGGAGAGCTCTCTCCATATGCAAAGTGCAAAACTAATCTAACATGAACCTAGAAATGCAAGCTACTATGAAAGTGGTTGACTTGCAAGGTCACAACACTTATAGACATCTAATTATCATCATCGAGCGTTATTGGTAGCATCGTAAGAGCATAAAATGCACACTAGTATAACTATGTGGATCTAAATATGATCTATATCAAATAGGAATGTGGGAATCTCACCTAGGCACCAAAGACATATAGGTCAAGATGACTAGTGCAATGAGATTACCAAAATTTGATATGGCAAGATTATACTCACATCGAGACACAAGGAAAGTCAAGATGACTATAAGTATGCACTTGCGCAAACAATCAAGGATAATACCTTGTAGATCCTAAGTGTCAAGTGGATCAAGCATAAATGCTAATGACAATTAGGACTAACAAAATATACCCACAGGCAGAAAAAGCAATAAAACATGTCCTCATGCCCTCAGTCTTCTAGCTATGCATCATCGAAAACTATCATAGGAAGATAACACTCATCAAAGAAATCATCATAGACAACACACAAAGAAAACAAAGTCAATCAAGTCTCAGCGAGTTGAGTGTTTAAGTGTGTGTGTGTAGGTCATAGAGTCAAACTTTGAGTATCACATCTGCGAATGAGAAATACCATATCATGCTAGACTACGGGTAAGATATCTGATAAGTGTTGAGAAACACTTAACGCTAGGGTAGTGTTGAAAAACACTATTTTGGGTGGTGTTGAAAAACACCTGTTGTGAAATGCCCCAAGAAACAAACACATCTAAAGGATCTATGCTAACAGTTATGCCCCCTAGACAAAAATAAAGACCAATTCCAGACCAAGTCAAATAAGGTCAAGGCATGATGGAGAAAGGCTCAGTGTCGAGGACACATGCTAATAAATAGGAGTGCAAAGGCCTCAAGTAGTGCCTGTTTCCAAGTTTTCACCACTTGGAATCTTTTTTCATTTTTTTCATTTTTTTGTATTTTTGCTACCAAGGCCCCTGTTTCTAGGTTTTCACCAAGGCACTTTTTCTATTTTTTTGAATTTTTGCAATTTTTATTTTTTTGTATTTTTTCAGGACTGTATATGCTTTTTAAGATTTTTTCAGCATCATATATGAATTTTTTTGGCATTTTTTCAGGATCATAAAATATATACAAAGGATGCCCCCAGAATGAATAGGCATCAAACTCCCAAGCAAGATCACATCGTGTAGTCCCAATGTCTAGCAAGGTGGAGGACAAGAGGGATTAGCAAGCTGGTGGAAGAGATGAAAGACAAGAGAATAAAGGAGAATGAAAGGAAGAAATCCTCAAAGGAAAACTCCTCAAGAGTACCCAAGCTAGGGAAAATTTGTCATGGAAAGCACATTTGGACAAGCAATGAAAGGCCAGCATAGGATAAGTCACAAAAAGCATAATCCAAAAGAAGGAAAGGATGCAATCCAAAGGAGTAGACATGTCAAGAGGCTTCATAGCATCGTGTTTTACTCTTTTTTTATTAGATCAAGACCAAAGGGGAAAATGATAGTGAAGGGCTAGAATGAATGGAGGAAAATCAATATGAAGGCTAAACATGAATGGAATGAAAGCAAGATCATCGTAAGATAGCTCATAAGATAGCCAAATGATCATGTATATGTCAACATTGTCAAGATCAAAGAGCGAAGATGAAATGGATGAAACATGTAGAAGAACTACGCATGATGCCCGATTGCCAGGTTTTCATCATGGTACTTATCCAAGGCACCACAAGGGAGTGGTTTTCACCATAGGGCAAATTTATTTCTCTTTACTTTTTCTACCAAGGTGCCTATTTCCAAGTTTTCACCAAGGTACATTTTCAATTTTTTTCATTTTTTTCTTTGTTTTCTTTTTTTTTTAATTTTTCCTTTTTTGGAAGAAGGCAAGCTTTTCAGATAATGCTTCTTGAAAGGATAAACCATAATATGTCAAGGATTCAAAATGATATGCTCAAAAATGTTGATAGGGAAAGGGAGATGGAAAGGAAAAAAATGGAGGATACGGTTTTATGTAAAGCGAGTGAGGTTGGAAGATAGGAGGAATAGGCAAATGAGGAAAAAGGATAGAAGGTAGAAGGATAATGAATGGAAGGATTGTGAAAGGGTAGATGGAAAGGAAGGAAAAATCAACATCAACACACACCTTGAAGGGTGGTGAGAGGGTAGAGGAAATGTGAATGAAGGAATATGAGAAGAAATATGGTGAATGTTTAGCAGAGGTTGCGGTTTAGGCGCATGGAATGGAAAAATATTTTTGGAAGAAAATGAGACGGAAGCCTTTGGAAGCTTGAATGTCAACTTCACTTTTTGTTCAATATTAGACTCTTTCAAGAGAGACTTTGGAATCCATATAGCCTTAGGCTTTTCATTTCTTTTTGATGATTTAGAGAGAATATCTTCAATGATGGATTTTGGAACCCATACTTGCCTTGTAGTTTTCTTCTTATATATCTTTTTTGACTTTATGTATCCATGTCGATTAGAGGAGACATGGTGATCTTTTTTTTTTATGGATTCTTGTATTTCTTCCTTTTCTTGTATTGAACATTCAAGTTACTTCCAAAAGACTTGGGACTTGCAGAAGAAGAAGGACGATATGACTGGTTTAGATGGGTGGATGGATGAAAAGGATTCAAGGGTATACATCTATGTTGATCTTGAGGAAAGATAGGAGATGGAGGGACATAAGGACCCAAGATGGATGAAGAATTAGGAGAGTTAGGAGGGGAAAGTGAAGGGACATAAGGGCCCAAGATGGAAGGAAGATGTGAAGACCTTAGTGTTGGTGGAAGAGGTCCAAGGATAGATGCGGAAGATGCAAAAGGATAATCAATAAGTTCATCAGCATCTATATAACAACCAAGGATATCAGCATCTTTAGAGTGAGCATTAGGATTTGCAATAGAATCATGAACATCTTGAATAGGAGGAACTTCTCCGATAGGAATTTTCAAAGCTTGCAAAGACTTAGAAAGAGTAGAAAGTGGAGGTGAACATGGAGTGGTAGAACAAGAAGATGGAAGATTTTGATCTTGACAAGTTGCTTTGGATAGCATAAGTGCATCATTTTTTTCTTGATTTTCAATAGGGTTAACATTGGAAGTAACAACACCATTTTTAATAACCTTAATGGAAGTATCATCTTTGGAAGGCACAAGTGTAGTAAGGTTATTTTGATTGTCAATAAGCTCAATGGTGTGAGTAGTAGCTTGATCTTGCTTAGGAGAAGACTTAAGACATGGTGGAATGAATGAGAAAGGGTGTAAAAGATCAAAAGAACCATGAAACGAATAAGAGACATCATGAAAAGAATTGGATGACATGGAGGGTTCTTGATCTTGATATTTCTTTATGTTCTTTTCTTTATCATTTTTAGAGTCCTCTTGACATGGAGCCACTTCTAAAGACAAGGAAGCATGTTGGAGTTCTATGGAAGACTTTGGAAAAGATGGTGAAGGACCAGCTGAAGTAGGCATTATAGTGCATAAAGGCTTAGGCTTTGTAGGTGTAGCATTATTGAAAGTATTTGCAGCCAAGTGAAGGTTAGATTGAGTTTATTTAAGAGATAGCCCTTGAGGATAACTGTAGGGAACTGCATGAAAAGTATTAGGACTTTTGTTGGATGAAGGATTTGTGAAAGATTTGGAAGACTCGGAAGCTTTAGGAAATGTATGAGTAGAGGATGGAAGGGAACCATCACAAGACAAAGGTCCATCATTAACATAATCTTGCTTGAGAGTGTCATCTTTATTTTCAGCATGAATGTTCTTAGAGGAGAAATGTTCATAGTATCTACATTTATAATCAGCACGAAAAGCATTCTCTTCCTCAATAGAAGTAGATGTATCATATTGTTCACAACAAATATCATAATTTCTCTCAAAATCAGAGTCATATGGATCACCATCATGATCTTTCCAATATGAGGACCCATTTCCAATAAGCACAAGGACACGACTAGGAGGACTCTTAGGAATAGAGGTGCCATAAGTATTGCTACATTGTCCATCATCATAGTCATCATAGTCATCAAAGGTAGGTGTGTCACTCTTTGTGGAAGAGACATTACAAGGACTATCACGTTGCTCTTTATGGTATGCCTTGAGACGAGGAGTAAGACTCTTGGGAGAAGTAGAAGAGGAACGAGATCTTGAAGAAGAGGAAAATGAAGACCTAGTGGAAGAAGAAGACTTGGATAATGAGGAATTCGAATAATGTTTAGAAGAGTCATGATAAGATTTTGAAGATTTAGAATGCGAATAGTATCTAGAAGAATCATGATAAGACTTGGAAGACAAAGAATGTGAGTAATGTTTATAAGAGTCATGATAAGACTTAGAATGTGAGGAATGATGAGAAGATTTAGAAGATGAAGAATATTTGGATAAGATCATGAGTATGATTCTAGAAAAGGCATCTGATTTAATCAATTTTTCTGCTATTTTTGCCATAAATTGTTCACCCATAAGAGTTTTTCAGGAATAATGCTCTTCAAATTGAGCAATGATTTCAAGATCATCTATTCTCAATGAAGGTTCCATAACTAGATATTTGAGATTCATGGTTCTTGAAGAGGAATCAAGCATAAGAATGATAGAAAATAGAAGAATGCAGACTAGATAGTAGGAGAAAAAGAATCAAGAAGAAAAAGAACATGGGAAATGGAGAAGAAAGAAGAAGACTAAGAGTCATCTTGTGCAATTGATACCATAACGTTCATTGAGATATTGAGCAACATGACAGCACCTAGGATCTGAGATCTGGACTGACCAAGGAAGACTGAGAATTGAAGACCCTTGGTGATAAGATGACCTCACAAAATGTCAATACCAAACTAGGATAATTAAAGTTCTCTAATGTCCAAAAAGACATGGTAAGATAGAACTTGCAAAAGGCGTTACCAACACTGTCAAAGAGGTGCTTAAATCAAAGGATTCCAATATCCTTGCACATTTGAACCAGGAGGATGGACTTAGCCAAATTATATAATTGAAATTGAATTTTGATGGAAATGACTTGGACAAAAAGAGGACTAAAATTCTCCAAGAATGCTACTAACAATTCTAGAGATGTACTTTCTCAACAAGAATAATCTTCTAACTTGGCAATTCTTCCCAAGATGACTTTGTAAACCAAAGGATACTAATCCAAGAGGCCTAAAAAAAGGAACTCAAGGTACAGACAGGTTTCTAGCAGCAGGGTAAATCACTCACTTAAAAATCTGGTCAACTAAAAGAGACTGCAAATGGCTAAAGTTAAACAGACTGCAGAAAAATCCTGGGTGACACTTTCCAGGCAAACAAGGTGACACTTTAAGACCAGGCGACACTTTGCCTTAAGCCAGACAACAGTTTTCACGCTAACGGTGCAACACTATCCAGGCATGCAGGGCGACAGCTATTCAGGGGTGAACTTTCGCGCAACAATTCTCAGAACAGGGTGCGACAACTGTTTAGTGTGGCGCGACTCTTTGACCAGTGAAGTGCAAAATCTTAGTTTTGGGACTATTTGTTCAAAATTTTCAGTTTGAGGGTTGATTTTTTTATTTCAGTCACAATGACAACAGTAAATTGACAGGTTTGCAAACAGTAGGGGATCAAACGTGTCTTCAAGCACTTGAAACAAGGGCAAAAGCAACCTTGCCAAGACAAATAATTGTGATATCAAAATAGCAAAACCTTATGAATGCTACTAATTGTTTGAATGTTCAAGAACGTTAACACTGGTATTACACAATCGAAAACACTTCAAGCAATATCTATCCTAGAAAGTCAAGGCTCATTACATATCAACTTGGCCCACAACTTGATGTCCCCTCGCCTCACACAAAGTGGTTACCCACAATAGATGTTGGCTTTGTCATGGAAGTGTCAAAGACACAACCAAAGGAACACATATGGTGAGTATCTTGAGGTGATCTGGGTTATTCCACTTAGATCAATCCTTGCACCAAGAAGCTAAGCGGCTAAAATAAGGTGGCCTCTATCTAATGGTTCTTAATTAGGGCTTCCGTTCACAACACCCCTCTTGCTCCCCAAAGGGACTCCTTACCTTGCAGCAAGTAATGGACCTCGCGGCCACAAGAGTACCTTAAGCATTCTTGCTCAATGCTTTCCCCATGGTAGCAATCCCATGAGCTACTCACATCAAGCGAAGACAAGTGTTATGTCTACCAAGGTTTTGTGTCCTCGATAGCCTTGAGTTTATAGTGGGTCGAAATAGCCGGTGAAAGGCTTGTCCCCACTTGGGTCATTCCTCTTGATTGCTCAAGAGCAAGCCCACTAAAGGATTCTAACAACTAAAAAAATGGATCAACTTATGAGGTTCAAAATTTTTGTTTCACCACAAGGGTGAAGAGCATACTCCCCTATCTCAAAGTATCTCCCAAACATGCCAAGAAGAGGTTCAATTACCCTCTTGCTTCCAAAATTCTAAGATGGGTCAAGATTTTTTGGTTCACCACAAGGGTGAAGAGCATACTTCTCCTACCACCTCAAAATCTTTTCCACAAGATATTAATGTTCCTAAAAAAAAGAAACAACTAGTAATTGCCACACTTGAAATGAAATAAATCACAAGCAATTTTTTTTGTATTTTTATGTTTTTTTGGGCGGCCCTACAAAAACTGTTAGTAGCCCTTTTAGCATGCAATATGGAAAACTTCTCAAGCAAATGCACCTACAACCACAACTTGTTAGACCCACAATGGTTAGCACATGAAAAATCATTAGCACATAAAAAAAAATCAAATAATATGCAAGTGAAATAGCTAATCAAATGACAAAATCTGAAAATGAAACCATCATGGTTGGATTACGCTTGGAAAAACCTTTCCAACGATATATCACACTTCAATTTTCGATACCGTTTGCAAAAATTTCTCAAAAATGGGTGCCCGTTTTCAAAAAAATTCAAAAAGATAGCAGAGAACCCAAAACTTGCAAGATACAAAAAATAGCTCAAAAATAGCTCACTGTCGGGTACAGACGACAACACAGTCACCAGAAATGTCATGTGACACTTTTCCATATACGAGTGCAACACTTTATCTCTAGGCGACAATTCGCACTACTGGCAGGCGACAAAGTACAATACTACAGTGTGACACTTTCTGTCAAACAGTGCAACACTTTTAACTGGTAAAGTGTTGTGCCGCTATACAAGAAACTGTCGCACGACACTGGTGAAAAATGTCGTACGACACTCTGAGACAGAAAACCAAAGATCAAAAATAAAACCAAAAATTGACGAAAATTTTAACAAAAATGCAAGGAATAAAGGACAAAACACTAATGTTCTGCCCCACGGTGGGCGCCAGAAATGTACACACAAAATAGTGCACTTCTCTAAGTCATTATATCCAAGGAAATCCATAAATAAGAAACCTTAGAAAGCGACCTAGAACTCTCTATAAATGGAGTAGCAAGATTATTTAAAATTTGCTCTCAGCTAGAGCTATTAAGCTAATGACCTTGCTAGTCAACCACACAATGAGAGATTCAAATGAAGACAAGGGCAAGAATGCCAATATCCCCAAGAATCACTATGAAATGCAAATGCAAACTAGATTAAGATGAATATGCAAGCTAGAAATGAAAGGTGCAAGCTAAGCTATGGAAATGAAAGTACAAGCTATGCTATGAAAAGGAAAGTACAAGTATTACCAAGCCTTCCTAGTTAAACTAGATGAGTTATTCTAAAGCTTGAAGGAAATCTAAACTATGAATGTCATGATAATGAAAGTACTATGCAAGAGTGAAAGCTATGAAAGCATGTAAATATGAGATCCAAGAATGCTCCAAATCTTCAAAAGCTCCAAAGTGACCTAGAAAACCTACAACATAACATTAGCATAAAAATGAATCACCTAGAATGAGGAAGAGAGCTCTTCTTTTATAGGAAATGAGGAGAAATGGACCATGGAGATTAAGAGGCAAAAGTCTTAATCAAGGGTGGAGCTTGAAAGAGGAGCAATCCATGTGCACAAATATCCTTCAATGAGAAAATAAGAGTTGACTTTTGTGTCCATATGAGACAAAAAGTGTTTTTTCCCTTTTTTATAAAATAAGAATAATGTTTTATTTGTGCAACTTAGGATAAGAGGAAAAGGTGGGGGCTTTTTATTTAATAAAAGGGGAGGAAATATTCCTTTTAAATAAATAAAGACTTGGGATAAAATGGTTAGCCCATAGAAAATAATCAAAAATGATAAAATAGGACTTGATCAAGGAAATTGATATAATTGAAAAATGTTGATTTTTCAAAATATTGATTCAGGGATTTGATAAATTGTTGAATGGGGGCCCAAAGTCTAGGTGACCATTTTAGGGTGCATACAACTATAAATAAAGTTATCTTTTGGGATCTATTATTGTAAAAGTTGGCTAAATCCTAACTTTTTTTTAGAAGGGTATTCGCTAGAAGGAATTACTTAGGTAGTTATCCTAAGTGATTACTTAGGTGGTTATCCTTAGTATATACTTGAGTAGTTATCTTTAGTGGCTACTTAGGTAGTTATTCTAGGAAAGCCTATAAATACAAGGATTTTTCATTGTAAAGGAGATTCTTACAAAGGGGAAACTATGGAGAAATTTCCATGGAGACTTTTGGCTTTACACTATGTAAAAAAAAGTGTTCTTGAATTTGTATATTTTCAAAGAGATGATAAAGAATGCATTTAGTCATATGTATTGAATGTATTCTTGCGTTATTATTTCTATTTATTTGCATGTTAAGTTGGTAATATATTTATGTAATGGTGGAATCCAATTATTGTATAATCTATGTAATTGATGTGAAGAAATGCATTCATTTCTTGGTAGGTTGATTTGACTATGTTGGCACAGCCTATCTTTTCATATGTCAGAGTTTGTTATCCTTCTTTTGCCATGATTGCATCATGTTCTTACACCCCCTTTGTAATTGTTGATCCTTTAGAGGCTCACGCCTAAATAAGGACAATCGAGAAGATCTGTGTATGGGGGACTTGATGCGCTATGTAGAGAAATCTCCAAGATTTTAGAAGTTGACTCTTCATACTATTGCTTTTGGAAAAAGGGAAAGAAAGGAAAACTAGGAAATGACTAACCTAAGGTGACACACCAAATATTTTAGAACCCTTTGAGCTTTCTTTCAAAAATGGATGGAACAAGAAACCCCCAAAAGATTTGGCACAAAATGCCACAAACTGTTCATTGTTGTAAAGAGAACAAGATGCAAAAGTCAGACAAACATAGTGCAAGATATTTTGATCTCTATGTGAGAAGCACCTGCTAAGGACCATAAGATTGGTTCCTATTATCTCTCTAAAATAATTATTTTGTGATAATTTTGCACATAAAAATGGCATAGTATAACTTGATATTACAAACATTGAAAGAGTATAAACATAGTTCAATGACTTGCACATCTATGACAAGATTATAGAAGACTGAAAATGACAACAAATAATAGCTACATCTCTCTAAAATGACACAAAACTTTAAATTATTCACAAAATCAAAGAAAACACACAGTAAAAGTGAACTAGGCATAGTCCAATATGTTTCTTATACCAATCATTTGAATACAAAACTAATGTGAATGATACAATAGCTATTTTCTAAGTGTTCTAAAATGGTGAACAAAAGACTCTGAAAAACTCCTCTAAAAGGGCTCTGTCAATACAATGTGCCCCAGGCTTATATAGGAAAAAAGATTCCCCTGAGCTAAAACTCATAAATTAGACTAAAAAGGCCTCTGCAAATCCAACGCATACAGAAAAGGCAACACTAGAAAAAGGCTTTTACAATTGCAAAAGAAAATCCAGAATGAAAAGGTGGTGCACCTTTTTAAACATGCCTCAAGATGCTCCATTGGATGAAAATGCAACATTTTACCTTGAAGTATGTGGGCCTTACTACCCTTTCTAAATGAGGCAATCACAGACCTGATGGACATGTGTTATAGGGACATGAGTTTTTGGAACTTCTCCCATTGAAGTTGGGTTGAAGATACGCAGTGTTGACATGTGGCAAGAAAACATGCTTGCTTGAAGATTGATCCCTAGCACCTTTGGGATTAAGCATGACACTGACATGCATCCCATCATGATATATGATGGAAAGAAGGAGGTCACGGACATGCTAGAAACAACACTAATTTGGCACTTGGTTACCTCAACTTTGCAGGGTCATAACTTTATGCTCGATGCTTGAAATTCAAAACATCATACACCATTGGAAATGTCCATTAACATGAAGCCTTTGCCAAATCATGTTGAGTGATGAATGACACTAGAAATGCCAATTTTTTCTCTAAAGGCCTTCACAAATGCATATTACTAAAACATAGAAAAATACCAAAAAAAATAATTTTTGATTTTTCTCATTTCTGCTCACTTTGTCACTTGTACTCTGCTTTGAATCTTCTTTATACTATGATGGATGAAGGTTGTGTTAGATTAAATCTGTATAATTGGCGACTCACAGGGGATCTCATCTTGGTGAGATGGAACCTCATAATCTCTAGCTCGCAGACCAAAATGCTTATCCATTGGGCACAAAGTCATGAAAGGGGAAGCTACAACAACAAACCTACCTCAAAAAATGAGAGGAGACATAACAACTTGTGCAAGCATGTAGCTAGAGGAAAACTTGAAAATAAAACTTTCATTCCCTTAAGGAGAATGCAACATGTGCAAAAGCACTTCTTGGAAAACAACAACTAACCTAACCTATCCTACCCTAATCTAACCAACAAGGGAAACATTAGACAAAACCATTGACTGGATTATTAAAATAACTACCCTTTTTACCAGCATTTTATGTTTTCCATGCTTGTGGACAACTAGAAAGAATAGAATATTTGACAGACATTCAACAACCTATTGGAATTCTTGACAAAGATTGAGAAAAAAGTAGCTCACCCATGCTTGAATGTTGTCCTCCTATAGGGAATGGGAAAGATGCTCCTACTCTCCATAAAGTTCATCTTCATGATCAGGATGACTAGTGGTGATTTGGAGATCTGAGCTATATGTTTGATGGGACATCCTCTTGAAATCTTTGCTATTGTGATATCTTGTTGGCTAGCAACGGTTGGCGTTGATGAATCCTCAGATGTTATGGAGACCTCTTCTTGTTTCTCTTTTTGCACACGATCCTCCAGGATTGCAAAAGATGATAGTTCAATGCTAAGTTTTGAAAAGAAGACCTCCATCTCATCCCATGATTCATCTTCGTCCAACACCTCCTTGCTTTCTTCCACGATAGGCATCATTCTTAATTTTCCATGCATGTAAACCTCCTCATGATTGACAAAGTGAAGCTCATCAAATGAGAGGAATAAATCCTCTTCTTTTTCATCCCCTGTCCATCTAGTGCCTTATTGTTGCAACTTCTCCTCCTCTTCATCTTCATCTTATTCTTGTTCTTGAGGCACCTCCTCAACCTCATATGGAAGAGCACAACCAACTGGCTACACCTATTCCATAGCCACTAGTTGCATGGTCCTTTGCTTTCTAGTAGCAACTTGCATTGCAAGAAACTGTTCTTGTTATTTTCTTAGGACCTCAGCTTGCTAATATAGAATTTGAGCTTGATAAGCAAGTTGTTCTTGCCACTGGTGATATTTTTTCTCTTCCTTCATAGCCCTCAATTATTCTTGGAAACTTAAGATTATCTCTTTGGTGCTAACATTTTCCAAGTCTCCCACACTTTGATGATGGGGAGAAGGATGAGTATTCTGATAGGAGGCATAATAAGCCTCTTATGGTTGTTGGTAAGCGCTTATAGTTTGTAGAGAAGGTTGTGCATGAGCGGGTGAGAGACAAACACTAGGAAATTGCTCATAAGTTGTTGTAGTAGGGCAATATGGAGGAGAAATGGAAGCATTTCAAGCTTGATATTGCTGGTAGGAAGGTGGAATGCCATATTTTCATGAAAATGGGGTGGTAACATCCATTTTTCATAATATCCTTCCATGAAAAAGCATAAGGGGAGAAAAAGATCTACAAATGATATTTAAAACAAGAGGGAAAGATTTACTCAAAACAGACAATTGGGTATGTACCAATAGAGTTAGCCAAAAAAATTAAACTATAGAGTCGCCAGGTACATGAATCATGCCTCTTCAAGGCTGAAAATACTAAAGAACACACCAAATCTCCAACTTGCATATTTTTTATCCCACCGGATGTTCCATAAAATACTTTTGGTCCCTAAGAAGCTCACACTTAAATAAGGGTAGTCAGCAAGCTCTGCATATGGGGGACCTAATACGCTTTGCAGAGAAACCTTTGAGATTTTGGAAGTAGGATCTGCATACTATTGCTTTTGGAAACGGGAAAGAAGGAAAAATCAAGAAATGGTTAACCTAAGGAAACTCGCCAAAGATTTTACAACCCTTTGAGCTTCCTTTCATAAATGATAGGAACAAGAAACCCTCAAAATATTGGGCACAAAATGCCACAAACTCTTCGTTGTTGGAGAGAGAACAAGATGCAAAATTCAGACATGCATAGTGCAAGTTATTATGATCTCTTTGTGAGAAGCACCCATTAAGGCTTGTAGGAATTGTTCCTTTTCTCTCTAAAGCAATTATTCCGCAAGAATTTTGCCCATAAAAATGGCATAGTATAACCTCAAATTACAAACATTGAAAGAGTATAACACATGGTTCAATAACCTACGCATCTATGATAAGATTATAAAAGCCTAAAAATGACAACAAATAATAGTCATGTCCCTCTAAAATGACACATAGCTTAAAATTATTCACAAAACTAGAGCAAACACACAATAAAAGTGAACTAGACATAATCCGATATGTTTCCTCTATTAATCATTTGGATACAAAGCTAGGGTCAAAGAATGATACAATACTTATTTTCTAAGTGTTCTTCTAAAATGGTTAACAAAAGACTTCCTCTAAAAGGCCCCCCTTATTACACTATAACCAAAAGACTTCCTCTAAAAGGCCCCCCTTATTACACTATAACCTCAAGCTTATATAGGAAAAATATTCCTTCGAGCTAAAACTCATAAATGCAACTAAAAAGGCCTTTGCCAATTTGGTGTGGGCAAATAAGGCGACACTTTGAAAAGGATCTTGCAACTCCAGACTGAAAAGGTGGTGCACATTTTTAGACGTCAAATATGGCTTGACATGCTCTATTGGACGGTAATGCAACATTTTCCCTTTAAGTATGTGGGCCCCACTAACCTTTTGAAATGATGCAATCAGAGACCTGATAGACACGTGTCATAACAGTTCATTGAAGTTGGGTTGAGGATGTGTAGTGCTCACACATAGCAAGCCAACGGACTTGCTTGAAGATTGATGCCTAGCACCTTTGGGATTATGTTTGACACCGACACATATCCCGTCATGATATATGATGGAAGGGAGGAGGTCACAGACCTACTATAAACAACACTGATTTGGCACTTGGTTCCCTCAACTTCGTGGGGTCATAACTTGTTGCTCGACGCTTGAAATTCAAAACAACATACACCATTGGAAAGGTCTTCAAGATATCTAAATTCAATCCCTTAAAACAATTCCTTCGATAAATTGTGTTAAGGGATGAACAACAATTTCAACCTCGAATTGTGCTCCAAAGGTCTTCAAAAATTCAGATTACTAAAACATAGAAAAATACCAAAAAATGGATTTTCAAATTTTCTCATTTCTGCTCACTTTATCACTTATGCACTACTTCAAATCTTCTTTAGATTGCTCTAGATGAAGGCTATGGTAGATTAAATGTACAATAATAATTATCCATTGTGAATCTCAAATGGTATATGTACGTCTACTATTGGGGTTTTGATTATATATTTCCTTGAGTTTTGTCTTGTCTCCTTTTTGTAATTTCAAGTGAAAAGTACACAAAAACTACAAATACCCCTATCATACAAGGGAGCTACCCCTCTCAACCTGTATGCACCCAAAAATGGTCGCCTAGACTTTGGGCCCCATTTATTCAATTTATCAATCCTGAATCATTTTATCAATAATCAATATTTTCAACAATATCAATCTCTTGATCAAGTCTTAATTTCGATCATATATTGGATTTTTATCCTAGGGGCTAACCATTTATCCTAAGTCTTTATTTGATTAAAAGGAATATTTCCTCCCTTTTTGATTAAATAAAAAGCCCACTTTTCCTCTTATCCTAAGTTGCACAAATAAAGCATTATTCATATTTTATAAAAAGGGAAAAAACATTTTTTGTCTCACATGAGGCTCAAAAGTCAACACTTCACTCTCATTGGAGGATACTTGTGCACATGGATTGCTCCTCTTTCAAGCTCCACCGCTGATTACGACTTTTTGCCTCTTAATCTCCATGGTCCATTTCACCTCATTTCTTATAAAAGGAGAGCTCTCTCCTCCATTTACATATCCATGTTTTATGCTAATGTTATGCTGCAGGTTTTAGGTGCATTTAGAGTTTGAAGACATTGAAGACTTGTTGCATTTCATTATAGTTGCATATTTTCCATTCTTAGTTGCATGATAATGGCATTGTTAGCTTAGTTTCCTTTTATGCAATAGAATAAGCTCACATAGTCTAAATAGGAGGCATTGTAACACTTGTTATTTCCTTTCATAGATTAGGTGCATTGTACTTTCATTTCCATAGCTTAGATTGCATTCTCATATAGCTTGCATTGCATTTCATAGTGATTCTTGGAGATATTGGCATTGTTGCCCTTGTCTTCACTTGAATCTCTCATTGTGTGGTTGATTAGCAAGGTCACAAGCTTGTAGCTCTAGCTGAGAGCAAACACATAATAGTCCCTTGCAACTCCATGCATAGAGAGCTATAAGCCGCTTTGTGAGGCCTCATTCTTGAGCAATCTTGCATGTAATGGTTCATAGAAGTGCACCATTTTAGTGTGTACATTTCTGGCGCCCACCGTGGGGCTGAGTAGATTAGCTTTGTCCGTTTAACTCTGCATTTTCTGTCAATATTTTCGTCAATTTTCGGCTCACTTTTCAGTCTCTGGTTTTCTGTCTCAGAGTATCGCGCGATACTTCTTAGAAATATCGCGCGATATATCTCTGTATAGCGGTGCGAAACTTCGCGCGGAAGAAGAATCGCCCGCCAGTACTGAGAAATATCGCTTGTTATCAGGCAAAGTATCGCCCGCCCATAGTGAGAAGTATCGCGCAACTGAGAAATATCGCGCGACTGAGAAATATCGCCCGACTATAGGAAACTGTATCGCGCGATACTGGTGAAGTCTGAGAAATATCGCCTGGTCTGGCAGAGACTTGCATTTTCAGTTTTCTTGTCCGAATTTGATTATTTTAGCTTGCTGTTTTGTTTTGCTATGTTTAGATAGGTCTAACCCGCATCTTTTAGCTTAAATCTAGCAGTTTATTGCATGTTTACATTTGAATTTTGATTTTGCTAACTTTGTGGGTCTAACAAGTTGTGTTTGTAGGTGCTCTATTTGCTTGAAAATTGCTAAAAATGCATGTCAAAGAGGGCTACTAACAGTTTTTGCAGGGCTGCCCAAGCATAAAAACAAAAAAAAAAATTATTTCTTGCTTGTTATTTACTTTCCTTTCAAATGTGGCATTCACTAATTGTATTAGGAATCTTAATAGCTTGTGAAAGGGATCTTGAGGTGGTAGGAGAAGTATGCTCTTCACCTTTAGGTGAATCAGAAAATCTTGACCCATCTTAAGGTTTTGGAAGCAAGGGAGTAATTGAATCTCTTTGCTTGGTGTGCTTGGGAGAGATTTTTGAGATAGGGGAGTATGCTCTTCACCCTTGTGGTGAATCAAAAACCTTGAACCTCAAGAGTTGATCCATTTTTGTTTAGTTTAGGAATCCTTTAGCGGGCCTACTCTTGAGCAATCAAGAGGAACGACTCAAGTGGGGACAACCTGGTCATCATTTTCCTTGGTGTCAAGTGATTCCAACTCACTATAATCTCAAGGCTATCAAGGACACCAAAAACTTTGATAGACATAACACTTGTCTTCGTTTGATGTGAGTAGCTCATGGGATTGTGACCATGGGGAAATCATTGAACAAGAATGCTTAAGGTACTCTTGAGGCCGCGAGGTCCTAGTCCTTTATGAGGAGCAAGAGGAGTGTTGTGAGCGGAAATCCTTATTAAGAACCATTAGATAGAAGCCACCTTTTTTTAGCCGCTTATCTTCTTAGTGCAAGGATTGATCCAAGTGGTTTACCCAGATCACCTTAAGATACTCACCATATGTGTCCCTTTGGTTGTGTCATTTGACATTTCCATGACAAAGCCAACATCTCTTGTGGGTAACCACTTGGTGTGAGGCAAGGGGGCATCAAGTTGTGGGCTAAGTTGGTAAGTATTGAGCCTTGACTTTCTAGGATAGATTTGCTTGAAGTGTTTTCGATTGTGTGATACCAGTGCAAACGTTCTTACATACAAACAATCGGTAGCATTCATAGGGTGTTGTTTCAATTATGATATCACAAGTGTTTGTCTTGGCAAGGTTGCTTTTGCCCTTGTTTCAAGTGTTTGAGACCATGTTTTGATCCCTTGTTGTTTGCAAACCTGCCGAAATTCTACTGATATTGTGACTGAAATCGAAAACATCAACCCTCAGATTGGAAATTTTGACCAAACAGACCCAAAAATGCAAATTTCACACAATTCTGGTCACGAGTTAAACAAATCTGCAACAGTATCGCGCCCTGTAAAGCGAAGTATCGCGCAATACTTCGCGCTTGCTAGAAATATCGCCCGCTTTGAAGAAAAATATCACGCGATAGTTCACCCCTGACGGACTATCGCCCGACCTGCCTGGAGTATATCGCCCGCCAGTATTAAGAAGTATCGCCTGGCTTCGGGCGAAGTATCGCGCGGGTATGGGTTTATCGCCCCAGTAGCCTGGAGTATATCGCCTGGTTTATTTTTGTCGTGCTTAAATTTTGGTCAGTTTCAGTTGCTGTCAATCAGGCTAGGTCTTAGAGCAGGCTTCTCACCTTGACGTTTGAGATCTGTCTTGACCCCAAATTTCTAGTTTTTAGTCCTCCGAGATAGCATCATTTGATTTACGAAATCACTTTGGAATAATTGTCAAGTTAGAAAGCCATTCTTGGTGCCAAGGTTCATCTTTAAAATTGTTAGCTATATTCTGGGAAAATTTTAGTTCTCTTATTGTCCAAATCGCTTTCATTTTCATCTCAATTTCAATTATCTTTTGGCCTAGTCCAACCTCCTGATTCAAAAGTGCAAGGGTAGTCACCCTTTGATTTGAAGCACTTCTTTGACAGTGTTGGTAAAGCCCTCTTTTTCTTTTCATTTCTCTTTGGACAATAGAGGACTTCGATTATCCTAGTTTGGTGTTGACACTTTGAAAGGTCACCTTATCATTGAGAGTATCTCTCTTTCATGTCAGTTACGACAAGGTACCAAGTTAATCAAGGGAAGCAACCCCCTGTTGCCTTTAGCCAGTTACCACCCGTCAAGACTCGTCGACAACCTAAGGGAAAAGGACCCCTTTTTGACCAATCTCCTAAGAGTGAATCTGAGGTTTGTTTTAATCCGGGAGCTAATCCTAGTGAAGTGAGCACCTCTTTTGTACCACTTTCATCAAGTATGGACATGAGTTACACTTTCACCCGACAACAAAGAGAAGCCATGAATCAAACTCTTGAGGATATCTTCCAACGACACAGAAGAGAGTATGGTGGTTCTTCTCATGCTAGTCCACCCGGGTCACCTCCCAACAACGCAAGGTATTTTGATGCTCATCAACAAGCTGAAAGACAGCATAAGCAAGCTCACTCAGATTCAGGGTCACAACACGAAGACCAGAACAACGAATCTAGTGATCACCACATCAACGCAGCTAATGCAATGAGGCATTCGAGACAAACCTCCCCACTTAAAGACACCTCTCGATATGCAAATACAAGATTGAGAAGCATTAAGAGAGAGAAGCAAGCCTACTTAGATGAACAGGCTGCTAAAAAAGAAAAATTCTGACAACTAGAAGAAGAGGAACGTGCATTGTTGGATATACAGAAAAGAGTCGCCCAAGAAGAAGAAGATAGACTCTATGCACAACAACTACAAAGCCGATTTAACGGGAGGGGAGCTAATAGTGGGACCAACTCACCCCCCTCTACCCCTTCCCCTAGCCCTCGAAGAAGATCAAAGACACCCTCACGATCTCCAAGTCCTAGAGGAAGAAGGGCTTCAAGATATGACCATCATAGGAGACAGTCGTCTCATAGACATTCAAGGCAACCCTCCCAACGAGCACATCATGGCTCACAACATGGAGGAAGTTATGCTAAAATTGATCATATGGACTTCATGACTATGCAACAAGAACCATCCTTTCAAGCCTATGTGGAGCAATATGTGGAACAAAACAAAGATCAATTCTTGGAAAGTCTTATCAACAAAGGCTCTAAAGTTTCATATAATTTTGATGTTCACCAAAAGATCAAGAAACAGAATCCTTCAACTGATGAGGTGATCTTACAAATGCAAAAGGATATAGACAAGATGAAGGCTCCCAAGAGCACATTTCATTTGGACTCCATATGTCCTAACCCTATTGACAAAAGTGTGGTGATGGTAGAATTCCCTAAGAAAGTTGAATTCTCAACATACGACAAATATGATGGCACTGGTGACCCTCACGACCATGTTCGACAGTTCTACATAATGAGTTTTTCCTTTCACCATGAAGACTCCTACTTACTGAGATTATTCCCAAGGAGTTTAAAAGGTCAAGCCATGGAGTGGTTCACCAACCTTTCCCCTCTAGTAAAGACATTTAAAGAACTTGTCCAAAGATTTGTTCAGCATTTTGCTTACAACTTATCGAGGTCAGTCACAATGCTTGATTTGTGTAAACTTAAACAAAATCAAGGGGAATCTTTTGTCACATTTTTACAACGATGGAGGTGATTGTGTTCGAAATACCCAAGGACAATCCCTGAAGAGGTGAGAATTGATATCATTGTGAGCAATCTAATACCAGAACTCAGATATGAAGTCAAGAAAATCCTATTTAATTCCTTTGATACTATGGTAGAGGTGGCATGTCGCATTGAGGATGTCCTAAAAGAACAAAGAATTTTGGCTAAACCAACAAATAATAACAATAGCCAAAATAACAATACTAATGGTAACAAGGACAAAAAGAACTCCTATTGGAACGAAAACAAGCAAGTGGTCAACGACGGAGTTGTTGACTCATCTCAGGTCAAAAATGAAGGAGTTCTTAACCTCTCTCATGCAATTCAAGCTATGAAATTGCAAACGTCTTCAACATAACAAGACAAACCTAAGTATCAAAGGAGATCTAAAACGGAGAAAAGACAATTTACTAAATTGGGAGAATCTTATGCAGATGTTTTCAAGACATTAGTTGCTCATAATTTGGTGCACCCACAGGATCCTACAAAACATCGCATACCGGATCCTTTACCTCATTGGTGGGATGCTAAGGCTTTTTGCGTTTTCCATAATGGGATTGGACACGACATAGAAAATTGTTTTAAACTCAAGCATCTTGTCCAAGACCTTATTGAGAAAGGACAATTACAAGTGGATGGGTTAACCACTAATGCAGATCATAAAGCCTTTAAAGAGCCCTTGCCTAAATATGAGAAAGGAGAGAATTCTAGCAACACGAATGGCAAGGCGGCTATTAACTATACATACACACATGCTGACAATGTGATTAACATGCTTGAAGTGGCTGACGATAACATCAACATGGTGAGAAAGAAAGATCCTTATGGACATAATGTGGACTCAACTCCTATGACTAATGAAAGACCCGCTGTGGTGATAAGAGGTCCTCACTCACAAAGAATACCCCAGTCCCTCAATGCTATCACTAGGGGTCAGGCCCAAGCGCCCATTATCATTAAAGGTCCTAGCACTAGCAAGTCTAAACAGCCCGTGTCCAAAGGTGCTCTTCCCAAGTCTGCCATTGGTTCTGATTTCAATTATAATCTTATTGACCAGCTACAATGTACACCCACGCAGATATCCATTTTTGAGCTTTTAGAATTATCTCCTAAGCACAAGCGCGTCCTTGAGGATGCTTTGCGAGTAGCCAATGTCCCTAACAACTTAGATATTGACCAATTCCAAAACATGGTCAACCATTTGGCTAGCCCTCATTACCTCACCTTCTCCGAAGAAGATGACAAATCCATCAGTCACCCACATAATTTGGCCTTACACATCGAAGTCATGATTCATAAAACTCGTGTTAGGCGTGTACTGATAGATGGGGGTGCGGGGCTCAATATTTGTACCCTGAGTTTGCTGCTAGCTCTAGGATATTCTGAGAACGTCATTGACACAAAGAAAAGGATCACAATCAAAGCATATGACGAAGCAGAAAGAAGTTCCAAGGGATTGGCTGTTTTGCCTATTTGCATTGGTCCCGTAGAAAAAGATATATTATTCCAAATTGTTGATGTTGGACCTCTAGCCTACAACATTTTGCTAGGTAGGCCATGGATTCACGAAATGCAGGCAGTCCCATCAACATATCACCAGTGTGTTAAGTTTCCCCATAACGGTGTAGAAATTTGCATCCCTGGAGATAGTGCTCTATCAGTTAATAACATTTTTGCGGGATCACATGTACCTTTGAATAGGGAAGCTGACAGTCCTAGTAGTTCACTTGAACAATGCAAGCAGAAGTTCAAGACCATGGATCTCGGGATGGGAGATTATAAGATTGATTCTTTTACAAAAATGCCAATCTCTCCTAGGTCTTATGGGAGACCATCACCAAGCACAAAACCTTCGTCATCGGCAATGACATTATTTGGGAAATTTGTTGAGTCTTCGGTCCCCATTCAAGAAGAGAAAGAGGAAGTTGCTGTCAGGAACTGGATCTATCACGAAGAGAAATACAAACATAACGAGAATTTTGCTCCTTCACCTGAAACTTATGGGAAAGGGTATACACTGGTTAAAAATATGGGATATCCGGGATATGGTCCCCTTAGTCATAGGCTGGATGCTAAAGCCGAGCCTCTTGATCACGCTTTTTTTGGATGAAAGAATAAGTCCACAGTTGGCTTAGGTTTTGAGAATAAGAAGAAGAAAGGTGTCCCTGTCCCAGCTGCGACGGACAGTGACAGTGATGCAGATTATACGCCTGATCTTTCCAATCAACAAGATGTGTCTTATGATTGGGTACCCTCAACGAATCTCCTTTGGGGAGATTCCACAGATTTGATGCTCGATAGTCCTACTATCCTAGCTGCGACGGATAGTGACTGTGTGACTGCTAGATCGACAAAGAAAAGTGTTACTGTCCTAGCTGCGACGGATAGTACCAACACTAGCACTAGAGAGGGGGAAACCCTTCCTAACCTTGAGGCTTCTACATCACGAGGCCTAAATGATGACTCAGAGACAGACTCCCATGAATATGAATGGGATTTGCTTTCAGATGCAACAATTGATCTGGACGTGGATATTATCCATGCCTATAGTACCCAACCCGATGCGACTAACGATCCTAGTGTCGGACTAGAGGATTGCCCTCCTCAAATCGCCTTAGTAGACGACGCTTCGTTTGATAGGATAAGTCCTAATTCGGGTATCTTAGGAGAAGACTTGATGAACTCCGATTATATGGTCACCAGAGATGACACCTTTCGCATAAACAACATTGAACCAATCATCGATCTACCCCTTGTTCACTTCGACCTAATTGACTGGTCTCAGCGCCATCAAGAGCCCACATTCCTCACATTTCACAACGATTACGAAATTGCCTGTTATCTGAACGCTCTTGAACCCGTGGCTTCTTCCACCAGTGAATCAACAACCAGCATGACAGAGCCTGATATTAAGTACCTCAGTCTCAAAACAAAAGAGAAAAAGAAAAATAGGTCTGATGGCGAAAACCACTTTGTGGCGGTGTCAGAACCAAAAATAGTAAAAAGAAATGAGGCATCCAAAGGTGAAAACCTCTTTGAGGCACCTAAGGATGGGGTACTTAATAACTTGCCGAGTTATTTCCAGGATAGATCATCAATATTGATTGAACCAACAAAGCTAGTCAATTTAAACACAGAAGAAAACCCTCAGATAGTCCATCTTGCTCAGTCTTTATCAGAGGAAGAGACTAAGGCATATGTACAGTTTTTACAGAAAAAGAAAATTAATTTTGCATGGACCTACTCAGACATGCCAGGGCTTGACACGAATCTCATAATGCATCACTTATCCATAGCTCCAGGAGTCAAGCCAGTAAAACAAAGATTAAGAAAAATGCATCCACATGTAGCTCTACTTGTCAAAGGAGAATTAGAAAAAATTTTGAGAGCTGAATTTATTAGAGCCATCGATTATGCAGAATAGATCTCAAACATAGTACCGGTCTCCAAACATGATGGGTCCATTCGTGTCTGCACAGATTTTAGAGATTTAAACAAAGCATGCCCAAAGGACAATTTTCCACTTCCAAACATTGACATGATAGTGGACATGACGGCGGGCTATGACATATATTCTCTAATGGATGGTTTCTCGGGGTATAATCAAATCAAAATAGCTCCTGAAGACCAAGAGAAAACAGCATTCACATGTGCATGGGGAACCTATTGCTGGAACGTCATGCCATTCGGGTTAAAGAATGTAGGAGCAACCTACCAAAGGGCTATGACGACTATCTTTCATGATATGATGCACAAAAATATGGAAGATTATGTGGATGATACCCTAGCAAAATCAAGAAAAAGGGACACACACCTCAATGATCTGGAAGTAATTCTAGATCGTATGGAACAATTTCAACTCAGATTGAATCCAAAGAAGTGCGCATTTGGCGTCACCTCAAGCAAACTTTTAGGATTCATAATATCAGCAAAAGGTATCGAGGTTGACCCCGAAAAGGTCCAAGCAATCCTAGCTATGCCACCTCCTCGAAATATCAGCCAAATGAGAAGTCTTCAGGGACGTCTTCAATCAATTAGGAGGTTTATTTCTCAGCTTGCAGATAGAGCGCAACCCTTCAACAAGACATTGCATAAGGATGCTTCTTGTGTTTGGAACGAGGATTGTCAAAAGAGCCTAGATCAGATCAAACAATACTTGGCCAATCCTCCGATCCTAATGCCTCCTATTCCAGGGAAACCATTGATCCTATATATTTCAGCTACAGACACTTCCTTGGGGGCATTATTGGCTCAATCAGATGATACTAGGAAAGAACGGGCCATCTACTATATCAGCCGTACTCTGGTCTCTTATGAGATCAATTACAATAATATTGAGAAGTTTTGTCTCGCGGTGGTGTTTGCCTCTCAAAAGTTGCGCCACTACATACTTGCTCATACCATACATTTGGTTTCCAAAATTGATCCCCTTAAATACTTGCTTAGTAAGGCTGCCCTAACGGGTAGACTTGCTAAATGGATGATGGTCCTAACTGAATTTGACATAGAGTACGTTGAAAGGAAGGCAATAAAAGGACAAGCTATTGCCGACCAATTAGCCGATTTTCCAATCCAGGATAGCATGCCAGTCCAAGTGGAATTCCCAGATGAACACATCTTGTATACAACTACTCGCACTTGGACAATGTTCTTTGATGGCTCCCGCATGCAAAATGGATCAGGTGCTGGAGTGTTATTTGTTTCTCCACATGGGTACAACATTCCGAAGTCTTACAAACTATTATTCCCATGTACCAATAATATTGCAGAATATGAAGCTTTAACTAATGGCTTGAGAATGGCTATAGAATGGAACATCACAGAATTACATGTCTTTGGGGATTCCCAGTTAATCATCAACCAAGTCAATGAAGAGTATCAAACCAAGGATGACAAATTGATACCCTATAAAAAGATGGTTGATTCTTTGAGACCCTATTTCACCTTTGTGACGTTTCAACAAATCCCTAGGACAGAGAACAAAGCTGCAAATGCCATGGCCACATTAGCTTCACTTCTTCAGTTGGAGACACATGAATCCAGATTTGAATTCTTGGTGGAAGAGCTACACCATCCCATCTTTGACTCATCTGAAAGCCATGTCATTTGTGCCATTATCACACACGAGTCTTCCCGATATGGTGCTATCTATTCATATCTTCATGATGGCATCATCCTGACACATTCAACCGCTCCGAACGCCGAAACCTCATCCGTAACGCCTCTCGCCACACCCTCATCTCTGGTGATTTATATAGGAGGGGTTTAGATGGGACGCTCCTTAGGTGCTTGGAAAAGGAGGAATCCAACCAAGCGTTAGCTGACATCCACGAGGGCATTTGTGGTGGACATTCTAATGGTCTTGCCATGGCCCGAAGGTTGCTTAGGGCGGGATATTATTGGCCCACAATGCAGATAGACGCAGTCACCTTTGCTAAGTCATGTGTAAAATGTCAGAAACATGGCAACTTGATTCATGCTCCAGGTAGGGAGCTGATCCCTTCTGTTTCTCATTGGCCATTTCAACGCTGGGCCTTTGATTTGGTTGGGCAGATTCATCCCAACTCATCAGGTGGACACAAGTTCATTATTACTGCCACTGACTACTTCACAAAATGGGTGGAGGCTGTACCACTTTCTGTTGCTTCAGGAAGGACCATTTCTTTGTTCATCTTGAATCATATCATTTGCCGATTTGGAGTGCCTTCTGAGATCATTACTGACAATGGAGGACAATTTAAGAATAAGGACCTAAAGCACCTATGCAAAAAGTTTAAAATCAAGCAACATTGGTCCTCCATCTATTTTCCACAGGGAAACGGACAGGCAGAAGCTTCTAACAAAACTATTCTTAAGATTCTTCATAGAACAGTGCACAAGAATGGTAGGGATTGGCACTTACAAATCAATCCAGCACTATGGGCTTACAGAACAAGCATTCGCACACCTACAGGAGCCACTCCTTTCTCTCTCACCTATGGCGCTGAAGCAATATTGCCTTTAGAAGTCGAGATACCATCACTTAAAGTCTCACTCAAAGGTTTGATTACAGATGAGGATTACCGCGCCATGAGGTTACAGGAGTTAGAACTTCTAGATGAGAAGCGTAAGGCTTCCTTTGATCATATGAGAGTGTATCAGAAGCGTATGTCCAAGGCATTCAACAAGAAGGTTCGCCCTAGAGAATTCCAAATAGGTGATCTTGTTTTGCGAGAGAACCCTAAGAACCAACAAAACAAAGAGCAAAAGGGCAAATTTGAACCTAATTGGCTTGGACCATATGTTATTACAGCTGCTTTTGGTACTAGTGCGTATTTACTGTCAGACCCTGATGGAGAACAGCTCCCTAATCCCATCAACATTGTACACCTCAAGAAATTCTATCCTTGATGTCCGTTCTGTCTAGAGGCATCCTTTGTACATATCTTATGATCCTTAAAAAATACCAAAAAAATTGATATATGATGCTGAAAAAATCCTAAAAAGCATAAAAAGTCCTGAAAAAATACAAAAAAAACTAAAATATTCAAAAAATCAAAAAAAAAAAAAGAAAAAATGCCTTGGTGAAAACCTAGCAATAGGCACCTTGGTAGCAAAAATCCAAAAAAATTAATTCCAAGTGGTGAAAACCTCGAAACAGGCGCTACTTGAGGCCTTTGCACCCATATTTGTTAGCATGCGTCCTCGACACTTAGCCACTTTCCATCATGCCTTGACCTTATTTGGCCTAGTCTGGAATTGGTCTTTGTCTTTGTCTAGGGGGCATAACTGTTAGCATTGGTCTTTTAGGTGCGTTTGTCTCTTGGGGCATTTCACAACAGGTGTTTTTCAACACCACCCCAAACAGTGTTTTTCAACACTACCCTTGCGTCGAGTGTTTCTTAACACTTTCCCAATAGTCTAAGTATAATGCGATAATGCTCATTTGCAGATGCGATACTCAGAGTTTGACTCTATGACCAACACACGCCCTTAAACAATCAACTCGATGACGATATGATGACTTTATTTTTCTTTGTGTACTGTCTATGAGGATTTCTTTGATGAGTGATCTCTCCCTGAGAAGTTTTCGATGATGCATAGCTAGAAGGCTGAGGGAATGAGAACATGTTTTCTTTCTTTATCTGCTTGTGGGTATATTTTGTTGATCCTAACTGTCATGAGCATTTATGCTAGTCCTACTTGACACTATGGATTGACAAGGTATTATCCTTGACTGTTTTGCGAGTGCATGCTTATAGCTATCCTGACTTTCATGCGTCTTGATACAAGCATAATCTCGCTATACCAAATTTACGTGATCTCACTGCATTAGTCATCTTGACCTATATGTCTTTGATGCCTAGGTGAGATTCTCACATCTCTATCTGATAAAGATCATATTCATATCCACATAGTTACACTAGTGTGCATTGTATGATCTTCCGATGCTACCAATAACACTCGATGATGATAATTAGATGTCTATAAGCGTTGTGACCTTGCAAGTCAACCACTTTCATAGTAGTTTGCATTTTTAAGTTCATGATAGTCTAGTTTTGCATCTTGCATATGGAGAGAGCTCTCCTTTTCTTCCTACGTGGACCTGTCAGTCGACTGCGCTCACCTTTTCTTCTTCTCGATCATGTCTTTCGCTCCTTGTCTTTTTCATTTCGAATCTGTTCCTGTTCATCACAAGGGGTTAATCACATCATCATATCTATATCAAAACTGTCATTTTTAAGAAACATGCGTCTATATCATACATATGAGAATTAAACATACATCTATGAGAGAGAACATACATAAGCACATACATAAGCATTTTGAGCAAAATGACAAGACAATATACATAAACTGATACATCCATCACAAATGAGACAAATACACATGATACATTGAACGTCCAGTAATCTCATATACAATGTCATGATATACAATACAATATGAGATCCCAAAATCTGGATCAAAAGTCTCAAAATATGTCCAAAACATCTAAACCTAAGACTCGCTACCACCCTCGTGAGGAGCTCATGGTGGTGGAGGAGGCATAGCTCTCCTATCGAGTACCACGTCTGATACCCCTGCCCGCTGAGAGTATGATGGTGCTCTCTCACCCTCTGGGACGGCCTGCAGATATAACCCATGATAATAGGCAGCTCTCGCTGACTCTCGTCGGAGCTCTAGCGCCTCGGCCTGTGCCATCGCCTCACGGTGTGCTATCTCTGCCCTAAGATCAGATATCTGCTGATCTCGCTCTGCCCTCAGATCTAGTAGCTGCTGATCTCTCACGGCTATAGTAGTCCGGAGCTGCTGTATCTCTGCCTCCTGAGCCTATATCTGAGCTCTCAGATCCTCTCCCCTCGCAGGCTGCTCCTGCTGTACCTCCGCCTGCCGGCGAGCTGGTCTTGCCTCCTCCTCAGGTGTCGCTGATCGCTATCCCCGTGACCGTTTTCGGCCACCTGATCTCGACCCCTCTCCCCTCTCCATCCTCCTCCCTCTCCCCCTCCTGCCATCTCCTCCATCCCCTCCCTCCCCTCCTCCCTCTCCTTTGTCCCCTCCATCTCCTCCCTCTCCCCCGTCATCCCCTCCATCTCCTCCCTGCACTGGTGCCTGTGCATCTGGTACTGTAAATTGAGAGAATGGCACCCTCCGCCGCTCTGCTCCGTAGGCTCCATCAGCCCCTGCGTCTGCCATATCTGGGAAATACTCCCAGGGCTCGCCCCTGATACATGTTGTCTCTGTGACAGCTTGCTGATAATCTAACATGGGTAGCCACCCATGTCCCTCCTCGTCTCTGGCTCTAGCATAAGTGGTAGTCTCTGTCGAGACTCGCTGCTGCCTCCCAAACTGCCGCCACACCCGAGTGATGCAGAATCTCTCTACGATCTCTGCATATCGACCTACCAGTGGCCGACTGCACAGCATGTAACTCAACTCATCCGCTGCATCCCCCCAAACCTCAACCTCCCTGTAGGGCCTCCATGTAAATGAGGCTATCTCATCCAAAATCTGCTGATAATAAGTCACATCCCCAGAATGGGCATGTGATATAAACCTGAGGTACCTATAGATATAGGGGTACCTCCTCTCCCTCGGCTGAACCCTGGGGCGCACCACAGCAATGTGCTCCCACGCCCATACCTGTGCCAGGATGGCACCGCATGCCCATGTCCGACCGTCTCTGTAGACGATCTCATGCAGCTCGTGGTACATCTCTGCCAATATGGCAGGACCCCATGCCATCCGTCGCGGCCTGCCGATCAAGTCCACCAAAAGCCGAGCCCATCCGAGCGGAAAACCCTTCTAACTGCGGTCAGTCATCAGGATCTGTGAAATGATGGAAGCCACTATACATGGCACTGGGTAGTCTCTGCCAAAATCGTCTATCAGCCTCTTCCAGCTGATATGTCTATCCAGAATCGTGACATCCTGGAACATCTCCTGAACCAGGCGGCGCCCCTCAATGGCATCCTGATCATAGTATACCTGTGACAACACATAAATCATGTTAGTTTTCATCTTTTGGAAACATTACATTTTACATGACTATCTCAAAAATATGATTATACTTACAGGCTCTCTGTGGCATGGAACTCGGAGGATCCTATAGACATCCTCCAGTGTGATGGATGCCTCGCCTATAGGAAGGTGGAAGGTGTTGTGCTCGCTGTGCCATCTCTCGGCTAGAGCAGTCAACAACCCATGGTCCGCTCGGATATAGGGGTACCTCAGCAGATACCGGAATCCCATCGCTCTGAGGTCGGCATTGCCCGGATCGTCTAGATCCCGGACACACCGCAATCCTGTCACCTTCGGCGCTCTGATGATGAGCGCCGAAAAAACCTCCTGCAAGCCAAAACCAAGCCCGTTGTTAGCACATATCATGATGGATGTCCAAAAACTCAATATAAAACATCTTAAAAACGTAACATTGTCTAGACCCATATCATTTTTGCTCAAAAATGCATTAAAAATCAAAATTTTATGCTAGGTGATATTCTTTTTTGGAGAAGTATCACGCGATACTTCTCCTTATAGTGGGGCGATAAACCTTATATCGCGCGATACTTCGCCTAGTATCATGCGATCTTTCACCCAGTATCGTGCGATACTGGTGCCTAAGGTCGCGCGATACTTTGGGGACACGCGAAGTATCGCGCAATACTTCTCCCCAAAGCGCGCGATACTTCTAAAGTATCGCACGATATTTCGCCTAAGAAAAAATTTTGAAATTTAAAATTTGAAAAAATGTGCTAAAATAAGCTATTAAATGCTAAAAATGACCAACAAGCTCGAGTTTTTCGAAAACATACCGGGGCAGGATAGTGTGGTGGCCGGTTGTGCAATCGGGCGCGCTCGAATCGATGCCTGTGGACGGGAACTCCTACTTGCTGGGCCATTTTCTCTCTCTAAAGCTCTGAAATTCTCAAATCGCTAAAAGATAAATGATTTTTGAAAATGACATTTTGACCCCTTTTATAGTCTTTTGACTTTTTGACCTCATTTTCAAAACACCTCGGAATTGCATGAAAATTGCACCCCTAGCTCATTTCGACGTCCTGGATCCATTTTCGGACTCGAAATCGAAATCCGAGGTCATCTTGATAGTCAAAATCGCATTTCAAAATCTTCCCTCCCTTCTGCGCAGTTGACTGATCTTTTGAGGCCTAATCCTTCGATCTTTGTTGGGGCATCGTCATTTCTTCATTTCCATGTCTTCCAAACTTCTAGTCTTTCATTCATATTCATTCCATTCCCTCATTTCTCACGTTTGACTGCATCTTTTTAGTCAGGCTGGGGCATGTTTTCATTACCTAATGGTTAACCTATTTAACCTTTACCTTCGATTGTGATTTTATTCTGATTTGATCAAATCCTTATCAATTTGCTGTTCTCCTCTCTACCTGATTTCGATTTCGATTCTGAGGGGGCAGTATTTATGGGATTCTCATCCCCAACTACTTGATTTTCTTGATTCAGGCATCTTTTGTGAGCTGTCGCTCAAATTTGAGATTCTTATCTCCTACTTTGAATGTGATCCCGAATCGACCTCATGTTCAAAGGCCTTTGTTTATTCGGATGTGATCCCGAATCGACCTCACATCTGAGTTGTTTTGTGATCTCAGATCGATCTCACATTGCAACTTCATTCTTTGACTACATGTGTTCCCAAATCGATCACACATTAGTCAAAGAGGGGCAAATGTATGCACCCAAAAATGGTCGCCTAGACTTTGGGCCCCATTTATTCAATTTATCAATCCTGAATCATTTTATCAATAATCAATATTTTCAACAATATCAATCTCTTGATCAAGTCTTAATTTCGATCATATATTGGATTTTTATCCTAGGGGCTAACCATTTATCCTAAGTCTTTATTTGATTAAAAAGAATATTTCCTCCCCTTTTGATTAAATAAAAAGCCCACTTTTCCTCTTATCCTAAGTTGCACAAATAAAGCATTATTCATATTTTATAAAAAGGGAAAAAGCACTTTTTGTCTCACATGAGGCTCAAAAGTCAACACTTCACTCGCATTGGAGGATACTTGTGCACATGGATTGCTCCTCTTTCAAGCTCCACCGCTGATTACGACTTTTTGCCTCTTAATCTCCATGGTCCATTTCACCTCATTTCTTATAAAAGGAGAGCTCTCTCCTCCATTTACATATCCATGTTTTATGCTAATGTTATGCTGCAGGTTTTAGGTGCATTTGGAGTTTGAAGACATTGAAGACTTGTTGCATTTCATTATAGTTGCATATTTTCCATTCTTAGTTGCATGATAATGGCATTGTTAGCTTAGTTTCCTTTTATGCAATAGAATAAGCTCACATAGTCTAAATAGGAGGCATTGTAACACTTGTTATTTCCTTTCATAGATTAGGTGCATTGTACTTTCATTTCCATAGCTTAGATTGCATTCTCATATAGCTTGTATTGCATTTCATAGTGATTCTTGGAGATATTGGCATTGTTGCCTATGTCTTCACTTGAATCTCTCATTGTGTGGTTGACTAGCAAGGTCACAAGCTTGTAGCTCTAGCTGAGAGCAAACACATAATAGTCCCTTGCAACTCCATGCATAAAGAGCTATGAGCCGCTTTGTGAGGCCTCATTCTTGAGCAACCTTGCATGTAATGGTTCATAGAAGTGCACCATTTTAGTGTGTACACAACCAAAAAGGAAGATTGTGCTTTACTATAACCTCTCTAATTGTTGGCAGGGTTGTCAATGCTCACAGGGCAAATAGGGTCAATTTTGAAGAAACACTCACAGTGACAAATCTATTTACCAATAGATTTTTGGCAACTCTCTTAGGGACTCAACTGGGGACTCATATATCAATGTAATTTGTTCCTCATATATTGTAAGATACATTTGTTGGAATAAAGGTTGGACACATTGTCTAAAAGTTTGAATTTAGAACAATGATTTGGTACAAAAGGAAATTGGAATGTGATAGCGAACGTGATGATGAATACTTTTCATATCAAAGAAGCAAGTTCTTGATGAGCCTAAACAAATTTAATTCTTGAAGAGCTTCTATGGTGACATGTGTGATTTACTTTTGATAAGATTCACCCTTCCTTACTTCAAGCTTTGGAAAATATTTAAGAGAAAGATGGAAGAAAGATTGAGTTTCTAGCTCATGATCAAGAACCTTTATTAGAAAGAGGTCCTATATGCGATGATAAAGAAGATTTTTTTGAGATGTATCATTCATCGAAATCAATGATAAGCAAAAATGATTAAAAGAAAAGTGATTCTTCTCTTGTATTATTTGGTCAACAAAATTGAACTCTTGGTGATCCTGAACAAGGTGACTTCGTAAAGAGTTTATATAGTGGCTTGCAACTTGATCCTTCAAAAATCATAAAAGATTGAAGAAAAAGATGGGAAAGGGAAGCAATTTATTTCCCGTGATCATTCACTTAAATCAATAATAAACAACAATGATGATGCTCCTTGCCCTACACTACCCGGTCAAACAAATCAAGATATTGATGATCCTAAACAAGTTCAATTTTTGTAAAGCTTTTATGGTGATATGCAACTTGCTCTCGACAAAGTGCATCCTTCCTTGCTTCAAACATTATAAGAGATTGAGAACAAGGATAGGAATGAGAATTATTTTGTTTCTATCAAAACATCTTATGATCAAAATGATAAAAATAACTCACTAGAACTTGCATTCATGAAAAAAGGTGAGATTTTCATGTCTTCTCAAGAAGATGATCAAGAAATGACGACAATAGAAAAAGAAGATTGCATTGATGTGTGACGACAACATTGTGGAAATTACAAAAACAAAGAAGAAATATTTGATCAACTTGATAATGACAAGATTGATGAAGAGGCATCAAATGTTTCTAAGACAACCATGCAACCCAAGTTTGAAGATGAAGAAAAGATGTATCAAGATGAATCCCATGTAGTTTTTATTCCTAGTTGGCGTCTCAATGCTTTAGACAATGACTTTCTATAAGAAACTGACAAAGAGGTAACCTCAAGTGAATCTATATAAATGGAGACCTTTACATTTGAGTATATCGATGAACTTGCTTTTAATGGTACAATTGAGAAAAAGCTTAAAGATTAACGCTAGGTGAAAGAAGATAAGTTATCGAGTTACCATTATTTGCATGCATGAACCTGAATTGAGGCATTTGAGTTCATTAATAAAGATTACAATGAAGAAACATTGATAAGGGAGGCAATTAATTGCCCAACTTTTGAATATTTTCATTTTGAAGATATATTTTTTGGGACCCCTAGAGCTGCATGTCAATATTTAATGTCTTATCACACTGAATCATCATATAAGACACATGACAATAAAGAGAGAAATGAAGTAGACATATAAAGAAGTCTAATGAAGTCAACTCTCATGATATTTGTTCCAAATTGGTCCTTGAAGACTTCAGGTGATGATTCCTTCTATGGTGAAGGTCTCTACCTCACTACTTTATTTTCAAATGAATGTGTTTCTACAAGTGATTCCCAAGCCAAGATTCAAAAACTAGACTCAACATTTGCATTGGTGTGAGTTACTTCACAATGCAAACTATATCAAGGTTGTCCAATTCACAAAGTTATGACCAACAATATTCAAGATGGTATCAATGTAATTCAAGAAAACTCATTGATTTATGATGAGAAATGGCTATTCAGTTCATTGTTCAAAAACAAATTCTCATCTCATTTATGTCAATTTGGCTAACCTACTAAACTCACAAGTGTTGTAGAGGTACACAACTCTTTTTTGCAAAAGTCTTTATTTCTCCTAACCTATAAATGGTTTTATACGATCATCTTTTAGTTGCCTAAGGTAGGGACACCTACCTTGTACATATTGCAAGTAGAAGTTTTTGTTGTGCATTCCATTTTTGGCTTGCCTCGAGTCTTCTCTATTTAGTCTCTTTTGTTATCTCCTCTTCATGTGACTATTGCCCAATCGATAAAGCATTGATCCTTTGACAACTTTCTGGATTCATCTTATGTCCTTTATGGTCCTTGTCCCAGATGGATCCAATTGTTAGCCTCGATTTTAAACATGACCAATTTCAAAAAAAATGTGTCAAAGTCCTTAAAATGGAAGCCTTCTACTTGAAGATATCTCCAATCATTTGTGAATGCTAGGTCTTTTGTCATTTCAAAGTGAAAAAATTGGTGGTCTCAATCAAAATTCTAAGAGCAATTCTCTACTTTAACAAGATTCATAGCTAAAAATTTAAATCTCAAAATGTGCTCAAGTTAGTGTAAAATATTTTTATAAGGACGTTCCTCAAGGTATTTCAAGTAATATGGCCAATTTCTAGGTTGACCCAGTTAAAAGATTCCAAAATTTCAAAGCTCCCAATTTTTTGGGTCCTTGTTCTAAAAACATAATTAAACCCAAATTTTGACAGTTTATGCGGTACTCATTTTCCAAGGTTCTACTCAAGATTGCATTCTGGTCATCTAAGCAAAATTTTGTAGTAAAAGGCTTTGAAGGTTCAAAAGTTATCAATTTACTCCTCCAAGCTTTCAGGTTTTAAATCATAAGATGACAAAGGTGGAGATGAGAAAAATTATTCTATCGGTGAGTTTTATTGAAGCATATCTTAAAGGTTATGCAATGGCAATATATAATGGTACTGAAATAACATTGGTAATGAAGCTATGATGAAGAAAATATAAAGACAGAGTATTCTTGAACACAGAAAATTAATTATTATCTAATATTTTATCGATGTGATAAATTAATTAAAGCTGCCCGCACAATTTGTAAATCGACTTAATCATGCGGTGGGAATGTGAGGATTTGTTAAATCAATTTTGATATTCGTAAGTTGCTAAGGACCAGGAACCAAGAATCATAAATGCATTATTTCAAACAACATTTAACCAACTCTTATTCATCGCCTGCAAGATATGGAGCTATCCCAACAAGTTCCATGCGATGAATTTCCTTTCCGCCCTGACATTTCAAAATTATGTAAAACAAACATCGACAAAAATTGATGAAAAGACGGTATTATATTTGTTTTTGTGAAGGTGGTTGACCGAATACAATTTTCTTTGTATTAGGTGCATGTTGAAAGTTTTAAATGCGCTTTTGACAATTGATGAATATTTTATCCCACTTACTCACTCACCACTCTCCCAATTCCAATAAGACGGTGAGAAGGTAAGTGAATTGATTGTCAATTGATTAGTTTATACTCCAAAGCAAACATTTTTGGGTCAAAGTTGTTTAAGGATGATCATTGAGTATACCTTCAATCTTACTAACGTACTGGTTTATTGGAATTCATCTATGACTAAAAAATTCAACAAAAAAATCTTCCTACAAACTTCTACAAAAAAGTAATTCGTCTCAAATCAAATACGACTAAAACACATGCATCTTGGAATTGCTTTTATGACTAAAATTCTCATATGATGTCATAGACAGTTAATAGACAGTTAATAAAAAGAGAACATTTGTAATGATTAAACATTTTATCACTTAAGAAAGGCTACATGTGTAACCCAAGTTAGAGCCTACTCAGACATAAAGGGACTTGTGAACACAATGCAAACTTCATGGCTCCAAGATAGGAAAGGGAAGGAAAGGTCCTTTTAGAGTCCATGATACCAGCCATTTGTTTTTGGATCAACATAAGGTGACAGTAATATAAGACTACCCCATACTCTTTGTGGGAGACACCTAATTGTACTACAAATGAAGCGTACATATCCTACCCCCTTGTGGGATTTTATAAAACAAGTAACGCAGTAGAATAAGGGGCAAGTGTCCCTAGGATACTAGATAAATACAAAAATGTAGTTATCCATTGGTTACAAAGTACGAGAACAAAATAAATAAATAGATTCATGGGAAATCTGGTAATTTGGCCACAATATTTTGTATGCATTGAAATTTAAAAAACAACTATGGTTATCAAGATCTCACAAATTGCACACACTTTTTCTCAACTGAAATTGCTAAAGTTGATTCATAATCTTGAATGACACAAATTATACATACAAACAACTTTTTTTTAAATGAAACTATAAACTGTATTCCAGCCTAATTTTAGTACACGGTTATCTTTTTTGGCTTAATGACGTGAACATCAAAGAATGTGCCTTAATTAAAAAAAATTACCAAAAGTTTGTTTTACTAGCAAAAAAATTCATTTTCTACTAGCATTTTGTGCAGCATTCATAAAATCCTACGTTGGCTGATCCTCGTCCCCAGCACCAGCATGGGAAGAAATAATAACACCTTAAAGCCACACAAATATGGTCAAGTTTTTGGAACCAAACAAATCAAAAGCATGAATACCAAAAACACCTGGTGACCGTGGCTACTCATCAACTCATTCATTAGATAGCAATAACAATCTTTGTCAATCCTTCATTTAAATTCACAAGGTACGATCTCTTTCAATCTTTAATAACAATTACTTCCATAACGTGATAGCCATTTAAATTTTATCAAACTTGAAAAGAAATTTGGGACACGACCATCAGAACCAATTGTAAGAATGATAAAACTAGAAAGGAATTCTGGCACAAAACCATCAGAACCAATGACGAGTAGTAAATGAACTTTAGTATGGAAACAGAAGATCAAAGCTCTTACAACTTTATTGCACTCCTCGGTTTAAGAAGTTATGATAAGTATATCAATTTAACACTTCAAATTCACACTGTTCCTGACTAAAATGTACAATATTCAGGTGCAGAAAATGTTTGTATAAAACAGATGAACATGCTATAAATACTAGGGATGAGCTGCATTAATAATAGTAGGCAGACAAATGATTCCTTATCCAAGCAAACGTTAGATTATCAATGTAAACAATACCACTTGATCTTCCCTTCCTTAGCTTCTAAAGAGCAGCACACCATATGGAACAGTACCAAAGAAGATATATAATTTCTTTCCCATATCTTCTGGCCAAGCAAAGAAAGAAGTGACAAACATCAGCTACTCACCATTATGAACAGGGCTGCAAAGGGGTGTAACAAACTACTAAAAAATGTGTAGTTGCCACAGCTGAACTCAATACGGCAGTATCTCTTATAAACTAAAAGAGAGTGTCAACGATAAGCTTTCTTCTGGATGGGCTTTTTTCGACAATTTGTTTTTGTAAATCCATAAATTTGGAACCCTTATTTGCAAACAGTCGTCGCAAGTTGAAAACAGAAAGCTCACTAAAGCTGGCTACAGCAAGATCTGCTTGCACTAATTCATATCTGTGCACATAAAGGCAAAAAATTTAGCTTTTAATCACAGCTATCCTTCTGCTAATATTCCACCCCAACTTAAGGTGGATGTAATCAATTCTTCAATGAAGATCCATATTATGTTGCATAACATGCTCTAGCTATAACTTCAGAATTATAGTGTCCTTAATTTATTCTTGAAGAAATGCACACATGTATGTATGTGCGCGCACACACATGAGAATTCCGAATCTGAACAAAATTAATGAATGGTCAAAACAAGAGACATTTTACTTACGCTGGATGAGAACCAATCAAAGCCACTGCCACCATTGTGCAGTTGTGTGCAGCTGTGATGCCTCTAGGATCATCTTCAAAAACAACACATTTGGAAGGTGGTCGTTCCAACTGAAAAACAACATGAAATAAAATACATCAAGAGCCAGCATTTAAAATTTTCCTAAATAACATTTCAATCAGAACCAATCAAAGCCAATGATATTGTTAACATTTCAACGACCATTGTTTTTCTAAATATAACTAAAATGTCAAAAGAATGTTGAAATCTACATTTTCTCTTTAGTCCCAGAAATTAGAATGCAACTATTTTGTACACATCTTGGAAAAGGATCAAGGCACCAGACAAAAAGGGTTCACCAATCTATGTAGTTCAGGTAATATCTCAGCAATTTATTCTCATCTGACCTTTAGAGCAGCAGAAAGAAATCTTTGTGCAATGGACTCCATTCCATCTTCATCTGCCACAATAGCCTGCACAATGACAAATAAAAAGAAAAGCAGTTGTTGAATATTTCTGCATTAAGCGATATCAACTTCTCAAGTATATAAAAAGTTCCATCTAGTATAATAATGCCATGGAATCAACAAATGCTATGTTTGCAAACTCATGCAGCTTGATATGTGACACACCCCTACAATATAAGTTTTGTTGGCTCAAGTATATTTTGAGTTGGCCTAATGGTGAAGCTTATGTACTCTAAAGGGGTGGTAAAGTTTGAAATCGAAAGGGGACTAGGATCATAGACCTCATTTGAATAATATGAAAGGTAGATGGAAAGGCAATCCCCTAGTGGAATGCTCACATTAAGAGGGGTCTCAATACCAAATCGGTATCTTGCCTAGTGGCAACATTAAAAACTACCTTCACATTTAATTTACCTATTATAAACTTGTGGTAACCCTTTCAATGATAACCTGGCGTAATTCATTGAGGTGCAATATGAAGAGACCATGCAATTGGATTCAATGAGACATGTATGAAGGACATGACTCAAGGTGATCAGGAAAAAAGGATCAAGTTGAGGGTGAGCTGAACATCTTTGAGATTCAAAAATGAATTCGGGGTGCTACTGTATGTAGCATACAAGTATTGTGTATTATGTATTACCTTTTAAATACTTACTTTCTTGTAGAAGTCAAACTAAATGAACAGCATAAGAAATCTGATCTTCTATGAAATTGCAATGTTTGTCAAGATTCTCAATTTTGTAGACAGTACCTTTTTCTGAGTAAGTAGTAAGGGATGTGGTGTTTAACAAGTTTTTCCAGAGAGAGATTCAATGAGTGTATATTTTAACATGCAAAGCTAGAAACACAAAGTGCTTTTGGGATACAGATTTATAAATGCACGTGCCAACACAAGAATGTCTATAGACTTATTCCCATATAAATGCTTATTGGATGTGGCTTCAAGAATTAAATTCATGAAAGAAAACTTCTACTCTTTCTAAATCTTAAAACTAGCAACCTGAAAATAGTTGCTGAGTCCCATTCTTTCAAGAGCTGCAAGTATGCTCTGACGATCCAAGGAGGATGTAATTGCACATGGCACACCAGCTGTATAGAGAGCTTCCAGCCAGTCTTTCAATCCCTCCATTGGTGCTTGTAACTAATTAACCAATCAATACCAAAAACTTCAATTTGTCAGATGCCAAACAACCCAGCCACTTTTTAATTATATGACACTAGAATTTGGAAAAACCAAAAAGTAAGAGCAGGACTCTGGATAATTCTTCATAGAATATTTCTGATAGCCGCAGCTTCAACCTCTCCAATTCATCTCTTGCTTTTTCCCAGAAAAGTACCTGAAATTTTGAAAATGATGTACTCATTCAAGAATGGTCTACTCAAGAAACAAATTTTTAAAAACAATATACACATCTAAAGTGTAGTGTCCACAATCTACATTTTTCTTATATCTTTTTTTGTTTATTTTTTTGGAAACAAAAATGAAAATGTAACTACAAACTAAACCGAAAATATTGTGCTGATCAGAATAAAAATTGGCTCGGAATAATACAACAAACCCTTAAAGTCCTGAAATTGAACATTAACTGAACTGTAAATAGCAGATCTGAGATTCTAAATTATATATACCAAAATACACCAAATATATTATAACATTGTTATAATATATTTGGTGTATATATATAATGACTGATTATAATTTATAACCCTTGTTATGTCAAAATATTAGGATCCAACAGCAAATATGAAAGCCTCTGGACTGATTTTACTAGCAAAATGATGATCACAAAGGAATGCAAGTAGCATAAAGCCCATTTGAGCACTGGTGACCCGAAAGGGACTGGGAGGCCGAACCGCGGATGTCATTCCGTGCTCATGGGCTTGATGGACGGGCTCAAGGAGCCTTGTGTGATCCCCCACAGTATGTCATGATGCGGAGCCGTGTATAATGATGAAAAAGATTCTTGTAAGACCTACAACCATTGAACCGTTCCATTATAGAGGGGTGATAGGGTGCATGCAAGGAATGCAAGTAGTATAAGGTCCATTCAAGTGGTGGTGACCCAAAAGGGACATTCAAGTAGTGGTGACCCAAGAGGGACCGAGAGGCCAAATGACGAGTGTCATTCCATGCTCCTGGGCTTGATGGATAGGCTCGAGGTGCCTTGTGTGATCCCCCAAGGAACTTGATGATGCGGATGGGTTATTGGGGAAGATCTTAACAGAATCGTACTTGTATATTATATTAATTATAGTGGTGTTTAGGATTCTTTTAATAACATTGTGGAATTACATATATTATCTCATCTATTATAATAATGATTAGAATTCTCTTTGGAACATTGTTGAAGTATATGTTTATTTATCTATTGATAACTAGCCTAGCTACAGGCCCTAATTCAAGATATAAAGTTGACAATCTAAACTCTTTAATATAATCTATACCTTATTTGAAATTGAGAATTCTAGGACAAATTAAGATAAGTCCTAATAGGAGACATTACAAAATCCTAGAAAAGGAGATGTTTAAAGAAATCCTTTAAGGAAAACAAAGGGTTTGGTTGAGATCAATGATCTTGTTCAACATGTTTGCTTTTTGGATGCTTTGTTGGCCCAAGAATCTGAGCTCCTCTATTAATTTCAATGTTAATATTTCAAAGAGGGAATCTTCAAAAGATGGATGGCTTTTGGAAGAGGATACAAATTCCAAAAAAAATATCAAGCGGGGTTTATAAAAAGATCAATCAATAGAATCGGCTCTATTTTGGCTTCCTTTGATTCAATCCTCAATAATCCCTTAATGTTAGAATGGAAGCAGTCTGGTTCTTCTCAAATCTTTTGAAAGTGCCCAAGTTAATCGAGGTAAGAGATATTTCTTTTCACAGATTCCATTCCTTGCTAGATTAACAAAGATACAACTAAGAGGATCTTAGAACCTGCCGAGGAGGAAAAAATTAGGAAAGTAGTCTTCATGATAAAAAAAGGATAAAGAACCAAGATAATGTTTTTCAGGCAGGTTTTTTTCAATATTTCTAAGACATCCTAGGCAAAGATCTGGTTGTGATGGTTGATGAATCTAGATCCTCCAAGAAGGTTCGGAAGAATTTCAAATGTAATTTTTTGGTTCTCATTCCTAGAAAAGACTATCTGATTACCATTGCCAATTTCACACCTTATGCTCTTTTTAATGTGATGCATAAGATTATTTCTAAAGCCATAGCCAAAAGAATCTGCCACTTTTCCCTTCTCTTTTTTCTCCTTTCCAGGGAGGTTTTGTGCAAGGGAGGCAAATATTGGATAGCATTATTTTCATTCATGAAACAGTTATTTTTTGTTTTAATGGAGAAGATCCCTAGGATCACCATTAAGTTATATATAACTAAAGCTTATGATTGTGTGGATTAGTCTTTTCTTAAAGCGATGTTGGCAACCTTTGGTTTCTCCCCCAAGTAGATTGATTAGGTCATGGATTTTGTATCTAATTCTTGGTTCTCAATATCATTTGATGGTGCCCCTACTGGCTTTATCTCTAATTCTCAAGGTATTCAGCAAGGTGACCCATTATCTCCTTATCCCTTTATTTTGATGGTGGAAGTTCTTAGGTGCTACATTAGGAGGGTATTATAAGCTCAAGTCATATGAATTCTCCCACCTCCACTCTGTGGATGACACTTTTGTATGGTAAAGCAGATATTAGGCAACCTGAGATTTTTCGTAGGATCCTAGTTGTTTATCAAAAGTTCTCATGCCAATTGATTAACCCAAACAAATCAATAATTTTCTGTTAACTCTCATCTAAGAGTTCAAAATAGGACTAAAAGCATTTTCAGCTTCCCAGTGGACAAATTGCCTAGTATTTATTTGGGGATCTCTCTTTTCTCACAGATTTCCAAAGCTTTCTTATCAGTTGATTGTTTAGTAAGCTCTACAATAAGTTATTGGTTTTGAGAGGAAAATGGCTTAGCTTAGACAGAGGTATCACCTTGATGAAGGCAATCATTCAAGCAATTCTGGTATATATGTTTTTTGTCTTGTGGGTCCCAAGATCTACTCTTGGTAAAATAGATGTACTTTGTTGAGATTTTCTATGGCAACGACATTTGGAGGAAAGAGCACTACTTCTTCTCAATTGAGACAGAATTTGCAATTTGTTTCACCAAGTTGGCACTGGTTTTAAGGATCTATCGCTGCACAATGGGACTTTGGGTGCTCAGCCAGGCAGGAGGATGCATTTGGATCAAAACCAGCTTTGGGTTGGTTTTCATCACAGCAGGTATATTGCTTCTAGAGATGCTATTTCTCTATCTCAAACCCTTCTTCCTAGAAGCATAACTATTTGGAATACCGTTGCCTCTTTGTGTAGTCTTGTTTTGGCTATTTACTCTCTTCGAATATTGTTAATAACAACTTGGCTTTGTTCTAGGATGAGTGGAATTGCAAGCCACCTTTAGGATATACAGTTGGTTTAGCTAAGGCACATAATTGTGTAAAATATGGCCTGAATAAGCTGTATTACACCTTCACCATGACTGAAGGAAGGAGAATGAAAACCATAATGTTTCATGAATAAAAGTTTAATGAATAAGCTGTAGTATACCTTTGTAATCTAAAACTAAAATGTACCATAGATAATCATATTCAAATTTAATTTCAAACAAAGTACAAACCAAAAATTCTAACTTCTTTTGGGAAACTCCTCATACAGTTTTCTTTTTAGGTTTGTTGTAATATAGCTAGCAACAGTTATATACAAATACACAAGCAAATTACTTTTGCATGCTGCCTATAAATCTACAAATGAAGTTGTGTAAAAGAATTGATTTAAAAAACCCAATATCTTCCCTATTGATATAGGGGCAGAAATTTTTGAATATTCTACGTTCCATGTTTTTAAGATTTTCCTTAACTGCAGTCTCTCCCTGAGAATAGAATAAAAATAAGACAAATTTGGATATAAGCTGTCTATTCTTACTTTCAGCGAAGATTAGTTTGGATACAAGCTGTGTATTCTTACTTTCAGGGAAGATTGATGTTTAAAAAGCACCAGTTTGTATGATAAATTTGAAATAATAGCAAAGTATTTTCTCACCTTACACAATACATACTCGGCACCAGCAGAAAGCATCCAACGCTGCGTCTCAATGTCATCTGGAATCAATTTTCCTGTCAAATGCTCAATTCAGCACCATGAGTCAATTCCCAGCACATCATTATATCAAAAAGAGATCATGTATGCCCCTATTGATAAGAATTGTAGAAAATGCTTCTTGTAAATGGGAAAAAATAAGAGCAAGAAACTAAAGCTTCTAGGTATGCAGATAGATTAATTAGTTTAGGCAGGTTTAGTACAAATAACTTTTAACTGCATCTAAAAAGAATAAGCATCCATAGATCAATTTCGGACAAACACTTGCTCTTTGAGGTTTCAGAAAGCATGATGAACTGAATTAGTCACTTGAATCACAACTTGGAAATTCTCTTCCAACTTGCTTTTTAAAAACTGAGATGAGAAAATAGCAATTTTTATAGCTATCATATTCTTTGTTTTAAAATTTAAGGAAATCAAGTGTAAAATACCTCCAAGAAAAGGGGAAAAAATATTGGCACAATACATCATCCTCAATATTTTAATCGGTGAAAGATAAATTCAACAGATATAGAATCCAAATGTTTCATTGCCCTAACTTCATATCTTCAAGTGATCTTGAAAGATGGAGAATCTTTATGGACTTCTAACAACTGAAATCTCTGACCAAACCATCATGTCATATTTTATCCTGGAACTTGAAGAAAAGTGTTGCATCCTATCCATATTCATATAACAGTAGCTTAGCCCAGAATCAAAGCATAGGCACAAAATGAGTGTTCTGATAAGCACCAATGAAATAATGAGCTTTATCCATGGTAACATTTAAATTTGAATTCAAGGATAAATACAATCCAAAGGAGTAATGTCATATAAACTCTGAATGGAAAGTTGAATTGTAATAAACTGTAACTATAGGCAACAAAAACTGTACGAAAGTGCTTAAGGATGTTGTTATTCTCGATAAAAACACCATTTTCTCAGATGTTATCAAAGAAGATGCACTGAATAAGAAATATCAAAATGCTGCTGGATCCACAAAACTTATATTGTGGATGTCATCGGAACTTATATTGTTAAATATTGTGATATATTAATAAGGGAACAACCACTAGGCTGTTGATGTTAGCGTCGGGAGGACAAACCAGAAGTTATCAAGAAGGATTCCTCCCTAGCTAAGAGAGAGTGTTGATATTATTGTAGCTATGGTCGGATTCCTTCACGCCAACATAGATTAACATAAAGGTTGTGATAATATAGTTATTATAATAAAAATTATATTGATAATATAATTATTATATTATTATTGAGATAATATAAATATTTGAATTAATTAATTGGGCCTAGAGTGGTGACCCTTCGTGAAGGTGTACCACCAATATATATAAAGGAAGATCAAATCTTCCTCTTGGCAATGAAGAATATACACACCTGCAGACAATAGAAAATCAACATGGTATCAGAGCCTGGGAGGAATAATCAGGCATGGAGAAAACAATCTGCCGTGTTGAAGCGGTCTATTTAATAAAACGATATCTCTCTTTGGAAAAAGGCCGAACCATACATTTCTGTGGGTGCTTTGAGCACTGAAACATCAGTGGAACATCGGTGGAGTTGAGTCGTAGAAAGTCCATACTTTGCTCACCATTGAGGCCATATAATGGAGACCCAAACTAATAGGCAAAATAAATATTTAGAGTAGAGAATTCAGCACAAAATTATATCAATGCAGTTTTCGATACTATTAATATTGAGAACATATATAATTATTCGACTCTCCTAAGTACAAAATAATCGAAATATTTGTTTGTCAGGAACCATAGGGTTTGATAGCTGCTGTCTTACATTCTAACTAGAGTTGAAATGTCTGATTGCGAAAGTATATGGGAATATTGCTGCCGTAACATTATATGGAGCACCAAAGTATTTGTTTACTATTCAATATAGTGGCCAGACTAAATACCTTGGAAATTTATGTTAGTTAGATTGGAATAAAGTTGAACAAAGCACGGAAATTCCATTCTGACGGGGATTACAGGTGGTGTAAAATCCTGTTTCATGACAGTTAGATATTGCAGGCAGCTCATACAAAACAATTATATGGATATACAATCTTCAGCAGAAACACTCAAGATGGTGGCAGTATCTGAATCAATTGGTAACTACTGGTGAAGCCTGACCTACGATCTATCATACCTGGATGCTGTTACAATGACAACTTGGACATTCGAATGATTTACAGGAGATAGAAGTTGTCTTTTTTGACTGAACAAACCAATCACACGAGTTCTTATATTGTTGACCTCTGTTCTGCGATTACTAATGCTACCTCCAATACCAATAGCACAATGGCTTTGTAGAACAGGAATTTAAGAGGACTAAATGGAAAACATCAGAAAGAATGACTGTGATTTGTGACATATATATGGTGGTCAAACAGCAATCTTTACACCAATGAAAACCATTAATGTGCCAAATCCCTTATTCTATGAAGATCAAGATAAGTTAATTTTCTCTATTTATGGTTAATTTTCTTTAATAATGTTTGCAGGGATATACGGTTGGCAGTGAAATATTATTTGAATTGGAACAATTGAAGATTACTTCCAAACTATAGACAAACCTTACAAAGAAGTATAATTCTTCCTTGCCGTACGCTCTGGGAAGAGCCTGCGATCATTGCTGCTAATGTGGTTGGCATTGCTGTAGTTCAGAAGAGACACAACTTGGGTTCATTGTGATTTCTGGGTTCATTTCCGCTGCGGGGAAGATTGATGGTGATACAGATCTATTTGAATATATTCTCAGCATTGAGAGTGGACAAGTGTGTTGTAAAGGTATTGCTGAAACATTTCATTGACTGGGCCAAAGGACTTATAGAGCATTTGCTGACAGAAGTTTCGATGCTTTGATTACAACTGTCTTTGCTAACTGTTATTAGAAGTTACATCAGAGTATCATTACTACTTGAAGAGTATCGCTCTTCATAAAATGTTAATGAATTGCATTTGTAATGGATTAGATATCGGTTATAACAGAGAAGACTATTGTTGGAAGTTATAACTTATTGTAACCATCTATACTTGTTCAATGGTTTAAAGATTGTATGAATGTGGTGTACGCATTTTTTTCTGAGACGGAGAAATTTGAGGTATCAACCCTTGTAGCATTTTTCTCTGAGACGGAGAAATTTGAGGTATCAACCCTTGTAGCATTTTTCTCTGAGACGGAGAAATTTGAGGTCTCAGCCCTTGTAATGCATTCTTCTTTGTGAGGGAGAAGTTTGGGGTGAAAGCCCTTGTTCCACCCTCTGGAATTAACTATGGTGGATCCACCCTCTGGGAGTAGCCATGGTGGATGTCAGGTGAGATAATCCATGACTTAGCACTTGTGTTTATTCACCCTCTAGGAGTAGCTATGGTGAACGTCATGATGAGATGACGACATAACATTGAGTGATTCCGTGATGGGCACTTGTGCTCATTTATATTTCCATTCATGGGAGTAGCCATGATGGACCCACCCTCTAGGAGTAGTCATGTGAGTGACTCCATGACTAAGACACTTGTGTTGAGTCACCCTCTGGGAGTAGCTATGGTGACCGACATTGTGAGATGATGACATCACATGAGTGATTCCATGATGAACACTTGTGTTTGCTTGTATTTCCATTCATGGGAGTAGCCATGGTGGAGGTCATGTGAGTGATTCCATGACTAAACACTTGTGTTGAGTCACCCTCTAGGAGTAGCTATGATGACCATCATCGTGAGATGATGACATCACGTGAGTGATTCCGTGATGAACACTTGGTTTGTTTGCATTTTTTTTTCATGGGAGCAGCCATGATGGAGCCACCCTTTGGGAGTAGCCATGGTGGACATTACCAACTCAGATATCTGAGAAGAACCGCCCTAGCTAAGAGGGAGTGTTGATGTTAGCGTCGGGAGGACGAACTAGAAGTTATCAAGCAGATCCTCCCTAGCTAATAGGAAGTGTTGATGTTAGTGTCGGGAGGATGAACCAAAAGTTATCGAGAAGGATTCCTCCCTAGCTAAGAGGGAGATTAAATAGACCACTTCAACATGGCAGATTGCTATTGTCTGCAAGTGTGTATATTCTTCATTGCTAAGAGGAAGATTTGATCTTCCTTTATATATATTGGCGGTGCCCCTTCACCGAGGGTCACCATTTTTGGCCCAATTAATTAATTCAAATAATTATATTATCTCAATAATAATATAATAATTATATTATCAATATAATTATTATATTATCAATATAATTATTATATTATCAAAATAATTATTATATTATCAATATAATTAATATATCATAATAATTATATTATCACAACCTTTATGTTATCTATGTCAGCGAAACTGCATTTGGTAGTTAAGGCTTCGCACAAAATTATGTGTTATATCCGATCAAGGAGTTTACGACGGTAGGTTGTGGAGATCAAAGAACTGGAAAGATTATGAATAGATACAAAAGAAATTGAAAACTGTATAGGCATATCTGGAACTTACTATCCTAAAAAGGATTTTGAGGTGGTAGAAAAAGGATTGCCTGCAGTTAGAAGCCAAACCCAGGAGATGACAAATGCTTGAAGCTAACCAAAAGTATGGCCACAGGGAGTTGCAAAAACCTGCTAAGGTGTACCACAAGTTGACAGTGAAAATTTGAGGCTAGTGAACACTTGGAGAACGTCTCAACACAAATATTGAATCAAAACAATTCTTGCACACACATTTTAATGAGAATTATTTGAAAAGAATTGGATATTCTAAAAGCATGGAGAATAATGAGGCTTGAATTGTTACTAAAGCCATTACAGAAATTCAATTGATATAGATACCACTATAGGGTGCATCATATGTAGAAGTAAAATTCATTTTTGACAAGTGCCATACCTCAACCATGAACATAAATTAAAGGATCTACACTGCAGGAAGATACATAGCAGACACTTATCATAGAGACAGAGTTTGGAGATAGCATAACATCTCAGAAACAGGCTGAGAAAAGAAAACAGATCCAGATAAGCTTACATTATAAGAAATGGCTGTGATGAGAAAGATTACTAGACATCGAGACTTCAGAAATTCTAGGAATATATCTAAAGAGCTCATGGCATGAATCCAACTTCAATCACAGCCTGAGATGATTACTATGAATAATGGAATGCCATATGGAACTTGCACTATGCCGTTGAGACATATAATGGAGACATGGAAATCTCTATGTCAGATGATCTGTTGAACACGCTAAAGCCTAAAGGATGTAATTGAAACTTAGATTGTTAAATATTGTGATATATTAATAAAGGAACAACCAGTAGGTGACTAGAAACTGCATCTGGTAGTTAAGGCTCTGTAATGTCCCCTTTTGAGGATATACCTGATTTTTGCCCAAAAACAACAATTCCAATTATACGATTTATTTTCAAAAGGGTATTCTATAGACAAATTACACAATTGCAATAAAACTTAGAGAAAATTGTAATTAATTAACATTAAGTATTATGATCATAGATAATCCCTATTGAGAACAAAATATCCCAAATACATTTGGATCCATTTCATAGCTTGTTTCTAACAGCCATCCATATTAGGAATTCAATGGGAAAGCATGATAGGATGCTGGTCCTCCCCAATCAAGCCCAAGGGCAAGGAAGAGCCTCTGAGTCATTTGACCCCTTGGCCCACAAGCATGGCACATCCATCTTCGGGTCGGTATACTTGATGAGGGAACCAGTACTGCTGCATCTCCCTATCACACATTTCCAGCCATATTGCATACCAATCCCAATTCAGAATATTAATGGAGAGGGTCATATCCTTTTGACTTTAAAGGATACACCTGTTCACACTTCCTACCCTTCTCTTCAAGTCACAGCTGTTCAAGATGTTCACTTGCTTATAACTATTAACCATCACCTAACATGAATGATTATTAATATCATTCATTCCAAGTAAATAGCTGATTAGAAGGGTTTATAATCATTGCTCATTGTAGATGCATTCCTTGATATTTATTATTGGTATACGTGAGTCATTATAATTATTTTTTTATTGAAAATTCTATACAGTGGGGGGTATGATAGTCCACCCTTCCCATGATTGCTTGTTCTCAAGCAATTTAAAATTGGGATGATCAAAGATTTCAACTACTTCCCAAGTGGCATCTTCCATAGATAGACCCTTCCATTTAACCAAATACTCAGGAATAGTCTTATTCCTTAACTTCTTTTCTTGCTATCAATGATGGCCTCAAGTTCCAAAATCAATTTTCCTTTGTCATCAAGTGGGGCTAATTCAACACTTGGTGTAATATGTTGTCCCAATACCTTCTTGAGGCGAGACACGCGGAAGAAATTATAAATCCTGCTATTTGCCAGTAATTCTAACTTGTAAGCAACCTCACTGATCCTTTTTATAAACGTGTGAGGCCCATAGAATCTTGATTGGAGTTTCTCGACTCCGCTTACTTTGATTGATGATTGCTTATAGGGTTGCAATTAGAAAGACTAAGTCCCCAACTTCGAATGTTCTTTCAGTCCTCATTCAATCAGCATATATCTTTTGTTGGTTTTGTGCATGGTGCAAATTATCTTGAGTGTATTCATAATGTCTACACCATAGTTTAAAAACTTGGACTCGGCAATGACTCGGCTGGCCCAAATTTTAAAAAAACTCAGAAAAAAATCAGCAATGACTCAGCAAATTTATTGAACATTTGAAAATATATAATTTCTTAAAATATTCTTCAAATTTGTATAACATTGGCATACTGATTTCCAAATATATAGAAAATTAATTATAAATTAATAATAAAATATATATTAAAAATGCTTACAATCTAAAAATAAATATTTTGATATGGCGAAGCAGCAGCGAGAGGGAAGGCCAGGGTTTCGAAAACACCAGGGTCTGTGTTACAATGGCCAAACCAGGTTTGGTTGGCTGTTTAACAGGCGTAATCAGGCTAGTTTCAACACTAGAACAAGCTATCAACAGAGAAATGCATGGAAGGTTCCAACAATGTATGAGAAGAGGTTTTCTGATACAGTATATGGTGGTCGGCAACACATTGAAAATGGTCGGAGATCAAACCACAATGGGGGATTAATGCGGGTTGAAGATGGGTTTGATTTTCGAAGCATCAAAAGGAAGTTCTGGCGGCCTAAAACCCTAGAGAAGGATGACGAACAGATTCAAATGGAAAGCAAGAATGTTGAACATGCACTTGTCACTTCATTGTTAATAGATAACAAGAATGGAGTGACTCAGTAAGTTTCTTAAAAGAAAATGCATTTTTTATGAAATGGTCTGGATCTTGGCCATCTTTCAGTAAAATAAAGAAATGGTGCGATGATCATTGGAGTGAGGATTGAATTTTAAAAACTCTGGCCAACAGTTTTTTTCTTGTGATTTGCCCTTCGGTGAAAGATACGGACTAGATCCTTAATAGCGGACCATTTTTTATCAATGGGAAAAGGCTTTATATAGTTAACTGGTCTCCAAACTTTGACCCTCTAAAGGATAAGGTAAAAGAAATCCCAGTTTGGATCAAGTTGCCAAACTTACCACATGAATACTGGGAGCAAGAAACTCTAAGACTATTAGGAAATAAGCTAGGCACCTTTGTTAAGGCAGAGGAAGCTTTAGATAGAAGGGACTACACTATTTACTCACGGATTTTGATATTATGGCAAGAGGCTCATCCACTGCCTAAAATCATTGAAATAAGAACGAGAGATCTGTGGAAACAAGAGATTGAGATTGATAGGAGTGAGGAATTGATAATGATAAGGAAAAGAGTGAAGATAAGAGGGAAAACTTAAATAATGGAAAAGGAAAAGGGCTGGATAGAGATCTATTATCTGATATGCTCATCAGACTTTCAGAACAAAAGAGTGGTGAAAACAGCTTGGAGTTACAGGGACAGGTGGAAATCTTGGATTACCATCGATATGATGATTGGTCTCATCTTTAAAAGCAGCAAATCTGGGGCGGAGGTCAGAAGGTTGAAATAGATAAAAAATTTGAACAATATTGTGGCAACTTGTCTCAAGAGTCTGAGGACTATAGATCGGCTCAATCTGAAGGTGAGATCATCCTCAGTGGTGGTAGTGGTCCAAGCAAATGGATTCAAAATGAAAAAGTTAAGACCATGCAAATGCATATTGTAGACAATGAAATACATAATGAGGTTGTTGGTCAGCAGCTACATTCTGACAAAGGAGAAGAACTGGGTAATCAAACCTTTGCACAAGCATTTAAGGAGATGATATTGGAGAATAAGCTGGACAGGAGATCATCTGAAATAGGACAGGAAAAAGGTGAAAGCAAAGATCATATAATGGATGACAGAAGAGAAAACCTGGCATAGAATCTTACTTCTATTCACACCTTTCAAAGACACGAGTAGGGCAACAATCCTATAGTGAGATGATAAGGATGGGGGGATAAGGGGATGACTTTTTCTACAAAGACATTCAAATATCCCCCATTCAAAACTTGGAGAGTTCTTTTGATGGTGTGAAGGATAGTGGAGGAAAAACGGAGGACTCTAACTTCGAATATATCTCGCAAGATGAGGTGGGAGGTGAGGATGAGCTGGGGATATCGGATAATCCAGGAAATTTGGAGGCCAGAACAATAGAGCAAACACCTTCTATACAAAGTAAACCAAAAATTGGAGAGAAGAAAAGATGGGGAGCAAGAACCAGTAGAATGAAGTTAGAGATGGCCGGAAATGCAACTGATAAAAGCAAATTATTGAGATAGGGAAAGGCTATGCCTTTTCCCGACAGCCATGAAGATCCTTCCGTGGAATGTCAGGGGCTGCAATGCCCCTCACAAGATTCGCCTAATCAAAAGATGACTTGATTAGGTGAAGCCAGACTTGTTTTTTTACAAGAAACAAAGTTAAAAGGTGCTGAAGTGGAATCTTTCAAAAGAAGCTTTTGTAGACGGAAAGATTGCTTCTCAGATTCTATTGGTGCGTCGAGAGGCTTAGGTGTGTTGTGGAATGATGCTACAATGGATGTGCAGTTGAGAAGGCAAGACATAAATTGGCAATGGATTGGGGTAGATTCTAAACAGCTTTTTACTAGATTTAATGCAATAAATATATATGGTCTAAGCAGTCCAACTTTGAAAAGAGATGTATGGCGAGATTTGTCAACCATTCTCAGCAACAATCCAAATGAAATGTTCATCCTTGGAGGCTATTTTAATGTCATTCTTAGCCAAACAGAGAAGAAAGGAGGGTTAGGGTGGGCAGGCCAAAGCCCGAAAGATTTTGCAAACTTTATCATGGACAATGGGTTAATTGAACTGGAATTAAGAAACGGGTAGTTTACTTGGACAAATAGACGGAGTGCCTTTCTAAAATTGCAGAGAAATTAGATAGGTTCTTGATCGCTGGAAACTGGGTAGAGACTAACTGGACATGGATTTCGGAAATCCTACCTATCACTGGATCTGACCACTACCCTATAAGTGTGCGTATTCAGGAAGAGGCGGCTCCAGACAAAGCCCCTTTCAAATTTGAAGCTATGTGGTTGAGGGATGATGGACTCAAGGACAAAATTGTTGAGTGGTGGTCCTCGGCTCCAACTAAATCAGGTAACAAGGCATTTTTATTTTTCAAGAAACTATAGTTCATTAAAGAACAATTGAAAATTTGGAATAGGGAGACTTCTAAAATATTTTTGTGGAGAAGTCCAAGATTGAAAATGATTTAGCTGCTCTGCATTCTAAAGTGATTGAAAATGGAATGGGTGAAGAGCAATATCAGAATGAAAAATGGCTAAACAAACAATACTCATAATTATTAGCATGAGATGAATTTTTTTGGCGACAGAAGTCACGTGAGATATGGTTAAGGGAGGGTGATAGGAATACAAAATTCTTCCACAACTCGGTAAAAGTAAAAATATCATACAACAAAAAAATTTCCGTTAAAGATCAAAATGCTGCTTTGCTTCAAATTGCAGCTGAAATAAATAATGAAGCAGTGAGATATTTTAAAGATATCTTCTTCTGTGATCCTACCAGATTAGAGAATGCACTATTAATGTGTCATGTTTCTAAGGAGGAGGTTAAGAGTGCAATCTTTGACTTCGGTGGTGAGAAAGCCCCACGACCGTATGTCTTCTCAGCTATATTTTTCAAATGTTTTGGGATATTGTAGGCTCGGAAATTTGGGAAGTAGCAAAAGAATCCAGGAGTGGGGGTTTTATTTTAAAGGACTTCAATAATACTTTTATTGCCCTCATCCCAAAAAAGGAGGAAAGGAGCACCTTTGAGGATTTTAGACCAATCTCTCTATGCAACACAATTTTATAAAATTATTGCAAAGGTAATTGCAAATAGACTAAAGGGTGTGTTAGATTCAGTTATATCCAGTGAGCAGAGTGGGTTCTCACCGAATAGATCAATATATGAGGGGTTAATTGTAGCCCATGAAGCTATTCACTCAGTGAGGGCAGCAAAAACAAAGAAGATGATGATCAAATTGGACATTAGGAAGACTTATGATGAAGTTAACCGAAGATTCCTCTTAAAGGTATTGGAGAAATTTGGAATTTGTATTGAATGGGTTAGTTGGATTGAAACTTGCATAAGCTCCCCAAGATTCTCGGTGCTTGTTAATGGCAGCCCACAGGGTTTCTTTGAATCTAACAAAGGCATAAGGCAAGGAGACCCAATTTCCCCCTTTTTATTCATTATAATGGTTGAAGCTTTGGGACGGCTGATTTCAAAAAGAAATGAGAGGGGCATTGGAGAGGAATCAAAGTTGCTGAGGGTATCGATCCTTTGTCACACTTGCAGTTTGCAGACAATACATATATAATGGGTAAAGCCTCCTTGAGAGAAGCAAGAATCATAAAGGCCACTATTGATAAATATAGCAATGCTTCAGGCCAATGTATTAATTGGCACAAATCAGAAGTATATTTTTTCAATACCAATATTCAAAAACAACGGGAGATTTGCAGAATTCTAGGAATGAGGATTGGCAGCGTACTAGGGAAATACCTGGGAATACCCCTTTTTGGAGGTGCATGTAGAGCTAATTTGTGGAAGGATCTCATTAACAGTTGCTTTAAGTGAATGGATGGTTGGAAGAGCAAATGGCTCACTTCAGCAGGTAGAATCCTAATGCTCAAATCAGTGATATCAGCAATCCTTGTTTTTTCTATGATGTGCCTTAAGATTCCAGGAAAAGTTATTAAGATGATAGGCCAAAGAATGTGTAAAATCTATTGGAGCGGGGCTAGTGAAGAAGATAAACTCCCTCTTCTTGCTTGGAATAAAATTTGTAGAGCTAAGGAAAATGGAGGGGCAGGCATCAGAGATTGGCAATTGATGAATGAAGCTTTAGGGGCGAAAGTTAGTTTGGAGCATATATTATAATCCTGATTTATTGTGGGTAAAGGTGATGAAGGCTAAGTATCAAGAAAATAATGAGGATAATAGGATTTTGACAATTCTAAATCCTCCCAAAAGTTTTGCAATTTGGAATTTTATAGTTGATTGCAGGTCAGCGATTACAAACCATATTGCCTAGCAAGTTGGAAATGGTTGAAATGCTAAGTTCTGGGATGACTCCTGGAACGGATTCCCAGATTTAAAGAATACGGCAGAGCTTAATGACCTCAAGAACTTATTTTTACAAAGGTGGGGAGATAAAGTAAGTGATTATTTAGAACTAAAACAAAGTCAAGTAGGACATGAATGGGTGTGGAGAAGTGTAGAGGGTTTAGGACTCTTAGAACAGCAAACATATTTAATGAGAACCTTGTTTCAGAATAGGAAAGTTTAATTACTCAAAGGGAAGACAAGATTGTATGGTGTGCAGCAAAAAATGGTAAATATTCAGTGAAGATAGGATATCAAATTTTAGATAGGGCAGTTGAGGATGAAAAGTGGCCAACAAAATTATTTTGGGGCAAAAACTATCTTCCAAAGGCAGGATCTTTCACATGGCTTGCAGTCAAGGGGTGAATTTTAACCGGTGAGAGGAGAAAGAGATTTGGTTTCAGTGGACCGACAATAGGTGTCATGTGTGAAGAGGATGAAGAAGATGCTGATCATTTACTTTTAAATTGCAAGGTAGCTTTTGATTGTTGGGATATGCTCAAGTCCAAATTAGATTAGCATGGCCCTCTACAGAACTCATTAAGGGCAGTGTTTGATAGCTGGCCCATAAATCAGAAGAAAACAATGCTATCTTGTGCCTGGCTTGTCAGCCCTTCAATCTTGATCTAGGAATTGTGGAAAGAGCGAAATAGAAGATTTTTTTAGACAAAAAAAAATCTTCTGAGAGATTAAAATATAGGATCAATCATACGATAGAGGAAGTTGTCGGGGCAGCAACTTCTCATCTACATAATCATGTTCCTGACACTATGGGAGATAAGAAATTTCAAGCAAATTGGCCAGGAATAAAGATCAAAGCAAATTGCGGAGCTGTTGTTGGGAAGGTTGCAGCCAAGAGTATGAAGGAGGTAAGTTGGGAAAAGCCTGAAAAGGGGTGGGTTAAGATTAATTTTGATGGGGCTGCTAAGGGCAACCCAGGACCTTCAGGTGCTGGGGTCATCATTCAGGATTGCAATGGTGAAATGATGGTCACAGAGGCCAAAGCAGCTTTGTTAGCATTGAAGCTGGGCAGATCAATGGGCTTCAGACGAATACACTTGGAAGGTGACTCTCTCATAATTGTTCAAGCCATTGAAAAAGGTTAAGACTGAAGCGTGGCATCTTCAGAATTATATAGTTGCAACCATTGAGCAGTTAGAGCATCTAGAGGATTTCAAAGTTAGTCATGTTCATAGAGATGGTAATAAAGAGGCTCTCTTTCAAAATGGGCCCTAACTTTTGAAGTGGAGGAAGAATTAAAGATTGAAGACTTTAGAAAGATCCAAGATAAAGAGTTGAATGGCAATTTTTCAAATTTATCAATTTAAAAAAGGATGAAGGGTGGATAGATTAAACACAGAATATAATATTAGATCAAAGGGAATGTCGTAAGCAAATTAAATGATGTCATTAGGAGAGAGGTGGCAGATGTAATTATATTTAAGTAAGAGGAAGGACGCACGATAAAGGAGTGCAGTCATATCGAATGAATGAATCTATTGAGGTGTGATCTCAGGTGTGTGAGGATCGACTGGCAGATTTAAATATTGCTGAAAAATTTATGGTGACAAGACAGTTGAAGGAATGTGAATGGAGATTTTTGTACGAAGGCAGACATCTCATTAACAAAGTCTTGCCGTAGTTAGGTGGAGTGACACATTATAAGGAATGTGAAGTTGTTATTTGGGGCAGCTCAGTTTTGATCAAGATGCAGTGAGTGGTGGTGTGGAGTTGAGATGGGTGTTTAAAATGGAAGCCGATTTCACAGTCACAACCAAAAAGCAGCACGAAGGATTTTATGGACCTATGAGGCGAGAAAGGTTATACGGGCTGCTCAAAATCGAGAACGATGTTATTAATGCAGTGCTAGGTGTGTTAGGACCGAAGTTTATGGAAAACAAGTTGAGCTGGAGGTTGAATGTGGATATAATCTCGATGGTGATTGCATGGGGGCTGGAGTTAGCTGAAGATGTAGACACGGTTCATTGGGTTGCAAATTTATTATTTGAAGAAGAGATGCTGCTTGGGTTAGAATCCATATTCGAATGTGCTGTGCCGGGCATTGGAACTGATATTTGGGAAGGAATTGAGGATAAAGAGGAGGCTAGGGAATTCAGAATCATTCCCTTTGTCTGCTGGATGGGTAGGGTGGACAAGGAAGTCTACAAATTGAAGATTTTGACAGAATGGGAAGAGTTGAAACTGGCTATCAGAAGGCACGAATTTGAGATGAATGACATGGCAATAGCATTTCCTCAAAGGGTGCCAAGGCGACGAAGAACCAGAGACACGGCAAGGGCATGGCGAGGGTGAAAATTGGTCCCTAATTCAGGTTTTTTGGCCTTTTCTTGAAAGGGATTCAGTATGTGATTGATGGCTTCTACAAATTTTTGCTGTGAAGAATATGTAAAGCAGTTGCATAGTTATCTGGATAGGTCATTTTTAAGTCCATTATGTAATTAAATGCTATTAGGTTAGCATCAATCTGCGGGAAGGAATGTTGTAGTTTTTAGCTGGTGAAGGAGTACCAAGTGTTTTAATAGAATATGCATTGTAATTAAGGATGTTAGTGTTGGACTCAGGAGTAGAGTCAGGATTTGGTTCTAGGATGGTAGCTGGTGTGTTTAGTAGTTACTATATTGGAGAAAATGTGCAGAATTATCAGACTCGTATGATATAAAGAATTATTATTATTAATAAAAAAAATTCTTACCGAGGAAAAAGAAAATAAAATAAAATAAAATATATATTAATATATGCAGTTTTTAATATATATTCATTATAAATTTAAAGTGTTACCGAATTCTTTTTATTCTTTATTTTCCAAACATAACTGAAGGCACAATGAGTGAACAAAATCTCATAGGAAAATCAACAACTCGAACAATGCACACCCTGAAACCCTAAGCTTCATTGTTGGCAAATCACGATTTCTTCCTGAAAAGGTTTTTGGAAAACAAATGTTGTGGTCATTTTATATAGAAGAGTTTCGTTTTTAACTAATCCAGATAGTAAAAGAAGAATCACTATTTTCACAGTATTCAAGCAATGAATTGCAACATTTTTTATTAAAAATTGTCCATAAGTAAACTTGCAGGTGACTCACTAGGATTTTTTACCCACAAGTACTCGCGACTTCAACGAGTTTTTCATCTACAGCCTACACTTTGTTGTACTAAATCTCTACCTCTTGGTACTCAAGTTTCAGTGAGAGTTAAATCTCCAAACGAGGTTACCTCGTACCCATACAACACTTTGAAAGGACTCACTCCTATTAACTTATGATGAGTAGTGTTATAGCAATAATCCCCGAGGTGAACCAATGACAATTTCTTAGATATCCCTCAAGCCATTTATTGACCATCTTGGTCTATCCATCAATTTGAGGATGGTAACTTGTACTTGGGGTGAGTTTAGTTCCTACTAATTTGAATAGTTCTTGCCAAAATAAACTAAGGAATCGACTATCCCTGTCATTGACAATATTCCTGGGTAAACCATGCAATTTCACAATTTATTTGAAAAAGACATCCGCCACTTGAGGTGCTCTATAACCGGTAGATATTGCACGGAAATGTGCATTTTTAGTCAAACGGTCCACCATCGTGTATATACAATCCTTTCCTTGTATCTTCGGGAGTCTTGTAATGAAATCCATCAAAAAATTTCCCACTTCTAATTTGGTATAGGTAGGATTGAAGTAGTAGTCTATCAAGAAATATATGTTCTTTATTCTTTTGACACACCATGCACTCTTTGATATGTTATAAGGACATCTCCCTTGAGATCTTTCCATGAGAATTTCTCTCTTATTTGTTTATAAGTTTTGTAGTACTCTTGATGCCTTGCCAAAGGTGTATCATGGTAGGCTTTCATAATTATTACCTTCATCTTTGATCTTGGCGTGATATATAAATGATGAGTTCATCAATTATTTGGTACCTTTCATGTTGTAGTTTTGCTTCTAATATAGGCTAGATAATGTGTCCTTGGCATATTCTACAATTATGGAATGTTTCCATTCGGCGGAGATATCCATCATGGGGCATCGACTACAACATTATTTTTCCCTTTCATGTACTTGATGGCAAAGCCATAGGCTTGTAGTTTGTTCACCCATATTTGTTGTTATCATTGCAATCCTTTTGGTTTAGGAAGATTCTCAGGCTATAATAATCCGTTTTTGCAATGAATCTCTCACAAACTAGGTATTGTCTAAATTATGCTAAGGCGTGCATGATTGCTAACATTTCCTTATCATATATGGAATAGTTCTTTCCATATTCATTTAGTTTTCTACTTTCAAAGGCTATAGGATGCTTGTTTTGCATTAATGCTACTCCAAAACCTTCTCAAAAAGCATCACATTCCAACTCAAATGGTAATGAATAGTTGGGAATGGCCAAACCAGGGAAGGAACTCATTATTTCCTTTAGCTTCTCAAAGGCCTGTTGTGCCTCTATATTCCATTAGAATGCACTTATCTTGGTTAAGGTTGTTAGAGGGGCAATTAGCTATGAAAAGCCTTTAACTAATCTTCTATAGTAGTCGCAAAGACCCAAAAGTCCTTAGCCTTGGCCAATCTCTAAAGGCTTTAATCTTTTCTTCATCAAAGCTAACCTTGGGCACTGATTTTAAATTTTTATGTCCACGATATAAAATTTCCTCCAATCCAAATTCACATTTGAACATTTTGACAAATAGTGATTGTTGTTCAAGTATCCCTAAAATTTCATCTATGCCTTATGTGTTCTTCCAGATTTTTCTATAAATTAGAATTTTGTTGAAGAATACCAAGAGAAGTTTTCTTAGTTGTTTCCTAAGTTTGTTAGAGAAGCAGTTAGCTATGAAAAGCCTTTAACTAATCTTCTATACTAGCCGCAAAGTCCCAAAAGTCCTTAGCCTTGGCCAATCTCTTATGGCTTTAATTTTTTCTTCATCAATGCTAACCTTGGGCATTGGTTTTTTGTCCTGGATATAAAATTTCCTCCAATCCAAATTCACATTCCAACATTTTGACAAATAGTGATTGCTGGTCAAATATCCCCAACATCTATGTGTCTTAGGTGTTCTTCCTAGATTTCGCTATAAATTAGAATGTCATTGAAGAATACCAAAAGAAATTTTCTTAGTTGCTTGCTAAAAATGTGATTCATACAAGATTGGAAGGTAGTAGGGGCAATGGTTAGTCCAAATGGAAAGACAAGGAACTCAAAGTGCCCAAAATGACACCTAAAAGTTATCTAAAAGTTATTTTGTGGACATCTCCTTCATTGACCTAAATGGTGGTACTCTGAATGTAGGTCTATTTTTAGAAGTACATTGTCCCATGAAGCTAATCAATAAGTTCATCTACTCTATGAATGGGGTAACGGTTCTTAATGGTCTTTTTATTAAGGACCCTATAATCAATGCACAATACCATCTTTCTTTTTTACTAATATTACAGAGTAAGCAAAGGGTCTAGAGCTAGGCTAAATATGTCCTATTTCCAATATTTTCCAATAGTTCCTTATTGGTTTTCTCAATTTCTTCTTTATAACTTCTTGGATATCGATAGGGTGTGGTGATATTTGGTTTTGCCCCTTCTTCAAGTTCAATAGTGTATTAGAAACCCTTTTTGGTGGAAGTCCTAGAGGAATGTCACCAAAATATTTGTGTTTTTTCAGGATAGGTTGGATGTCTACATGTATAGTTTTTCCTTTCCTTGAAGACTTGTCAAGTATCATACATTTGACCATGTCTAAAGACTCTCTCCGTTCTTTTAGATGACACTACCTTGGCATCCCATTTGATAGACCTTGTAAGATCGCCTCTTTGCCATCATGTTGAAACAAAGCTCCACCTTTTGAAATTCTTGGTAATATCTCCCTAAGAAGTGAAACCATTAGATGCTGAATACCACTTCAATATCACCCATGTTCACCACACAAAAGTTCTCTTTGATTGGACATCTTCCCAAGGTAATACTTCTTGAGATTTTTTGCGTGCATAGAGTAGTAAATTCATCTTCCATGACCACCTTGAAACCTTCAAAGTTTTCTACTTCTAATTTCATTCTTGTCACTAGACCTTCGTTGATGAACTTATGAGTGCCACCGCTATCTACTAGGACCGTTACTTTTTGTCCCTTTAGAACACTACAGATTTTAAAAGGGTGGTATTTAGGTGCTACTTAAAGGGTGACTAATGTACTGATTTCATTTTCTTTATCTTCTTGTTTATTTTTCTTCCTTTGAGTTTCCTATTCTTCTTCTTCCTCTGATATTGCTTACTGAATTTTTTTGGAATTTTGTTAAATAATCGTCTATGGTTCTTATTGTTTTAATTGTGTTAGTTCTTTAAGTACTTGTTGGGATGTTTTTTATCAAATCGTTTTGAGCCATTGTGTGAATTCATCATAGGTTGTTATGTTTTGGTGCCCTTGAATAATAATGCCATCAATCATGTGCAACTCCTTCCAAATGTAAGATGGCAAATTTAATAGCACCCTCTTCGGTCATGGGGCAGAGGGAGAAATAGATTCCCAATTTTTGGACTCATGAGTGTGCTGTGGTTTAATCCTGATCCATCAAAGTTGGGCAGAGTCCTTTTACTCACCCTTTGATCTAAATCTTTGTTAAGTTGTCTTCTTTCTTTTCTAGTGGCATTCTATGTTCAAGCATCACAATATTCTCTAAATGGAATATTTCTCCTAATTTTGAGATTCAACCTTGAGCAGGCTTTAGCATTTTCATCAATGTTATTAATTGGTGGATCATCTTCTTCTTCTTCCATTGTTGGTTCTTCCCTAGGTAGGAATGAAGGTCTTGAAAAACTAGGGGTTGATCCTAATTGTGATATGTTGTTATTTTCCAAGTGATTAGAGTTTACATCCATCTCATTTGTTTAGATGGGCCTACAGGCATTGATTGTATTATTCATGTTTTGTAAGGTTTGGAGGAGTATTTGAGTTGTCCTCTCATTTTGTTCCATGAAGGCTTGGGTTGTCCTTTCATTGTGTTCCATGAAGGCTCTCAACTCGTCCCCTAATTGTTCACACCTATTTTATTGTTTTGAATAAGGTTATTATTTGCTGCAGGTTTCCTTTCTCTCTCTAAAGCCCTTTGAGCTCTTTGGCTTGATACATCAACTACTTTCTTGATCCTCATGTTGGCAAGATCAAGGCTTTGATACCAATTGTGATGTCCCCTTTTGATGATATACCTGATTTTTGCCCAAATAACAATTCCAACAGTACAATTTATTTACAAAAAAGTATTCTATAAATAGATTACATAACTGCCATGAAATTAGAGAAAATTGTAATTAAATAACATCACGTATTGATCATAGATAATCCCTATTGAAAACATAATATACCAAATACGTTTGGATTCATTGCATAGCTTATTTCCAACAGCCATCCCTATTAGGAATTCGATAGGAAAGCATGATAGGACATCAGGAACCTGTCCTCCTCAATCAAACCCAAGGGCACGGAATGAGCCTCCAAGTCATTCAGTCCCTTTGCCCACAAGCAAGGCATGTCCATCTTGGGGTTGATGTACTTGATGAGGGAACAGTACTGCTGCATCTCCCTATCACACATTTCAGGTTGATTCCAAATATGATTGCTTGTTGGAAATCAAATAAGTAATTACTAATATTTCTTGATAAATCGGAAATTTAATTTAGTAAATAAATTAAAGTTTCTTAACAGATTTATAAACAAATAAATAATAAATCCAGCCATACTGCATACCAATCACTTTCAGAATTTGTAGATAGCTGCTCTTTTCTGAATTAAACTCAGAACTAGAGTTCTTATTCCACGCCTTTACAAACGAGCCCTTCTTAATTTTTATACCCTCCATAATGGAGAGGATCATATCCTTTTGTTTTGAAAGGATACACCTGTTCACACTTGCTGCCCTTCCCTTCCAGTCGCAGCTGTTAAAGATGTTTGCTTGCTTCATAACTATTAAGCATCACCTTACATAAACGATTATTAATATCAAGTAAATCACAGATTAAAAGGATTTATAATCCTTGCTCGATGTAGATGCATTCCTTAATATCTATTATTGGTATAGCTGATTCATTATTATTTTTTATTGATCATTCTCTACAGTGGGGAACATGACAGGCTTTGCAAAAAACATGTACTGTATCTGATCAAGGAGTTCATGGTGGTAGGTTGTGGAGATCAAAGACCTGGAAAAGTTAAGAATAGATACAAAAGAAATTGAAAACAGAAAAGTAGCTTATGGGTTTGGATCTTATAGGTAGCTGAGGGCGTATATCCAATTCACATTGAATGCTCATGAGACTTGATTAAATTAAGCCATTGATTAGAGCAATATAGGCATGTCTGGGACTTAATTCCTAGAAAGGATTTGGAGGTGGATAAAAAAGAACTGCTTGTGCTGTGGTTAAAAGCCAAACCCAGGAGATGACAAATGCTAGAAGCTGCCCAAAAGTATGGCCATATGTAGTTGGAAAAACCTGCTATGGTGTGCCACGAATTGACAGTGAAAATTTGAGGCTAGCGAACACTTGGAGAAATTCTCAACACAAGTATTGAATCAATACTTTGCTTCCACACCCACATTTTAATGAGCATTATTTGAAAAGAATTGGATATTCTGCAAGCGTGGAGAATGACAAGGCTACAAAAATTGTTACTAAAGCCAGTACAGAAATTCAATTCATATACATGCAGGATACCAATATAGCTTTATGAAATTTGTACAAAAATAAAGATGCCATTTTTAGAATCAAGACACTGGGATTGAGGTGAAGGATACATGTCATATAAAGATACAGAAATAAATATTGAAAATTTGAAACTGGAAACAGAAACCTAGCTGCAGTGATGGTGATAGTAATTTGGAACCTTCAACTTACCAAAACGACAGCAATAAAGTCAATCCTCATAATCCTTAAGCACATCTTGCAAACCCATAATCAGAACTTCTAAGTCCACAAATATAATTATTATAATATGAATATCTGCAGAAACTTTGATATTAAATATTTTGAGAGTGCCTTAGGTCAAGGTTCACAATCTTGATAAAATAACATTTAATATAAATCACAGGAAAACAGATTTTAATGTCAAAAGCACATTTGAAAACTGGGTCACAGTTCAAAATTGGAAGACCCTGCAAATTATCTATTTGTGTTTAGGAGAACAGTCTATTTTTTATATGATGTAGATGAACTGTTCTGCTATAAAGCTCATATTTTGTCACACAAAAATAATATTATTTTGAATTTGCAGATATTATCAACTGAAGCCATTCCAATCCAAAACTATTGCACCTAGAGGCTGCAAAAGATCAGGCCGGAGTAGAATATGCTCCTGCCCATTTATGTGGAAGTAGACACTCATAAATTCATACCAGCTTGGATGCACATTTAGTGCTGAGTCAATGTGATATTCTATCTAAAGCCAGGTCAATGCTTACTGTAATGAACTCATATTTTGTCTAAGCAGATACAACACATGAATTTTATTCGTTTGCTATTTGTTTGCTAGGGTTGCATGTACACTACATTATCACCATGTGCAACCCATCAAAAATTTTAAATACATATAAACAGTATGCACCAAAAAATACAATCCAAACAATTTTCAAATTTGCTTACCCTCTTCAGAAGCTAGTCGGTTCCAAGCATCCATCCTGAGGGCCCAGGTGTCTGCCTGATTGAATGCCGAAATAAAAACCTCTTCACAATATTAGTAAGAGACATTATGCAGCCGACAAAGAGTGCAATCAATCTAGAAGGAAACAAGCATTCACAGAATAACATACTCATAAAGCATATCATCGTAACTTGATTTAAGATGCAAGCTGCAAGAAAGGAATAGTCGAAACTTGAAATATCAGGCATGCTTTGATCCAAAATAAAGACTCTCAAAGCACAAACACCTTTATCTTCTTGAACTTGTAGGAAGAAGCTTGCAAAACAGTATAGCACATCAATTTTATTTGAGTGGAATCACAAAAACAATGGACAGGCAAATACATGACAATCTACAATTTATCATACTGAATCTTAGAACATTGAAAATAAAGCTGCACAGACATCATTAGGCTACAAATTTATGCTTAGGTTGAGCACCTTGAAATCTGTAGTTAGGGGAAAACAAAGGAAATGCTAATTGCAAAAGTTACAACAAAAATTATAAGTGGATAAGGAGTGGCAATACCTAATCAAAAAATAATATTGTCTTCCAGATCTTATGGCATTTCCTTGATTTTGCTAAGCTCTGTGCTTCCTTTGGACAGAGAGAACATTCAGATAGTACGTGAATGGTGTTTCTTAAAATATTAATACTGATATTATAGTGACCTCCATTATAGCCAATTAACTGTGATCTCCATAAGTATCTAAAGTTGCAACCATGGACTTCTCATAATGTTGGAAAACAAGTAATGAATCACATCAAAGGAAATATTAACTGGAAAAGTTCACAACAAAAATAATGTGATGTAGACAAGAAGTGGCAAAAGTTAATTAGAAACGAATATTGTTTTCCAGAAGTGATGGCATTTCCTTGATTTCGCTAATCTCCATGCTTCCTTCAGACATTTATTGTGAAAAACAGTGAGAACATTCAAACCATATGTGAATGGTATTTCTTAAAATATTTTATACTGATATTATCATAACCTCTAGAAGCATAGTTATTAAACTGTGGCCTCAATAACTATCCCAAGTTGCAACCATGGACCTCTCATAACATCCAAAAACAAGTAATGGATCACATCGTAGATTGGAGTTCTGTCCTTGAAAAAACCATTACCTCAGTCCTTACTGTACTGAGAGCAACAGTTTGTGAAGATATGGGAGATATGTTAGAAAATGGAAAGAAAGAGCAACTAGGCCAGTTAGACAGAATTTCAAAAGAAAATTAAGAAGAGAAATCAGGAAACAGTGTAAGCCCTTCAGAAAATACTCTGTATCCTTGTGTGACAATTAACTAAAGGTTTTCATCATAAAGCACAAAAAAATCCTTTGACAAATGATTAATTTCAAACATATATATTATATATAATGAAGTCATGATTATTATTATAAAAATGAAATCCAAACAGAAAAGTATAAAGCCAAAAAAATGGTTTTAAGACATCCAAAATTTAGTTAAAATAAATGGATACCACTAACACTAGTTAACAGAAAAAGAGCCATCAAATCGACCTGTTTGAATAATAGGCATATTATACCATTAATTTTGACTATACGTTGGTTTGCCAACTACAATCATTATCTATAGAATGCAAAACATGATTTTCAGAATAACAATTCGAACCTTGATTTGTAACCCTTCTCAATTAATAAAATTTTTATCAAGACTCGTAATTTAATGGAAATTTTCTTGCATTTTAAAGATTGCACTTTTAAACCTTGTTAATGGGGGAATAAACAGTAATCATAAGTGTTTTGGGCTTTAGTATGGATGTTGTTTTCCAGTGGTCTTTTGGATATTCTGTTATAGAGGCTTCTTACTTCTTAGGTTCCAAATCTAATAATGAAGCAGACCCTTTGGCAGCTCTGAAAGGGATTTTATTGGTGTTCACTTTGAAGTGTAAAAACTTGGAGATTGAAGAGAACTCCCTTTTGGTAATGAATGGTTTTTTGAAGAGTCGTATTCAGGATCAGCCTTTGATCAGCATCTTAGATGAAGTCTGGCTATTGTTTAAACATTTTGATTCAATTGTTTTAGTCACTGCTTTTGGGAATGCAATATGGTTGCAGGTTTATTGATAAATGCTAGGGCAGACCAATTTCCCTTTCAACCAAAGTTAAGGAAGAATTTGGAGAATGATTCCATTTATGGGAAGGTAATTGTTCCTAATAATATCTGATCACTTCCCAATTTTTGACATGATGGGTTTACTTTTTTTTTGTTGTGATTCATAGCCATTTGGGTTATTTTCATTAATTTGATCAAGACAATTACAGCGCAATCTTTGCAGCTCACAGCAACACATTTCTCTCTGCTCATGTACCTTCATGTTATATTTTCCAGCCCCATTTGCAATTTCCTGTATGGCAGTCTATTTCCTTGTAACAGTGTTTCTCTGCAGTGTTGTGGTGTTTTTTCTGTGCAGGTTCAAGGCTGGTCTGACTGGCATTTGTGAAATCATGAAGAGAAGCTTTTTGAATGGACATATCCCTTATTCTGGAGCGTTCTCTGACCAACATTTGAGAAAGACTTTCTGCATAACTGATCTCACTGTTTTGCATTTTCTGAAGGAGGTGCTAGGGAGGATAGGATTGCAAATTCTGGAGCAGTTCACGCTAGGGCCTCAATGTCCAAGGCTTTTTTATTCATAAAATAGAAGCAAAGATGTCTGATTCTAGGGCATGGGAGTGGAGACTCTCAGCAGAATTCTTCAAGTGTTTTTCTGGGTGATAACCTTGAGGATGACACCTTGGTTGACTCTATTGTTTTGCACGAGCTTCAGAAAGATATGGAGCAGCTGCAGGCTCTTATGCTGTCCTTGTTGAAAACAGGCCAACTTATTTCCCTATAGTAAAGATTTGGCTCTGTGCCTAGACAATTTGTGAATGGTGATGCATTAGGGTAGTCTTGAGGTTTGTTGTTCCTCCCACCTCCCCACTATTTTGAAAACTGAGGTAACCAAAGCTGTTTATAAATTGTCTTTGGAGCTAAGTGGAGTAGTGATTCTCAAAAATGATGAAGCTTCAGGTCCCTATTGTTGGTCTGGCTTGGGTGTGTGGCTGACTGCATTGTAAATGTTTTGTATGTTTACAGTCAGGCTTTCTTGAAAGAAGGTTTTTAGTGTTCTTTTTTTTTCACTGCCATTTTGGTTGGTCTGTCTTTCTGTTGGTTGGTCTATCTATCTATATGTCTATCTATCTGTCTATTTGTCTGTCTGTCTCTCTATATGTATGTCTCTCTGTCTGTCTCTTTGTTTATCTCTCTGTCTCTTTGTCTGTCTCTCTCTCTGTCTGTCTTTCTGTCTGTCTTTTTGTCTGTCTGTCTGTCTGTCTGTCTATCTATCTATCTATATATACAAAAAAATTAAAAATTAAAGAAATATACAGAATTGTAAACTAAATACATTTGATAGTATGATACTTCATCACTGATCAATGCCAAATGCCAAAATTAGTGATAAAGATAAATATTAAATACCAATTAATAGTTCAGAATTTCAATATTATGCCATATGCCATATAATATATATCACCTGCCCTTCAAAATGCTAAAATGAGAAAAGAGAGAGTGAAGAGAGAACAATGATCTTTGCATTGGGCGAAATAATGCTTTTAGGGGCATTTTGGGGTCTTAGGATGCCAAAAAAACATTTTAAAAAGTCTTTTTTTTTGGCACTCTGCACCTTTGGGTACCAGACACACCCAGTACAGGTATGGGGCAGGTTTTGGGTATACCCACAACCTTGTGCGTGTGCGCACACATATACATATATATCTACATTACCAGATGCACTCTCCAAGCAGCTGGAGGTGGAGGCAAATGTGTAGTGAAGCGGAGGCAAAGGCGGAAGTGCTCAGAAGCCCACAAGGAGCGTAAAAGCTCCCTGTGGATGCCTTCTGATGCACACGCTCATCAAGCAGTTGGAGGCGTAGGCAGATGCATGGCGAAGCGAAGGCGGAGGTAGAAGCGCTCAGAAGCCCACAAGGAGTGTAAAAGCTCCTTGTGGATGCCTTCCGATGTGCATCCCTGCGCATCGGAAGGCATCCACAGGGAGTTTTTATGCTCCCTGTGGGCTTCCAAGCGCACTCGAATTGCAACCTTCGTCGTCGCCTCCGCCGCCGATGGAACAAATATGAGTGCCTACATCTGGATCATCTGTGCACTTGCCACTTGTGCAAATCAATTGACCAGGGCAATCGTTCAGAGTTTTACAGGCTTGTCCACATCCATTCTTCTGCGATATGGAAGGACTTGCAAACGAAATGAGCACTGTGCTTGCGAGAAGAAAATTTGCAGGATATTAGTGAAGTTGGTCATTGCAAAGCAAACGAGAAGTGGGAAAAATGGGCAAGTGAAGACGACTTTTATAGGCAAAACGTTAACCATTGTGTTGTCTACTTTGGTTCACAGTCAATTGATTCAGTAATGATATATGATTTCTTTACCATTAATATTGTTTCTGGTACAGATTCCTCAGCGAGCTTGCAGTGCATTCAATCGACCCAACATGGAAAGCATGTACACTGTCCCATACCAGAGAAATGGGTGCTACTTTAGCCAATGATCCCCACACTCACTTTGTTCCCATTATGCATTTTGAATTTTCCTGCAATACATAGGCTTCGAATTTCATTTTATCCTTTCTATTATATATTCATATATTTCACTTAATATTAAAAATATCATTTTTAATAGTTTGTAAATTTTAAATAGGGCATTTGATTTCTATCAATATATAATAATAAAGTCAAACTGATTTAGGAATTTTTATGTTTATATATAATTTATATAAATATTAAGATAATGCTTCAAATTAGAAAAAATTGGATATTATTTTTATTGTAAAGTTTTTATGTTTTGTTTATTTATATACATATATAAATTTTGATTTTGTCATTGTAATGATTTTCTGATTTTCATTGGAATCTTGAACATACATGTATATGGTATGGCTTATTTAAATATTTGTGAACTATCAATTGGCATTTAATATTTATCTTGATCAATGATGAAGTATCATACTATCAAATGATTTAGTTCTGCATATTTCTTGCATATCTTTGTCTATATATATATATATATATATATATATATATATATATATAAATGCATCCAAAACCTCCAAAAAAATTTCATGCATCCGCGCCCCTAGTTCTCGTACCCGCATCCGCATCCGCATCCGCACCCGAATCAGTAACTTAGATATATATGTATGTAAATATACATATAGTTATACATATATATGTATATCCTCACCTATCAATTGAAAAAAAAGACATTCTAAAGTAAATCTGAAATCACCATAAGATTTTCTCAAAGAGATTTTAATGCTTAAAATTTAACACTAACCAGATTTATAAAAGAGGCTGCACTCACAAAATAATTTAGGATTTAGTGCTGGTTGCAAAAAGCTGATCCTTCTCAGATTGCTGCAGGCTAGAATTTTAAGATGATTATGATTACAATATGCTGAAATTAAGAGCTTCCTGAAGTCAAACATTAAGAAGGTATTCCCATTGGTAAGCATAATAGATCCTTGTAATTCAAAGTTAGTAAACAGCCCTGAATATAGGATTCATTATCTTTTCCTTTGTTAATAAATGGACAGATGCAAAAATTAGAGCTTTAAACTAGCAATTGTCATAGCAATTATGTATCAGTTTCAGGCTTCAGCTATATTATTGGGCTCATATATAGAAAATATGCTATACTGTTTTTTGATTCACGTGATGATTATGCCCTTCATATTGGAGACTCATTGATATGCCTAGTTTTCCAGGGTGGTACATTTTATAAGAACATTTATGACACAATTATCAATATGTTGTTTCTAATTAACTCACATTTGGGGATTCAAACAGCACGCATATATATAAGCTACCACCCAAGAAATTAAGCGAGGACAGGTGTAGCATGACCTCAAAATAAACGCACATAGGTATATGGTATACCTATTGGAATAGTAGAAAAAGACATTAGTACATGCTTGTTTTAATTATTTAACCTTTACCATAGACAGTATAGGACCCACGTGATATATATCAAAAGGCTATACAAAATGTGCAAGATAGACACTTCCAAATGGCATGTAACAAAGCTTGTACAAATTTCATACAGGATACATGCAAGCATACATTTAATAAAGCAAGCCCAGCATTGTGTCTTTGGATAGATACTGAGGAAATACTAAGAGTTATTAAAATTTTATGTTAAGCATTTAAACCTGTATGTTTTTTATAGTTTAAGTATTTGTGTACATACATTGATAGTGAAATTTTTTAAATACAGTTCTGTTATAGGAATATTATAGGTAGCAGACATAAGCTACAGGGATATTTCTACCCAAGTACTTCTATAATGTAACTGAATGCACTTTTTGAGTCTTCTGGGCCTTCTTTGATCATCTATGGAGATTGATATAATTTATTACTTTCTTTTTTTATGAAGAATAATATGACCAAAGGTGATACACTAGGTTATGCTGTTTTTCTCTACGCTAGAGACTAGTTAATACAGCATAGAAAGGTTACCTGTTCTCATTTAAAGGATTGGTTTTTTCCTTTCCACTTCATTAAGTAAAATTTCTACATAATGAAGAGATCTGTCAGTTATAATATATGGACAATATTCTGCCCCTTGAACTCTACCTCTAAGGCACAAATGAATTTCCCTGTCTATGTACAAATTGGCATAAACTTTATGCCTTGGATAATCAACAATCTCTCGGAAGGAATTCCAATTTGTAAGGCCAAACAGACGTATTACCATAAAACTTGGAGAAAGATGTGGACCATCCAAACTAAGTTAAAAGTAAAACAACAATTATCATAGATCTGACTTACCACTACATTGTCCCATGAAAAAATGATACCAAAAGCTTCATCAGGTTTCATTGCATATCGTATTCTTTGAAGACCACTTTCACGCAGTTGAGCATTTAAGGAATCCTTCAAAGAATTAAAAAACACAAAAAAAAACTTTTAGGAAATTAAAAAGCAAAAATTCCCCAATTTCCAATTCAGAAAACAGTTTTTTGTTGCATACAGAATAACAAAGCATGCTGCAGTATACCATTGGGCCAAGTGCCTAAACAGAACTTACTACATCAACTTCTACTGGGCCATTTGGTTTGAAAGCTTCAAAAGCCTCGCCATATTCAGCTCCAATAGCCTGACGACAAAATTCATATTGAACTGATAACCTTTTCACAAAGCAAAAACTATAGCAGTTGTGAAATTGTTTCATGTACTTCATGCATAATACCTTTTAAATTTTAATGAACCACCTGAAGCTATGCAAGGTGCATGCCAATTTTTGAAGTCAAACAACACCTTAACACAAAGCCTTAAACAATATTAGGAAAGCTTCTATATCTGTAGAGACAATATTTAGAATTAATAGTTTCAATTTTCAACACTATACTTTTGTAGGACTGTTTGTACTTGGTACTACCCCTTATATGCTTGTACTAATAACTTGCAAAATGACACGTTTGTAAATAAGATTCCAAGTTCCTAAGTGGAAATGACTACCAGACCTTATCCCTCAGTGATAATCTTGTAAGATGTTAACTGCAAAAGTGTCTGAATGTTCAATATGTGGAAGTTTTTTTAATTTTTTGATGCAGTAAAGTAAACATTTCTATCTTGCTGTCGGAGACTAATTTTATGTGCCTATGTGCTTTGTAAAAAGGACTGCTGACCCAATTTTAATCATACTACCAATTTAATCAGAAAGTATCCCTATTTTAAGTTCGTTCAATGTTTTTTGTACTATTTCAACCAGTTTCAAATGCAAATTTGTGAATAGGTAAACATGACTTGTTTTATTTACGGGATGAACTCAAGGTATAAATTATTGGGCTTTCATGGTGGAGACCCATGTATAAAACCCTAGGAGACGTGTTACATGGTTAAAATGTTACAAATGTTGAATAGGGGAATTGCCACATCCAGTTCTGGTTGTGCCATACATCCATAAACAAGGCCAGATTCAAGTCCTGGGTGAATTTGATGGAAAAGATGTACCTCAATTGTGACATCTAAACCAAAGGACATCCTACAAGCAGAATTTACCAATTGAAAATATTGTTTTACCTAATAGTTCTCAAAAACTGCTGATTATTGAGGGATATAAGGGTATTCATGTTCAAACTTTCTAAACTAATCATTTATTAGGAATGACTGTCATTCACTAGAAGTGGGTTATATTTTTTAAAATCTGTAAGATTTATTCCCTCTAACTCTCACTCATGGAATGTGATGCCATACTGCCTACCATGTCTTACTTAAAACATTTATATTATACCTTTTATTATGCAATTTACTGACATCTTCTTACATACAAAAAGTAAATCGATAAGAGTAACTTAAAGTTCCTTTCTAAACCAGGTAAGTCTAAAGTAATTGCAAATTAGAGGTCTATTGTTCCACAATTGGTTCAGTTATACCAATGAACACCTCCTCAAAATGGATCCCAATTGTGTGAAATCTGCATTAACATAAAAACTGTATTATCTTCCACTGCTGAAAACAAAATAAAGCAATGATGAGACATGGAAAGAAAAGTATGGTATAAGCATTGACATGGAGACATGTTTACCCCATAGAAACCTACTGGGAATGAAAACACAGTTGAAGGTGGGGTTGTGTGATCCATAAAGATAAGGGAAATGATAGCACAACAGGAGGAATTACTTTTGAAGTTGTGGCCATAGCAAAAACTCAAGAGGAACTCACTGCCAGTTCCATCAAGTTGCAGTTTCAAAACTGCTGGTTTTCTAAGAGGCAGTTTTGGAACTACCAGTCCCTAGGGGATTTTTCCAAAACTGTCAAGGCAGTTTCGCAACCACTGATCTCGTGTAGAGGAAGTTTTGTCCCAATTCAATGATTTATCTTCCAATTTCCATTTTGGAACCTTCCAATGTGCATAGGAGATTCTCCAGAAACTATTTAAAGAGATCCGATTGGATGATCAAAGGCGTTCCATAGCGAATGTATCATCAAACGGAGGCTTCATACAAAATTCAAATCTTCCATATGCAAGTCATACTACACAAGAGAGTGAGAGTGCAACTCAGAGAACAAGGTAGTTCCAGGCAGAGTACACAGCTGAAGGGGATGGAAGTACTCAACCCCAGAGAGCATTATAGTAAGATAAGAAACATATGGAGTGATTTTTTCACACTTGAAATAGTTGAAATTTTCCGAGGAAGCTCAGAAGATGTGCATTTGCCTCTTCCAACTAGTTTTAATCTCCTCAACATTTCCATCATAAATCTTTCTCTTTATGGTCTGTGTGATCTGCTTCTATTGATACTTTTTTGCAAAGTACATGTCCTTCCACTTTACATGAACACTCACTCTAACTCTAATTCAGAGGAATTTCAATATCATTTGAATGAAAATTCAAATGTGTAGTACATGTGAAAAGTAATTTTGACTGTTAAATTACACAAGCATAATCTTGTAGAAAATTACAGATCAATTGGTATCAAAGCAACAGGTTCCTTGAGGCTTGTAGGAGTTTTTGGTAAGCCATAAGAAATTTGTGTGTATAACCATATTTCTAGATCTTTGTAAAGGTGTTGCAAGCTTACTTGGTTGAAAAGTACAGCCATGACAAAGCCACTAAAGAAAAAGTTTAACTATCTCCAAGCATTGCATGAGTAGGTGTTGACAGAGAATAGAACTCTTTAGAAAAAGGTGAATTGCTTGGAAGAAAGAACAAAAAAGAATCAAAAGGTCGCAGGCTAGCAGGAGGAACACGAATTCTTCATTAGCCCTTCTGCAATTGCAACAGGTGTTGATTGTAGATGACAGATTACTATCAAAACTTTATAGCATGATGGAGCAAAGAAGAGAGAGGCATCTGCAAATTAAAAATGAACTAGCCTCTCCTCTAGAAGAACAAGCAATGAATGAGGTATGCAAAGAGAGCACCCTAGAACATGTTTGTTAAATCTAACAAATCCATTGGTGTGTTTGAAAAGCAAACCAAGAGCTAAGACTCCAAGCTGCTAACTTGAATGGGCTATGATTAAAGAGGACTTGCAAGGAAGGACAAGCAATACCGAAGCCCATCATGAATGAGAAAAAACCTCAATATAAAGGCCATGGATGCAAGAGCATGGCAATTGGTAAATACTCAAAGTAGGAGTGTAAACCATTCACACACCAAGGACAGTTGAAGGAAGGTAATAATATTATATTTATGAAACCTCGGCATGATTGTATGTCTCCAGAGCTCAAGGACAAATCAAAGCTAGTACAAGAGAGCAAGACTGCACCCTACAAAGACAAAGATGAACCTTCAAAGATAAAACAACTTTCGAAAAGAAGATTCTATCCTTTCCAACAGATGCAAAGCAAGAATGGGAGGATTACAGTCCACCTACCTCACTCCTAGTCAGGTCTAGGAAGGAGGCAAGCTGGCATGAGGGAAATCAAGCAAGGTATGCAAGAGGCACGTTTTCTATTGTTTGCTACAACTGCAAGGACATGTTGTAGAAGAATGCAAGTACCTTGTTCCTTGTACTAGTTACAGGAGAAGTAATCATTGCAGAATAACATGCAACACAAACACCACAAAGGAGCCTATGTTTCATGGAAAGAAGAGAAGCTGAGTGATTTGACTGCATACAAATTTGAAGAAGAGAAGCACTAGGCTGATCAAGACACTGAAAAGAGATAAGAAGCTGAGTGAATTGACTGTGTACAAATTTGACAACCATTTCTCTCATTACATAAGTGAAGAGAATTGGAATAGCAAGTGTTGGAGAATCCATCCAAAGCTTCACCCAAAACATGGCAATGCCAAGAATTAGCAGTGGCTAGGAAAAGGGGAAGGGAAGATCACACAAACACCAAAATCAAGGAGAGAAAAGCCCTTGCATAAATCTTTACCGCCATTGAATGGTAAGGAGTCATCTTTTAATTCTTGTTAAAAGCAATTACTTGATTTGCAAAGGAGAAATGGGTGAGTTGATTTCTTTATGGGGGCATATGAGTAGCACTCTAGCCATTTTCTCTATGAATCTAGGTATGTTCAAGATGGTAACTCCACTTTCAGAGAAAACAAGGAGGAATACCCACTCACCGTGAGTGAGCATGAAGAGCATGACCATTTGGAGACCAAGGAGGGAACAAAAGCAGAGAAAAAAGTGTGAGGTAGTAGGTCAATTTCAGCCTTGGCATTTCTTTCATTGATGATTGGTACTTATGTCTAATTATTGTATGGTATAGAAAGGAAGGGTGAAAGGGGGTTGCACAAGGCTATATGGCTTCTCACAAAAGCAGCATAATCAGTAGTATGGGCATTTTTCCGTGCTGTACACATGCATATTTTTTCATGCTGTAAGAACCCTTCAAGGCTCTAACTGTTGAACTGACTATGCTTGTTTTTGGTTTTTTATTGTTTTCCAATTTTTGTGTTTTTTGAGATGGTTTGACATAAAAAGTAATACATATGTTGAAATAAAACTTCTGATATTTGTAAACTAAATACTAAAGAACGGAACAGAAGATTTCAATTATTCTTCTTCATTATTTCATAGAGAAAAAACTTGTTACAATCAAATGGCATACCCGGATAGTGGAAGAAGCCCTTTTATTAAGTGCTGGCCCAAAAAGCAAGTCAAGAATATAAAACCCTTCACCGATCAGCAGCAAAAAATTCAAGAGATGATGTCAAACCCTGTTGTAGCCCTAGGCGTTCCTTCTTATAATTTTTATTGAATGTTTTTTTGGTGCCTCTTTCAACAAAACCAAAGTGTATATGGAAGTAGGTAGAGCAGATGAAGAACCAACAAAAAAATGATTTCGAACCACTATAAACAGCCAATAGCTTCTCAATCCGATGCCCTCAACCTGCCATAAAATATGTCTTCAATCTATCAATAAATTCTGAAATTTATTTCTCCAATCAGTACAATGCTGACCTTTGTATGAAGCCAACCCAATAAGCAATATCGGGTGAATATTTCACACCCTCTGATTGCTGCTACAAAGAAGAAGCAATACTCTCCAATGCTGATAAGCTCAGAACTCTACAGAAACCCTTGGTCTCTCACAAACTCCCATGCTCCAGAGAAGAAAATATCAATTCAACAATCAACATCATAATCTTGAGAATGAGCTCTTAAGTCCCTTTCATTCTTTTCTTGTGAGAGCTCAAACACTTTCCTGGCCAATGTGGGATAAAAGATATATTCCCACTTTTAATTTTTCACTTAAAACTCCATAGTTGGTGCACAAATAATTCTTTTAAAATTAATTATTCACTTGGACCCATCTATGATAACTTGACCCTTCACTTAAGTGACTTAAGTTATAATATAAAATTATATTATAGCTTAATAATATAAGCTCAAAACTATTAATATTTATGTTAGCCAAATAAATATTAATATCTCCATTATTATTCATCATCTTTGCATGTCGTCTGAATTGGGAGCTGGCATGATCAAGCCACATACGACCATACCCCATTTCTAAAAATAGCAGGGGTCCCTCTCTGAGCCTCTCAAAACTTACTATAAATAGAAAACATGCTATAAATAGAAACTACTGCATACAGAGCCCTGGAGACCTGGAACGAAAGCAAAATCTGCAAAACTCTAACCACTGAAGAAGATGCATCCCTCAAAAGACCCTCTAACCAACCTCATTAGCCTACGAGGGTCAATGATAGGCTAATCTACTCTGCTGACTGATGTCAACTAGAAGGGGACATCACTGTCCACCCTCCCTAAAATTGCTTGTCCTCAAGCAATCTCAACTAAGGATGTTGTAATATGTCCTCGCTCTCCCAAGTAGCATCCTCAACCGGCAAGTCCTTCCACTTAATCAAATATTTTGTGATGACTCGTCTTCGCAATTGTCTCTCTCTAACATCCAAGATGGCCTCGAGTACTACATCCAGGGGTGGTAAAACTGCAGAAGGAACCACTCGATGTCCTAATGCCAATTTGAGGCATGACACATGGAACACATTGTGTACTCTGTTGTCTGTCGGTAAATCCAACTCCTGAGCCACCTCACCAACCCGCCTGATGATCCTGAAAGGGCCATAATAACGTGGCTTAAGCTTCTCTGCTCCACTCTTTCTGAGAGTGGGTGGACTAACGATAGAATTGTAGCATCAGATACACCATATCTCCTACCTCAAAAGAACACGCAGTCCTCTTCTGGTCTAGATACTGCTTTTGCTGATTTTGGGCCTTAGCAATGTTTTTCTTGAGAGCCTTTACAATGTTTCGGCTCTCCTGCATCAAATCACCAAAACTAGGCACTCCATTGTCACTCAGCGGTAAATCTAAAAAATTGGGCGCTTCATATCCATACAACACCAAAAATGGTGTCATCTGTATAGACATGTCATGAGTGGTATTATAGAGGCAATCCATGAAGCCTGAATACCTCTCGAAAGAACAACTCTACTACTTATGCAGTTGTACGTGTAGCGATAATCGGGAAAAAGTGAGCATATTTTGTCAATCGATCAACAACTATGTATATACAATCCCTCCCTTGGGCTTTCGGCAAGCCCGTGATAAAATCCATAGACAAACATTCCCACTTCTTGTCAAGAATTGGAAGTGGTTGAAGTAGTCTTGCAGGGAATGTGTGCTCCTGTCTATTCTGCTGACATACAAGGCACTCTCTGACATATCTAAGAACATCTGCCTTGAGCCCTTTCCAAGTAAAGCACTCACGAACCTAGCTATATGTTTTGAAATATCTCGAATGCCTTGCCATCAGCTCATCGTGAAAGAATCTCAACACCCTACTCTTCATCTCTGATCCTTGGGTCAAATAAATTTTGTCCTCTTAAATGATCAACTCATTTACAACTAAATACCTGTTGTCTTGAATAGACCCCTCAACTATCCCTGCAGCCCCCAAGTGTCTTTGGTGTACTCTGCTACAATCATATGCTACTAATCCTCTGAAATCTAGACCATGGAGCTCAAATGTGGACAGCGAGATAAAGCATCAGCAACAATATTTTTTGTTCCCTTGACATAAGTGATGTCAAAGTCATATGCTTGCAATGTACTAACCCACTTCTACAAACGGTCATTGAGGTCTCGCTGTCCTAGGAAATGCCTCAAGTTGTTATGATCAATTTTTATGCTAAATTTGTTGCCCACAAGATACTGCCTGAACTTGGCCCAAGCATGCATAATGGCCAACATTTCCTTATCATATATGTTGTAACTCCTCTCTAGTCCCCTGAGTTTCCGACTTTCATAAGCAATTGGGTGCTTATCCTGCATAAGCATGGCACCAATACACTCTCCAGATGCATCACACTGAAGCTCAAAAGGCTTCGTGAAATCAGGCATAGCAAGAACAAGGCATGTAGTCATAAGCTCCTTAAACCTCATGAAACACTCTTGCACCTCAGGAGTCCATAAAAATGCACCTTTTTTCATCAAATCCATTAAAGGTGTTGCATGTCGTGAATATCCACTAACAAACCGGCGATAGAAGCCATATAAACCCAAGAATACACGTAGTTGAGTGAGGTTCGTATGAGTAGGCCAATCAATAATAGCGCAGATCTTCTTGGGGTCCATCCATACACCCTCTGCACTGATAATGTGGCCTAAGTACAATAACTCTGTCATTCCCAAATCACACTTGGACTCCTTGGCATACAAGGACTCTCTATCCAAAATCCCCAAAACTGCATCCAAGTGTGTAAGATGCTCCTCCCATGTCTTGTTGTAAACCAAGATATCATCAAAGAAGACTAGCACAAATTTCCTCAACTGAGGCTAAAAGACCCTATTCATAGTAGACTCGAAAGTAGCTAGTGCATTGGCTAGGCTAGAAGACCCTATTCATAATGGACTGGAAAGTAATTGGTGCATTGGTTAGACCAAATGGCATAACTACAAACTCATAGTGCCCACAATGACACCTAAATGTTGTCTTCTCTATATCCTTCTCCCTAACACATATCTGGTGATAGCCTGATTTCAAATCTATCTTTGAGAAATAACAAGCACCATGCAACTCATCGATCAACTCATCTATCTGCGGAATGGGGTACCTATTTTTGATTGTCCTCTTATTCAAGACCATGGAGTCAATGCACATTCGCAAGGTACCATCTTTTTTCTTCACTAACACAACTGAGGAAGTGAATGGTGATTTACTCGGCCTGATGTGTCCCATAGCGAGCAATTCCTGAATAGTTTTCTCTATCTCGTTTTTTAATCACTTTGGGTGCCGGTAAGGTGTAATCATCATGGGTTTCACACCCTCCTCCAACTATATAATGTGCTCGATGCCCCTGTCTGGAGGTCTACTAGGTGGAATGTCACTGAAAAACTTCCATGCTTAATTCTCAGCTCCTAAATGTCTGGGTGGTACTCTATCTGTTGCCGCCCCTCCTGTGTAGGCATCAACATATACTCAACTACCCACTCAACCATGTCATGACGCATGAGTCGTTCCATCCTCCTGAGTGAAATCATTCTGCAAATAGTATCCTAGATGGCTTTCAGCACATGTGTTTTCCATCCTCCTTAAATGTCATCTCCATATCCTGAAGGTCAAGAGTGAACCTTCTTATATCATGCAACCATTGCATACCAAAAACCAAATCAGTGTCTCCCATATTCACCACATAAAAATCAGTTTTGAACTCATAATTGTTCAAGCATAAAGGAAGTCTTGTAATCATTTTGTCACACTCAAGAGTGTAACCAACCATCAGCCACTTGTACTCTTATGCCTTCAAATTCTTCAATATGAATCTCACGCCTTTCTACCAATCTAGCATCAATATAGTTATGGGTGGCACATGTATCCAATAAAGTAATAATTCGTAGTCCCGCTAGTACCCCACACATCCAAAAAGAGCCTTCTTGCTTAATGCTAGTAAGACATGCTTCTTTAAGCTTAACCTCTTCTTCATGTGCCTCCATTTTCTCCAACCTTTCTCGCTCATTTTCAGCACTTTCCACATCAGATTCCTCAGGATCAATTTGCTGGTCTGAATTTTCAGATTTGGAAAATTCATAGTATGCCCACATAGCACCGTTTGCTTTACCCTTAGGCCTCAAAGGACAGTCATGGTTTGCATCATAAGTTCCCTTGTAGTAGAAACTCAACTTTTTCTTGCGTAGGTCATTAAGTGTTTCCTTGTCAAATGGAGTTACTGATTTCCCCTTTTGATCCCCTTTGAAATCTGATTTTTCTTTGTTCTTGGGAAAAAACTTATTGTTCCTATGTGAAGAGGATCCCTAAGGCGGAAACTTGCTTTGAGGAGCTGCAAGTTCCATACTTCTAGCCTTCTTCATTGCAGCCTGCAATGTTACTGGGTCAAATCACTTTACCCACCCTTTTAAGAGTTCCATTAGGCCCTCAATAAATAGTACAACCAGCCTCCGCTCTGAAATGTCAATAACCATAATAGATAGCCCCTGGAAATCACTGATATAACTCTCTAAACTCCCAACTTATTTCAACTGGGCAAGATCTCTAAAATGTCTCTGGGTCCTTATCAAAGCGGTCAACCAACCTATCCACAAACTCCTGATAAGTAGTGATGCGATCATGTTGTAGTGTCATCATCCCATGATACCACCAATCGTGGGCTGCTCCTTCTAGATGCAAGGTGGCGTATTTAATGGCTTCTTCCTCAGACATGGGTCGAAGTGACATGAAAGTATCTAACTTGTGGATCCGAGACTGAGTTGTTACCTTGCCACTGCCATCAAAATAAGGTAATGTGATTTTACTAGTGGCGTGCTTTAAGTCATTGTTTTGAATTTGTGGTCTATGCCCCTGTCGAGACTTCTAGAACTCAATCCTCGAATTCACAAACCTATCAAAATGCATCCATTCACACACTTGTCGAGTCAATAACTCCCAATCATCATTGACTGTAATAACTACATCAACATATGTTGGATCCTCAGTCTCTTCAGCATTCTCCTCCACCTATGGTACCCTCAAAAAAGTGGGCCGAGTAGGCCTATCTGTTGTCCGGGAAGGTGCTCTCTACACTTTTTGTGATCCAGCTACACTCTGATCATCACCCTGATTCTGGGGGTATATCCTAGGCGCATTCAATTGCTGCAAAGTTGTTGTGAGTTACCTGTTGCTGGCCAACCCATAAATCTCTCAGAGTCTCTCTCACTTCCCTATCAGGATCCTCATTTCTCTCCAGAATTTCTTTTGCCCTGTCACCCATCGTTGTTAATGGTACCTCTGCAAATTGGTTGTCTTCTTTCCAATTCTCTTCTGGCTCTATTTTTCTGAGTGTATAATATCTTTGGTGACTTTTCATGTGAACCCTTGACCCTCTAGAATGGCAGGATTAAGGCTCTGATACCAATGTAAAAACCCTTCAAGGCTCTAACTAATGAACTGACTATGCTTGTTTTTGGTTTTTTATTGTTTTCCAAATTTTTGTGTTTTTTGAGATGGTTTGACATAAAAAGTAATACATATGTTGAAATAAAACTTCTGAAATTTGTAAACTAAATACTAAGAAACGAAAAAGAAGATTTCAATTATTCTTCTTCATTATTTCATACAGAAAAAACTTGTTACAATCAAATGGCATACCCGGATAGTGGAAGAAGCCCTTTTATTAAGTGTTGGTCAAAAAAGCAAGTCAAGAATATAAAACCCTTCACCAATCAGCAACAAAAACTTCAAGAAACCCTACCGATGCCCTAGGCATTCCTTCTTATGATTTTTATTGAAATTTTTTTTTGGTGCCTCTTTCAACAAAACTGAATTGTATATGGAAAAGTAGGTAGGGAAGTGTTGATGTTTTGTAGCTTCAGTCGGATAAACCAATGAGACAATACTATTGTAGATATATATACATATATATATTTATTTATTATATATGAGATATAATTTATATATATATTCATTATATATGATATATAAATTTATATATATCTAAAGTATTATTGTGTTAGAGAAATTATTATAATAAGACTATAAAAATACTATATATATATATATATATATATATATATATATATATATATATATATATATATATATATATATATATGTCATTATATTAATTAAAAGAGTATGTGTTAATGAATAGACATGTCCCATGAAGGGACATGTCTATCCATGTCTCATCTACAATAAATAAGAGAGAGCTTGTTGCCTTTGGAAAACACATACAATCAAGAGTGCTATTACATTTGGAGTGATCCTCACAAAATCAACAGGAAGATGAAAAACAAGCAAAAAGCAATGATTTCAAACCATTATAAACAGCCAATAGCTTCTCAATCCGATGCCCTCAATCTGCCATAAAATATGTCTTCACTATATCAATAAATTCTAAAATTTATTTCTCCAATCAGTACAATGCTAACCTCTGTATGAAGCCAACCCAATAAGCAATATCGGGTGAATATTTCACACCCACTGACTATTGCTATAAAGAAGAAGCAACGCTCTCCAATGTCGATAAGCTCATAACTCTACAAAAACCCTTGGTCTCTCACAAACTCCCATGCTCCAAAGAAGAAAATACCAATTCAACAATCAACATCATAATCCTGAGAATGAGCTCTTAAGTCTCTTCTATTCTTTTCTTGTAAGAGCTCAAACACTTTCCTCGCCAATGTGGGATAAAAGATATATTCCCACTTTTAATTTTTCACTTAAAACTCCATAGTTGGTGTACAAATAATTCTTTTAAAATTAATTGTACACTTGGACCCATCTATGATAACTTAACCCTTCATGTAAGTGACTTAAGTTATAATATAAAATAATTATATTATAACTTAATAATATAAGCTCAAAACTATTAATATTTATTTTAGCCAAATAAATATTAATATCTCCATTATTACTCATCATCTCTGCACACTGTCTAAACTAGGAGCTGACATGATCAAGCCGCATATGACCATACCCCATTTCTAAAAATCGCAAGGGTCCCTCTTTGAGCCTCTCAAAACTTACTATAAATAGACAAATGTGCTATAAATGGCAACTACAGCATACGGAGTCCCAGAGACCTCGAATGAAAATCAAATCTGCAAAACTCTGATCATTGAAGAAGATGCATCCCTCAAAGGACCCTCTAACCAACCTCTTAGCCTATGAGGGTCAATGATAGGCTAAGCCGCTAATCTACTCTGCTGACTGATGTCAACTAGAAGGGGACATCACACATGGCAATGTTGTCACTGTAACATGTAAGTAGATCCACTTCTTATATGGTATGGAAATGAAAGGAAAATGATACCATTTGTATGGGCACGTAAGGGAGACGATATACTTATCATTAATGAGCACGGGAACAAAATGTGATAGAAATGGAAAATAACTGATTGTGTGTATCTCATAGGGTGAAGGAAGAAAAACACTTCATAAGAGAAAATGTCAAATAACATGCAACTAGGAATTCATCGCACATCCACCATTATTGTATTTTGTAGAAAATCTCATTGTAGTTGTAGTATGACGATCCATATGATTTAGAGTTGTCAGGGACCGACATGTAGATGATCATGGGAAGGAAACCAAGGAACCATCAGTTATTGCATTGCAGTTGCAGGTTATAAGTATGACAGGGCATTCCTACCTCCTATCTTAAAGCACCTTAGTGTTGAGCATCACCATGAAAAATAAGCAGAGGGATGTGAGGGATTCTTGTTCTAAGCACATGGTCATAGAAGTTTCAAAATCATCTTCCTCCAAAATCTCAAATGAGGTGGTTCCAAAACCATAAATTCTCTAAGGGCAGTTGCAAAACTATTGGCTCCCTAAGGGCAATTATGAAATCGTCAATCAAATGCAAGGGATGCCTCTTTCATCCCAATTCGACATATGGGGACATAAAACAAACTATTTGATGATTCCTCTTTGAATTCCCATTCAGGAGCCTTCAAATTCCAATGCATGAGAAAGATTCTCCAACAACTATTAAGAAAATGAGGTTAGATTGGGCAATCAAAGACATTCCATAGTCAACGTATCATCAAAGAGAGGCAGGGAGAACCATCCAATCTTCCGGTTGAGAAGTACAATATACAAGAGACTAAGACTGAAGCACAAAGGAGGAAGTTCTCGGCAAACTAAACAACTCAAGAGTTTGAAAGTATTTGACATCAACGAGCACTAGGAGGAAAGAAAATGCATGCAGTGAGCTTTTCAAATTTGTACTTGTTTCTATATTCGAAGGATGGTTGAACGGTGTGCATTTGCCACTTCCAACTCATTTTCTTTGCCTTGAGGTATCCAAGATAAATCTGTCTCTTTATGCTGTGATTTGCTTCTGTTCATGCTTGTTTATGAAGTATAAAACATCCTTCCACTTCGAATGCATAATCTGACTCTAATTCAAAGGAGTTCCACAATCATTTTAGTGAAAATTTAAGTTGCATAGTATAGGTGAGACTAAATTTTCAGCATTAATTAAGCATATTCTAGAAAACTACAGATCATTGTACCTAAATCACTATGCAAGATTACAAGCCATGCCTCAACTATAGAATCACAAGACAATTGTGAGGTCATAACACACTCTTACAATGCCCTTCACACTTGCTCTACATCAAATATGTTACTAGGACTAATAATAAAGACTTACATGCTTACTACACTTTGTTGTATTTGTCAGCAACTCTAGATGCTTCACTTGCACCCAAACATTCACGGAGATCAAAAGTGTGATGTCCCCAACTAGGACTTTAGGGTTTGGTTTGTGCATCTAAATCAAATTAATTTAAGAAAACAATGCATAATTCATAATTTATTTGACAGTTAACATATTTAAACCCACTTTCTTACTTCTCTCCAAACTCAACCCTAAGAAGGCTAGGGAGTAATTGTCATAGGGCGCTTGGAAACCAATCTACAAGTGGATTCCCTCAAGGTTTTCAGAACACATTCATACCCATTTCGAGACTATGCCCTCGGGGTTTCAGAAATACATGCCTTAGCCTATCTCGAGATTCACCCACCTTGTGAGGTATTACTCCAGCCATTCCCTACAACCTATCTGTCCTCAAAAGGGACTATAGCAAGAGACTAAGGAATAGGCTATGAATATACTAACTTAACAGATTATGAATAATCATGCAATCAACTATATAAACTAGAATTACTAATGTAAATCTTGTTACTTCGGCAATTATTTCAGCCCACTTTCTTACTTCTCTCCAAACTCAACCCTAAGGAGGACACAAAGTACTTGTCATAAGGGTGCTCGGAAACCAATCTACAAGTGGATTACCTCAAGGTTTCCAGAACACATTCGTACCCATCTCGGGACTATGCCCTCAGAGTTCTAGAAATACATGCCTTAGCTTATCTCGGGATTCACCCACCTTGTGAGGAATTACTCTAGTCGTTCCCTACAACCTATCTATCCTCAAAAGGGGCTATAGCAAGAGACTAAGGAATAGGCTATGTTTAAACCCATTTTCTTACTTCTCTCCAAACTCAACCCTAAGGAGGACAAGGAGTACTTGTCATAAGGCACTTGGAAACCAATCTACAAGTGGAATCCCTCAAGGTTTCTAGAACCCATATTCATACTCATCTCAAGACTATCCCCCAAAGGTTTCAGAAATACATGCCTTAGCCTATCTCGAGATTCACCCACCTTGTGAGGAATTACTCCAGCTGTTACCTGCAACCTATCTGTCCTCAAAAGGGGCTATAGAAAGAGACTAAGGAATAGGATATGAATATACTAACTTCAATAGATTATAAATAATCATGCAATCAACTATATAAACTAGAATTATGCTATTGAAGTTAGTATATTAATAGCCTATTCCTTAGTCTCTTGCTATAGCCCCTTTTGAGGACAGATAGGTAGTAGGGAACGGATGGAGTAATTCCTCACAGGGTGGGTGAATCTCGAGATAGGCAAAGGTAAGTATGTTTTAAACACTGAGGGCATAGTCTCGAGATGGGTATGAATATGTGTTTTGGAAACCTTGAGGAAATCCACTTGTAGATTGGTTTCTAATCGCCCTATAACAAGTACTCCCTATCCTCCTTAGGGTTGAGTTTGGAGCGAAGTAAGAAAGTGGGTTTAAATATGTTAATTGTCAAATGTATTATGAATTGTTCATTGTTTTCTTAAAATAATTGATTTAGTAGTATAACTAATATAATTCTTGCTAAGTAGCCATCAAAAATACTTGCTAAGTAGTTGTAAATAACTAGAATCACACTTAATACATGTATATTTTCATTTTGGCAATTCTTGTTCAAAAATGTGTGTACACACCTTGCATAATGATCATGTAATTGTGTTCTTGCTGCAAAGGTATGTAGTACACATTGTGTAATCACATTAGATGATGTTATAAGTTGTCCACCTAGGGTGGCATCTTACTTCTTTTACTATAATGATGTATGTAACATTGGAATACTTCTTTTACTATAATGATGTATGTAACATTGGAATTGCAAATATTATGGGGTTCACATAAGGACAATTCATCACAAGGATAAAGTGTCAATATGTGGTGCTTGGGTTGAATAGGACAAAGAGGGCCACTAGGAATCCGCAAAATGTGAATGGACCCTTGGGGAAAGTGAAGAGACCCTTAGGGATGTGAAGGGTCACATGGGACATTTAGATGGACCCATGACTCTTGGGTTTCATGGTCTTAGGAAATCATTGTCAGATTCTTGTTTGCTCCTTGCTTATAGATAGACTGATGTGGTTGGTGGTTAATGCAACCAGGTTGCATAATTATGTGATGAGGATCCAAAGAAGGCATGGCAAAAAATGTATGGTGTTGTTTCCGTATGATGTTGGATTGATCACAAGGGGAGCAATGCATACAGTGCATTGAAAAAGAGATCCTTTAAGAATGCATGATACATTTAGGACAAGTTCTCTAGAAGTGCATGCTATCAAATTCGGTATGTTGAAGAAATTGATTCAAAACAAGTGAAATTCTCTCTATATTGTACACATATTTTTTATAATATCATTAAGTAGTTTATAATATACTTTGATTTTTCTTATGTTGACTAGTTTTGGATCTAGAAACCTATTCAGCACAATTCTTCTCTTAAGATTATCAATAGTTTCCTAACATTTTGCAGCATCTTGTTGATTGGGAGGGGGGAATGTTGGCCTTAAAAAGAAACTTTGTTTGACTTATAAGCTTTGCTTAGTTTTTTGTGCACTGGAAAATGACAAGCCTATTGGAAAGACATTTGTTTGTTGCTGACGTATGTCTCAGATGGAGAACAAATCTAAGTGTCTTCATGGCATTGAAGACATGAACCATGCTACGATAGACATTTTTTGCAGGAACATGGTTGTTTGGTTTTGCTTTTATTCCACCCTTTTATGCAATGTATACAAGTGGGAAAATGCCAGAAAAGTTGTGTCATACACCTCGTCGAATGATATATTGTAATGTTGTTGTTGTTAGGAAAGTGGTTGTACAATTTGCATAATAACATTGTAGTATTGTTACAAGATGTAGCCCACCTAGGGTGGGAAGCCACACTTAGTGTTAGGATATGTTATCGTATTGTAATGTTGTTGGTGACATTGAAATTACAAATATAATAATATTATAGGGGTCACATAATGATAAACAAAGAGGCAAACCATAAGAAAGTGAAAAGCCATAATTAGGTACTTTGGTTGAATAGGACAAAGAAGCCCACATGAGGAAGCATCAACTGGATCTTGGGGAATGCGAAGAGACTCTTGGGGTATGTGAAGAGTCATATGGGGCATTTGGATGGACCTATGCCTCTTGGGTTCATGATTTTGGCAAATCATTATTGATGTCTTGTTTGCTCCTTACCCATATATAGATGCCTGGGTTAATGGTTAATACAAACAAGTTCCATATTGTTGTGACAACATCCGGAGAAGACATAGAAATGGATGTATGGTTACATATCGTTGTAACAGGTTTCCACATGTTGTTGGATTGATCACAAAAAGGAGATAAATGAATGGAGCGCATTGAGAAGAGGTTCTCTAAGAATGTATGTTGCATTGAGGACAAGTTGTCTAAAAGTGCTTGCTATTAGATTTGACCAATTGACGAAACTAGTTCAATACAAGTGACATTTTGTCTATATTGTTAAAATAGTAGAGTGGTGTTATGTTTCTTGCAAGGTTTTCATGAACAGATTTGCTGAATTAAATATAATGTTTCCATGTGTTTGTGCCTTGATTTATCATATTGTACTAATTTGAATTATGTAACCTTTTCAACATAGTTCTTCCCTCAAGACTATCTATAATTCTACCATTCAATATTAGAGCTTGGTTGCTTGTTGCTTGTTGCTTGGGAGGAGGGCTTGTTGCATTAAAATATTGTTTGTTTGAGTGGGAGCTTTGAGTAGGTGAATCTAGTTCTTTTGTGCATAGGAAAATGTCAAGCTTGCTAGAAGGAAATATCTTGGTTTGCAAACAAATGCCTCAAATGGAGAACAAATTTGAGGATTTTTATGGTATTGAGGACTTATACCATGTTGTAATGAAAGTTGTATACAAGAAAATGGGTGGTTGTGAATTTGTTGGTTTCATATAGTTATCAATTGAAACCTAAGGATATTCTAGTTGTTGAAGAAGAAAAGTTTGTTTTTGTTTTATTTGACACTAGCACACTATATACACTAGGTGGTGGAATATTCAAAAAGTTATGTTGTAGACCTTGCATGATGATAGTGTGATGTTGTTTTCTGTTAGGATGGTGGGTTGTACACCTTAAGCAATACCATTAAATGTTGTCGTAAATTGTGGTCCACTCAGGGTGGAACCATACACTTGGTGTTAGGATTATTTCTCCTCTCATAACGTAGCATGTAATACATTGCAAACATTATGGGGGCTGCATATGGACAACCAAAGGGCAAGATACTGAAAGATCAAAGGTCACATTTGGGAAACTTGGATTGAATAACCCAAGGAATGCCAAACAAGGAATCCTCAAAATGTGAAAAAGCTCTTGCAAAACATGAAGAGACTCTTCGAGGATGAGAATAGTCACATAGGGCATTTGGATGGACCCATTACTCTTAGGTTTTGTTGGTTTATGATTATTGTTTGCTTGTGTGCTTAGGTTAGCGGTCAATACAAGCACATTATATATCATTGTCGTAGATTCAAATAAGGCATGGCAATAAGTGTGTGGTCACATGGTGTTATGATAAGTTTCCATATGTTGTTTGAATCTTGGATTGATCACAAGAAGGAGAGCACTACATAATAGGATGCATTGAGTGTTAAGGAATGTAGCTTCGTTCAGATAAAATCATTGTTATTGAATTATCAAGTATATATCGATATATATGTAATAATAATAATATGTATTATAATTTCTATATATATATCCATATAATTAATATAAGTGGATTATTATCATATTGTGATATATATATATATATATAATTGATATTATTTATATATTAATATATATATATATTTAAATAATTAATAAAGATTAATGAATAGACATGTCCCTTTAAAAGACATGTCTCTTCTTATCATTGTCTTGTATAAGTACAAAGAGATAGATGCATTTGGAAAATATAGACAATACAACAATGCCATTACATTTGCAATCGATCATAAAAATAACATGGTATCAAAGCCAAGTTTGCAAATGTATGGAAGAATTTGATAATCTCCTAAAGATTCTAAAGATAACAAGACAGCGTATGATATTCATAGAACAAAGACGCATATTATACATGTATCGTGGAACAAGTTTCAGTGAAATATTCATCAAAGAAGAGATTAAGGGATAAGGATCGCAGAACTAGACCATTGAAAGATTGTGGTTAATAGTATTTGGAAACCTCTTATCTCTTATCCATATTTTGGATCTGCTCTTTTTGAGCATTTGCCTATTTGGCTAAAACCGGCTGCAAGGTTATAGATCCATATTTGAAACAGCAACTATATCGTTGTAGGTGAAATTACTACATCATTATTTAAAGGATCATATCAGAGACGAAATCAAATCACAAGGATAAAAGACAGGACGCACGAACAACAAGGTAGAAACAAACAAAATGCCAAGTAATATCAGAGGTTGGATTGAGTCCAAGGAAGATAAGATTCTGTGTTATCTACAACAAGATCATGCGTAGCAGCATTTCACAAATTAACTAGAATCGCATGAGAAGAACCATCATATTTAATATAGTATTAACGTCTACATGATAGCAAGGGGTAGCGGTTTCAATGCTGTGACTTCATTAATATGCGATGGCTTCATTGGATCAAGGGAGTGGTGATAAAATAGTATTAAGGATTTACATATCATGTGTAAGGAAGGAAAGCATTGTGGAGAATCTTATTTGCATTCCAATATATTTGAAGATGAATTGGGCTCACCTTAGGGAAAGAAAATAATTGAAACTAAAAGATAAGTACTCTATGTTTTATTAATGCATATGAATTTTGAATTCGTAATTCTATAACATTGAATGATAAATGTTGTATGGTTCTATCAATGGTATTTCTTTTCAAGATAGTTTAACTTTATGAACTATTCATCTTTGACATGCCTTCAGGAGGAAAGCATAAAGACATTTTCATTCAGAGGGAATCTGAGAATTTAAAAGGAGGTCAAGAGGTTGATGAACTTGAGCTTCAGAGGGAGAAGATAAATGATATGGTTCAGTCAACTTTTGATAATCTCGGTCATTTTGTGATTGAGAGGGAGTTCACTAATGAAGGTGAAACACCTTTGAGGTAAACTTGATATAATTGATTATTATACTAATATATGGGCCCTGTGTATATCATCTGGAGGTGACGACTTCCTATGATCATCACTTGTATTTTTTATGTTATTGGAAGGTGACGATCTTACAATAACTTTCTCTTATCATGATAGACCATGTGATGGCTGAAACAGATCATGATAGAGGTATTCTTGAAATAGATCATGATAGACCATGTGATGGCTGAAACAGATCATGATAGAGGAATTCTTGAAACAGATCATGATAGACCATGCGATGGCTGAAACAGATCATGATAAAGAATTCTTGCGTGGTGGTTTAATTTCATACTGTGATAGTCATCATGAGGATGCTGAAACAGATCACAGTTATTAAAAGTGATAGGCAACATGTGAGCTTGAAATCACGGTTACTGAAGGTGATATACATCCTACGATGTTGAAACAGATCACCATTTCTCATATTGTGATAGACATCATGTGATGTTGAATCAGATCACAATTATTGATATTATTGACTTAATGTAAAACATATACTGATTTTATCTTCTCTAACTAAGAGGGAGTGTTAAGGAATGTAGCTTCGTTCAGATAAAATCATTGTTATTGAATTATCAAGTATATATCGATATATATGTAATAATAATAATATGTATTATAATTACTATATATATATATCCATATAATTAATATAAGTGGATTATTATCATATTGTGATATATATATATATATATATATATAATTGATATTATTTATATATTAATATACATATATATTTAAATAATTAATAAAGATTAATGAATAGACATGTCCCTTTAAAAGACATGTCTCTTCTTATCATTGTCTTGTATAAGTACAAAGCGATCGATGTATTTGGAAAATATAGACAATACAACAATGCCATTACATTTGCAATCGATCATAAAAATAACATTGAGAAGAAGTTCTCTAAGAGTTTCCATTGTGAACAGGTTCTCTTGGAGTGCATGTTGCATTGCGGACAAGTTTTCTAAAAATGCATATCATAAACTTTGATGGGTTGAAGAAATTAGTCCAGCAAAACTGAATTTCTCTTCTGATATAATAGTTAAGTAGTGATGTGATTCTTACAAAGATTATTTCTTGAGAGGATTTCCTAGGATAAATCTGGTGCTTTTTTGTGTGTGTGCTGTGATTTGTCATTATGTTGTATTAGCTTTGGATTATGTGACCTATTCAGCAAAGTTGTTCTCTTAGATTATCAGTAGTTTCCAGTGTTATCCAGGGACGCGTTTCCGACATAATTTGACCCGTCTGGGAAATGAGGACATCCCGGTAACTCAGAAACCTGTTCGACTTCCACTCTCTTGTTAACTCTCAATTTAAATTATTTAACATAAATGTTATATGTTAAGATTCTATAATGTATATAAATATGTTTTATCTATGTTTTCATATGAATATTTAAAATTTCTCTATTTTTGGTATAGTCATCTCTACTGCCATCCCTTGTTCCGAGAAAAAAACATCCATCCTGGAAACCCGTTTCCCCGTCCCCCATTCCGGAAACCTGGGGTGACTTTCCTAACAATTCTGATAGTTTCGTTCAGATTTCTCAAGCAAATTCATTTCCGTGAAAAAGTTGGCAATTAGCCCAAAACAATATATCATTAATAAAAACCCCGCCAATGCCATAACTTTATTTACCTTTTTCAATCTACCACAGTGCAATGTTTACTCATTTTTATTTACCCATTACAGCAACCCATGAGTCATGGCAATCACAAAAACAAATTATTGGCAAGATAAATATAGTAACTTTATCATACAAAACTGAAATAGGAGCTTAGTGAAACTCACCTCTTCACTGAAAGGAATTTTGGGTATATTTGGAAACTCATCATTGCAATCGCTTTCCCCAGAATCCGCAGCCTTGCTGGTCACCACTAATTTGTTTCCCCACTGCTTTCTCGGCCCCTAATTGTCGTAACAAAATAATAAATAACCTTAGTAATCCATTCGTTCATGACAATATATAATCCACTAATGAAAAAATTGAAGTTACAACCACCAACCACAAACTCCCTAAAAACTTACAGTGAACTTCAGCTTTTCTCTGGGTGCTGCGATTCGGAAGCGCCCTGCACTGGATATTACTGCGGAACAACAATATTTAAGCCTGCACTCCATGCAATTCTGTGCCATTTTACGCTAAAACGCATACCATTTCTTCTTTGTCCGAATGTTTATTGTGCAAATGCTCTGTATAGCAGATAAGTAGTCTTTTTCGATACATCGATGAAATTTCAATTATACTTTTTTTCTTCACACCGTGTGAAGAAAAAAATGTATGGATGGACGGACAGATTAGGTTATAATCTGACGTGTCTATACACGTGCAACGGGGACGTGTCTTATCTTTGAAATTCGGTGATGAAGTGGAAGGCTGTTTGCCACGTGTCCATGGGATGGGTTCCATGATGGCCTATAGAATAACAAGTTGTGGTTGTACGGAATGCAAATTCTGTGAATGGATATGTATTCTAGGCTCTAGAGCATGCGAGAGTGGATTTTAGTCAACATTTATTGATGAAAAAAATATCCTTGAAATCCATAAGTGTTGTTGGATGTGAAGTTTATTGTTCATTTCATCTCTTCTTCTTTATTCTTTTGTTCTTATCTTGGGTATATATCTAATGAATAGAATAAAAAAGATTAAATACTTTTTCATTAGATTTAGTCAAATAGGTGAATCACATTTATGGATTCTTAATTTATCCAATTATTTAACAAATGTTTGATATAAAGTTGGTTTTAAACTTAATTGTTTTTCTCCTCTAGTCTTGAATGTAATTTCTTATGGTATTATATATTTCTTTTAAAATATGTTTAGAATAATTATTGGAGTATTATTCATTCAAAATTATATTGTCTTTATGATTTTGTTTCTTAAATTAAATTACAATTACTATTTGGTTTTTTGTTTTTAATTCAAATTTGGCATCTTGTCATCTTATTTTTTTACAATATAAATATTTTTTATTTGTTAGTTTGAATTGTGGGAATGGGGCTTATATTTAAGAACATCATCATAATTCATTCTTATCATTGGAGTTTCTTATGGACAATTAGGTTAACACATTAAAAGCATATGTGTCATGTTAATTTTCAAATTTAGCTACCAAATTTACTCTATGTACCTCAATATATAAAATCTTCATTATTTCTCTACTTCTATCAAGTATTAAAACTATTTAAAGGTGTAATTATTAGAAAGGAAGTTGACTTGTCATTCTCTCTTATGTGACTAGACCGGGCAATGCTTCTTAGCAGTAACCAAATTTCCTTGCACGTTTATTATTTGGTCAAGCATTATCTACAAGTATTGATGGTATGTATATATTTATCATTAAAATGTCATCGAGACTAATTCATTGCATGATCTCGACTTAGACTTCTTGACTTCCTACTCCTCGACCATCACAAGACTATGATAATTTATTTAGTTTTGAGTTTTTTTATTGGATATATAAGTGATTCAAAATACAAAACATGATTATTTTAGTTGTGTTTCACATCACAACTTGCTTCAGAATCATACCTTAACCTTGTTGTTACATCAAATTGTAAAGTTCAAATCCTATCTAATACAAAAAAGAAAAAGAAAACATATAAATATTGTATGTCATGGGCACAAAATGTTGACTGCATAATATGTTTAGATCAGTTATAATATATAACATCACAAAAAGATGTTAACCAATTGACCATGATGTGTTTTGATAAGTTTCTTTGGAAGACCCCTTCTGAATCCCCTATCATCCCCCTGCCTCTCAATCCATGCTACCCATCTTGTATGCCTTTCCATCTATTTTAGCTTGTTATCTTCTTGTATTTGTAAGTTGTATGGGTGTGTAACTCTCACGGCCACTAAAATAGGTACAATTATTGTAGGTTCCTCAACTACAATGGTGGTATGACTATTATAGGTATCGTTGTCATTGGTGCATCTATTGCTCTATCACCCCTCTCTCTTTATTGCTTTAGATCTGCCACAAAGTTGTGTCATATTGTCTCAAAAGGTGTCCTCTCCTCACTTCTCCTTACTTATGTATATCCATGGATATCTCCCATTTGAAGACTCTTGTTGTTCCATCTTGCAACAGGTCCTCAAATTTCTTCCTGGCAAGCTTCATAGTGATTGTAACCTGCATGTCAATGTCATAAAAAAATGAGTCTCCTCAAACACTTAGTAAAAGTTCTATCCCTACCACTAAAAACATTGTCATCTAAACTTCCATAAGCCAAAGAATCTGAACTGAAATACTAGACAAAAAAATATTGCAATCATTTCTAAGGCTTAGGATATTACCAAATACATTATTGAAAATACTAATATTCTCATTAATGGAGAAACCAAACAATTTCTATATCTCACTAGAAAACATGCAGTCAAAGAATACATACTTCAATGTCTCAAGAGCTCTACATGTAGTACAAAAGTTAAAATCCCCATTGACTTGCTTTAGACAGAGTCTGTGGAGTATCAACCTCCACATAAAATATTTATTTTTTAGTTCCACTAGCCTACATAAAAGGTTCTCAAAAAAATTATGCCAAAATGAGGAATCTAATTTCACACCCCAACGAGAGTTAACATGGCATAAGATGTCCTCATTGTCAACAAGGAAGGAGTATATACTTTTGGGTTTAACACAAGAGAGATGTGTACCATCAAGCAATTGAAAGGACAAAAATATATTGTCATCAGTAGTGTATCATCAGAAAATGGAAGCACTTCCATTTAGGACTAGTTTAGTCCTTTGAGTAAGTGGTTTGGGGCATGTCATATGCCTTGAATGGGTCTTTGACTTGGATTTGGTTTTTCCCCTGTCCTGCCCTGTTTTCCACTTCTTTCCTACCTATTTTTGGTATCTTGCTCTGAGATTTTGAGGTTATTGACCTCAAGGTCAAGGTCAACCTCGACCTTGGCCTAGGGTCTAAATTTCAAATTCCAAAGATTTTTGAATGTCGGGGTTTGGAAAGAATTCTTTCCCGCTTCCAGGTCGGCTGCTTCGGGCTTCGAAATGGTAAAGTTCTTAAAAGACATTTAATATAGGTCCACTTCTAAGGATATGAGCCTAATGGGAATTTATTTCTCATATGTCAGCCTCTCTATAAGTTGGTGTCCTAGACTAGTATATAAGGAAACCTTCTCCTCTCATTTTGGGGAGAGAAAGAAAAAGAGAAGGAAAGAAAAGGGAGGATCATCTATGCATAATTTATCAAAGCAAGCATTCAAGCATTCAATATTCAATTCATCAAGGAGATCCATTGGTAGCCATTGAAGGATTCAAGCTCTATGGAGCCCTCTTGTTGAAGATTTCTCCATCCATATCCATTCAAGTTTCTTCCTATTCCAATATCCATTCAAGATTGGTGTTGAAGATCTAAAGGCAATTGATTTCAGACATCCTACATCCTACAATTCTACATCCATTTGCAGCATCCATACTTGTGGATTCAAGGATTTGAATCCTCCACAAGGGTTTCAACATAAGCAAGGTGAATTATTCTATTTACTTTGTTTATTACTGCAATTTTAATTCTTTTTCAAGGTTAATTCCAAAATCGGGGTTTGACAAAGGCAAACCCCTCATCCAAATAAAAAAACCATTTTTCTTGTAGGTGCAGGTGCGGAACAATGAATTACAGAACATATTCGGATACCCTTTTCGGCAAAATTTCGGGATCAACAAATAAAATTTTCGTTGGAGCAATGCAGGTCAAGGTCGACCTGGCTCAGAAAAGAAAAAGATTTATGGGTTTTCTCCATCTCTGTGTTTCTGTTCCATATTCGGTTGCAAAATTTTGAGAAGCTCAGTACAGACACTAGAAAACAACAATTTCTAGATATGTTATACTTTGAGGTTAGTATTTGTCTTCAATTCATTTCAATTAAGATTTTAATACTCTCTTCCAAAATGGAATGTAAGGTTTTCCTCTTTCTTCTTATTACAAATCGATTGATTCATTTATACATTGACCATTTTCTCGTGGTTAATCAATTTGGATCTTTCCTTTGGGAATTTGTGGTTAAGAAGAGAATATTACCTTCTCCAATTCTTCTATATGTAAAGGATATTATTTACATGTTGGTGAACACATCAACATTAACCAACCAATCACAATCACATCAATCATTTTTTGTATTCTTTGCATTCTAGTGAACTCACTTACGACAACTCTTTCTTTTGTGGTGTTAGATTTACATTTCATGTTAGATCTTGCATGTATATTGGATTAGCCTTCTTTTATGTGCTTGCATTCACATTTCAAAAATTAAAACAAAAAAATCATATAAAGCAAAAATACAAAAAAAATTATATGTTCATGCCTTGTGTTTTCCTAATTAGTTCATTTGCATTGTATTTGTGTATGAGCTTTACTACCTGTAGTCCTACTTATAATATCTCGGTTAGAAGAAGTCACAGACTTATGGGTTCCTTTGATCCTGAGTCTTCCTCTCCTTTCCTTGGGATCTCAGATGACAATTTGATCACTCATGATTCCAATCCTACTATGTAGCATAACTCTTCTCACTCATCTCATGATGAGGATGATGATTTAAGAGTTCCTCCTGAACAAGTCCAAAAACTTTCAACTGAACTTGATAAAATGGGAAATTGGCTTATTCAAGAAAACCATAATCAAGATTCTGTTCAAGCTATAGAGGCTCTTAAGAAAGTTCTTCGAGATAGTGATCAAGGTGTTAATCTCTTCCATGGTATCACTCATCTTGTGCATTTAAATATCAAACCTTTAGCTCAAGAAGCTCAAGATATAGGATTCACTCCTCCTGTCACTAGTGTGGAACCTTCTTCTATTCCTTTACCTAGCATTCCTACTTATACTCCTACTTTAGTGACTACATCTATTTCATCTCTTCCTGTGAGTGTTCCATCGGTGTCTCTACCTACCTCACAACCTTCTTACCATCGTGTTCCTTTTACCTATTCCAACCCTCTTCCAACTGTGGTTCCAAGTGTTCTACCAATTATGTCTTCCATTCCCGCCGCTTCCTACACTTTCCCTAGTGTTTCTAATGTTTCTATGCCTCCTATTTCTTCTAATGATTCCACAATCATTAGTCTGGATCAAACTATATCCTCTTTACAATAACAACTTGTGTCCTTAACTCAATCCAAGTTTAGTATTCCTACATGTGACATGGGTAGTCCTTTATCCCTAGACATTATTCATGCTCGTGTCTCTCAGCAAGCCAATATGCCTTGTCTTGAGAATTACAATGGTAAGGGAGACCATGTCACTCATGTTAAAATATTTCAAATCCTTAGTAGTGACTATGCTCATGACCATAGGATTTTAGCCAAGTTGTTAACTAGAACTTTTCGTGATAAGGCCTTGCAATGGTATTGTTCCTTGCCTCCTTATTATATTAATTCTTTTCCAAAACTTGCTAATGCCTTTATCCAACAGTTCCAAAATAACACTAGTCTGCAAGTGTCCTTAACTTATTTGATGCATTGTAAACAAAATACTAAAGAAAAATTGACTGAATTTATTGGTAGATTTAAGCATTTTTATGCTCAAATTTCTTATCATGCTCTTGATATTGATATTCAGCATATTTTTATTTCAAATTTACAAAAGGATATTAGAGATAAGATTATGCTTACTAGATTTACCTCTTTTCAACAACTTTGTGCAGTGCTTCATCATTATCAATTACAAGTGAGTCAATTTGAGAGCAACACTCCAATGGCTCATGTTCCACTTGATAAGAGTGATGCTGCTCTTAATCCCAATAAGTTTCAAAAACCTAACAACTATGGCAAGATAAATAAGCAAGCAAATGCAGTTGTTGTTGCATCCAACAATGCCACTTTTGCATCCACTGCTTTTCATCTAAATCATACATTTACTCCTCTTTCTGAATCTTTACATTCTATTATGAGTAAATTATTGAATGCTAATATGATTACTTTGCCTCCTATTCGACCTCTTTTACCTACTACGATGGCATCCAAATCCTTTGATCCCAAAGCCTTTTGTCAATACCATCATCAGAATGGCCATGATACTGAGAAGTGTTATTCTCTAAAACATAAGGTGTAAGACTTAATTGATTCTAACACTTTATCTGTTGATAATTTTGATGGTAGTGGGAACAAATTTTTCTCTCCTAATCAAAACCTCCAAATCTATACGAATTATTTGCCTACACATGATACTAATACCATTGTTTAGCCATCTTCTGTGGATATTGTTTATGATTCAAAGATAGATGATCTCAATCATATTATTAACCATGTGGAGCATGTTATTTTGTCTCAACCTGTATCTCCACCCTAGCCTCAATCTGAACCTCAACTTCAAGTTCCACCTCAACCTAAGCCTAAACCTCAATCTCAACCCAAACCTCAAAAACAACCTAAGAATAAAAGACCTAGGGAACTCTTGATCACCTTTGATGATTCTAAGACTATTAAAGCTCCTGATGGTCCCCTCTACATTTATGATATGATTTATAACATACCTACGCGTGGTTGTCTTATTGATCCTACATCCTTAGTCAATGTCATTACTAAAGAAAACATTTTTATGAAGAACTTACAACGTGATTGTTATGATACATCTAATGTATGGATCCAAACTTGTAATGGTTTTCTTTATCCTTCATTTGGTTCTATTAACTTGCCTATTGAACTTTGTGGTAAAGTTGTGGACACTACCATCGTTGTTGTCCCTACTTCTGACCAGTTTCAAGTTAAGCTTGGTTTGCCTTGGTTGAATGCCATGCATGTCATTTCTTCTCCTATCCATAAGTGTATTAAATTCATTCATGATGAAGAAGTGAAGATAATTAATCATAGTTTATATCAACCTTCTAGGCCTAGGGATTGTGCTACCCTTGAATTATTTTGGCCTTCATTACCTAATTCATGTTTTTCTCGACCTGATAACCTTTTTTTGCTCATATCAAGCCTATAAAAATGCAAGATTGTTGAGTTAAGTATGCCTCAGATGGATCTTAAGCGTGATCTTTTGCCTACACCTTCCATACCTCCTTTATCCATTGCTTCTAGTTTTGTTAATCAAGCTCCTAATGTTGCTTTTCAGCCTTCTAAGAATCCTACTAATCCTCCTATAGAACTTGTGAAGGAACCAATTGTTGTTCCTCCTAATTCTCAACATATTTCAAACAAGACAAAACATAAATGATCTACCAATGAACGTCGTAAGAAGCATCGGGCTCAAGCTAAGGCCCGTGCCTCTGTTCTTCAAATTTCTTTACTTTCTTTTGACTAGCCTATTCCTGATGTGTTGGAAGAAGTTAATGTTAATAATGATGTTAAGATGAATGACTATGATGATTCTATTTGTATCTTAGATTCTATTTCGATTAATCTTGATGAAGAAGATACTCTTGATGATCCTAATGATGCTAATGATGAATATGAAACCATTGACATTGATATTGATTTACCTAATATACTTTCAACACAATTGATAATTACACCTAGTATCGAACATCATGATTCTCAAGAGTATCCTTGTTTGGAACTGGCTATTATTCCTACTATGTTAGATATAGTCCCTCTTGTGAGTTTCCCACCTTCCCTAAATGATATAGACCGAGATGGGGAGAGTAGGCGATGTGCTTGATTGGCTTGTCCTCCATGGTAGCTTTTTGTGTGTTTGCTTGTTGTATTGTGTTTCTCCTATAATGTGTTTGCTAAATGTTTGTTAGATTCTTTTATATGACCCTTGTTACTTTTTTGGTACAAGGTGATAAAGGAATCGAACCTGTTGTACTATTCCTCTATATGTATCTTTGTTCTTCTATATGTTATTTTCATGTTATGGTGTACCTGTGCTATTGTTCGTAAATATTTTCCTTGTGTAGTCTGCTTGGATTTGGGACTTGGCAGCACTGATTCTTTTTGGTCTCCATGTTGTGGTCCGAAAAGACTCTTCTTCATAACTCTTGTGTTTTCTTTCCTCCATTGTGATTGTAGTTCTTCTTTATTTGGGGAATGATGTCAATTCATTTGTGTGTGTGTGTGTGTGTACACACACACACACACACACACATAGATCCCATGGTAGGTGGATCCCTTATGTGTTCTCTATATGTTTATGTGGTTCCCTTGATTTGTCTTCACTTGGCGGCATCTCGTAGTGGAAATGTAATCAGTGGAGTTGTTTATGTTTCCGTTCAAGCCATTGCTCTTGTTAAAGTGTTAGCAATGACTTTAACATGGGGGCATGCACTCTGCTCACTTTTTCCACACATGCACTTCCAAAATATTTTCAAACTTATAACCTTTTTTTTTATCCCTTTATGGATTAGAGACTAATCCTTAAAGCATGCATTTTTACCTTATAGGATCTCTTGATCCCTCTAGTTTCAATTTACAAAGTTTTGATCCCTTAAGGTCGGAGGGTGTAAGGTTTTCCTCTTTCTTCTTATTACTAATCAATTGATTCATTTATGCATTGACCATTTTCTTGTGGTTAATCAATTTGGATCTTTCCTTTGGGAATTTGATGCTAAGAAGAGAATCTTACCTTCCCCAATTCTTCTGTATGTAAAGGATATTATTTACATGTTGGCAAACACATCAACATTAACCAACCAATCACAATCACATTCATCATTTTTTATTCTTTACAAGTAGTACATTATTTATGGAGTGATAGAGACCAACATGACTCCCTTAATACAGAGTATGTTCTCCACTGCACTTGTGGAATACCATACCTTTGACAAACCTCATCCCAATCCATTAAATGTCCATATTTAATGATATCATCTAATCTTTTTATCCCCTTTGTTACCTAACTCTTTGCTAAGCATCCTTGCAACAATGCAAGAGGCTTATCTCTATGTTTTAGACTCCACCATATTTATCTTAAACAACATACATTGTTTCTACCTGAGATAACTCCATTCTCAGATTAAGGTGCCTCATATGTTCCCATCCTTTTTAAATGAATTTAAATGCATATAATCCAACTAATTTTATTAGGAAAAAACCTGTAATGAGATCACAAAGGTGGAGACCCTTCCACAATGTTCCTTTACATGGTATTGCTCTACAAATTTGTTCCTGGTCAGAAACTTCTATAGTTTCATCCCTTGTAGCACTTTGAATATCAACTTGGCTACAAGTGTTGTGTCTTGCACTCTATTATCCTTCATCCCTAAGTCTCCAACACCTTTACTCACGGTGCACCATTGCCACCTCATTGTGTGCCTTTTCCTACATCCTTTTGTCATAGTGGAAAATCTGCAAGGCTCAAACAAACAAGATTAGTAGCACCATTTTAATTAAAAAATATTAAACTAACTAATCTATTTGCCCTACAAACAACATAAATAAATGCATGATTAATAAAAAATAAGCAAACAATTAAATAAACAAGCATGCAAATCGATCAAATGCCTCAAGCCTCCATTGTTTCTCTTCGTTCGATATGAAGTGTGCACTCAACTATGAATCTGATAGCACTTAGACTCTGAGCTCTGAGAAAATGATCAAATGATATGATAGCAAAATTATGTAGTATGAAAGTAGCAGAGGTTCGATGCAAAATTTCATGATGAAAATGTGAGAGATGAGGGTTTCTTATATAGAAATTTGGGTTTGAATGAATGATCCAAATTAATCAGTGAAAATCATGATCAATGAACGAGGATGAAAGAGACTGGAGAGAGAATTGGTAAGTTTCCAATTTGAACTGGAAAAACAAAAGATAAAACTTAGAAAAGATATTTTTAATTTTTGGAGAGATAAAGTTTCCAAAAAAATTTAAAATCTGAAAAATAGAAACTGTTATATACTTTTTTATTTTAGATTTTTAGAAAATCAATTTTTCAACTGTAAGGATTTATTCCATTTTTTAGAAATTTAATTCCTCATAAATTACTTTTTCAGATATTTGAGAATTTGATTGAATTAAAATTCAATTAAATGAGAAATGATGAAATTAAATTGAAATTGGACGAAATTAATTAGATGAAACCAATCAAGGCAGTCAAGCAGAGTTGAACTCCGACTCACTCCGAGTTCAACTCCTCAATCATAGCCAATCAACCCTTCAATCTTTCCAAAATCAAACTTTTTAATTAAGTATTTTTAATTAACAAATGTATTTAATTAATTCTCATTAATTAAATACTCTCATATTCAATATTTAATAAGATTTAATTATTTAATGACATAATCAAACCTATAAATCACTTAACCAATAATAACACAAAATCACATCAAATCACATGACATGTCAACATGAAAGAATTGACTAAACCTAAAAAACAATAATCATACTCAAGAGAAGGGTTCACAAATTCACATCACCTTGATGAATTTAGACAAGAAATTCAATCAGATACTTGTCCACTATCTCAAGACAATAAATGACGGGTTGGGATTGAACTTGTATGTTATCTCCCATCTCTTACCATTGAGATATTTAGATAGGGAAAGTTCATCCTGGCAATTCAAGAAAGTCAATGCCCGATACCTGAAATCCTGCATAAAATACGAGCATGTACATACATGTATAAATATATAATTGACAATGGTGGGGATCTATCAATCATGTGGATCTCACAAGCAAGTAACTACAATTTTGTCCCTCAACCATATTGGACACATCAAACATAAATATAAAACATACATGCCAACCATACACATGCAAGTATGGGGTCAATAAAATCATAAAAATAAATATGTACATAACATTAAATCTATCCAAAGATTTAATAGACATAGGAAAAGTGGCCTAAAAGAGTCTGACCGATTAAACTGAAAAACAAACAATGGGAGGGATATTACACAAACAACCTATGGGACCCACATATAGCAAGCAATAAAAAGAACGAGCAGAAACAAGCGGCGTGAGCTCTATCAACTAGATCTCTTTTTCTTTCTATAACTTGGGTCTTTTGTTGTGTAATTTGGTTAGGAAATATACAACCTTTGTGATATTTTCTTCACTAATACATTTGGTGCCAAATATTGACGGTTAATTATCACACAACCGACAACAAATCATCGCAATTAACAATTAGATTTTTTGTGGCATTAAGTGCGATGACCAGGGATGTCATTGCAATTCTGATGGTTATGGCATCAGAACTAGCCTCTCATCCGTTGTTCAATGAGTACTCAGTTTTGACGTCAAATTATGTCACAATTACGATGGGTGTTGTGTAAACATTTTCAATGGGGCTATCATCGCAAGTACAACATCCATGTCAAAAAATGTCATTGGTCAAACTCAACCTCCATCACAAGTGCGACGACTGTGTGTTAACATTTTCGACGGAGATACCGTCACGAGTACAACATCCCCATCGAAAATTACGGTTGAAAATAATTTAAAATTGTAACAGTTATCAATAATTTTAAAATAATAATAATGTAAGGTATGCATTCAAGTGGGTGATAAAGAAAACAACACCAAATTGGAAATTAAAAATATGGGTTACAATAATTTTGAAAATGCTATCAAAGGTGAGCTTGTCATCTCACCTTTGTATCGGGAGATGAATGATGTTGCAAACCTTTTGGCCAACTACAATGTAGAACAAAATAATAAACTGATTCTAAATGCAAGTCTTTATCCTTGTCAAAACCTAGTGAAATGGATCAGAAAAGAAACAGTTAAGATATAATTTTTTAAAAAATAGATAGGACTCTTTATATGACAAAAGTGGCTCAAAAAACAATAGGTACATTGAACATAAAAGGGCCTGAACTTTTCCATTCGGCCTACTCTCGAGATAAATATTCTAAAATATCATATGTGTGGTCATGCATCTTTTCACCAAAGTGGTTTGTTTTTATACTTCGAAGTGAACACATGCAATCTCTATCAGTTGCCATGATGGCCTTTCTTGGTATGGACAATATCCTTACCAGTTGAGTAGGGATTCTATCCAACATCCTTCCAAACTCACAAGGAAATGTAACAAGACTCTGAGCTAGGAAGTTCAAGACATGCCAAAATTTGGATTTCCCAAACAAAAAGAACTTTGACCAAAATCTATGTTTATCTAATTTCCATTCTTAGAATAAATAGTGGGGATGACATTATGAAGCATTGGCTAGATTTCATAATCTTCTACTATCAGAAAGATTCGACTAAACCAATTGGTAAGATTGCAATTGGTAACATATATAATGAAGTGTCCCATGCATTATAAGTATGGTGGGAAGATGCATCTTGAATCAGACCAATAGAGCTATAAATACAAGACTAGATAATATGAGAAACACAATGTCAAAAATGGTTGAGAGATTTGGTGTGAAATGCAGATATGGATGGGAGCCATGTGAGGAATCACGGGAGGAATAAATCAATGCCTTATTTTTTTTGAGGGATAAGGATGAGGGTCGAGGCATATGGTGAGAAGGGAACATCCATGATAGAGACATTTTTGGAAAAAAAATAATCCCTTTTGTCCACACTATGGGGTATCCACTGGGGAATTCAGTTGGCAAAAAATATCATCATCTAGCTAATTACGATATTGTATAAGAGGCGGTGGACAAGCTCCTCATTATTGTGAGATATGGTGTGGTACTAGGGATGTGGGATCTCAACACTGAAGGAAAGAAGTCAAAGTTACAGAAACCTTGCTTTTGCCTTGAGCTGTATTAGTGCAGTTAACAACATTTTCATAAATTCAAGGATATAGGTGTAGGAAAGTTCAGTTGTGTCAATGATAGAAAGGCTCTTAAAATAGTCTTAGACTAGTTCTTATTTTTGGTTAAGCCTTATGACAAAATATGTCAAAAACATATGGACTGTCCTTATAAGACTATGTGTGTCAGTCACACCTAAATAATGATAAGTTAGTAATGTATTTTACATTTCTTTTTGATGAAGGGTGCTCCCCTTAATACCACAAACACATAACTGAAACAGAGAAACAACAACAATTTGCAAGAACAGAAAATGGGCTTCTTATTATCTCCACAAGTGTGGAATTACAATTTTCAAATTTACAATATGAAAAGCCACATGGGAATTTTCCCTTACAATATTCTATAGGAAAAGCCTCAAATTATTACCCATAACTACTCTGAACTACCTAGACAACACTACAGTCCTTCCTTATATAGGCAATTTTCCACCGCCCGAGAAGGTTCCAAAAATTTAGCCATTAAGTACTATCCTTATAGGACTATGTGTGACAGTCACACCTAAATAATGATAAGTTAGTAACATATTTTACATTGTTTTTTGATGAAGGGTGCTCCCCTTAATACCACAAACACATAACTGAAATAGAGAAACAACAACAATTTGCAAGAATAGAAAATGGGCTTCTTATTATCTCCACAAGTGTGGAATTACAAATTTCAAAATTACAATATGAAAAGCCACATGGGCATTTTCCCTTACAATATTCTATAGGAAAAGCCTCAAATTATTACCCATAACTACTCTGAACTACCTAGACAACACTACAGTCCTTCCTTATATAGGCAATTTTCCACCACCCGAGAAGGTTCCAAAAATTTAGCCATTAAGTACTGTCCTTATAGGACTATGTGTGACAGTCACACCTAAATAATGATAAGTTAGTAATGTATTTTACATTGCTTTTTTATGAAGGGTGCTCCCCTTAATACCACAAACACATAACTGAAACAGAGAAACAACAATAATTTGCAAGAACAGAAAATGGGCTTCTTATTATCTCCACAAGTGTGGAATTACAAATTTCAAAATTACAATATGAAAAGCCACATGGGCATTTTCCCTTACAATATTTTGTAGGAAAATCCTCGAATTATTACCCATAACTACTCTGAATTACCTAGACAACACTACAGGTCTTCCTTATAGAGGCAATTTTCCACCACCCGAGAAGGTTCCAAAAATTTAGCCATTACGGCCGTATTCCTCTAGAATTATTTTATTTTTCATAATTTTTACAATAGGGTCGACTCAAAATAATTACAAAATATGTTTTTAGGTAGCCCAACTTCCAAAGGCCATAACTTTTTAACCGTATCTCTATTTTTCTATTATAAACACTTTTAAAAAATGACAGGACCTAATCTACAATGCTTGACTTGCGCAAGCTCCAATCAACTAGAGGTCAATCGCGATATGGAGCCTCTAAGGCCTTCAAAATTGAGCTCAAAGATTTCATACCCAAAAACCTCAATAACTTCATTGATACAAATGATGTGGCAATAAAACTCAACTGGTAGGCTGATATGACTAAGATGAACCTCCACCTATGAAATCAGAACATTCCGAGCTCGTATGACCAACTTACTAAAAATAGTAAGTTTCCATAAATAGTAGCTCTGCACAAGAAAGTCCTTATTGAAAAGAAACCAAAAATATTTTTGGGCGATGCAAGATTGCTCTTACACCCAGGATGCTCCTGCATCAGACACTCGAGGTAATTTGAGAAGTGACACTGTCACGTCTTAGGTGTGAAGAGGAAAACCAAGATGATTAACCTCATCTCTTGTCAGCCATGATGAATCTTCAAGATGTCGACCTTTCCATTTGACCAAATATTCTTCATATGTCTTGTTCCTTGTGCTTCTGTCAACACAACTATCCAGTATATCCTCAATCTCCTTGATAGTTGAAGTAATTGTTGAAATACTCCACTGTGCTTTTGTGATCTCATCTTCAACACCCCCTTCATGATACTTTGTCAAATCTAAAATGTTAAATACTGGTGAAATATTCAACTAAGTAGACAATTCTACCTCATAGGCATTTCCTGAATCATGTTTCTTTAGTATCTTACATGGCTCAAACTTCTTCATTTTCAACTTGTTGTATGTACCAATTAGAAATCGCTCCTTCCACAAATGAACCATGACTTCATCCCTAATCTGAAATTCTTTATGCCTCATTTTCTCATCTACTTTAGCCTTATACTGTGCATTCATCTTGGTAATGTGCTTCCTCACTTCCTCATGGATGTTCTTCAAATGTTCTGCAAAATTCTCAAATTCAGCACTACTTATTTCTTCTTTGTCTATCTTCCTAAACTTAGATGCATTTCTGGGACTACTTCCATATACAATCTGGAATGGTGATTTACCAGCGCTCTTGTTGATAGAATTATTGTATGCAAATTCCACCTGTGGTAAAATCAAATCCCATCATGTTGGCTTATCTCCAACCAAACATCTCAATAAATTTCTCAAACTTATTCCACAATGTGCGCCAGAAATATCCAACAAACTTAGTGTCTCGATATGAAACTATGCTCTTTACCAAACCATGTAGTCTCACCACTTCTTTGAAAAACAATTCTACCACATGAATTGCATCATTAGTCTTCTTGTAGGGAATGAAATGTGCCATCTTTGAAAATCTATCAACCACCACAAAAAATGAATCATGTCCCCACTGAGTCTTTGGTAAACCAAGAATAAAATCCATATTGATATCCTCCCATGACTTCTCTGGTACAGGTAACGGCTGATACAACCCAATATTCTACATTACTCCTTTTGCCATCTGACATGCTCTACAACTCTGTACAAACTTCTTGACATCTTGCTGCAACTGTGGCCAGTAATAATTCTCACTAACCAAAGCAAGGGTTTTATCTTGACCAAAATGTCTAGCCAATTCCCCACTATGCTTCTCCTTGATGAGATTCTCCCTCGTAGAACTTTTTGGAATGCACAACTAACTCCCTCTGAATAGCATACCATCCTGGATGATGAAATCCAACCACTTCGTTCTATCTAGAGTAACAGGCTCCGTACAAGCTTTCCAAGCTTCTCCAAAATCAGGATCCTCTAGCTACAAACTCTTGAGTTCCTTGAACCCAACCACCTCAATTTGCATCTATGTCAGTAAAAGTTGTCTTTTGCTAAGTGCATGTGTAACCCTGTTAGACTTTCCACTCCTGTGTTTCAAAACAAATGTGTAACTCTGCAAAAACTCAACCCATTTCAAATGTCTTTGATTCAACTTTCCTTGACTATTCAAATATTGATAAGTAGGAGATATTTTCCACAGCAAGTCAAATATTGCAACTTTCCTTTGATTCAACTTTCCTTGACTATTTTCCAGTAGGAGATGCCTTTGATTCAACTTTCTTTGACTATTCAAATATTGCAAAGCTTGATGATTAGTATACAAAACAAACTCCTTAGGAAGCAAATAGTGTCTCCACTTCTTCAATGCCTAACTATAGCATAAAATTATTGATCATAAATAAAATATTTCCTCTTGGCATCATTTAATCTCTCACTGAAATAAGTAACAGGTTTACCTTCTTAGCTCAAAACAACTCCTATTGCAGTACCACTAGCATCACAGTCTACTTGAAACACCTTATTAAAATCTGAAAGTGCTAAAATAGGTTGTTCTATAACTTTTTATTTCAATAGTTTAAAACTCTTATCTACCCCTGTAGTCCACTTAAACTCTTTCCTATCTCTTCTTGTTGTTTCAATCAAGGGTCCACAAATACTAGTAAAATTTTTGATAAACTTTCTATAAAAGCTGGCCAAACCATGAAAAGATCTTACCTTAGTAGCACTCCTTGGAGTAGGCCATTTGATGATAGCCTGCACTTTCTCTGGGTCCATTTTAGACCTTTTGCTGAAACTACAAATCCTAGATACACTAACTCCTTCACAAAACTACACTTCTTCAAATTAATCAACAATTTTTGTTCCCTTAACTTCTCAAACACCCTACGAATATGCATTATATGCTCCTCCAATGTCTTACTAAAGATCTGTAGACACGTAAAAATAGACAAGTGCTTTTAAATTGCAAAAATCAATAAAATGACTTAAAATCATCAAAATGCACTAATTCAATAAAAAAAAAGGGATTAAATCAATTAAAATGGACATAATTAAATAAAGTTGGACAAAATCAATTAAAGCAAAGGAAAAATCAAATAAGGATGTTAAATAATTAAATCAAAGCTAAAAGGGGCCAAAAACACTACATAATTGATTTTAATCAATTAATTATATAGTTGCTTAAATCAAAAATCAAAATGAACCTATTACTCTTACATGGCTAAATTTAATTAATTAATTGAATTTAATAATTCCTAATATCTTTCAACAAAGTTGAGCAACCAATAAGAATTGAGGACAAAAATACATAAATCACTCAAAAAGGATGAATCTCAATCACTCATTTGAAAGTTTCAATCTCAACCACTCAATCTTGTCCTTTTGTCCAAAGTTTTGAGACAAACTTTTAAATTGTCCCCCCATTTATGAACAAAGCAAAGTATTTGACTCAACCTAAGGTAAATCATGATTACTTGACTCCACCCCCTACCCTTGAGAATTTACTATAAATATGAAGCATTTTGAGAGCAATTGATATCTTAGAACTTCAGTTGCAAAGCATTGTTATTATAGGCATTTTTAGAGCATTGTGAGCAATTGAGTATCTTTGTATCAACTTGAGCTAGATTAAGCATTGAATGAGCATTGTAGAAGCATAGCATCATACATTCTCATTTTAGAAGTGTCACTAGTGGAGATTTGAGCTGAGAGCTTCACTTACCACCTCTTTCTAGAGAGCCATGAGATGCTATAGATCTTAGTTTCAGTTTTAATTAGATTTGCATTGTATTTACTTTTAATTGTTGCTATTAGATCTTAATTTCATGAAGGTGATAATCATCATCACACAAATGGCGCCCACCGTGGGGCCCTATGCCTCATTTTATCATTTTGATCTTAATTTGCATGCTTGTATTGTCTATTTTTCGTGAATATTTTGCAGGAAACAGATAAAGTCACGCTTACGGGAGATTCGTTCATGCCTACAGTCAATTTATTGTCACTTGCGATCTTTGTCCTGACACGTGTTAGCTAAAAATTTACGCTTGACATGCGACTTCTATTCGGCATTAATTCCTTTACAGTCGCTTGCATATCAAAAGTTCACGCCTACGAAAATAATGCATTCAGCCTTTGGTTCTTAAAGTCACGCCTATGACTCAGGAAGTATCACGTTGTTAAACTTTGTTGTTGCCTGAGTTCAAGCTTTGCTTCGCCATTTTCAATAACAGTCATGCTTTGAATATTTCTATTTCTGCTTACTGTTATTAAAGTGTCACTTAGCAATAATCATTTTCTGCAATTTTTAGTTTTGTTCACACTTTTTGATAAATTACTCACGCCTGTGGAATTTTAAGTGTCACCTATGTCACTACAAAGTGTCGCTTCCTGTCACTAAAGTTACGCTTGCCGACAATTTATTCATGCGTATTAGCTGGAAAATGTCGCATGTTATCTGTTGTCTTTGCTTACTGTTAAATTGATTAAATCATTTGTCTAACTTTCTATTTGCATTATTTGATAGTAAATGAGTAACCACAGAAAGGTGCAGAAGCCTGAAAGTAGATTCAACCAAGAAGGAAAGGCACTAGCAAGGAAGATTAAGAAAGAAAACATAACACACATCAAGGTTGTCCTTGAGACTACACAAGAGGAGGATAACCAAGTATTCCAACACTATCTTAAAATTGTTGAAGCATACAAAGCAAAGTTTGTTTCTCTAAATTGGATTTTTAGTCCTTAGATCAAGTTTTCTTTGGAAATTTGCAAATAAGCTCTATAAAATTCATACATAAGTGTTGCTCCTTCAATTTTTGATTTTGGTTTGCCCTCATAGTGTTTGTTAGTGTTGACTAATTTGCTGGTGTACAAGCACATTTGGAAGAGGCTATTGCCAAGGTGAGTTGAAAAACAATGACAAAACCTTTCAAAAATGCCCCTAGCTTAGGCTAGCTACAAAGGAAAGGTATTCTTCTATTCAAGCTTGCACTTGATTAAATTGAGACATTACTTTTGAACATAGCTTAATTAAAAATGAAAAATGAACCAAACACTTCAATTTTAAGAATCTCCTTGTCAAGAGATTGGGAAAGAACCAATTTGTGTTTGAGTGTTTGGAACAAAGATAGACAATAGGGATATGCTCTTCACTTTTTAAGTGAATCAAATTCTCAAACTTGTTAGCCTAAGTTTATTTCTTTCTTTCTATATACATGCTAGAGCAATAGTGGGCTCGCCTCCCGAGTTTGCCTTAACGAGGTCGGTGAGAGGGATAGCCCAAAGTGGGATACGCTCACTTTTGTCGCGGGGATCCAACTCACTATAAAATGAAACACATGTATCCTTAATGGGGTGCATGACAAAAGGATTAAATTTCTTGAACTTCCTCTAGTAGTCCTCACAGATTTCAAAAAATTGTACCTTGGTGCGTGTGGGAAGCCCCTTAACATACTTGGGGGATGAGAGATTAAAATCTATTTTGAACAAAATCCACAATAAATCTTGGATAAAACAACAAGGCCACCTTTTAGAGCCATGTTTACAAGCCAAATTTGACTTTAGGTAGGCTGTTTGGAATTCTTTCTTGTGTTATACTTGTGAAACACATTTGAGAATATACACACTAGAGTGTTTTAGGGACATGATGACAAATTGGCGTGTGTGTTGCGATTGTTTTTATTTTCAAACAAGGAAATTTCAAAAGACCTGATCTTAAATGTTTAAAAAATTCAAAATCTTACAACCTAGTCAAAGAAGTGTCGCCTGTGCACAAAACAATCCCGCCTATCAGAGGCTCAGTCATGCCTATGACTTGTATGAAAATGCATAGACATAGTGAAGTCACACCTATAAAATTTTGAAACACACCTGCTAAAACTGGAAAATCGCTTATTAATAGCAAAGTGCCACCTATACACCTACAATGTGCCGCCTAACCATAAACTAGTTCATGCGCACAAAAATTTTAGTCATGCCTATACTCAGATTAGTGACGCCCAGAAATCTAAAAGGGCAAACAAAGAGTATTTGTAGGGGGGGTCAGAAAATTTTGATCATATATTTGAATACCCTTTTCTGTGCTCTTACTGCTTCAACCTTCAGTCTAGTCAAAAATCCTGTTCTACACCATTTTTGCAAATTTTACAAAGGATTTGACCACGGGTAATATTGACTCTTATTCTCCAAGGTTCATGCCTTCTTTTACTAGATCCTACTACATCAAGCAAACCTTGCAAGCAGATGAGACTTATTTGAGTCAAGAACTCCCTTACCCGGGAGATGAGTCTACCACTCTAAGAATACCCCAAAAATCACCCGAACAAGAAGGGGAAGACAACATGGTCTACTATGGTAGTTTGGGTAACAAAAGAAATAGTGGCATTGACCCCAATAACCAAGGTGATGCCAATAATGGGGGCATTGACATAAATAACCAAGGCAATACCAATAATGGAGGGGCGAATCAAAATACTCAAGGAATTGATACCACTCACCAAAGAACTAATACTAAACCAACTGTTGATGATGCCACCGATGAAAAGGTTGATGAAGCCATTCAATGCCCCTATTTCTTAAGACTCGTGGAAAAAGCAATGGCAAGAGATAAAGCAAAATATTTCATGGACCTAGCCCGAACAGGTCTTACACTTCCACGAGATTATGATGTGAATCAACTTAGACCCCCCGAGGTTGAAGAAAGTGCCATTGACATCATGAACAAACAGTTCAAAATATTTCAAATGCAACTGGATACAATCAAGCAAAGTGGGGGTCCCAAACCCTTTTCTATCGAAGCATTGTGTCTGTTCCCATTTGATAGAAGTATAGTAATGGCACCATTCCTAATCAATGTAGTGTTTCCCAAATATGACAAGTATGAAGGAATGTTGGATCCACAAGATCACCTATGTGAGTTTTGAGCATTGAGCTTAGAGTTCATGCATGATACCACATATTTAATGAGACTATTCCCAAGAAGCTTAGGAGGCATGGCTATGGAGTGGTTTTCTAAGTTACCCTCCGACATAAAAACCTTCGAAGAGTTAGCTTCAAAATTCATGGCCCATTACTCATATAACATCAAGCATGAGGTCATGATGATAACATTATGTAACACTAAACAAAAAGATGGAGAGGCATTCCTCACTTTCTTACAAAGGTGGAGGACAGTATTTGCAAGGTATCCTAGGAGTGTGCCCGAGAAGGAAAAAATGGATATATTCATTAATAGTTTGAGCACCGAGATGAACTACCGATTGAGAATGCAATGTCCCAAGACATTTCAAGACCTCATAGAGAATGGAGTAACAACAGAAGAAGTGTTGGTTAAGAGTGGAGAACTGAAATTATATAAAGATAACAAGAACAACTCTAACAACAATAACTTCAACATTGGCACCAATCAAAATAAGAATTGGTTCAATAGCAATAGTCGGTATAAAAACATGTAGACACGAAAAATTGGTCAAAAGCTTAAATCAATCAAAAGGTGCATCAAATCATTGAAATAGCACGAAAAATTAATAAATGGGACAAAGGCAATTCAAATCAAAGGAAAATTCAATTAAATGATTAAATGAAGCTTAAAAAGGGGAAAAACACTACGAAATTGATTAAATTCAATTAATGACATAGTTGTTGAAAGCAAAAATCAAAATGAACCTTTTACCCTTCATGGCTAAATTTAATTACTTTAATTAATTAATAAATCATAATTTCCCTCAACAAAGCAAATTGGAGACAAAATGGACACAAATCACTCACTTTTGTTGAAATGGTCCAGCCTTTTGAAACCATTTAAATGATTGTCCCCTCCTTGTCCCCCCATTTATGGACAAAGCAAAGCCAATTGACCTTACCCAAGCATAACCATGATCAACTCACTCTACCCCCTACCCTTGGGAAATTACTATAAGTATGAAGCATTTTGGAGAGCATTATCATCTTAGAATTTCAATTGAAAAGCATTGTTATTATAGTCAATTAAGATCATTTCTAAGAGCAATTGAAGCATTTGAGCATTTAGAGTTGTCATTTTAGCATTTTATCATTGCATTGTTATCAATGGAGCTAGATTAAGCATAAATTCATCATATAATAAGCATTTAGAATCATCATAACAGCATTATTCTCATTTTAGAGGTGTCACTAGTGAGGATTTGCAGCTGAGAGCTCACTTACCACTTCTTTCTAGAGATCCATGAGATGTTATAGATTGTAGTTGCATTTTAGATTAAATTTCCTTTGTATTTAGCTTAAATTATTGCTACTTGATCTTAATTTCATGAAGGTGAATAATATCATCACACACAACAATAAGGGAATAGTCAATGATGGGGTTGTTGACTCTAGAAACTTGAAGATAACTCCCTTTGCTCTTACAAGAACACCTAATCAGGTGAATAATGCCAACCAGACCTCTAATGCACCTTCCAACAACAATGATAATAATGGCAACCAAGGAAATAATCCAAGGAATAATAAGTTTGATAAATATTTGGTGCCAACTCCTCAAAGGAACTTCACAACCTTGGGTGAACCTCTCAAAAAGGCACTAAAGACCCTCATGGCTAATAATATCATTACTCTACCCAGCATTCAACCTTATGAGCCACACAACAAGCCTAGTTGGTGGAGTGCCAATAGCCATTGCGAGTACCACAAAATTTGAGGGCACACGACAAACAAATACTTATAGCTAAAGAATATAGTGCAAGACTTAATCGACAATGGCATGATCACCATTGATGGACCTCAAAGCAATGAAGACCATACAACATTCAAACAACCCTTCTACAAACATGACAAAGGGGAGTCATCTAATGGCAAGAAACAAAGCAGCAATAACATTAACTTTGTGCCACCTTATGATAACATTGTGAATGCTACAATAATCAAGGAACAACCCCAAAAAGAGACATCAAATGTTATTACAAGAGGGAAGACTTTGAAGATTACCCTACAAGGGGTTTCTCCCAAAGTTATTAGCACTCTACAGTCTAACATTGTGATCAAGCAATCTTCTATAGCAACAAAACCTTATAGCTCGGTAGAGCAGTTGCAAAGAACTCCAGCACAAATCTCTATCTTGGAGCTATTGAAGCTGTCCCCTAACCATAAGGAAATTTTAGAAAAAGCTCTAGTAGAGACGAATGTTCCTACTAACTTAGAAGAGGGGAAGTTCCAAAACATGGTAGGTCATCTCATTGCACCTCATTGCTTGTCATTCTCCGACCAAGATGACATGTCTATTACTCACCCTCAAAACCTACCATTGCATTTAGAGGTCTTGATTGAACACCATCGAGTCAAAAGAGCTCTCATTGATGGAGGAGTTGGCCTTAACATTTGTACATTAAGTCTTGTTAAATCTTTAGGGTTGTCCAAGTCTTGCATTGACCCTACGAAAAAAATTGCCATTAAGGCTTATGATGAAGCTAAAAGGGCCTCTAAAGGCATGATCGTATTGCCCATTCCAATGGGACCTATCAAGAAGGACACCAATTATCAAGTATTGGACATGAAGTTAACTTATAATATTTTGTTGGGGAGACCATGGATCCATGAGATGCAAGTAGTCCCATCCACGTACCACCAATGCATCAAATTTTCGTACATGGGTGAAGAAATCACGGTTGGAGGGGACTCAAACCCATTCCAATATTGCAATGCACTCAAACCCCTTCATGAGCTATTTATTCCACATAACCGGAAATGAATAATTCAAAGAACCACCATTGAAGATACCAAAATGGATGATCCCATGATAACATTAAATGCTACTCCAAACCCTCCTCAAGCTAGCTCAACGACATCAACTAAGGGAAAGGAAAAGATGAGCTACGAGGGTCCAACTGCAAATGAGGGTTCAAATCAAGCACCTAAATCAGAGATAGTACCCTACAAACCCAGTAGAGAAGAAAAAGATAAAGCTAAAAAGGAAAATTATAAGAAAATGGATGAGATGATGGATGCATTTGATAAACAATGCAAAATTAGTTCCAAAGGAGTAGGGGAATACTCTGTTTCCCTATTCAACATGCCCACATCTCCAAGAACACATGGAAAACAATCAAAATAACACTTACCTCATAAGTATAACTCTTACTTCATAAGAGAAAGTGACAAAGTAGCATTCGACAAGGAAGAGAATGAAGTCCTTCAATGGCTTTATCATGATGAAGAGGATACCTCAAGCACTCCCATGGAAAGAATCCAGCATGTTAATATACAAACTGAGCAATATGGGAAAGGATTTGAGATAATGCAAAAGATGGGATACAAGGGAAGAGGACCCTTAGGCCAAAGGAATAGAGGTTTACTAGAACCCATTGAACCTACTTGGAGGGCAAAACAAGAAAGATCCGGAGTAGTCTACCAATACAAAGGTGAAAGCTCCAGCCCAATGCAAGATTTCTATCCTCAAGTAAATGCCTTAGAATCTGATGGAGATAGTGATGACTCCCAGGATTATGAGTGGGACACCCTATCTGATGAATCATGTCAAGACAAAGAAGTAGTCACAATACATACGTATGCAAAGGTCCCAAGGCAAGAAACTCAAATTAATGAAGAGCCTAATATACAAGATCTTAACATAGGACAAGCACCTACTAATCCACCATGGATAGATACATTTTGGATGCCTTCAGAGGAGGAAGATTCAAACGTTAGTTTTAATCCGCTCGTGGCTTTTCCCACACTATTTCCTGTAGAAGTCGACGAGGACTCAAGTGAAGGGGATTTCGACCCTTCTTCCATGGACCATCTTGAGGAAGCGCACGTCATAGATCTAAATGATACAATGTATGAACCCTCAAACGAAGTCATGTCCATAAACCAAATTGATGAAAACTTGCCTAATGAAACCTTATCCTTAATAAATCCCCATCTTATTGATTGGGACCAAACCGAGCCAAGTGACTTGCTTTACTTCTCGAATGACCAAGCTTCAAACCAATACCTTAATGCGGTTGAGCCCTCTTTCACCAATAAATTTGAACCGAACATGATAGAAGCAGCAGGGGTTCAATCTCTTTGTCAAAAGCAAAAAATGAAAAAGAAAAAGAAAAAGAAAAGTTCTAATGTTGAAAACCATTATGTGGCAGCATTAGAACCCCAAAAAGTAAAGATAAAAGATGTTTCCTTTGGTGAAAACCCAATTGTGGCATCAAAGGAAGAGAGATTGGATACCCTACCAGAGCATGAGGAAGAAAGGTCGCCTATACGCATAGAGCCGACAGAAAAGATTAACATTGGTACGGAAATGGATCCAAAATTTATACACTTGGCAGCATCACTTACACCTCTAGAAAAAGAGGACTTCATCAAATTTTTCCAAGAACAACAAGTAAACTTTGCATGGTCATATGCCAACCTGCCCGACTTAGATCCATACTTTATAATGCATCATCTAAATGTTAGACCAGGGGTTAAGCCCGTTAAGCAAAAGTTGAGGAAAATGCACCCACACATAGCTCTCTTAGTCAAGGCGGAATTAGAAAAATTGTTGAAGGTGGGATTCATAAGGGCAATAGCTTATGCTGAATGGATATCTAACATTGTACCGGTCACAAACCATGACAAATCCATTCGAGTATGCATGGATTTTCAAGATCTAAATCTTTCTTGTCCTAAGGATGACTTCCCACTTATGAGCATTGATGCAATAGTTGACTTGACAGCGGGTCATTCCATGTACTCCCTAATGGATGGTTTCAGTGGATATAATCAGATCAAAATTGCACCTGAAGACCAGGAGAAGACTTCCTTTACTTGCCCTTGGGGCACTTTTTGTTGGAATGTCATGCCCTTCGGCCTTAAAAATGTCCCAGCCACATATCAAAGGGCTATGACAACTATCTTCCACGACATGATGCATACATTTTTAGAGGATTATGTGGACGATATATTGGCAAAATCCCACAAAAGAAAAGAACACTTACAAATTTTAAAAAAGATATTCATTCGATTGGAGCAATTCAAGGTCAGATTAAACCCAAAGAAATGTGCCTTTGGTGTCCAATCTGGCAAGTTATTAGGCTATATAGTTTCAGCCAAAGGAATTGAAGTGGACCCAGAGAAAGTACAAGCCATAATGGATATGGAGATACCAAAGAACATCAGCCAAATGAGGTCCTTACAAGGAAAAATACAATCCATAAGAAGGTTTATTTCTCAATTGGTCAAAAAATGTCATTCCTTCACAAGGTTGCTACATAAGGATACTATGTTCATGTGGGATGAAGAATGTGATCAAGCCTTCACATTATTGAAGACCTATTTGATAAATCCGCCTATCCTAATGCCACCAATCAAGGGAAAAGCATTGCTTCTATACATATATGCTACTGAAAGATCTCTAGGAGTGCTTTTGGCGCAAGAGGATGAACAAGGAAAGGAAAGAGCTATCTACTATTTGAGCAGGACATTGATCAAATACGAACTTAACTACACATTCATGGAAAGGGCTTGCCTAGCAGTTGTGTTTGCATCTCAAAAATTACAACATTATATGTTGATGCATAAGGTCAAGCTAATTGCCAAAATTGATCCTCTCAGGTATTTGTTAAGTAAAACTACCTTAATAGGTAGGATAACAAAGTGGGTTATGATATTGAGTGAATTCGACATTGAGTATGTCGATAGAAAGGCAATAAAAGGGCAAGTGATAGTAGATCACTTAGCTAAAAACCTCATGACTTCTACACAAACTATTCAAGTGGAATTTTTGAATTCCACCATTTTAAACATAGAAGCAAAAACGTGGAAGTTATACTTTGATGGCTCATATACTCAAGGAGGTTCTAGGGCCGGCATATTATTGGTCACTCCTCAAGGTTACACCATTCCTAAGTCCTATAAGCTCTTGTTTCCATGCACAAATAATATAGCAGATGATGAGGCACTAGTCATAGGCATCAAAATGGCCTTAGAGTGGAACATCACAGAGCTACAAATATATGGAGATTCTCAACTCATTATCAATCAAGTCAATAATGAATATAACACTAAAGATGAAAAATTGATGCCCTATAAGACCATGATTGATGGATGGAAGAAGTAATTTACCTTGATCACTTTTGAGCAGATTTTGAGAGAGAAAAATAGAGCAGCTGATGCCATGGCCACCTTGGCTTCCTTGTTACAAAAACTTGATCAAAATGAGAAGTACAAGTTCTTGGTGGAAGAGTTGGTGAAACTGGCATTCAACCTTCTCGAAACCCAAATTTTTGCCCTATTACATGGACATGAATCCCCTTGGTACGACCCTATATATACATATCTCAAAGACCAAGTGCTACCTTTAGACCAAACCCGAGCCCAAAAATGAAATTTTATACGCCAGTCAGCCCGTTACATAATCCTCTCAGAAACATTGTATCGTAAGGGTCTCGACGAGACGTTACTTAGGTGTCTAGAGGAGGAAGAGTCTAAGTTAGCTTTGCATGAAGTTCACGAAGGCATTTGCAGGTCACACGCCAGCAGGTGAAATCTAGCTAAGAAGATCCTTCGCTTAGGGTATTTCTAGAAGACATTAGAAAAATATGCTTGCCACTTTGTCAGGATATGCAGAAAATGTCAATATCATGGCGACACGATACATGCACCAGCACAGGAATTACACCCATTTGTTACACCTTGGCCTTTCTATCAATGGGGGTTTGATTTAATTGGCGTCATATACCCACCTTCTTCAAATGGTCACAAATATATCATAACAACAACGGAGTATTTCACTAAGTGGGTCGAAGTGGTTCCTTTGATCATGACCATGGGTAAGCAAATTTCCATGTTCATCTTGAACCACATCATTTGCAGATATGGCATTCCTCATGCCATCATAACAGATAATGGAAAAAAAAATTAAAAACAAGGACGTGGATGAACTTTGTGCTACATTTCATATCACTCACCACTCCTCATCAATCTATTACCCTCAGGGAAATGGGCAAGCCGAAGCCATGAATAAGAATATCTTGAAAATCTTGAAGAGGTCGGTCAATAAATCGGGAAGGGATTGGCATGTGCGAATTAATCCAGCATTACGGGCCTATAGATTGAGCATTCAGACACCTACGGGAGCCACACCATTTTCATTAGTGTATGGGCCGATGCAGTTCTACCATTAGAGGTTGAAATCCTGTCTCTACGAGTGTCATTACAAGGGTTGATCACAGCTGAGGACTATAGAGTCACTAGACTTCAACAATTGGAGTTGCTTGAAGAATACCAAACACAAGCTTATGAGCACTTGAAAGTGTATCAAAATAGAATCTCGAGGAACTATAATAAACATATCAAACCGAGAGTCTTTCAAGAAGGAGACTTAGTCTTGAGAGAGAATCCAAAGAATCAAGTTGAAAGAGAGAAGAAAGGCAAATGGGAGGCTAATTGGCTTGGCCCACTCATCACAGTGTCATCATTTGGCACAGGAACCTATAAGTTATCAGATTGTGAAGCAGAGGAACTCCAAGAACCCATCAACAACATTCATCTCAAAAGGTTCTACACATGAGGGAGACAAAAGAATATAAAGAGTATCAGATGAGGAGCATCATATTTATTGCACATAGTCAAAGAGATCTTAAAAAATACAAAAAATTTGAAAAAGAGAAAAATAGAAAAAAAATACAAAAATACAAAAAAAGAAAAAAAAAAAGAAGAAAAAAGTGCCTTGGTGAAAACCTAGCAATAGGCGCCTTGGTAGAAAAAAAAGAAAAAGATCCAGAAGGTGAAAACTTGGTAAACAAGTGCCTTTTGTTCCCTTAAGTTTGTCTTTCCTAGTCACATATGTCCATATTGCATTTCCAACATCCCATTTGTACAACTGCCATTGCATTCGTCATTTGTACATAGTCATAATAAAGCCAGTCAGTCACATCGTGGCATTGCCTATCAGCCCTAAGTTTGTTGACCGATCACATTTATCACTTGGGGGCAGAAGAAGATTGGAAATTTGGTACCAAATGGATTCAATAAGTGCTACAATCAGTCACGTCAGAGAGAGATTTGTCAGAGTTTTAGAAAAGTGGAAAGTTTATTGAACCTTTGATGGATATTATTGTTCAAAAACCTAAGTATTTGATCCTGCAACATGATCCTTGAGCCTTCATTAACTTTATAATTCAAGATTAAAATTTGACAAAACACCTTAAAGAACATAATGCTTGGAAATACTTTTTGAAAATCAGGAAACATTGCAAAAACACTTGAAACTTTCTTTTGATAAACCTTTATGAAATTGACTTTTATCACATCTTTTGAGCTATTTGATGATGTTTCGACTAGATTAGCCATCAGAAAGACATGATATTTTATTGCCTTTGAGTGATTGTTTTGAGGATGATTCATCAACTTATGAGCATTAGTCTAACGACATGGTCATCAAAGAACCATCGAGGACTATCTCATAAGAGGATAGATTGACCTTTGCTTGTTTATGCAAATGGATCCCTTGGCTATTTAGATCTTCTATATCTTAATACCAAAAATCCACTTGCAACATTGAATCCGTTGACACCGGTATTCAGACTCCCATAGTTTGGTCATCCAACTAGTGAGGGTTTTACTTGGTTCAAAAAGAGGTTACCAAAAAGTGATAAAAAGCAATATTCATATCATCATGATGTGGTCAGTGATGATTGTACTAGCTTTTCGGTCCCAAAATGCTCAATGATGAAAATTTATCTCCATGGCATTTCTTTGCTAAAAGCTGGTGACACTTAGGTTGCATTGCATTGCTTTATCATGTTAGATTAATTGCATTTATTGGTGGTTAATTTTCCAAGGGTAAGGGGGTACATCAATAATCTTGGTTAGTCAAAATATTTAAAGAAATGAGGGATTCAATCAAACATCTTACTCTTGATCTAAATAAATAAATAAAAAATAAGAAATAAGATTATCTTTTGCATTCATGCATAGCATTAATCATTAATCGTTATCCATATACCAGAAAAGAGAAAAACATCCATACATCATTTGCATACAAATAGCTAAAAATTGCATTGCATGGCATCCGAAAAATTCAAAAACATAAGGGGCATTTCCATATGTATTTCCATAAAACATTTTGCATCCATACATTGAGAAATAGGGAAATCATGTCATAAATCCATACATCATTGCATCATTTATCTATATCATAAAATAAGATAACTGCATCCATAGCATAAATCACAGTAAATGCATAAAACATCATATAGCTGCATAAAAGATAATCTCATAAACAACTCATCAAGGAGAACCAAGGAGTATATCATTATATATCATCAAAAAAGTGTTCATCAATGATCCATCAACTCAATATATCAAGATACAATGTCATACAAAGTGATATATCAAATGGTCCAATCAATCAAAAAACATGGCATGTGATAGAAGTACATCAACCACGAGTGAATCTATCATCAATCAATCAAGATCCTGTAGGACTAGATCCATCTGGACCTCTACCATCTTGTGGGGGAGGAGCCTAAGAAGTACTTGCTCCGCTCTGTCTCCGAACCATATCAGACATGAACTGCTGCATCAAGGCGACAACCTGATCTAAATGGCCAACAACAGTGGACATATCAGTCCTCATAGCCTAAACCTCTCGTACTACAGTACCCATAGTAGGAACATCCTGGGAACCCTGTCCCTGTCCCTGTGGCTAATGATCTTGTGTAGGCACCTACTGTGCCAGAACCTGATCCTGTTGTGCTGCAACATCATCCTACTGAGCCAAGGCTACTCTCTACAACTGAACCAAAGGATCCAATCCATCGAGAATCTTCCTAGCAGCATCAACATGAGCCTGTCTCTGTTGTCTCTGATGTCTATGAGCTCTATGTTGTCTATATGGTCTAGGACGCCTATCAAGTGCATCATCATGACCTCTAACACGATCTATATCCCTCGCATGACCATCTCTCACCCATCTTCTACCACTAATGACCAGAGGATCTCTTTGTCCTTGTTGTCTCTGCCGTCTACCACCACCACCTCCATCACCTCGACCCAGGATAAGCTCTGCTGGATCAGTAAAATGAGTAAACCTATTATGAGCCCACCAATCGACAAACTCGCGAGACATACCTGCATTTGTTACACCAGAAAGCATCTCCCATCTGCAATAAGCCATACCAGCAATCTGATCTAAGGAAAATTGATAATCAATGAGAGGACCCCGCATAGATCTCTCTGCTTGTACCCGAGCATATAGTGTTGCACCCTGTGGCATATCCTGTGTCCGACCATACTGTCTAGAAACCCTGCCAAAGCAGAAGCACTCAATAGTGGTAGTAGTGCAACCAATCATCTAGCGAGGGGCAAACATGTAAGGTAACTCATCATCATCCTCTCTCCACCGCTCGCAACCCCTGTATGGTCTCCATAAAACCTAATCTAGATCATCAATCTGTCACCGCCAGTAATCCAAATGACCCAAATGATGTTGCACAACCATACTAGTGTATAGAAAAGCATATGGATAACTACGAGGCTGAACCCTGTCCGAAATCGACCTAGTAATGGGAAGATGCTCCCATATCCACAACTGAAGAATCACTACACCAACCGACAAGGATGCACTCTCTCGATAGACTACCTCATGCAAATCATGATATAGCTGGGCAAGGACGCATGAACCACAATGAAAGCGTCGAGGATGAGCAAGCAAATCCTCCAATATCCTACCCCATTCGACAGAAAAAAACACAAACTCACCGGTTGGGAAGAAGTAAACCACCGATCAATGCACCAAGTACTGTTGGCAAGGTAGGAAAGGAAGCAAACTGAGGCCAAGTGATCGTATCACCATCATAAATAGAGTTGTCCCTAAACACTCATCGAAAGATAGTAGAATCATAGATGGAATCATAATACACTACCTCTCCCCTGCATGGGATACGTAGTAATCTATACACGTCCTCAGGTGTGATAGTCATCTCTCCATAAGGCAAATGCAATGTATTATGGTCGGAGTGCCATCGCTCCACCACTGCAGTCAGTAAACCATGGTTTAGCTAGAACCGTGGGAGGTCAAGAAGGAATCTCAAACCACACAACTCGATCACACATAACTCAACATCTGTAAGAGTCTGGCCCAAATCAATGACCCAAGAAGCCATTGTCCGGATGTATAAAGTAGGAAAGTTTGCATGTTGGCAAAGAAAAGGAATCATATCAGGATACCATATCAAGGAATTATCTCAAGTCAATCAATTCTATCAAAATAATCAAGCAATCACACCAAGTACCATTTGTTTATTTCTCTGTCCTGAGAATGAAGCAGCAATATCAAATCATATCAATTTTCACACTGATTGATTTATCCTATCATATCATATCCTAATCAGATTGACAAATCACATTCGTTGGTAACACTATCTTGATATCCTAATCCATTTGTTTTGTTGAAAGAAACAGACCTAATCTAATCATTCAACTCGAGCATTGGAAGTCATCAAATTTTTCATCAAACACAATCAGTTACAAGTGTGAAAAAAGTACAATTTTTTTTCGAAAGTCTGTAGGCATGATTTTAATCATCCCAGTAGACATCCCTCCTAAGTGATTAAAAAAAGTTGTGAAGCAACATTATTCGGGTGTTACGCGATAGTTCATATGCTACGTGACAGTAAATCATGCTCGGCGACAGCTAAAAGTGGCCTAGGCAACAGTAAATTTGTTAGGGTTTCCTACACAATAGAATATACGAAAAGGGGCATTTTGACCTAGTTGTACGCATGAGTATCCTATTCCTAGGTGAGGATGAAAGTATCTTAAGTGACATTAAACTACACGAACACGTTAAAGACAAGCGCAAATGCGACAGTTAAAGGGTCTAAGCGATAGTGATTTTTTCCTAGGTGTGATTTCGCATATTAAAGGTAATGATGAAACAAGAAATTGTAATAAATGCTAATAAATGTGTAAATAAGAGGTTAGAAATAACTTACTGGAGGTCCATAGTCAGGTGGCCTCACATATCTCCAACACCTCTTGAATTGATGCTCTCGAATAGGAACAACCATCTCGAATTTCACCGCAGGATCAGAGCAAAATCACCAAAGATAAAAGTAAAAATGAATAGTAAAACAAGGTTTTTCAACCTATTTAAGCTATTTTGACCTAATTTTGGAGGTGAAAATTGGCTTAGACCTATATTGACCTATCAAACCAATCGGGACATCCTTTAAACGCATAGCATATCATCAAGTTTTTCAGAAATGAAAACATATTCAATGAATCAACCATCAGCAAATTTTTCATATCAAGCAATTAATATGTTTTAATTTCTGAGGGGGCATTAGGGTATCAAATTGAAATTGAAATCAAACATCATTGGATTCAGTGGGGCATCACAAAAAAAATTGTATCAGAGGCAACAATCATATCAATATCATATCAGGGGCAACAATCAATCAGTATCAGAGGCATATTAGTGAATCAGCAATTAGGACTCAAAAGAATCTTTGAATCAATGTTCTTCACACATCAATTCAAAGAGGGGCATTTGTAGACACACAAAAATGGACAAGTGCTTTTAAATTGCAAAAATCAATAAAATGACTTAAAATCATCAAAATGCACTAATTCAATCAAAAAAAGGGATTAAATCAATTAAAATGGACATAATTAAATAAAGTTGGACAAAATCAATTAAAGCAAAGGAAAAATCAAATAAGGATGTTAAATAATTAAATCAAAGCTAAAAGGGGCCAAAAACACTACATAATTGATTTTAATCAGTTAATTATATTGTTTGCATAAATCAAAAATCAAAATGAACCTATTACCCTTACATGGCTAAATTTAATTAATTAATTAAATTTAATAATTCCTAATATCTTTCAACAAAGTTGAGCAACAAATAAGAATTGAGGACAAAAAGACATAAATCACTCAAAAAGGATGAATCTCAATCACTCATTTGAAAGTTTCAATCTCAACCACTCAATCTTGTCCTTTTGTCCAAAGCTTTGAGACAAACTTTTAAATTGTCCCCCCATTTATGAACAAAGCAAAGTATTTGACTCAACCTAAGGTAAATCATGATTACTTCACTCCACCCCCTACCCTTGGGAATTTACTATAAATATGAAGCATTTTGAGAGCAATTGATATCTTAGAACTTCATTTGCAAAGCATTGTTATTATAGACATTTTTAGAGCATTGTGAGCAATTAAGTATCTTTGTATCAACTTGAGCTAGATTAAGCATTGAATGAGCATTGTAGAAGCATATCAACATACATTCTAATTTTAGAAGTGTCACTAGTGGAGATTTGAGCTGAGAGCTTCACTTACCACCTCTTTCTAGAGAGCCATGAGATGCTATAGATCTTAGTTTCAATTTTAATTATATTTGCATTGTATTTACTTTTAATTGTTGCTATTAGATCTTAATTTCGTGAAGGTGATAATCATCATCACACAAGATCAAAATATCATCTAGGTAAACAATGACAAACTTACCCATAAATTCTTTTAGAACCTCATTCATGAGCCTCATGAAAGTGCCTGGTGCATTGGTTAGCCCAAAAGGCATGAATAACCACTCATACAACCCTTCCTTTGTCTTGAAAGCAGTCTTCCTTTCATATCCCTCTTTGATCTGAATCTGATGATATCCACTCTTCAGTTCTATCTTTGAAAAATACACAGTTCCACTCAAATAGTCCATAATATCATCCTTCTGTGGCAATGGAAACCTATACTTGATTGTGATCTTATTTATAGCCCTTGAATCCATACACATCCTCCATTCTCCATTCTTCTTTGGTGCCAATACTGCTAGTAAAACACATGGAATTAGGCTCTCCCAATTCAACCCCTTCTGTAACAATTCATGTACTTGTATGTTCAACTCTTCACTTTTTGCTAGTGTCATTTTGTGTGCTACCTTATTTGGCAAATTGGATCCTGGAATTAAGTCCATCTGATGACTAGTCTTTCTTACTAGTGGTAATCCATTAGGTACATTATCAGATACAATATCCTAAAACTCATTCAATAAATCTGTAACTTCTACAAGTACATCTTCTACTTCCTCTTTACTAGCTTTTGGAATTAAAGAAAAACACATATGCTCATGCCTCATACCCTCTAGGAACTTTCTTCCATAAAAAAAACTTATTCTTGCATTACCACATACCTTTTCTTCTGTGTCCTTTAATGGCTTTAGCTTATATCACACTCCATCCTTTGTCGGGGAATAGGTATTCACACAACCATCATGTACAACACTTATGTCAAACTACCAAGGTCTACCCAACAACATATGACGTGTATCCATAAATATGATATCACATAGTACCTCATCGTGGTATCCACCAATATTGAACTTCACTAGGCACTGCTCATTGACCATGACCTTGTGGTCATCTTGCACCTAGGCAATCTAGTATGGATGTGGGTGTTTCTGCCTCTTGAGCTTCAAATTTGTCACCATCTCTTCTGACACCAAATTGTCAGTGCTTCCACTATCAATAATCACATCACAACACTTATCCTCACACTTGCATCTAGTGCGAAACAAACTCTTCCTTTGCTCAGGTTCATTCTCACCACTCAACATGACTCTTTTGCTAATTAGCGTTTCTCCTCTTTCAACATCTTTAGATTGTGATGATTTGGCATCTTCATCTACATGTGCAACTCTAGCCTAGCCTTCAGTTCTATGATATGTCCTTCCTTGGCGTTGAGAACATTCATATGCCCTATGACCTTCTTCTCCATAATGAAAACATGTTCCAAAGAAGCCTCCTCTTCCGAATCCTTGTCCTCTTCCTCTTCCTCTTCTTCTTTGATCTCTATTATTCTGATCATGGAAACGATTAAAATTGTTTCCTCTCTGATTTTGAATGCTACTGGCCTCATCCTTCTTTTTCTGATCTTCATTTCAGCCTCCATAAGACTATCTACTAGATCTTCTGCCACAACCTCTTCTACTTTGTCTGCTCTCAAACTTCTTGTTTAGCTTTTCATCTACTTTTAGGGCAAATTGGTATGCCTCTTCAATACTATTCATTTGAACCAAATTCAACTCCTCTTGAATGCTCAACCTCAACCCATTAAGGTAACAGGCAACTTTCTCCTTATCAGCTTTCGCATGGCCTATTCTGACGAGGATTTGATAGAACTCTTATGTATAATCCTGAACAGATCTTCCTGCTTGCTTCAAACCTTGCATTTTCTTCAGTAGATCAAGCTCATAATCAACAAGAATGAATTGTCGCTTCAATTTATCCACCATCCGATCCCATCTTGTGATTTTCTCCTTTCCTCTTTTATTTCGCTCCAATTGAATCTCTTGCCACTAGATCTTCGCATGACCCTTCAGTCCAGCCTTCGCAAACTTGACCTGATCAAGATCCTCGATATCTTCATACTCAAATATTCTTCTAATTCATTGATCCAGTCGATCAACTATTTTGGGTTAAGATTTCCTGAAAATGTAGGAACCTCAATCTTAGGTCTTTTCTTGATCTTGGAAATGGCCTGAAAAAGCCTTTCTTCCTCTTGGTTCAGAATTTTTCCTTCTCCTTCCTGATCAAAATTTCCTTTTTTGCCTTCATCCGCGCTTTCATCTCTAACTGTAAGATTCATTCCTCTACAAATCTCTTCTTGCAATGCTCACACTTGTCTCTGGAGGGCTCTAACCTCAGGTGTCGCACCACTAGCTCTTCCGCCACGTTCGCTTTGTGGAGGCATTTTCGCACTGCTCACTAAAACCCTAAATCGTAGTCCTGGTGCAAATTGCCTCATAGTTGATGATTTGTCCACACACTCAGGAATAACCTGCTCTGATACCACTTGATGAAGGGTGCTCCCCTTAATACCACAAACACATAACAGAAGAAGAGAAACAACAACAATTTGCAATAACAGAAAATTGGCTTCTTATTACAAATTTCAAAATTACAATATGCAAAGCCACATGGAAATTTTCCCTTACAATATTTTGTAGGACAATGCTCGAATTATTACCCAAAACTACTCTGAACTGTATGGACAACACTACGAGCCTTCCTTATATAGACAATTTTCCACCGCCCAAGAAGGTTCTAGAAATTTATCCATTAAGACCGACTTCCCCTAGAATTATTATTTTTTTTCATAATTTTTATAATAGGTTCGGCTCAAAATAATTACAAAATATGTTTTTAGGTAGCCCAACTTATAGAGGCCATAACTTTTTAACCTTAACTTTGTTTTTCTATAATAACCACTTTTCGAAAATGGCAGGACCTGATCTACAGTGCCTAACTCGTGCAAGCTCCAATTAGTCGGGGTCAATCATGATCAGGAGCCTCTAAGGCCTTCAAAATTGAGCTCAAAGATTTTGTACCCAAAAACCTGAATAACTTCACTGATACAGATGATATGGCAATGAAACTCAACTGGTAGGTTGATATGACTAAGATGAACCTCCACCTGTGAAATCAGAACATTTCGAGCTTGTATGACCAACTTACTAAAAATAGTAAGTTTCCATAAATAGCATCTCTACACAAGATAACCCTTTTTGAAAAGAAACCAGAAATATTTTTGGGTGATGCAAGATTTCTCTTACACCCATGATGCTCCTGTATCACTTTTCAACATCAAGTATTTCATGAGACCACTTCGATCGATATATGGTGAAAGGGGTTCTTGTGTCATTGTTTGTGTTTGACTTGTCATATGGTTTATTGTTTGGTCTTGCCATTTTTAAGTTATCATTCTAAGTCTCAAGAAGACCATAGTTAAAAAAAAATACGTGATTGTAGATCTTCAGTTGGGAATTGTTCCTTTCCATTGTATCACATCATAGGTCATTTCCCATGCCATTGTAATAGTCAAGTGTAGTGAGTTCAAATGACTCAAGGCATGCCCATGACTAGTCCTAGAAACAAGCCTTTGAGCTAGGTCATGTTGGGGATTATAGAAACACCCTACCATATGTTGTGTTAAGTCTTATAAAGCCTTCCTCTGCACCAGAGTGCATTATATTTGTTACCTATTTTGTCACTTTGTGCAAAAAATAGGCTTCATTACACCTTAGGTCATCTAAGTTCCTTACAAGTATTTTAAGGACCTTTATCATTGATCCTAAAATGAGAAATATACTTATTTAATACTTTAATGCCTTGTAATTGCTTGTTTGAAAGCAAAGTAGTGAGGAAAATACATCATTTTCTATTTGAGAGGGAGTTTTAGTTTCATGTATTCAAACTCTCAAAGGCACACTTTGAACTCATGGTCAAGGTGTAGTTAGAGTGCAGGGAGCCCTAAAACATGCCAACATAATTTACTTTCCCTACCTTGTCAACAAAGATTGAAGATCTTGAATGATTTGTTCAACAATGTGCATGTGTTCAACAATGTGCACATAATGTGCTATGTATCCAATTGTTTTTAGGATTATGAGATTTGTTTTTGTTAGGAGTATATTGTTTTTTTATCAATCTCTCTTTCTATCGTGTGAGTCCGAGATTTGGAAAGAAGATCTATATAAGTGAGAGTACAACATTATCTAGGCCATCCCAAACTAAAGATTGAACTTGTGGATTGACATTGCAAAATGGGTGAAAGGATGACTGATTTTCTTAGTGGTTTATTCTTATAAGGGCTATGCTAATGATTAGTTTTTACATTCCAATAAAAAATGACATGCATCTTATCTGGAGAATAGAAGCTCAACATCATCTGCTAGCAAATTTTGATTGGTTGATTTAAATGGTTGAACTATTTCTAATGATAATGACCATTACTTACATAAAGAGTTTTTGGTATTAGATTTTGTTTAGTTCATTAGGGTGCAATAGAATATTTTTTATGCACTCTACTTGGTGTATATCATTTCCTCCCGCTTTCATCTCTCCAAATTATTATGTTTAGTTATTATGACATAACCATATACATAAACATAAACATTTGCTAGTTATGCTTTTCCCATTAGCTTATAATACGACTCATAATGGTTTGTAGTATTTATTGAGGATTGGCATATAGGCCTTAACTTTGTTAAATATGAACCTTACAAAATTTGTTTAGTGCTTGCACAATGATATATCAAAGAACTTAGCTAGGGCATTTCAAAACATTTCCATCTAATTGCCTAGAATAATGAGTTCCAAGGGAGGAAACTATAATGAATATAGTAGAGATTGAACTATCACCAGGGGTAGTAGATATATCATTGAAGGTATCATTAATCACCATGAAATGAAATGAATGACTTTGTTAAACTTGGCTTTGAGTTCAAGAATAGCTAGGTTCTCTTTAGTTTGTATGATCCTATAGCCTGCCAAAGTACTACAATGTTGTTTGAGCACGTTTTCTATTAGTAAAAGAAGAAAGTTTATTTTGTATTTGAAAGTGCAGTTGTATAATCTACAAAATTTTCAACTCTCTAAGCATTCAAGCGAGAGCAATCTAATTAGCAATAATAATTTTTGCAAATCTATCACAAATCAATCCTAGCAAAGCAAGCTCCTAAAGTTTTTTTTTAAGCTAGGTGTTAGCTATAGGTAAGATAGTTTATTTCTTTACAGGTTAGCTAGTTTTTTAGTTATAGGTTGAGTGTCAATGTTTGGATTTTTCTTTAACAGTGGTGAATAAGAGGAGAAATATTTAGATTTGTGTAGATAAATGAAAAGAAAATCTATGGAATGTAATTTTAATGACATCAATTTGAGTATTTTTGGTTATACTAGGTTGTCTGTAATTATGTTTTGGTTGTACCAGGTTGTCTGTAACAGTATGAGTTGAGTGTGAATACTTAGATTTTGCACATATTCATCAGAGGAGAAAGCTATAGTTTTGTAATCAAGTTTAAGTCTTTTTGGTTGTACCAGGTTGATCTTACATGAAAAGAAAACTCTGAAATGTAATTGTAATGCCATCAAGTTTGAGTCTTTTTCATTATACCATGTTGCGTATAGCCGTGTTTTGGTTGTATTAGGTTGCTTGTAATTGTACAAGCTCTTCCAAAGCTTCTTGAGGATGAAAACTGTAAAGGTCTGCCCTAGTTTTAAAGGGTTTTTTTGTAGTTGTAAATTAATATCAAATCAATCCAAACAAGGAAATGTTGTATGACATCTATTAAACCAATAACGGTGATAACAACCAAATATAGAGTGAGTCTAATGCACAAACCTCAAATGTTGTCCAAACCTCAGTCTCAGACTTGGTACAACCCCCAATGGATATGTGTGGCGCACTTGAAGAGCTTCAGACCTGTATGACACCCCCTTCTTCTATTTCTTAACTTGTACAACCTATATCAAAATGGCATCATCATATATCAAAATGAATTTTGTTTGTAGATGGCATACCCTACCTCTGAATGACTTCATTGTCCTTTGCTCCTATGACCGACTTAACATCAAAATGAATTGGTTTTCACATTTTTTTTTCTTGTATAGCCTGTGAAAGTTGTAATTCCGACGGTCTACTGAATAGCCGTCAGAATTCTAACTTCGTTGGGGAGAATTAAAAAAAAACCTAATTTCACAAAAAATGTATTCTTCGTGGAAAGTTGTTGTCGGAAAATAACACCAAATGTATTAGTGCTTCTTCAAACAGGTTTCTCAAGGTGTTCACTTTTAAGGTAGTAGTGTAATTCTCCCGAATACCTTTGTAGGCTGAACACTCTATGATGCAATGCCATTCGGTCTCCACCACCCCTTGAGTGCAATAACAACATCTTCTATCTACCCACTCCTCTTTAGGTATCGACCATCTTCCAGTTTCACACCTAAGTCGGTGTGAACTAGTTCTTATTTAGGCAATTAACATTTTTGCTTTCCATTTTATTCTCATTCCTATGTAGTTCTTTTGAGTATGGTCATGTGTGGGATTAAAATGTTTGACGTAGTACTCTTTCTTCCTCCCAAGATGCCTCGTCCACATACTTTCCTTGAATTTATCTTGAATGTAATTTTTTATTTCCTCATTGATGCTTGGACACTCACTTATTTTAATACCCCACTTATCCATCCATTTGTTGTTCTGTTTCATCTATGCGCTCTTTCATCTATCTAATTTCTATTTTGTTGCTATTTTTGGCCAAAGATCTTTCTCCATGTTTTCTAATCTCCTGAAGTAGCTTAACAATCCACACATAGTTATCGCTTCAATAGGAAAAGCCCCTGCCTCCGCCAAGACAATCTCATTATGAATAGATGATTTAATTTTAAGGCTACAAAATAGTGTCATAATACAAATGTGGACATAAAAAAAATTGTGATAAAGAAGTTTCAAAGTGCCATGTGGACTAATAACATTGGTTGAAAAAATACTTACTACATTCAAGAGTTCAATCCAATCAGGAAGCATGGGGAGAAAGCGCATTTAGGGGTTGCTATTAAAGGGAAAGCAAGACTGTTAATGACATAATTGAGGATGGGATCACATCATCTCAAGTACAAGACAAGTAGATGGAAGAGGCCCAAAGAGGCTTGGGAGGAGAGAACTTGCATGTTTTGTAAGACATACGCAATTGAAACCGAATGACACTTTCTCACAAGGTACATAACTTATGACAATATTCGAGTTCAATTTGAAATCATCTTGAAAGTTCACAACATACACAATTTATTTAAAGAAGATAAGATCAACCAAACTGTTAGTTAAGATTCATAAAGGAAGATTGGAAATGGGAAGGAAAATGAAAATTATTTAACACACCACCGAAAAAGAGGCCGAATGCTTAGACGAGATGTAACCTCTTGATTAAATCTCTGTCCGAAGGCTGGAAACTTCCACTCACTTCGATCATTTATCAAGCTTCTGAGTGAAATTTGTAAATTTACACGTTCCACACTTCATTAACCCCTATATGTAATTCATAAACCCCGGAAAATACCTTTTCATCGGCCAGTTTAATCGATTAATGGCGGCACCAGAACCAGTAAAAGGAGACGAGAACAAAAATAAATCTACTATAGGAAGTGAAGCAGAAGCAGAGGATGATGTAGTAGACTGGAAAAAATTAGGGACTACGGCATCTGTGTCGCAACCCATTAAAAGGCGCAGAAAACTCAGACAGATTCCTGACTATTATTTTCTTCCTCGCAAATCGCTTCCCAACGCTATTCTGTACTACGGAGCCTACGTTATTGCGGGCATTGGAGCCGGGATGCTCGTTGAAAAATGGATTCAAAAGAAAGTTGCAGGTGCATTTTTCTCAAAGTCGTGAACCCTAATTAATTTGCTTTTCTTTGTCATTTACTGATTGTGCATAGAATGTTTATCTAGACGTAACACACGTTAGGGTAAAAACACGATAAAAGAAATTAAAACTCTCAAAACGTTCATTGTAAACAAAAATCTGTCTAAAACTTAGTGAATATAACCTCAAGACATAAATCCTTAAAATAAATTCAATGTGCTCGAATCTGTCTTGATAATTTCAAATTTAAGGGGATTAAATATTTAGCCTCAAATTTTATATCCTGAACCTTATTTGTTATTCCATCAGCTCTTGTTTGCATGTGAACTTTTTTGCAGTATGTTGTAAACCTGCCAGTGATTTATACTTTGACTGTTTATGAGAAATGTAAACAGGACGGGAGAATTTTTTGGGTTGTTTTTCCGTAATTTATATATTTTATTTGGAATGAAACAGATCCTTACAATATTAACCAATGTGAATAAATATAGGCTATCCTCAAAAAGTGTGGATGGAATGGCATCTTGCCTCAAAAGGCAAACAATCTGGTCAAGCCGGCAAACAAAATATCACGTGGCCCAAAGGAAACAATCATTACATCAAATGCTACCCCTCCCAAATGGAAACAAATATCTACATAATGTCAAGTTCAAAGTTTGTAAAATTTATAACCAAAATTACCCAGCTAACTCTATAAAATTGGTGGACAAGAAGGGGTCTTGGTCATTAGGGTTACATCACCTTCCATTAAGTATGTTCTTTCCATCATCCACAGGCTCCCAACCAGTGGGAGTGGTGTCCTCTCCCTCTTTGAGGCCCTCTTGTAGTTGCAGATCTTGATTTGCCAGGCAGTGGAATCTGAAAAAAATCCTCGATAGTGAATGGCAAAATCCAGGCAAGGAAACTTGTCTTGCTTGCTCAAGGGGCCCAACCACACCATTGAGAGGATGCATGAGATATGTAAGCAAGCAGTGACCATCCTCTTTGATGATCAAAATAGGTAAAGAGCAGCTAGATAGCTGCCCAAATGGCAGTGGAGAAGATCCTCTTCGACAACTTTGAGAGTGGTGTGAGCAAATTGGGAGTGGCCTTGCTTCTGGCCCTTGTGGGGTATTTGCTGCAAGGAGTCAAAGTGTGTGAGATCTTTGGCAATAGTTCAAGGTACATTTTCCTTGTGATCAAGGAAGTCTAAAGGTGTTGCATCTCCAAGGTCACTTAGTTGCTTTGAATTCGAATTTGCACAAGAACATTAGAAACAACCAATGACATGGAGAGAGTAGAAAAATTGGAATTAACAGTAATATTTATTATTAACAAATTAAGTAGTATGCCTATCTTTCTAGACACAAAAAAGAATCTCCAATTTGAAAGCATGCCATAGTTAGGAAAATTTAGGCAAAAATGCAGCCCCATCATCTGCCAAAACATTATGCCAAGTAAATGGATTTGATTTAAAAGGATTGGAAAAGTGGTTGCCAACTGGAAAATCTCGGTAAATCACCCACCAAGCAAAGTGTACAATCTTGGGGAACAATACTACTTTCCAAACAATTTGGAAGTGTTTGGCTGAAATAAACAATTGACATTGGGGGGACCATCTATAATTTAGTTTTTGTATCATAGGAAATAGGGTTGAAGCCCTCCATATCCATTTTCTTGGGGTATAATTGTAGGAGTATCAACATACCACTTCCAATCCTTCCACTAACGCTTAATAGAGTGCTTACATATTTTGGCAAATTTTGAGAAGGCACATCCTCATAATTGAACATAAATTTTCCCTTTGGCCAATAGAACAAATCATTTTCAGAATATATATCTTGGATATGCTAACTCCTCTTCTTAAAAACATAGTATAGTGCATTTAAGGAATGATAGCCAATGACTTATCTTGAAAAACTTTGGTGGTACCCACCATAAGAATTGTTATCTGATAGAGTGCCTAGTCCAAAAATTACCCCCATAGCATTGAAGGCATGAATTGTTGGGTTCCAAGCCTTCTAGATACTTTTGGGGACAACAACACTAATGATTCTAATAGGAACATAAGATATCACAAGGGAATAGAAATTAGGGCTGTTCTAGGTAGTTCTCCTCTATGAAAATAAATTCTTCAACAAAATTTTCTAGGCTTCATTGTCATCACAAACCTTGACAATCCACTTAGTGCAAAATACAATTCCTTGTATTTGCACATTAATAAGCCTCAACCCTCTAGAACCTTTGGGAAGGCAACATACATCTCAAGACACTTTGTGAAAGCCTATGTTTCAGCATGAAATGACCTAGATGAAATTTTATACAAGCTTTTCAACCTTGCAATATGTAGATTTAGAAGACATATATTAAGAGGGGTAATAAATGAGCATGGCCTCAAGTATTTTGGACTATATCTACAATTTACTAATAAACAAGAGTGGCTTAGTAATTTGGTACACCAACTTATTTTTATCCCCAAGAACTTGAAAATGTCCCCATGGTTAATATGTTGTTATCCAAGAAATGAAGCAGTGTTGGTGGCGAAGGAAGGATTTTTTTGTAATACTAGGTTTTATTCCATTGCATGTTGGAATTAAAGGCTATGTAGAAAGTGTCAAGACACTTGCAATATTGCTTAATGTAATCTTCATCCTCAAGTAGAGCAAGGAATGAGTTATCAACAAAATGTTCGTTGCTTAGTTGATGGGAATTGTTGCTAGGGATGGAGATCTTATTGACTTGTTTTAGTGAAATAGTATTCAATAAGAAGATAGTTGAAGCCTTCAATGACCAATGCATAAAGCAAGGGTGCCAGAGGGAACCCTTGATTAGTGGATTTCAAGAGGCTAAATTGCTAGATTCAATGTTGTTGACTTTAAGGCATGCAAAAGCATTTGTAAACAATATCTTATTTGATTGGATAAGCTTGGAGCCAAAGGAAAGATCACTAAGCATGGCCAATGCTACAATGAAAGGTCGTACAATTCTATTACAAGTTTTCTCAAAGTTATTCTGATAAGAAAACACTTGTTTTGGTTGCAGTTTCTAGCCCCTTGCATGCCTTTCCTAAAAATAATAACATTGCTTGAAATTTGTTTTCTTTTTATAAAACCAATTTCCTTTGGCTTGACTCCTAGTGGGAGGAGATGCCTGATATGGAGTGCTAGAGCCTTGACATTGATATTGTTGGAGATGTTCAACAACATGATGGGCCTCTAATTGCATATCATAATAGGATCCCTAACTTTAGATATGGATTTAATATATCCTTTTTGATGATGAAACCTAAAGAACTAGAGTTAAAACCTTCAAGATAAACCTTGTGCTCATAGAGCCAACATCTTCCTAAATAAGTTACTAGAATTCACAAGGGAAACCATCACATTAGGACCTTTGTTATTGGCCATTCCATGACAATCTTAATGGAAGTCTTTCTCAAAAAGGATTTCATTATAGGTTATTAATTGATTGGTGGAAAGACAAAAAGGGATCACATCTAAGCAATGGACGAGTGTCTCCTCATGAACAAGGGAGGGAACTTGAGCTTTGAAAATATGTTTTTATAATGTTGAACAAAGGCATTCAAAACCAAAGGTAGATTAGAAATGTGTTAATCCACATCCTTAATGTCTTTGATTTATTGAGCATAATTTTATACTTTCAAGGCTTGATAGAATTCCTTGGAGACTCTTATCACCAACCTTCAACTAGTGAAGTCTACTCAAGCTCCTTGTGTAACCTAAGCATCGAGCACCTACATCTAATGGTGCAAACTTGGCCTCTTGAATTTGTAAGGGCTTATGGAAAAGTGTCACTTAAAGCTGAATTTAAAGGAGGCTAAGCTCCCAAGACATGGCCATCTAGGACTTGCGATGAATCATTGCAAGTGACCATAGATTCTCAAAAAAGAGCAATGCAAGTGATGGCATTAGTTCACCAAGCAATCTGACCCTTTTCATCTTTCGGGCATGGCACAAAATTCCAAACATGTTGATATGTGCGCCTACGCAGGTTTGTAATGAAGTAGTGATGTTCTAAAAATAATTTAATTTTCTCAATTTTGGGTTTATGAAGACACCACTCTAGTTGAAAATGAGTTGGAGAGGTCAAAAAGCACACAAATCGACAATGGTTCAATTGGAAGAGATTAATAGTTGGAAAAGGAGAAATACGATTGTGTAGTAATTGTGTTAAGTTGATTTATTACTCTTTCCAAACTACTACGCAAATTGGACTACTTGTATTAAATTAAAGATGCACTTTGTTGGCTTAAAGGGCAATTTTATTGTGCATGTAACACCATATCTCTCTTTTGTCATATTTATCCATCTCACAAAAGGTGGCCTTGCTTGTTAGAAGCCACCCCAACCATATCAATATTAAAAACCCATCAGTCCCTGGATAGTTCATGTGATGGCACAGCCTAAATGTTGTGGTGGTGCGGATTCCCATTGGGCATGTACCTAGGATTGGGACCCACCAATGATCGAGCGGTCACGTGTCCACGAGGGGGCTGGCCTCTATTGGCACTCTGGTGGGACCAAAAATCCGCTCTTAACATTGGTGGGTGCCATTCACCATCAGTCCACGCTTTTGGCTTGGTGGTTGCTTTGCTTGGTATCAAAACTAAGGTCTTGAGGTCGAGCCTTGCAGAGCGTGGTGGGCTGTGGTGTCCCAGCCTAAATGTTGCGGTGGTGCGGGTTCCCACTAGACATGTACCTAGGATTGAGACCCACCCACAATCAAGCAACCACATATCCACAAGGGAGCTGGCCTCCGCTGACACTTTGGTGGGATGAAAACCCCACCTTAACACTGGTGGGCACCATTCACCATTAGTATGGGCTTTCGGTGTAGCTGAAATATCCTTCTTAAGACTTTGAAAAGAAATACTCAGAAAAGTAATCAGTCACAATAAAATTTGCAAATCTTCAGTAATATTAATCAGATTCAAACATGACGCTTCTGCCCATTAGTACATATACTCAGAGGGAATTGATACACAACAATTAGGCATCTTTATTTAATTATAGCTACTGCGTAGTTTTCTGAGCAAGCAATCACCTATCATTCAATACAACCAATCAGACTTATTTCAACTTTAAGGGATGGAAATCCTTACTGTTGAATCACTATACACCATCTGCGCTATCAGCATGTATTAAACTGGTCCCTGCAATGTTCTAGCTGATTTAATGTTCTAGCTATGAAATCAGCTCTTCTAATGCTCTTCTAATTTTGTCTTCCCCTTCAGATTACCAGATATGATATTGGCGCTTTAAAGGGTGTAATGTCCCCTTCTAGAGTTTGCCCGAATTTATGCCCTACAAACACAATTGACATAATTGGGGTTAGAGAGGTATCTTACTAAGTAGAATATTTCGTCCATTGCGCTTTCAATATGAGTCCTGCAAACAACAAACAAGGGACATGTGCACACGCACGCACACACGCACACACACACACACATACATATATAAACTAGCATGACATAATCCGGCGTAAACCTTGCAAATCAATAAATAAATAGATGTATAATCTAATCCTAGGAATAATAAACAATACATATTTGGAAAAGAAATTCACTTAAAACATTAACTCTACCCTACTCATCCTATCTGATTAGAGGTCACAATAGTTCTCCATATGAGTTGGTGGAAAGATTACAATCGGGTGCCCTTACACTGTTCACCCTTTATTGCAATTTCTTCCCACCCATATGGACTATCCCTCACAATTAGTGCTTTTGTATGATGTAGCCCATGCCCATTCCACCACAGGCACTATTCCTTTTCCTTTGTATGATGTAGCTCATGCCCAATCCATTGCAGGACCCTTGTCTTTGTATGATGTAGCATGACCCATTCCACCGCGGGACTTATCCCTGGCCTTTTGTGTGACGTAGCACGGCCCATTCCACCGCAGGACTTATCTATCTTGTGAGGAATTAGTCTAATACAGTAAGAATACAAGCACACATAGTACTCTACCTAAGTCAGGCATTTCATATGATTAATCATTACAGACTGATGAGTAGGCTCTTCATCATACCAACATATATTGCAATAGAATATAGAGAGCCTGATTAGGGTGACAGTGTTTTATAGCTATGTCTCTTATGCATAACAGTTCATTGTAGATTTAGTAATGTGTAAAAAAAAACATGTTATCAATGTAGCATGTAATTCTCGAAGTGCTTATATATTTCCAGCATAGATATATATTTATATCAGACTATATGCACTAATTATCTTGACATTTATTTTAAATATCTGCAGATGTATATATGACAGAAATATATATATATATATATATATATATATATCATAGAATACTTACCTCTGAAGTCTGATTGTAATCCAGGGTTCACCAACTCCCTTCCTTGTCTGATTCGATCCCTTCTTGCTTATTAGTTCTGTGCTACGTATATGCTCGGATAGTGGATTGCTGTATATTTTTTCCTATGCAAAACCCTTTATTTCATTTGATGGTTCTTTAATTTATTGCTGCGCGGTAATTGGTACTAATTATTATTTATTTGATATCTTTCCTGTCGTTTTGTCTCCTTTTCAATCTTTTCTCTCCCTTTATCTATTGCTGACTGTGTGTATTTGACGTGGTTTTTTTCTGCCTCTGTATATGCCCGATATGGTTTGTATTTTGGCTGGGTATTACTTCTTTTATCGTGTATAAGTGGCTGTGTATATCTTATGTGTTTTCCTCCTTGTCCTGATAGGAGTGATATTGATTCATGTAAATATGTTCAGGAAATATACGTAAGGGATTGTGTCTCCCCATCATACCCCTTCTTAATAATTTATTATTACCTAATCTAATCAAATATCGCATGGTTTATTTCGATTGGGAATGATGCTTAAGGATCGATTCTTTGGAAATATATATTGACAATATGTTAGTCATTATTAATTTATTTAGAAATTATATTAAGTAAAATAGACATTAATTTACCAATATATCAAATATGGTTAATACTATTTTAATATAGAAAAATATATTAATTAGAATATTAATTAATATTAGTATTACATAATAGATATTAATTAATTAATTAATTTGGCAATTGTATCAAATGATGTTAATAGCATTTAATGGATATTAATCAATTAAATTCATCAAATATGTGGAGTCTAAATAAAAACGAGATTAATGTCTAGCCTTATGAGGGGGATATGACAAAGGGGCATTGACTTATAGCTTGGTTGACAACCTCCACTGATCTGCTGCCTCTTTCCTAAGGCTGTGAATGCTCTGTTGGTGTCGCTGTAGATAGACAGCCAAAATCAGAGGGAGTTCACCTAGTTGACCTCTCAACCTGGAAATGCTATGTGAATCCACTGATGGTTTGGTGACATTAATGAAGCTATGAATTGAGTAGATAGTTTGGTAGGGATTTCGTCCTACCTGTGAAGAGAGTCTTAGGTTTGCATTTGAGATCCTTTAGTGCATTCGTTTAATGCAATTGCTTAATGAATTCTTCAATGCCTCCTTCCATGCCTTCAAACTATATTTATAAATGCATGTCCTTATGTTGGCTTAGCTAGAATAATTAGTGTAGGCACCTCCAAGTCGGCCCAGGTTGATATATGAATTATTTAATAATTGTCATTCACTAAGGTTTTAAATACTTATTTAATATCTCTCATACCAAGTCGGCCTAGATTCCCATGCCACCAAAGTCGGCCCTTGAGACATTTATTTAATAATTTCACTAATTCATTTATTTATAATTTTATTCAATATAAGGCTGGTTGACTCAGCCATAAGTTTGGATCATTATACTCCTCCTATCCTAGAGATTGCTTGTCCTTAAGCAATCTGCACCTGCACACCAACCTCAGGATCACTGCTCTGTCACCTTGCTGCACAACTCTGAGATAAACATCTCTCTTCCAAACTCCTCTAATCTTATCAATCCTGGAACCATTGAGTGTGAATGTTTCTTGACTCACCTCCACATAATTGGAGTGCGTAATCATGGAACTCCCTAGATAAACCTGTAGTCTTTCTTCGTGGCCCTTAACCTCGGACAAACCACCCATAATAACATCACAACTAATATTTGGCCCTGTATCACTCTGCTGCTCCACTTGGATGCAACCACCAGTGCTGAAGCCTGCAACTTTGTTATTTTGATGCATATCCACTATCAAGCTGATTAATGGATCCCAAATCATCACATTCTCACACCAACGAGAAGTGTAGAGATAGATGTCGCTTATCATACCACCAATGCCAAATGTCCATGACAATGACCAAGGATGATGGGAGTTCATCAATAAGCCAACCTCCAATAAGAGATAGATGATACAATCCTCTCCAACTCCTCCATTCAGCTGCTGTCCCCAAAAGACAACCTGAAATCTTTGTGGTTTCATCATGCCATATACCAAGGATTAGCTGAAACTTATCCACTCCAAGTAAATGCCACTCAACATGAAGAACATTTATCATACACACTTCATACTCTGAAAATTGAACAGCTCTACTTAACAATGCAAAGTCTGGAAACAACATAGCATAATCTTCAAACCTCCCAGTGTATGCTAACAGTTGATCCTTTGAATCTGAAAAGTGGTTCTTAAGATGTTGTTTACTCATGCACTTTTGCCAATACATCCATGTCACCGCATAAATCAACAGGTCCTCTTCAAAAGAAATTTTGAGAGACTCATTAGAGTGGGCTTGTGATCCTATGTGCCCATGATTTTGTGCAATTTCTTCCTTGGCTGAACAACGATTATCTTGGCATGTTTAGCTTCCACCACACACCATTGTAGAGTCCCCTCCGAAGCTTTTGCACTATCCATTAACTTCCTCAGCTTCTTGTTCATTGCAGGTGTAGGGGAAAGTATCTCATCATCCACTCTAGAGACATTATGAAAGTCTGATTTTATTAAATCCACTTCCTCACCAGTCCCTTCGTTTAAACCAGACTCTTTCTTTCAAAACTGGTATCCTTGTTCTTCAGGACATCTATTTTGGAAAGATCGGTACTTTACATCCCCATCCAACATTATTACAAACTTCTGAAATGTAATGACCAGAAGAAAGTGTTTGACATCTAAATCTATAAAACTGTCTGGAGTATTTTCTAATTCCTGCATGTTATCACTGCTGTCCAACATTTTCATGCAGGGATTATGACGCTTTCCCTGAATAAGACTGCCAATGTGACTAATGTGATCCCTTATTGCTGAACCCAAGCTTTGCATTAACATTTAACAATGACAAGCATTTGGAAACATCTTGCATGATGATATTCTTGTTGTAAGTCCTTTCTCCCAAATGTACTTTCTACTTCAGTCTGCTCCCACAAGAAACTACGAGTAGCAAGATTCAATTAAAGTTCCTCCCTAAAAAAATCTGCATGTAAGTACAGTTGTTTTGGTGATTATTCGTGATTCTTTATCGTTTACCTTAAACTGAAGTCCAATGTCTGATCCATCTGTTGCTGTTAGCAATTGATTTGCAATGCTACAAAACAGAGAATAGAACTCCATTAACCATAAATTTTCTTAAACTCTGGCACGCTCCCGTGAAATGGTTTTCTTTTCAGAATCTTCCAAATGTGGAGTCTGTAGTATTTCCGACTCTTGTAAATATTTATACCCCGCAGACTCAGGATCATCCTTTCATTGCATTTGTAGCACCCTTCTTCCACTTTCTGTCCGAACACTTTACCTTGCACTGCTCATTGCTCTCTAGAGTATATGTTGCAAAAACATTTTCCAAGCCTTGAGATACCTACTCTCCTTGTTCAGCATCTGTTAAATGTAATTCCAAAGACACATATTCATTTTTAAGGCTTTGCTCAGCAGAACCAGCATGTTTCCTAGCTTGTTGCCTATCATTAACCAATCTCTATAGTGTGTTGATTATTTTCTTTTGCACGTATCAATCTTTCAGCTTGGTAAATAAATTTTTAAACTCATTACTAAATGTAACCTTCCAAACTGTGTTATTGACCAAGATGGAATCCTTATTTAATAGATCATTAAGCTGGTCCACCACAATTATTATTACGCTCACCTTTCCTTTGTCAACATTTGGATCTAAAACCGACTTCCTTTCAATTGCTTTCTTTGGCATCTCCTCCCACATGGAGTCATTTTTAACAAGCATGGAGCGAATTCCAACAGTCCCAAGGCAGAATTGTTCACACATTAAAGCAGTATTTGCATGTCTCCAATCTGAAAGGAAACCAATTTTGTTGGTTCTAACAGTGGACATGATAATATCCTTTCCTCCATCAAAACCATATACTGACCTCTGTTGATGTTGCAAGAGTTAAGGGTCCGGAATCATGCTTCTGAATACCCCTTATCCATGATAAATGATCTCCTGGATCCCAAACTGAAATATGTTGGCAGTTTTGGACAATGGCATCTATACACCCATCCTTATTGAATATATACTTTTCATGATAGTAAAACTGACATATCGATCTCTGCTATTAGTTTCATAACTTGAGCAGAAGTGATGAGAGTGCTTACCTCCTTTAGCATTAGAATCAACTAAGGCATCCTCCTCAAAATGGCAATTTTGAAAATGAAAATTTATCACTTGCTGCAATGGCTCTCCTTTTGACAGATTAGTGTATGGTACTTGGATTGGAACATTCATTTCTATCTTGGCATCTTCATGCTCAATAAGCATGGTCTGGTCCACCAAGACTTCATCAATTTTTTTGCACTGTCTTTGATTGTTCTTCGAGATTCTTGGACTCATGCTTATGCAATTCTGAGTCCTCCTTGTGCTTGACCATCATAAGAGGCTCTTTCCTCAAATCTTGAGTGTCAGTGATAGAAGACTCCACACCACTATTATACTCATGTAGTGTGGCTGGCATAGAAAATTGAATTTCTCCACATAGCTGGTCAATTAATGCTGGTTTGGCCTACTCTTGGACAGTATTTTCTTCAATGGTAAGTTGGTAACTTCTGAGTTTTCTTTTTTAAAAACTGTTTCTCCTGGCTACTGCTCTTTACTTTTCTCATTCATAACAGTCTCTCCATCCAGCTTGTCTTTCAGACAAATACTTCTTCCTCCAATGTCCTCCTTTTGTTTTCAGTCTGCAGTATTCAGTGAAGGTCATGTTATCACGGACTGCTGCATCAAAGCATCGTATTCAGCATGAATTCAGTCCATGCCATTTGCCTGATCAGGTTGTCCATTGCCCTTGTCATATGTAGGCTTATCAATACTCTTTTTCTGATTGAGACCTCTCAACAGTTGGGCGACTTCCTTCAATGTTTAAGACATGTTGATGTACAACTCTTCTGATCTCTTGAAGAAGGTTTTAGCAGCATCTTCCTCTTCATCACCCATACTTAAACCCTTCTTCTGCTCTCTCTGAAAATACCTTTGTGCTCTTTCTCTCATCAATCAAACCCACGGCTGGCAGTACTTAGGCTCTGATACCACTGAAATATCCTTCTTAAGACTTTGAATGGAAATACTCAGAAAAGTAATCTGTCACAATAAAATTTGCAAATCTTCGGTAATATTAATCAGATTCAAACCTAATGCTTCTGCCCATTAGTACATACTCAGAGGGAATTGATACACAGCAATTAGGCCTCTTCATTTAACTATAGCCGCAGACAGGTTTTCTGAGTAAACAATCACCTAGTGCAATCATTCAATACAACCAATCAGACTTATTTCAACTATGCAACATCAACTTTAAGGGATGTAAATCCATACTGTTGAATCACTCTACACCATCTGGGCTATCAGCATCTATAAGACTGGCCCCTGCAATCTTCTAGCTCTGAAATTGGCTCAGCCAATTCTCTCCTAAAGGGGCACTGACTTAGCTTGGTTGCCATTCACTAAAATTTTAAATACTTATTTAATATCTCTCATACCAAGTCGGCCCCAATTCTCATGCCACCAAAGTCGGCCCTTGAGACATTTAATTATTTTACTAATTCATTTATTTATTCAATATTTTAAGGCTGGCCGACAGCCTGAAATTGGGATCACTACAGTTCATCTTTAAACCATTGCCAAAGAAGAGGCATTTCTATCATATCATTCAACGCATAGATGTTAAAAATGCCAATGGCTTTGTTGTCAATGTTGAAGAGGACGCACAAAACGCTGCTGGGTGGGTTGCATATATGGCAACATCGAGAGGTTGACACTTGGCATCTACTAACAATAACATGCCTCCTTGTCCTTTTTCATGATTGCTATCAAAACAAGTTCTCCTTGGCCAAATGACACAACATATAACCAAGATAAAAATACTAATAACCTTGATTGCTTTAATGTCTAGAGGAGCAAATCTTTGTCAAAAATTGTGCACAAGGAATTTGTGGTTTAGGTTTGTTAGATTCTTGACATTCCATGAGATACGGTTAATGAAAAATGAGGGTCTAGGTGCATTTGCATTTCCTCAGAGCTCATTTAGAAAGGTCTCCAAATTGCATATGCTGTTTTTAGGAACAAATTTGAATAATGGGGCTTACTAACCTCCTTTGATGGCTCACTAGAAGAATGGACGGGGTCTTGCTGAGCTGTAACAACTTGCTTAGCTTGCACACTGGCATTAGGCCTAGGGTGTAGGGTGTGGCATAGGAGCCAAGGCTTTAGTAGTTGCATTGTTGTTACTCTTTGCTTGTTGGATTGAGAGCCTTTGTTGAGCCCGTTGTGACCACCTTTGTAATTGCCAATGCTAGTCCAACTTTCCCATTTTTAGTTTGAGGCATTTCAGTTGCTGACTTTGGGGCTGCGTTTGGGTTGTGAGTGACTAAAGCCTTTGGGACAATTTCTGATCTTATGCTTAGAGGTGTGATATTCCCTTTCTGAAATGAGAATTAATAATAAATAAATAGAAAAATAATTAAATAAATAATAATAATAAACTTAAAATATGAAACAATGCTAATATAAAAGGTTTACATTTCATGATCTTGGATAACTCCATCCGTTACCTCCATCATAAGATAGCAAACGATCTCTGAGGAAGGATTGGCGTAGCATCAAACCATTTACAAATCAGCGGTCAAACAAATATCGATTAAGATATATCTATCCAAATGTGTATCTGTTGGTATATTTCAGATTCTACTAAGGAATATATCAGTCTATATAACTCTAACAAAACTAAGCACAGGATATGATATAAGAAATCATAAAGGAGGAAAGATAGTACCCGGAAGTCAGATTTAGACTATGCCTAATCTCTCCAATGTATAAGCCAATTAGCCTATCTAGGGTTCCTTGAATAAATCTGCTTCAAGATGCCAATGATCTGTACTTTGAGCAGTCCTTGTATCAGCTCGTCAATGCCTTAGTATAAACATAATATGTATGACGCTGTTATCACATTGAATGTGCTGTTCCAAGGTAAATTGCTGCTACCAAATATCGCAGCTTCCTAGACCTAGAATTCGCTCATTCAAGAAGGTGGTCACACACCTAGTAATGCTGCTCCACATCTGATCATAAATTCGCTGTTGAATAGCAGATTATATTCGCTCCAAGAGGCAGAGATAATTTCGCATGTGTTGGATTAGAAGAGCAGAGAAAATGTTATGTTTTTGATGATCTCTTGCTCTCGAATCTATTCCAATATATATGCGCATTTGATATCCTTAAGGAGGGCCGACCTCTGTATTAAAAACAATTATTAATGGGGGCCGACCTGGCAAAGTTTAGGGTGTGAATTAATTAATAAACAAATATTAATTCGGCAGTCCTGTTTGATCAAAGCCGACAGGCTATAAATGTTAACAGTATCGACATTGGCACATTAGTCCAGTCAAACTAATACGTATGTGCTTAGACTCAAGGGTCGATGAAGACCATTTCACAAATCATAAAAGGGAATAGCGTGATAAAAAAGATTGCAGTTTCCAAACGCTCCAATACATAGTTGTCTGTTTCAATATTTGGGAAGGACGATTAAGAGAATATCAATACCGTTATGAATGAGTGGACAACAATCAATGTAAGACAAAGAACAGCGATATTATATTTAATAGCAATGATACCAATGGCAGTAACGATTACGGCAAGCATGACAAATCATCGACTTGAACTTCGAGTCAAGTCAAGACTGTTATGAATTCAATCCGAGGTAATGAGATTTAATAATTAACATACCTTAATTGTATGGACAATAATATACAAACATATTTTATTGGCGATCAAGAAGACAGTATTACTTAGAGAGATGTCACCTTTAAAAGAGAATTAAATATGGATTAAGAGGGCCAGCGATGACTAACTATGTAAGAGTTGAAGGGATGTGATTGCTAGGAGTAACCTTTAGTGGAGATGGAAGTATAAATGAAAGCTTCAAACACCCAGCTAAGGGATCATCGAAGGATATACATATAGTAGATAGAATTGACTCTGTTAAAATGGAAAGAAGAGAATATAATAGATCTTGAATTTTCTGCAGATTGAATAGGGATTATCGAAGGATGAATAGATTGTTAGTTTATAAAATATATTCGGTACTGATTACAAGCTAGAGACAGAAGTAAATAAAATATATTTAGTAGCTAGCAAGCATTGAAAGATGGGAGATTATTTGATACTCATCAATAGACTCTGGATTTGAAAGGAAAATAAAGCATATTCTATTACTGGCATGTTGATGTTTTAGCATCTGGAGTTATCTTTTTGTGGTTGTCTCTTCATTTCAATTGTAAATCTGAAAGGTCATTCTTTGTTGTAAGTGCCTGACCCTTCATTATCAAGACAATGAAGGGTCAAGACAAGCATATATACGTCTTGGTGGCTGATTATTTTTTTAGGTCAGTCTAGCATTTGGCAATGTTGTAAATCAGATTTTCTGATCCTTCATTATTCAATAAATTGATTTTTTTGGGTGTGGCTGGGTTTTTCCCTCGAGAAGGAGGGTTTTCTCAGGGTAATTCTGTGCCTGGTGTTTTGTGTTATCTTTTGTTTGTTTTTCAGCAATCTCTTTTATATTTCTGGTTCAAAATTTAACATGGTATCAGAGCGGGTTCATGTGTGGGCATTGTTGATTCAGCGACCTTTCATTCTGGTCTCTTCATTCCTTTTCTAAAATATCAAATAGAGTCATGTAGTAACTGATAATAGTGATGGCGAAGTAGAAAAAGTTTTGAGTACTCTGAAGACTTCCAAATCCAATTCCATTGCAAAGATGTGAAATTTCCGTGTTGCGTAATGTCTCAAAAGCATCACATTGCCAAGGGTTCCAGCTCTAAATTCCAATATTTCTCCTGAATTATGGAGCACCATATCCTATCTTCCTCAATCTTCCAGATATTTATCTGATTTCAACTGTTGGTTGACACTGATCGAGTGGAGCATCATGCAATGGGAAGAGTTATTGGTGCATTTGAGAGAACCATCTCAAGAAGATAAAACATTGGGGCCGGCATGGAGAATGTGATCAATATTTAGCATCAAATTTTTATCACAGTTCATTCTCATTTGTCTGTGCTATCCATGTGATGCGAATGAATACATTAAAGTTTGGAGTCTTCATCCATTGCAGTGACAGCTTCATGAGCCCTTTGATTGAGCCCTGTATTAGTTGCTATTGTTTGAAAGAAGTGTGCAAGAGAAGTGGTCATTGAGTCACAATGTGGAATATTAAATGTTTTGCCATGAACAAAGATTTGGAGGGTCACAAATGTTTCTAGACTTCCTTTCCCTATTCGCGTGAGGCAAATATTGACTTTATTTTTTTAAAATCTTGGCGCATTCTTGTGACGCAAATATTGACTTTCTTTTTTTAAAATCTTGGCGCATTCTTGTGACATGATCTCCTTAGTTTCTTGGTTCAAGCAAATTTTGAGGGCAACGACAGTATTCTCTTTTCCGATTGGAACACTTGCCGTCACTAATAGTTATTGGGTGGGTTGTAGCTATTGAAACGACACTTCTTCCATTGTCGTTGCATGCTGGAACTGTAAGAGTTTGATTCTTGGGAATTTATATAGTTTGGAAAATATATGTTATTGATGGTAGTGAAGTGGGGCTGTAATTTATTGTCGAAATGATATTGCCTTACTCTTAACATTGGTGGCGTGAATACCTTTAATGCACGAGTGAAATAATTGCCGCTTGGGATAATGTTTGGTTTTTATATTGATTGGGGGAAATGTTTGAGCTGGAAACTATAGAAGACCAAAGTTTTGGTTACAATATATATATATATATATATATATATATATATATATATATATATGCCGATAAACATTGGAGCTGAAATGCATTTATTGTGAATGTATTGGACATGGCCGTGAACCATAAAATTCTCTGTATACAACCCTGCGGTTTCATTATCCAGAGCAGAGATTTTTCAAACTATTCATCGCTTGTGATTGGGTTATATTGTCTTCATCTAGGTCTGGAGAATTATGTGAAGACAGGAATCGAGATGTCGATGCAACACCTTGTTTGGCAGTAATAATTGTTTCTCATGGCTGTTTTTCCTGTACATGGAGTGTTGGAAACTGCAATTGAAGCAATTGTTGTATTGTCATTGATGTCAAACCTTAACTGGTAAGACTGTTGCTATTTAAGAAAGTACTATATCTATTTGATTGTTGAGAAGGATTAGGCCAAAGGTGATAACAATAGCACCTAAGGAAAGGTTGAGTTATCTTGATACTTCAATGGGTACTTGATTATGTGGCACAATGATAAGATAATGTATTGCTTATCTAAGCGAGAAGCAAGACTAAACAAGTAAGCTTAACCGAGCAAAAGTGAAGAAATCTAGTTTAAGCAAGAGTCGACCGAGCCAGTATATGCCGAGTAAATTCAGTGTTGACCGAACATCAGTTTATTGCCGAGGAAGACAATATTAGCCGAGGAAACAGTTTCAGTGGTGACCGGGCAACGCAGTGATGACCGAGGAGTTGAACACAATATTGACCGAGCGTCAATAATTTACATTTGAGGAAGAATTCAGATTCCTAGCCAACATAGTTGAATTCTTGGATTATGTAAATCGTGTTGACTTTATTTATTGAATGTATGGAAGCATTTAATGCATTGTAAACCGTTTTATTGTAATTCCATAAAGAGATTAGAGATGTTTCTAGAAGGATGGATGAAGAACATAATGTTGGAAGGATTCGATGAATTTGACCTAACCCTAAGATGTATGGAGGAGATTAAGTGGCAAAAGTTGGATCGACCTATCGAAGAGGTATTAAGGAAACCTAAGTGTGAGGTTGAAGGAGTATGCTAGAGTTATTGTTATTGACTGAATAAGCAGAAAAGGCTGAAGGAGAAGGAGTTGTGATTGCTTGAAGGGATTTTCGAGTAGATTAGTGATGGAGATGGAAATGGATCTCAGTCAGTAAGCCAACATATATATGTAAGAATTGGATCTGTTATTTGCAAAGTGAGTTGTATGTTTTCAGATCAAACACTGTTGTTACTTTCTAACCATTGTATCAATTTAAATCCTTTAATCAAGGTTGACCTAACAATCATTGTATAAATCCTTTAATCAAGGTTGCATTCTAATGAAATGTACTTAAGTCCTTTAACAAGGTGCACTCCTAACAGGGTGGTTGAAATCCTTTATCTGGGTCACACCTAGCAGTGTGTTTGTAAACCTTTGACAAGGTTGACTTTTCACAGAGCTCACTTCAGAAGAGTGAAAATATTAGTAGCATGTTACAAAGTGGTTTTTTCCAAATTGGGTTTCCACTATAAATCTTGGTGTCAATGCTTGTGTGAATGTTTTGTTTGAACATTTCTGTGTTTTGCAAGTTAAATACTGTTGGATAGTGGACTGCACTGTTATATGTTTCTGATATGCATTCTGTATTGACCGAGTAGCTGTCGGTTGTTAGATCTGAGTTGTTGAAGTGTTTAAAAGCTTATATTATACATCTGGACCTGAGAACAACTGATTCACCCCCCCTCTCTGTTGTTCTAAATCATATTAACATGGAGTGTGTGGGGATAGGATTTTGAATATTGGCATGAATTAATATTGTTCGTGGATCATCTTGGAGACAGTAAAAGCAGCACACAAGTGTAGCACAAATATTTTCAATTGCCAGGAAAGTTTACACAGAAGGCAATCTTAGTAAAAGTCTGGGAATAGGACTTATGACCAATCAAACACCAATGATTCCATTTCATGATCCTACTGTCGACATCTCCTTTGTTGTGAATCTGTGTTGGTGAAGAGCTGCGTGTAAAATAAAGGTGTTCATTGCAGCTTTGAATAGGAGAAAGTCAAGTCAAGTCACACATTAAATCTGGATAGCAGGGAGAGTGCAATTATTAAGATGCCCTAAGTACTGAAGTGACAATCTGCGTAGAGTTGGGAAGGTGCTGAGAACTTACCAAATCTTCAGGAATTAATACTTAGACTTCATTACTATCATCTGAGTGAGAGACACAACAGTGCTGCTGAAGATGGAAGCCAAGACTCATCTTCAGAGGCATTGAATATTCATATTGTGTGAGTTCTGGGCAAGAATTTATAGATAGTGGGCTTGTATCTAGATGTGACTGCAATCTGTGGGTTCCTTCTTTGCATTGGGCAAAGCATGTCCAGTATATTGCCTAGTTAGAATGTGCAAATACTCTACAGTGACTCTTCCTTCGTATCGGGTTAGAGATTCAGAGGGAGCTTGAGCGGCAGATGGATCCTTTGCAGAGGATCAACAAGCTCATGAAGCAGTGTGGCTTCAAAAGCTCCTTGTTTGGTCAAACATTGGAGTCAACTGTAATTTATTGTGATAATCTAAGCTGTGAGAATGCTGCCTTGCCGAGAGGGAGTCTTAGCATCAGTTTTTCTTGTTATGTGCTATAATGCATTTTTCTTTGAGACGGAGAAATTTGAGGTAAAAGCCCTTGTAATGCATTTTTCTCCGAGACGGAGAAATTTGAGATGAAAGCCCTTGTTTGCTTTTGAGACAGAGGTATTGCTCTTTCCACTCATGGGAGTAGCCATAGTGGATGTCATGTTGAAAGACTCCATGACAACATCACATTGAGTGACTCCGTGATGAGAGCTTGTGTTTACATTTATTTCACTAATGGGAGTAGCCATGGTGAACATCATGTTGAGTGACTCCATGATGCTATCATGTTGAGAGAATCCGTTATAAATTTTGTTTTCCTCACAAATGGGTGTAGCCATTGTGGGTGTCATGTTGAGAGATTCCATGACATAGATATCTGAAAAGATACCTACCTAGCTAAGAGGGAGTGTTGATGTTTTCGTGTCTGGCGTTATCTTTTCGTGGTTGTTTCTTCATTTCAATTGTAAATTTGAAAGGTCATTCTTTGTTGCAACTGCCTGACCCTTCATTATCAAGATGATGAAGGGTCAAGATGAGCATATAAATGTCTTGGTGGCTGATTATTTTTTTAGCTCAGTTTAGCGTTTGACAATGTTGTAAATCAGATTTTCTGATCCTTCATTATTCAATAAAGTGATATTTTTTGGTGTGGCTGGGTTTTTCCCTCCAAAAGAAGGGTTTTCCCAAGGTAATTCTGTGCCTGGTGTTTTGTGTTATCTTTTCTCTGTTTCTCAGCAATCTCTTTTATATTTCTGGTTCAAAATTTAACATGGTAGGCATTGTATGACAGCATATTGGTATGATGTAAATTATCTATAAATCAATACTAATCTACAGGTTATTGTCAGAATATTATTAGAAATAAGGGACCAATATATATGTGTTCTAATATATATATATATACTTGCTTAGTCTTAATTTCAGTTATAATAGTGAAATCAGTAAAATATATATATATTTGCTTAATATTAATTTCAGTTATAATAGTGAAATTAGAAATATACACACACATATATTAGACCACATATATATATTAATTCCATACTTCTAACAATATTCTGACATAATAATATATATGTACTAATATATATACAGCATTTACATATGTTAATAATAGCAAAATCAGAATTATATATATATATATATATATATTCGTAATCATAAAACATTAATATAAGACACATACACACACACACACATACATACATATACATGTACACACTTATAATACAGCATAAGACTATGGCGACCTAACCTCAAATCTTTTACTAATGCCTTTGGAAGGATAGGTTGGTAGTATAGGGAGGGGCGAGTAATTCCATCCCTAGTTAGTTGCCTCCCAGGCGGTGGTATTGACAGGAGTTCATGAAACCCCTGGGCCCAATCCTGGTATTGACAGAAGTTCATGAAATCTTTGGGCTTAAATGTGGAGATGGTTTCAGTGCACTATGACAGTAATTTCCCATCCTCCATTAGGGTTAGGAAAGAAGGTAAGATTAGGGATAAATATAGTAATTATGATTTGTATTATGAGAAAACTAACTAGCCCTTAATCCTGTTAAGGCACAATATTTCATAGTAATGTACAATGATGCATGTTAATCAGGTAATCCCTAGTAGGGGACATTACAAGAGAATTGACACCTAAAACAAGTGTTAGGAAGATTGATATATAAAACACGTTGCACATGTTATGTATTGCCAATTTGTATCTCTATAGTTTCTTTAAGATTGGTCAGTTCCCACACAAACCTTGCATTGTGGTTGAGCTGAATAAACTTGTCTGCTTCAGCATAGAGCACACTCTCTAGAGAGGAGGCAATATTGTTAAAAAATGACCGGTAAGACAATGATAGACTAGGAAATTGAACCCACATAGGCATGTTAAGGGCTTGCTGGTTGGACAAAACAAAATCCCCAGTCCAAGGGGAGAAACTAAAAGTGAGTTGAAGGATGTCATCTGCATGCTTAGCTTCTTCAAAGTGAAAGTGGAAACGACCTCTAGTTAAATTTTGGCTAGCATCTAGTTGAACACCATGGGGGACCCAAGTAGAATTCACTCAACTTCTTAGCATGCTTTGGAATCTGTCCTACAAAATAATTTGAGAGTAAATTGCTCTAATCAGTTGTGTGCATTATCAAAATTCGGAACCAAAAGTGCAACATCTTGGGAGTTCCAAAGCCCATACCCCGAGGAATAATTTGGAACAAACTTGAAGGGTTTCTTTGCAGGTGACACCATGAGTAACTGCAATCCCTATGGTTTCAGCATTAACAGCCAAAGGGAAAGGCCTTGGGTGCCATTATAAAGCAAGCGAAATACCCAAAAGGTGAGAAGCCCTAAAAGCTTCTACAATATATGTAGGGAATATAAAGATCTGCTATGGTATTTGAAAGCACTGTGACCAGAGAAAACATACACAAGGGAAATGGCCTATAAGCAAAGGCCAAACCAGCCTCTCTACTCTAGTTCACAGTTACAAAATCTTGAAAAGATATGTTAGATTAGTATGAAAAATGGAAATCACAAGAGTGTATTTTTTTCAGAAACAAAATCTTCCAAAACCTTGTAAATAATGGAAAACTCAACATTATCAGATTTCCACAATCCATTTGTAATGCAAGTTCGTTTCTGGATTAGATTGTGTTTTTTAACTAAAACACACACACAATCAAATCCAGAAATGAACTTGCATTAATGGAAAATTTATTCCTACTTAAGATGAATAAACCTAAGACTCTAAACTTTAGAGGTTTAAAGTTTAAACTTTAAACCCTAATGATTTTCCATAATGTTGCTTCTTACTGAAAGCTTACAACAATGCATTTTACGGGAAATGATGTTTCAAAATGTTGTAAATAATGATTTTTTTAAAAATTAATGAACAAAAAGAGGAGTAGACTGTAAGCATTCAACCTAAGTTCTAATCTATTTTTGGTGAGTATCAACACTTGTATGCTGTTGGCAGCTTGCAAGAATGAATATTTTTAAAAAGATTCTAGGTCGTAGGCTCTCTCCAGAGCTTCTTGTTGTTGTCCTGGTAAACTGTAACACCTTCATTGGCTGACAACTTTACAGGCAATATCCATTTAGTAGTAAATAAAACCAATAAATTTGTGTGACATTAGTTTTTTTTTTTTTTAAATTTTTTTTTTTTGGTAAAAGGCTTGTGCCAAGACATTTTATTAATATTTAAAAAGATTACAAAGAACCCCACTTGGTGCAGGCGCTGGTAGGAAAGAGTGGGGTTGAGAAAACCTCCAGCCATGCCTGGGACCTTAGTCCGGAATATAATACATAATTGTAGTAGAGGGCATTCCCATCTATGTACCACTTTTTCATAGCATTAGTACATATTTTCTGATCCCGACCCAGCTCTAAATGGATCAATTCTGTTTTTACATTGAAGATGTTCGGAGTTTCCCGTACTTAGACTTCTCATTTCGTCCAAGAAAAGTTATTGCAATTTTTCTAAACTAATTGTAGCGACCGTTAATCAATTCCAATCCTTGCCTCTAAAATCCTTGTGACTATTGCCCTGGATTACCTGTATCATCTCAGAATTTGGCTAAGATCATTGTTAGTATGCTTGAAACCAATATGTACTATCTATTCCTGAGGATAAAAATCTATATCATAAAAAGAGTATTCTTATTTAAACCCAGTTTGCAGACGCTCGATAAAACTCTCATCATAGAGTGGTTATAAGCTGTAAAGAAGAGAACCGAGATACAGACCTAGCTAATATTATCCTAAATAAGAAAAATTCCTTGTTGGTAAAAGGAGACATAGAATAAATTCTATGCTGAACTCACAAGGGCTAATCTGTAGAGAACCCTGAAGCGTAATCCAAAGAGAGGGGATGGGCTGAAAAAAAGGGGTTTGAGGCTGAAAATGCCATACTTGCTGAGTAACCATGTGGAGGTAAGGGATATGGAAAGGCTTACAACTAGTAATCCCTTAATTAGGCTCTGAGAAACATACATTACTGAAACTTCCTAACTAAATCTTTCTGCACTGAAATAAACCATTGGAGCTTAATTGTGAATCGAAAAAGAAAAGTAGTCGAAAAAGGTTAAAATTCAAAAAACCCCTAAAATTTAGCTGGCAAAAGAGTTATCCTAATTTGCTTCATCTTAATTGCTTCAATTTCTTCAATTTTCCTGCAATATAAGATCCATCATATATGCTTCAAGATAAGATAAGAAGATTAAACAAATTTATATCACAAGAAATTTCCTAGCTTTTGAACTCCGAAAGTGATTTCTTCTTCATTAATTAAGAGCCATAATATTCATATATCTATGCCATTTCTGTTCAAGTTTATAAATCATCATTTATCGTATGAAAGATTATGCCATCTATAAACCTGCTTGAGAGGTGTATGAAAAAACCATCTAGGAAACATATGTATAAATTTGATTGTATATGAGCAAAGAACAAACATAACTTTATCACTTACTGTTAAGTACGCACAATAATTAAAGTTATCATAACCTTCTAAGCTACTCATAGACCCAAAAGTGTTTCACCAAAACATCAAAATGAGACATAATTAGTGCGGAAGTTTGTTTTTATAGTGTTTCGACCTAGATTTATGCTGCCAGAACAGCGCAAAAGCCTTTAGTTCCTTCATTTCTTTCTAATTGGAGTGTGGAACACCAATTCTTCTTTAGAGGGGTGGTCTGTTCCTGATTCAAAATTCCTTTTTCCGTTGACTGCTTTGAAGCTCTTAGTCGATTTATTGACTAAAGCAGGAGGGAATAGCTGAATGTCATCTAATGACATTGAGCTGAAGTTTGTTTCTACTTCGAAACCTTCTGCGGTTAAATTATCTGTAACCCATTTAACATCTTCGCATGGTTTTACCTTCGGCCATTTCAGAAGAAAGTCTGCATTGCGCTTGACAGTATCTCTCCTATCTGCAAATATCTTTTTGTCTTTGAAGACCAGGATTGGTCTTCGAGCACAATGAATCTTATGGGTTAGGGAACCTACAGGATTAACCATATAATCCTCTAGGAACAGAATCATAAGGTCTGTATTGACACTATTTATAGCTAATAGAAGCCCACTACAATGTTTATCCTCCAATAATTCTAGGCATGCAGAAATTACCTCTTCTTTAGGGATTTTGACCGAGAGGCAGCGAAGGTACCGACAATGTCGCTGTTAACTTTGTAAACGAATTCATGATTAAAACTATCCTCACCCATAATCTTTTCTACTGCCCTTCGACCCAAGTCATCCGTCTTCAGTAATTTATCCCATCTCTCCGCTTTGATCATACCCCTAAACGTAGACAACCTATTTTCCGTGAGGGAGATAAGCTTGATATTAGACTCCATCGTTGTTTACGAATGCTCTTGCTCAGGGAAAGTAACTATTTATTACCATCTTTTCGATTGAGGGAAAGTATTGAATGCTATATTGACGGTGTTTATTTATGACATCGGACATAAAGTAATTAATGAATTGGTTGTACTTGTCAGGGTTTACTTTATTGATATGAGGCAAAGATTTCACCAAATCTAAGAAACTAAAACAGAATTAAAACATTTCTAATTTTTTAAAGTTGATTGATTTCCTTATAAATGAGTAGTAGGCGAAAATCACCACGTACATAAAATAAACCCTTTTTTGAAATAATCTGAGAAAAACAATTATGATGTCCAGGTTATTAAAATAACTTTTAGGACATGTCTGAAGAGCATGAGGACGCCGAAGAGTCTTTTTCTTCCTTAGCCAGCCTTAGCCCAATACCGTCATCCATAATAAACTCATTCATCCAATACATATCAGGTTGAGACCATACATGGGTGAAAAACAGTAAGAAGTCCAAGTTTCTTCTAATGGAAGGGGTCTCTGCTAAAAATCTATCCCAATCTTCAATTTCAAGTATAGGGAAGGTGGAGACAAAGTTATGGTTGACGACTCTGCTATTGTAGTATTTAGGCTTGGGGATGGATAAATCGATGCGAATACTATTCAGTACTTTGTCCAGATCCACCAAATATTTCTTCTTGAAAATTCTTCTACATAGGTTTCCAATAGCCTTTATGTCTGGGTCCACCTGAAGGGCTGAAGCGATGAACATTGCCGGGATATTAGAGTTAACGCGATATCTATTGATATTCTCCCTGAACTCATTGCCTAAAATAACAGATACTGCTCTTACCACAATGTTAAATTTGATCAGTATTATCTTCTTGATTCTTCTAGAGGAAATTTCTCCATCGAAGGCAACTTGTTTGTTTAGGCATTTTAACTTGATTGGAGTTGCCATTTCTTTAGGAGATGTTTTACAGATACTGGATGAAAAAACTAATTCTTATCTATAGATTATAAAGGTTTCTAAAAACGCTAACAGAAGGTGGATGTGAGTCGTCAGCAATTTCTGCAGAAACTAATCATGACTACTCGTTTTAAATTCCGTTGTTCCGAATAACCGTGAATAATAAAGACTATTTAAATATAAATGTGAGCTTACCTTTATGATCCTATTAAGATAAAGTATGCATATGACTTACATCTGTCTTTATGAGAATAAATCCCTTTAGTAATTAAATAAATATGCGATTGTACAAAAAATGAAAGATTACAAGAGTACCTATGTGAAAATTACTATCTGAATACCTAATATATATATATATATATATTTAAATAACAATGTATAATATATATATGTATATATATATTAATATATATATTTAAATATATATATATATATATATATATCTAAATATATATGCGAATATATATATATATACCATATGTATAAATGTATATAAATATATGTAAATAAATATCTGTACATCTAAGAGTTTATATATGCATATATAAGGATCTAAATATATGAAGAGATTTATATGTCCTAGCAAGATAAAGCAAGCCCAAAAATGGTTTCATCAATACTTCTTAATGCTAGACATCTATCATATGTATGGGAGCTAGAAACTTCTTTGATATCAGTTGTCCTGTTGCTGAGCATGCTGCAAGTTTAGAAGTCTTTAACATAAATCAACACAGACTAAAGCGAATCAAGATAAAGATCATTTTTACCCCTGCCAACTTGAGGATACAGGGCATAATTAATGCTTGAGAATAAAAGGATTGAACGAAATTGATTTTAGCTTAAACTAACACTTCAAATTGTTCTTAATTCTGTTTTGAGCTTTGCTCCGAAGCTGGAAGAGCCATACTTATTCTCTTATTAAGACAAAGAGACGCAATCGTCCCTGAAACTGACATTATTTAAAACCTAAGAATATATACATAATTGTGAAAAAATATTAACACATGAAACTAGAAAAGAGCAGATGCTGAATATGAATTTATGAATGAAATTTTAACAAAGGTAATAGAGGTGATGAATGTAACCATATATATATATATATATATGAATATTTATCTGTATATATATGCGTATACATTTACGCGTTTACATATATCCATATAAAATATGCCTCTATGAGTGAGAACATAGAAACCCTTGTGAAAGATGGACGTATACTTGCATATAAAGCCAGAGAATTCAGTCACAGTTCTAAGATATAAAATGCTGCTATTTAATATTGATAATATATTCGCCAACTAAAGTTCGTAACTAGGAAACCTTCTTTGATAGCCGGCTAAGAACCCTAGACCAAAATAAACTTTCTTGATGCATAGTTTGTTAATATTTAGGTAAAACCTGTTCTATCTATATCAGTCTTTCTGCGTAAAAAACAGATTCTACGAACTATTTATGGATCTAGACAATGTTTGAGTTAAATCCTACGATTGAACAAAATATGACAAAAAGCTTCTAGAGTACTATTTCTTAATACATTCTACGATTCCTTTTGGATCTCGTCGCAGCTCCAGCTCTCACCCTTCTTCTTTATGACGATGATGGTCTCTGCTACCTGTAACTCAGATTTGACATGGCGGGAGCATTTCTTAACTTCTGGGGAGATGATGTGTAAATTCTCCTTCTCTATTGCATCCCAGGAATTTGGGATGTCGAAGCCCTTTGCTCTCCGATAGTCCAGCGTCCATTTGGTCTCCACCTCCTCCTTTAGAAGTATTTTGAAGAGGAAGTCCAGGTTCCTTGCCATAACTGGCTAGTGCTCATCAAATTTCTCTTCATCCTTGAAGGACATCATCGGGATCCTTTTAGACTTAGGAATTCCTCTTAAGTTATCAATGTCTGTGCTCATAGTTATCTTTGGGTAAGGAATCGTTAGTTGATGGTCTATGCTATAGACCATACGTTCCAAGCCTCCAAGAAGCCTCTCCTTAAAGAGAAACCTAGCTACTTCAATGACTTCCTCCTGCCCTCGCCCAACAAAAGTGGAAAGGGCAATGAAGATTCCAACTACACTGCCATTGGTGCGGAAAGTGAATTCATTATCAAAGTAGTTATCGCCCAACCCTTTTTCTAGCGCTCTTCTTACTGATTCGGAGATCGGATTCAGTAGTTGGTTCCATCTTTCCGGTTTAATAGCGCCCCTAAACGCCATTGCCCTGTTGTCAGGGAAATCATAGGTGGTAAGCTTGGTTTCCATTCACCCACAAACTACTCTTAATCTCTATCCTAGCTCAATTCTTCTTCAAGTTCTCTCAAAACTTGTAAAAACTTATGAGCTAAGTGGGCTCGGTAGTTCTGTATAATGGTTTCAATTCCCGTCTTTTCATCATTAATTCACTTGCTGTCTCCTTGCCTAATTACTGTATCGTGTCATTAATACTGCTTATCCCTCGACTTTAGTGATTATTGGAAAGGGCGGAGAGAAATCCTCCACTATATTTGGGTTAGTACAATCATTGTGATCTAGAAAGTTTATAAAGGATGAAAGCTAAATGATGTAGTGGCTTAAATGAAGTAATTAATAAGTGTGCCTTGCTGAAATTGTGAGAGGAATCCGTGAAGTTGGCTCGTGGTGATAGGATTATAGTTAACGTGTTTAATCCTTCACGTGCTTAGGTACTAGAGGAAGGCGACATTAATCATTTTCCCACTTTGCGATCTTTTCGATTGATGTTGCTCTTTAAGGGTGAATTGCTTAAGGATTGATGAGGTTCTAAAGTAGATAAATGCTATTGTTTGTATATGTTGTTGATATGTGTCTAAATTCCTGGTTATGATGAGCTCGATGTAATAAATCTAGAGAGAGGGGTCATCTATAGTTTGAGTTTAGTTGAATAAAATGCGTAATCCTAACCCTAGTGATCCCAGGTAATCTGCATGAGTAAACAGCCCCGTAAACTACAGAGTGGGTACGTGAGTTCTGATGTTGATGGGTTTATTGTGAGAGTAGAACCCCATCTGCCCCTAAGTTGGCTAGTTCGTCTGCTCTTTTGTTCCCTTCCCTGTAAATATGACTGATAGATATTTTTTTAAAGGATTTGCATAGGTTTAAAGCTTGAGAGAGGAGTGAATTCAATCTCCAGTTAGGAATTGTCCCTTTCCTAAGCGAATTAATTATAATTGCCGAGTCTCCTTCTATCTCAAGGTGTTGTAATCCCATAGAGGCACATTTATGTAGACCTTTGACTAGAGCAAAAAGTTCCGCCCAATTGTTGGTTTCAATCCCTATAGGGGCTGCTACGACAACAATTTCCTCCCCAGCTTGGTCGTGAATACTGCATCCAATACCAACTATCCCTGGGTTCCCTCTCGAAGCACCATCAAAGTTAAGTTTGAACCATCCCTCTTTTGGAGGGCACCATTTACAGTCAATTCTCTTGGATGCCGTGATTTGATTACCTGAGCCTATAAAAGGAGGAAGTGAGAGACCTATCCATTTTCCTCGCATTTTGCCATCCCAGTGACTTATATAAACATCTGTTTTTTGGATTTTAGAGATTCTGCAGTTCATGTTCTCTATGATAACAACCTCAATTTTGTTGCAAAGTTGTCTCCAATCTAGTTTCACCTCTTTAAATATCCTTCTATTTCGTTCTTTCCATAACTCCCAAATCAAGATTGAAGGGGAAGAAATCCATAGGTTGGCATAAATACTATCTTTTTTGATGGCTGGCCAGGTTTGTAGCATCGCAAGGAGAGAATGAGGGAAGGCTGATGACCATCCCAAATTCCCTTCGAGCCATTTCCAACACTGATTTGAAAAAGGACAATTAAGAAATAAATGGTCAATATCCTCTTCGCAGCCCTCACAGAGGACGCATTTACTAGGTCCTGAGAAGCCTAGCTTCTTGAATTTGTCCGCAGTTAAAAGTCTATAATTAAGGGCTAACCAAGTGTAGAATCTTGCTTTAGGGAGACAGTTTTTATTCTAGCAAAGGTTAATAAGTATTGCAGTTTTAGGTCTTTTATAATTTGGGGAGATGAGATTGTACCCATCTTTTGTGTTATATTCACCTGTTTTAGAGCCATCCCACACTAATGTGTCTTTAGAGGTTTTTAATGAGATCTTCCTTTTGCGAAGAATTCCTGCAACCATCTTTTCTTCTTCTAATGATATTCCAGTTCTTTTCAGAGATCTCCAAACCCATTCTACTCCATTAAAAATAATATAGTCCTTGAGGAGGGTACCAATCTTGCCCTTTAGGAAATTTATGAGGGAGGGGTTATCTAAAAAGTTGGATATTGCTTCATAACCCCCCCGAGAATCATCCCAGAAGAGAACTTCCTCACCAGAGCCAGGATTCTAGGTCAATTTCTCCTTTATAATGTGCCTACATTCCATCATAAAATTCCATATTCTTGATCCCTTGGGAGGGTAAGTTTCTCTGAATATACTAATAGGATCCTTGTCTTCTAGGTATTTATTAATGAGGATTTTGGCCCATTTAGCCTCCGGGTTTTTATATAATCTCCAAATCAATTTAGCCCCAAGGGCCTTACCTTGATCCCCTAGATTTTTAAGACCTACTCCCCCCTCATCTTTTGGTTTGCATATGTTATCCCATGAAATTAAGGGGATTTTCTTATTCTCATTACCCCCCTGCCAGAAAAAAGTTCTTAAATGCTTGATAATTTTTGATCTTTTGTAAGAGGGGAGATTAATACAAGATAATTGATAAGTTGGCATAGCTGCCAAGACTGATCTTACCATAGTTGCTCTTCCCGCAGAGGAGAGCCATCTTCCTTTCCACGAGTTCATCTTATTCTTAATTTTTTCTATAATGGGGTCCTAGATGTGTGTGGCTCTTTGGTCCTTAACTAGGGGAAGGCCTAGGTATCTGCAAGGAAGTTTACCTTGCTTAAAATTTAGAATCCGACAAATATCTCTCTCCACCTCTTTATCAGTATTAAAGAAAAAGATTTTTGACTTGTTTGGGTTTATTTCTTGTCCTGAAGCCTTTGTGTATGTTTCCAGAATCTTTTAAAGGAACGCGCCTCCTCTCTATTGCTGGCCCCGTATAACAAAGTGTCATCTACAAAATGCTAATGTGTTGTGGGGTCTAGTTGGCTGGTTATGGTTAATCCTTCAATAGTACCCCTCTCCTTCTCTTTTGAGATAGCCCTACCTAGCGCCTCCGCCATAATAATGAATAAAAATGGAGAGATAGGGCCACCTTGTCTTAACCCTCTAGATATGTTGAAAAATCCTTCTGGGGTTCCATTCACTAGCACAGAGATCATAGGAGTGGAAATGCATTCAAAGATCAGATTAATCCAGCTCTTGGAGAACCCAAAGGCTTCTAAGCACTTACATAGGAATCTCCAATCTACTTTATCATATGCTTTCTTTATGTCAAGTTTGATGAGCATACCGGGATTCTTGTTTTTTTGGACCGAGTGTATAGCTTCTTGAGCAATAATGACACCATCAAAGATAGATCTGCTTGGAACAAATCCTGTTTGCTCCTCGCTAATGACTAAAGGAAGAAGTTTTTGTAATCTGAGTGAGAGGGTTTTCAGGAGAAGTTTATATAATGTGTTGCATAGTGCAATTGGTCTAAAATCATTGAGGTTTGGGGGCTTTTCTTTTTTGGGGATGAGGGCAATAAAAGTGTTATTTACTTAAGAATTTTCCCTGAGCTCCTGACACCTTCTAGTGCTTCCGTTACTTCCTTTCCTAGAAAGTACCAGCATTTTTGGAAGAAAATAGCAGAGAAGCCGTCTGGCCCCAGAGATTTATCCGGATTCATTTGCATTAGAGCGTTTTTAACTTCTACTGTAAATTTATCTGTTAATGTTTTATTGTGTTGTTTAGTAATAACTTTAGGTATATTTTTAAGAAGTTCCATTTGACTAACTAAGTTAGAACTCTCCAAATTGTTCAGAATGTTACTGAAGAAATTGACTATTTCGGTTGCAATTTCTTTTGAGTCGCTTATAGTGTTGCCTACATCATTTGTTATGCTTGATATTCTGTTTGTATTTCTTCTCTGTTTCGTGCTATTGTGAAAGAATTTAGTGTTTCTGTCTCCTGCTTCCAACCAGGTTTCTCTTGACTTCTGTTTCCAAAATAATTCTTCTCTTGCCAAAATCTCTTCATATTCCTTGAGAAGATTTTTTCTTTAAAGAAGAGTTCATCATTCATTCCTGTTTGAATGACTTGAGAGTTGACCTCATTCATATCTTTCTCTAGGGCCAATTTTTTCTCAAAGATATTACCAAACTTGGTTGAGTTCCATTCTAACAATTTCCTTTTAATTCACTTTAGTTTGTTGACTACTATGAACATCTTGGATCCTGATATGTTGGGTTCTGACCACCAAGACTCCATAAGATTCAAGATATCTGGATCCCTAAGCCAGACTTGTTCAAATTTGAAGGCACATTTTTTTGGTTTCGTTTGTGTTAAAATGTTGAGAAGTATTGGGTAATGATCCGACCTTGATACCGATAAGATCTTAGCCTCAAGAGAGAAATCGTATTTGGTCAGGCTTCCTTTGAGGAAGAATCTGTCTAGTTTCTCTGAGATGTTGCAAAAACCCCGTCTCCTATTATTCCATGGGAAGGAATTGTCTTATGTCGGAATTTCAAGAAGGGAGTTTCTTTCCTTCCGTTAAAGTCTCTGGCTGCCAGCGGAAGATTCTTCGAGCCCCCTCTTTTTTCGGAGAGTTTTGTGATCACATTAAAGTCACCTCCTAAGATACTTAGTGCGTCATTCCTTTGACTGAGAAAATATTCTATTTCCTGCCAGACTAAAAGTTTCTCTCTATTCTGAATAAGGCCGTATACATTTATTATGTTAAAGGTTAGATTATTTCTGAAGTCCTTAACCAATACACTCATCTAATATTGTCTTCTTTCTATGATGTCGATTGAAATGTACCTTGGATTCCATATGATGGCTAGGCCTCCCGAGGCTCCTGAAGCTAGTGATGCTTCAATTACTTTAAGTCCTACCTTTAAAAAAAAAAATTCCATTTCTATGTTATCTAGCTTAGTTTCTTGTATAAGCATATCTCTGGGTTATGGATTTTAAAGCAGCATTTAATTATTCATTGCTTGTAACATTCCATGCAAGGAGGTTCATGGCTCCTTGGGAAGGCCCTTCCCCTTCCCTGCATTCAGTATTGATGTGATTTTAACCTGGCCTCTTGCCTTTCTCGCTAATTCTCTTAATTCTGCATTAGGCTTCCTCCCTCTTTTTCTAGCAATTTTCGCACAATCTGGAGAGTTCCTGCCATGTTTTAGGAAAGCGATGCCTAAAGTTTCCCGGTCTTGTATTTCCCTATTTTTAAGATCAATCATCAATTCTTCCACTGAGATGCCTAAAGTTGCAGCATTTGTGTTAATTCCATTGATAAGTAATTCTTTCTGAAGTTCTAGTTCTTCTTTATCGCAGATTTCATCCATGAATTGATCCATAAGTTCTTCTGTCAGAGTTTCTCCTATAAAATCTGCTATTGTGTTGACTTCCTTTTGGATTTTGTCACTGTTAGATGGTGTTATTTCCATAGGGGAGGGTTCCTCAATCGGGATTTGGTCTATATGGCCTTCAGTTGTTTCCCACAAAGGTCCAATATCCTCTTCCCTAGACCGAATATCCATATTTTTCCCCGCCCCTGTTAGAGAGTCTCCACTTTGCCTCATATCCTTCTCATGACTCTGCAGATTTGACTGGTTTAAAACATCAAGAACTAAGGGTGTGACTTCCTCTTGGCCATCTATGGCTAATTCCCTTGGAGAGTTTATTATTGATTGGGCTACTGCTTTCATTGTGTCTTGCTTCACCGGGGATGACCTATTGGGAGTCAAACTCTGCCCTCTTGTTAGGTCTGAGGGGTTTTTTGGAAAAACTGGATTATCATGCTTCTCTGGCGTTACTGTAGGGGATTTACCTGTGGAATTAATCGAAAAACCACCACCTTCCTCATTAAGATGAATGGCTATTCCTTCGGGAGGAACAATTCCTAACGAAGTAGGGCAATTATTGCTAAATTCCTCCTTGAAGTCAGTTATTATTTCCTTCATCAGAATTGGGTGGAGATAATACCTATTAGAGGGGCTCTGAATCTGGATAGGGGGGCAGGATTTCCTTGAGATGTCCATTTCGACTATGATCAGCTATTCTGATTGAGGGTATTTCGTTTTCACCGTTCTAACAAATTTCCCTAATTTATTGCCAATGTTTTTAAGGATCGTTTTGTTAAAGCATTCTATGGGTAAATTGGTTAATTTAATCGCTCTGGAAACTACGATGTCCTTTAAATTATATGGGTTAAAGGAAGGTCTCCAATCCAGAATTGTAAAATCATACCCCAAAAATTTAGGGCACCTATTATCTAAAAACTTGGCCTTAGTTTCTGCCTTAAAACAAAAAATAAACAAGAATTCATCTGGAAGAAGTGAAATACTTACTTGGTTGCTGAGATTTTCTGAGAGCCAGTCTGCTATCCTGGTTGCCGGTACTCCATACCCGTTCCATCTTAAAAAATTACCTCTTTTGCGCATGCTTTCTACAGATTGTTCTATGAAGTCGTCGTCAATTTTGACTTTCAGTGGTGAATTTAGGGTATTTCTGTGGTGTGGGGGTGAGTAAGGAAGGGGTTTAGGGTTTTGGGATGCATGTCGATCCGGATTAAGTTTGCCTGGTATGTCCCTTTTATGCAGAGGAGTGTAAGATTTAATGGGTGCCTGGGGATGTTCGTGGGTTGAATTTATGTGGTCTTTCACAGAGGTTTTAGGATGGGATGGGGGTTCCATCTGGTTTTTAAGAGACTCAAAACTGTTTTTGAGCTGCAGGGGTTTGACTGCATACCTAGGTGTAGGGTGTCGTTTGCTATTTTTAGAATGATTATCTCTCATCCATCCCTCTTCGCAAATTCCTTCCTTCGAAGGCAAACAGGGACGCATTTGTTCTCCATACAATCTGCCTCTACTCGCAGCAGAGCGAGTGTCTTCAGCTCTATCTGTCTTTATAGATTGCGGAGTGCTTCGCTCCCCTGCTGTTGGAAAATGGACACTCCATTCCTTGCTGTGAAAATCAAGTGGGAAGGGATGCGGAGATGCCTGGGCGTATTTCGTTTTTGCAAATACCGAAAACTGATGTTCCAGAGACTCGACGCTGCAAATGGGCAGCTTGCTGCGAAAATGCGGGAGCAGAGCCATTTTAGTTTAAAATATAATTGTGTGACATTAGTTTAAGTGCTAGAGGACTTATCTATAAAGATCTGAATGGAAATGCATAAATCAACTTTGAAGGGATGCATGCCATGAATTTCTTAGTTAGTGTATCTGTATAATATTCTTAAGTGGTTAGCAAATCATCCATTTGGGGTGTCAAGGATTTACCTGATGGGTGGCAGGGGAGGTAGTAAATAGGAAGGGGGTCAGCCAATTATTTTAAGCTTATATAAACCAAAATCTGATTTTATTTTTCATTGCACAAAAGCTAATTACAGAGCCATAACTATGGTGAATTTGGTTTTCAAAAGCACTTTCACCAGCTATCCGAGGTGATATTGCCACTCCACCTATTTTTCCTATTTCCACCTAGATGTGGCTCAAGTGGCCACCTGTTCTTGAAAAGTGTTAGTGGCAGATATGACCCTTCAACTTTCTCGAAAGATTCAATGATATACCCAGAAGAGGTGTAGACCCATGTTTTCTGTTGAGTTTAAGATTGGAATCTAGGCAAATTTGAAGCTAGTTGAGTGCTTTTTTAATAACACTTTAATAAGACTAATTTTATTAGCATGGCCTAGCAGTGCACCCACCGTACTTTGTGCTACTTTCAAAACAGTTTTGATTACTGCAGAATTTCTGCACACATTTAGAAGAATAAACCCTTAACGCTAATGGTCATCATTCTGTCAGCTCTTCTTTTTGCTGGAATTGTTACAACAAATAACAGAAAAATTGTTCACAACTTAAGAATCAAGATATACAAATCCTAGACACTAAGCCTTAAAACACTAATAATATTTCTATGAGCTTTTGCTCGTTATTCTAAATTTAAAAGAATGTAAGTAGAGTTAAAATTGTGCCATATAAACAGTCTGAATACTTCAAATTTGTGCCCAAATCAATAAGAATAACCCATAACTACTCATTGAACTTTCTAATAATGTTACGGTGAACTAAATATCTAGTTATATTTCTTTTTGGGTCTTTCTTTGATTGCTTTACTGATTCATGTGTAGTATTGCCAAAAGCCTCTTTGTAAGATTGTTTTTGGAGACGCACAAAGTTCTCACAAATAATTTTGTTTCCAGGAACTGGTTTATGGATTTCAATCTCTAAACAAATAATTTGGTAGATATTTTAATTATAATTTAGGTCCTTGTTTCTTACATCTGAATATATGACATCCATTTGCAGGTTTTCAATACCATAAAAATCATTCTATAGTTTCTACAAATGTTTACTTCTGGATATAACTGTTGTCTGTATCACAGATTATGCCAATGCTATAGCAAAATTTAAAGCGAAAAATAATTTTCTTTTCTTCATTTCTCGCTAGTTTACTGACCTACATGGACTGTTGATAAATACTTGTTTGTGTGCCAGAGGATGGAGGGGTTATCTGGGAAAAGTCCAGTAGTGAAAAATCTCGTAAGTAGTTTTTTGAGAAAGACTTGTTCATTGGCTTGCGGTACCAAGTATCAAATTGCACAAAATTTCTATTGTATTAGTTGATATATTTTACTGGCAATTCATATCTTTTTTGTCCTCATGGACGATGCATATTGTCCAATACAAATTTTGCTTCTCGTTGAAAGAAAAGTGTATACTCTTTTTGTAAACTTGCGGTTGCTGGAACTTAAAGTAGAATGATGTAAAAATTAATGAACAGAAATGTTCCGATATAATATCTTTAATTCTTTGATGTTTAAACCATCCTGATTTCATCAAATCAAAGTGGGTACGGGGGTAAGTTCACCGTAACATTATTTAGTGAACTTACCTGATTTAAATATCTTTGAGTGAACTAAATATCTAAATATCTAGTTATGTTTCTTGTTCACACCCAGTCACAGGGGTAAGTTCCAAGATCTGTGAGCAACGGACAGTCGGAAAACAAAAAAAAAGCAACATAAGCAAATGAGTAGACAGGCAAAGACCTAAGCATAATGAGTTATATAGTGTTAATTTCATTGTCATTTAAATTCCAGGAAAGATGATTTACAAACCAATTAAAATTGGGATGTTCTTATTAAGTAGAATTCTGCTTGTTGATAATCAATATACAAATACTTATAAAGTGGATTTAGTCATTACGGGGTCGCAATTGTAGATGAATCATGAAATTAAAAATTTCAGTCTTCAAAGTTGAATAATGTCCCTTAGAGTAAAAGCGAACTGCCCACAGGAGTGAACTATTATGACTTCAACTGCTGACAAAATTTGTATCCCATTTTTCTCTTAAATAATGTGATTTGATTTGTTTGGGTAAACTGCTTTTCTTGATAATATCATTTACAAATTGGGAGCTTCCTCTATTGTTATTTAAGGCGTGCAACTCAAAGTGGTTGCAGCAGGCTTCTTCAGGAAAAACTAAATGTGTCGGAAAGCAGATCCCACCAGAATAAATTTGCTAAAGTTATTCGGGACTACATTTTATCATAGAATTGGTTTCTGTAGAGTTTCAGCTTTTACTCATTGAAAGGAGAAACTAATTTTGATATGGGCTTTTTGAGACTAGTTGTATGTTTTATATCATATTCTGCTAAGTTATCGGTTCGGGTTCGCGGATGGGTGCGGGTACAAGAACCTGGTACGTGGGTAGGTGAATTTTTTTTTAGGGGTTTGGGTACGTATGGGTACGTGTGTGTGTGTGTATATATATATATATATCTGCATTATATATACAAAAAAATAAGAGAAATATACAGAATTCTATAACTAAATCATTTTATAGTATGGTACTTGATCATTGATCAATTCCAAATGCCAAAGATAAATATTAAATGCCAATTGATAGTGGAAAAATATTTGAATAATCATATATGTACCCAGCAGGTACCCACAGATGTACCTGTACCAGTTGCGTACCCGAACCTGGTACGGGGCCTGTGGGTACGAACCCAGTAACTTAGATATTCTGCCATCTTGGCCTTACATTATTGCAGGCATATGGCTTCCAAATGCTGGCTCTTTTCAAAGAAGAAACTGTAGTTGATAATATTATAATTGTTTGCTATTTTTCTTTTGCAATTTTATATTTCTTAGAGGTTTTTGTCTGCCTGGATTCTGAACACAATGAGTTTGTATCATAAACTCTATGCCTTTGGGTTTACTAAAAGGTAATGCATTTGCAACTAGGGCAAATACTTTCAACCCTTGAGAAAATGTTAATGAGATATTCCATTCCTTTTTTGGCAATTAGTGATTACATTTGGGATATTAGTTAAAAAACTGCCTGTCATAATGAAGATGTAAAATCTTTGAATACCTGTGCCACATGGTAACTCGGGAATCTTCATGCACAATCATCATTTGACATGAATCCCATACATCTTCAACTTGATGAACACAAGTGACTATATGTAGTTCCCCGCTTGGATAAATTGGATCAGATCAATTGACAAATAGTTATCTGCTTCCTTGATCAGATTATCCCTGGATGATAAGCATGCATTGGGAGAACCGTTCGAGAAGCTATATTGCCATAGCAAATCTTCAACATTTGGTCCCTGTGCCAGCCAAGTCACCTAGAATGCCAATGGCTGCCATTATCGCATTTTCATCTATGTGGAAGCCAAGTCATCTAGAATCCCATCTGTAGTCTGTCATGTTCTCACTGCCCTTTTCTTGAGAAATTCACTTGAGGAATTATTTACTATGACATGCATAATGTATTAGCAACTCAGCTATAGGTGAAATTTTTGAAATCTTGATATTGCTTTAAGAATTTAGCTATGCAATCGATTAGCATTTTCAATTGTTGCTTTCTCAGCATTTACTGGCTCTAAAAACTCTGGCATACCCTAAGGCCTAAAGCATAGGTTAGAATCTAGATACTTGTATCTTTCAAACATTGTCATGCACCCACAAAAATAAGAAATCATTTAATTTAAGGGAAATAATAATCATTAAATTAAAATAAAGAAAACAGTTCAAGACAGCAATTTCCTAAAATAAAAGAATCAAAGATAATTAGAATGTAGATAAGGCACAAGAGTTTTGACTCTTTCAAAAGGGCAAAATAATAAAAGGCATGACTCCTCCCTTAACGGCCCGTTTGGCGCATATGGAATTAACTTATCCAGAATAGGCCTATTTTAGAATAAGGACCTTATTCTCGGATTAATTAATTCTCAAAACGAAAGTTGAAATAATCTATTCTGCGTTTGGATCCCATAATGTGAAATTGGAATAAGAATTTTTTTTAATTTTTTTAATTTTTGAACTTATCATTTTTGTTGTTGGGTTTTTAATTAAAATATATATGTATTTTAACTTATATATTTTTAAATTAAAATATGTATTATTATCTTAAAAAAATAAGATTATAAAAAGATATGTAAAAAAAAATTATTAAAAAAAAAAATTATAAATTTTTTTTATAAAAAAATTAAATTATAAAAAAAAATTGTAAAAAAAAAAAGATTATAAAAAAAGAAGATTATAATTTCCCTAATGAAAAGATATAAAAGGGACAAGGATTCATTTGAAATGGGCATCCAGAAAGGGATCAATATGGAATGGAATTGGAAGCTTATCTTTTCTTTTAATCCATAAGGATCAATATTTAAGAAGAGAGAATAAGACATTCAATCAATCTGAATAAGAGATAGATATTTGAATATATGCAGCAAATCAGACTGCTATAAGGCAAACAATAGACTTATATACTGATATAATGCATAATGGTTTGGCTGACTAGGATTGCCATCTCATTTGTTATGAAGTAGAATACTAGTATACTCTAGCTATTCCTTAATCACTCGCTATAGCCCCTTAAGAGGATAGGTTGGTGTTGTGCAGGGAGAGGCAGAGTAAATCCTCAGAAGGTAGGTGAATCCCAAGATGGGATATGGACGGGCCCTGAAGCCTTGAGGGAGCCTACTTGTAAATTGGTGTCCATGCATCCTATGACAAGTAAATCCCCATCCTCCTTAAGGTTGATGTTTAGGAGAGAGTTAAGGAATCAGGGCTTAAGTATGTTAATTGTCAAATATATTATGAATCATTAATCCAATTTAAATGCATAGTGATGCATGTTAATCATTAGGAATTGACAGCCTCTTGGTAGGGTAAAGATGAATCAATGAATCATCCCAGTCAATGGAACAAAATGAGAGGAGAACTCTAGACCCTACAAAATATGAATAACATAATCAATACTCCTTGACCCAATCAAACTAATGGGAGGGATGCCAATTCAAATCACTCAGAAAATAACAATAGAACTTTTGAAATGTTGTAGTTGATGTCAAGATGATATGAGGGTCCAACAAATAAGGCTTGTGAGGAAAAGAAAGGTTGGACAAAAATGTCAATCAATAGGAAAGAAATAATTGTTGGTATCAAGTTGGATATGCAAACTTTAAATGTAATCATATCCTATCATCATATTGGATGCAAATACAAGATATATTCGACACATGATTGTGCATATACATATTGCAGGTGTGATAGTAACGAGGGCATAATATTGATACAAAAGATTGCATAAAGGTACGAAGGCCAACACAAATCTTCGTTCAGATCCAAGATAGATCACATCATCTTTCAAGGCAAATTGCCTCATCTTTCAAGGCAAGTTTATGCAAGTCTACAATGATGGTTGAGTTCCCTTCATAATGGTTCAAGGTATGTGACTTGATTAGAATCAAAGGTTTCCTTAAGTGAGTTTGTAATGCATTTCCAATCTTGTCCATAAGCCTAGTTTGAGGATATTGTAGGGAGACCTTTCTTGGTTGTGAGAAGTTCCTTGATTTCTTGTTTGATTTATGCACAAGTCTATGTCACTCATAAAAATAAATTGATGAGTAACTGCTATGTATTATAGTCATAGTTTCTTTTTTATTATTAAGCATCAGAGAGCAGTGATGTAAAGACAATGAAATAGTGATGAGCAAGCAAGAATAACAAATTCATGAGTCGACATATTTTGATAAAGCCAACTTTTAAGATAGCGCTTTATATTTTAAGTCAAAGACAACGATTCATAAATGAAGATTAGCGGTGATTGAATTATAAGCGACTTCCTTAATACACAACAGCGATAAACACAGATGAAGATTATATTGCACAACGTGATTATGATTAAGTTGTTTATTATAAACAATAAATAGTTAAGGCAGTGAACTTCTATATAGGAGATGTTACTTTTCTTGAAGATGGTGCAACTTATTCCTTGAAAGGTGCGACTTGTAATGAATGAATGAATGAAGAATTTTAATGATGTCCACGAGACCATCAGTCTAAGGGACCACAAGAGCACAACCCTAAACTAACTCCATAGTCTTTTCCATAGTCGCTCTCTTACTGTGAACCTTGACGATCAAACTAGCCGTCTGCGTGATCTTATCCTCTTCAAATAAACTGCACATGCTGCCATCTTTCAGGATGTCCCTGTACTGAACCCAAATGTCATCATAATGCGATAATAAAGATATGTTAATATTCTGATTTTACCTTAAGTAAGGGGGGTGCTCTTATGTAAAAAAAAAGCAATTTTGGTTTGCAAGAAATGATAGTAATATTATAGACAGCAACAACTATCTTTTGAAGACTGGCAAGTTTAAATTATAAAGAATAGCAAGTTGGCACTCTGTTTATTAAAGACAAGCAGCTATTACAAAGTAATATGGACTGTGATGAAACAAATATATACAACAATAATAAAGGGTAAGATAGCAATGGAATGAATGAATGAATGATTTTAATGACGCCCATGCGACCAAACAACCTAAGGGACCACTGGATCACAGCCGTAAGCTAACTCCAAATACTTTAAAAGAAAAAGCGATATGATTTGTAAAGAAAGAAATATAATTAATTTCATAACTAAAAACGTCAATTAATAAGTTAAAGGATATGTCCTTTAAAATTTAAATGAAGTATCCATTCAAAAGGATATATATGACTGTTTGAGATTTGAAGATATAAATAAAGATTAAAATGAGAATTAAAAAAGGTGTGAGTAGAATAAGAGAGTATGCAAGTTATAGAAGATATATTCAGATCTACTACAACAAAGAAGAAACAAAGATGATAGCTCATTTGTGAAAGGTTGCCTCTCTTGGTAAAGAGAGGAGAGATGTTGAAGTAATACATAAGAAGATGGATGAGAAGTGTGTAAGTGCCTCAATATAATATCTTATGCAGATTTGAGTAAAGGAGTCTAGCAGATTTGTAAGAAGGGTATTTGCAGAGTTAAAAAATGATTGCATTGAATTTGAGAGATAGGATTTGTATATAAAAACTGAGCAAGTATTGGGCCCACCAAAGTGGTTCCTTGCAGACACAAATTGATGCAAAAGAGAATTAATTTTTGGATTGATTTTCTTTCTTCTTCTTGAGGATGAGAGAAAACTTGTCTTAAACTACAAACCTCACAAATTTCCAATGCCTCGTTTGAGTTGTCAACTTGTGATACCATTAGAGTAGTGCAACAAAAGATAGATTATAGATAGATCTCTATGATCATTCAATCATTGCTTGAGGACAAGCAATTTTGGAGAGGGGAGGACTGTCATGTACCCACAAATATAAGAAATCATTTAATTTAACGGAATTAACTATCATTAAACTAAAATAAAAAATTATAGTTCAAGACAACAATTTCCTAAAATAAAAGATAATTAGAATGTAGTTAAGGCTCAAGAGTTGTAACTCTTTGAAAAGGGCAAATGAATGAAAATGCATAACTCCTCCCTCAACTGAGAAGATATAAAAGGGACAAGGATTCATTTGAAATGGGCATCTAGAAAGGGATTGATATGGAATGAAATTGGAAACTTATCTTTTCTTTTAATCCACAAGGATCAATATTTAAGAAGAAAGAATAAAACATTCAATTAATCAAGATTCATAGGTATTTGCATGTAAGCAACACATATGACTAGTATAAGGCAAATAGTAGACTATAAACTAATATATTGCAGAATGATTTGGTTGACTTTGATTGGTATCTCATTTGTTAGGAAGTAGAATACTACAAATTGCTTAATAACTTGCTATAGCCCCCTAAGATGATAGGTTGTTGTTGTGTAGGGAGAGGTGGAGTAAATCCTCACAAGGTAGGTGAATCCCAAGTTGGGATACGGACAAGGTCTTGAAGCCTCGAGGGAGCCTACTTGTAGATTGGTGTCCAAGTGCCCTATGACAAGTAAATTCCCATTCTCCTTAGGGGTGATGTTGTTGGATTAACAATGGAAAGATAAGTACTGAGAGGGGAGGGGTGAATCAATACTCCAAAAACTTTTATCAACTTATTCTGAACATTTATCGAATTATAAACTTTTGCATACATCACCATAAAACATAGAAATTAAAACATAATCCATAACTCATAACACCATAATTTTTGGTCTCGCAGAAACCCTTTGTCAGAGGGAAAAAATGTAGTAGGGATGGTACCCACAATCCTTCACTACTGTAGTAAAAAGGTTTGCTCAGTTAGAGCTACAAAATTTAGCTATCTCTGATAGTTTACCCTGTTAGGAGTACAAAAACTTATTTTGTCTACCTTGCTAAAAGATTTTACAACTCTAATCTAAGAGATGTACCCTGTTAAAGGATTTACAAATTAAGCCCTAGTAGGGCCTACCCGGTTAAGGGATTTAACGATTCTGATTACACTATAAACCAATACTAAAAATGTCTGTAATGATGAATCGACAAATGCTTGTTAGACTCAATATGCTCAATATCATATTACCCCATTCTGCATTTCAATCACAAATCAATATATGTACTCGGTAGCTTCAACTTTGATTCATATTCACAATTATGCTCTAACTGTTTTGTTACTCAGTAGCTTCTCCGCTCTTCATCACCTTCACATTCTTCTCTATCTGATCATTACCCGCTTTATGTAATTTCTCTTCTCTGCTCTCTTTGATCTTCATACACTGATCCTTTTATACTCGATCTAGAAGCGGTGGAAATGTTTTGGATTCTTCTTCTTAAACGATACTAGCATTGGTTAGATCTCCAATGTATATATTCCACTTAATTTCCATTGGTGGATCTTACCTTGTAATCATGTGCAATCATCTTGTTTATATCTCCAATGATTTACCAAACAATCTTCTTGGAATTTGTAAAACATTTTATGCTCGGTGTCCAGATTCAATGTATTTATTAAATTCTGTTATGTCGGCCTGTGTTATTCGGTAACACATTTTATTCTTACTCGGTAACATGTATACTCGGCTCGGTAACTAACTTGCTCTTCGACTCGGTAACTGCTATGACTCAGAAACTATTCGATGCCTGTCTTGCTTTGCTCGATGCTTGTCTCCTATTTACCTTTACCAAAACTATCTTTTCCTTTACCAACTGACTTATTTGCTTTACCGACTGAGTCCTATGACTCTTTCATTCACTGACTAACTTTGACAATCAATATGACTTTAACAAAACTAATGGCAACAAAATAACTCTTTAGGGGTATCAATCTCCCCCTTTGGCATTAGTTTGGCATCTTTGTTAAAAACTTCAATGTCATCAAAATTGTGTCCTTATCAAAATTTGACCATGTATAAACTCATAAACTCTCGATATAACTCTATAACTCTTATAACTCTTCATAACCCCCCCTGTGGCAATACTTCTTATATACATATCTCCTTATGATTATATCCCCCTTATATACATATATCTATCCCCCTTTTTTGACAAATATGCCAAAAACAAAATTACTTGGATCCGGTGGTGGAATCTTATAAAAAATATATTGATATCTCTTCTTGGCATCTCCCAGGGATGACTCCCATGATTCCTTCAGTGTTTGAAACACCTCAATTTCTTCACCAATGTCAGTCGCTAATCCAATCATGCTATCCATAGCACTGATGTCAGGGGTATTCACTAATCCTTTTGCCTTGTGAATATGCTTCTGCAGTGATTCAATTTGGGGTATCAAAATTGTTTGCAACTCAAGAAGTTCCATTCTGATCTTATTCTCTTCTTTTCTTAACTCATGTTGCACTCCCATTAAGTGTTTCAGCCTTTGATAGTAGACTTGAAATGTTCCAAGCTCGGTTGTGACCTTTGTCAGCTGCTCGGTCAACTCTTTTTCAACAGATTCATCTTTCTTCTTGATATCCTTAGTAAAGTTTGAAATTAAACATATCCTTTGAAATAATGAAAGAATATTTTCAACTCATTTTCTAATTCTGCAACCAATTCAAAAAGTGATACCTTATCCAATGCAATAGATTGAAGTAAATATTCAATTATCTTGTTCTCCATGTTCTTTCTGTGCACTTGCATTAGATACTCGGTGGCCTCTGTACTAGGTTCTTTCTCTTGTTTTACCAATTCTTCCAATTGATTTAATAGAATACCCTTCTCATTTATAGTAGCATCAAGAACAATTTCCCGCAGTATATCCTTTACACTCTCTAGCACATCTGTCTTTTGTTTCCTGGCTAGCATTTTATCTTAGGCTGCTTTCATTTTAAGTAGGTTTCCGAATTCAGATAGCTCTTTAGGGCTTAGGGAGGAGATATCTACCTTTGGAATTACTATCAGTTGGCTTAAGTCAATTTTTGCTTTCTCATGCTTTCTTTTCTTGGAATTTTTCTTCTCAACTTGTACACTTTCTCTAGTAGAAAACTTAGGGGAACGTGATGCCTCAATTGCATTAGATGTAGTAGTTGTAGTTGTATCCTCAACTCTTTCATCTCTTTCTTCTTTTTTCTTTTCTTCCTATTTCTCCTCTTTCTTCTCTTCATGCTTTTCTTCTTTCTTTGCTTGTTCCTTCTCTTGCTCTTGTTTGTCTACATTTTGCTGTTGTCCCGTGGTCTCGGTAGAGGTGACCGACTGTGTATTCTGATATGTAGTAGTCTTGGTCTCTTTGTTGTCCTCGGTTTCCTTTTGTTTGGTCTCCTTTACCTATTCGGTGGACTTCTCCTCTACATCAGTAGGGATTTCTTTAGTAGCCTCTAAGATAACTTCATTAATCTCAGGAAAATCAATTACTTGTTCAATAATTGGATCATCATCCATCAATTTTGCCTTAGTTGTATCATCAATGTCCTTGTTCTCGGTTACCATGACATCTTCATCATGTGTTATTTCTTTTGCTGGGTCCTTTTAAGTGATATTCTTAATATTCTTAATGACCATTTCATCTTTTTCTAGGGTCAAGTTAATAGGATCTGACTTACCTTGATTTGCCTCAGTCTTAGTTGATTGCTTAGGAAAGAAAATCTGATTTGCCTCAGTCTCGGTTGACTGCTTAGGAAAGAAAATCTTTCTCCATATATCATCGGTATCCTTTTGCATTACTTCTAGTTCACTGACCATGATCTTTAATGCTCTGTTCTTTACTAGAAATCTCTTTGAGTACTCCTTCAATGCTTCTTTAATCTCTTGCACCGACAACTCAGGTACAGTAATAGCTAAGGATCTTTCCCTCATTTTCTTTTTAGAAGTCAACATACTTCCATCTAGCATCAATTTTCTTGTATAGCTCATCTGGTATTCAGTTGACAACTTCAATCGGAATAGTTCCTGACTCCTCAATCTTTTCTTTTTCTTCATCACTCCTCATTTCATACTTTTCATATTTGATTCCTGCAAAACCTCCATAATTCTTGAGACTTTCAAAAAATTCATCTAAGTTTTTAGGTTGAGGGATGAATTTGCACAACTTTAAATTTACTTATATCTTTTGATTCTGTCTCACTATCTTCTTGTAGCTTCAACTTTCTCCTTGGTTTGCCAAATATTTTCTTTTCCCTCATATATGTCTTAGGCTTCGGTTGCTCTACTTCAAATTTCTTCTTCTCCCTCGGTGTAGTAGACCTTGTCAATGGTCTTGATCCCTTAGGGCTAGGTGTCTCCTTTTTCACTCTTGATTTATTTCCCTTGGTCTTAGATGGACCAGCCTCATCTTCATCAATAGTAACACCCAAATTTTCTGACAAATTACTTATCATTCTACTTGTTTTTCACCTCTTCATATGTTCCATACCGATTAGCTCTCTTATCAATAGGTTTAGCTAATAAAGCTTCAATCTACTGTGATGCAGTGTCTATGTCAATTTTGTATCCCATTGCCTATAGCCAGATAGTCCTTGGCTCCACAGCTTTCACATGCAAGTGTTGGTATCCACTTCAAAACAAATAGTGTCTCGGTGATCTTCCACTAACTGAGGTGGAATTCTGAATTTCTTGTGCATTCTGGTTTGAAACTTAATGAAATAGTCATAAATTACAATATCAAAATTGTCTCCTAGACTTTGATTGAATTCATTTATCTGATATATAATCGGTTTCTTCACACTCCATACTACATTACCGATTGATGGGAAGAAGTTTTGAAAGTAAAAGAATATACATACCAACAGTGACTCGAACTTCAAAGTGTTGGTCTTTGCTTTTCGAATGGTGTTCATATATTTATCAAATTGTTTCAGCAGGATCTCACATAGATCAATCTTCATGTCCTTCTTGACTATCTTATATGCAATGTCCACTGCTCCACATGGTACACTATCCACCCAAGATGACTGGAGATTCAGTAGGATATAACATTACATGCAAATCTCAATTTAGGATCTTCAACAGTTGATAATTTGAGACCTCTTCCATCCCATTTAGCGTGTGTCAACTCACACAACTTGTTCTTGTTGGTTTTCTTGTTAGCCTTCGGTCTGTCATCGAATGGATATCCAATCACAATATGTAGAACATCTTTTGTGATCTTGATTGGTGCATCGAGCCACATAAATTGATCATGAACTCAGCTCAATACAATTCTCATCCACTCTAACTTGAATATAGTCAGTACATGCAGGGCATGCACTAAACCCTTAGTCTCCAATGGATATGTTCATCCTTGAACTTCCCATTCACACACAGATTCTGGAATGATGTGTTGATATCCGTTTGACAAATTTCCTCAATCTTACAGTGAATGAAGGCACAAATGTCTTCAATCAAAATTACTCTCGGAGGAATTGAGGATAAAACTCCCATCTTGTCAGGTTCAACGACTTTAGTTGGAGGTAGCTTATACTTAGGATTGACATGATCAACCTTCTCGATGACAACAAGCTTTTGAACTTTAAGTGCCATCAATTCTTAGATATAAACGCTTGATTGAGATAGGGTTTCATTTGAAAATCAACTCGGTCATGCTTTCACAACTCGGGAAAACACTAGAAATCACTTGAATATCCTTGATAATGCTTAGATATGTTCAGTTAATCACTCGAATGCTCTCGAAAAACTCATCTCTACAATGTGCTCAAATGCTCTTGAAAATGTAAGGTAAAAATGAAATAGCAAAGTGGTCTATTTATACTTTTTCCTTGTTTAGGGTTTCCAATAGTTATAATTTTAGCATTTAATGATGTCACCGACTCCCTTTTCACCAATTACCAAATTACACTTCCTTTCACCGAATGAAATAAAATAACAAAATTTTACCGATCAAACATGAAATGTTAATTCACAAGATATATCCAAATGCATCTTAATATGCTTATATGGATCTTTGCACAAATGTTAGGAACCGATTAAGATTGAATTTTAGCTCACAATTCCTACACATACCTTTGACCGATTAGGTGAAGATATGTGCACTCGATCCAGAGGATGAGGTGCCATCGATTGTTCTAAGTGCAATTCCATCATCTAGAGACTTTCTTCTACATATTTTATTCATCTGATCTCTTATCTCTTCAACATTTACTTGAACAGTTTTATTTGTCTCTTCCTCGATTGGAGCTTTGCCTCGGTACCTACAGTCTTTGACTAGATGACCGACCTTATGATAGTGAAAATATGCCATTCCAGGATTTCTCCATGACCTTCTATTGTTTCTACCATGCATCAAAATGCAATTTGCTGCTGTGTCCAAATCTCCCACATGCTGTACATGAAATTCTTGTATTGTAGTCCCATGGTATTGTTGAACCTTGTCAGTTGTTTGCAGTATTCTATCGGTTAGGTACCCATTTGACATTCTTTCTTTGTGACCTACAATCTTCAGACTTATGACCATATCTATTGCAAGTATTGCAGTAAGCATTGAATTTTGGCCTCCTTGTATTGTTAACAATCCTTGATCTACATTCAAATGCTTTATGACCATACTTATTGCAATTGTAACAATATCCATCAAATTTATGAATGCTCAGTGGTTTACTCTTTTGCTCCTACAGACATTGGCTGTATGACCAAGTTTTTCATAATGATAACAAGTAGGCTTCTTTGTCTTCGGTGGGGTAGCAATATCTCAGTTGGCTACTTGATTTGAGGACTCTCCCTTCTCAGTAGTGTTGTTTTCAGTAAACCCAAGTCCAGTTGTATCTCTCGGTTGTCTTTGACCTCTAAGTTGTTCATCTAATATTCTTAATGTTTCTTCATTCCTTTTCAATACTTCATTTGCATTCTTTTCAGATTTTAGTTCATTCTTCAGATGTTCACTTTCTGATCTCAGTCTAACAATCTCTTCAACTTTCCTTGCAATCTCCTGATTAACATCGATTAACTGATCTGTCATATTATAGTGATTTTGTGTCAACTTCTGTATCTCCACATCTTTCTCATTCAATCTTGTACTCATTTGCCTTCTCTCATCTTCTATCATTCTCTTATCATCTTCAACTTTTCTCTTTTGTTCCAGGACTTCACACATTCTTATCGATTGAGCTTCTTATTCCCTCTTCAATGATTTTACCTGATCAATTAGGATTTTGTTCTTTTCAATCAGGCTTGATATGGCAACTTCAGATTCATCAGACAAACTTCTCTCTCATTGTTCTTCAAGTTCTTCAACCTGATCTTGAGAATCTTTCAATTGATGGGCTAACTCCTTTCTCTTGTTAAGTGAATGCTTCAACTTTCTTCTTAGTTCATCAATCTGATCATTTGCAAATTTTAGTTCCATGTTCATATTGTCAATCACCTTTTCATACCCATAGCTTTCCATTTCTTCAGTTCCTTCCTCTCAACTGGTGTTAAACTTCTGAATAAGAGACTTTAACTCTGATACCAATTGTTGGATTAACAATGGAAAGTTAAGTATTGAGAGGTGATGGGTGAATCAACACTCCAAAAACTTTTATCAACTTATTCTGAACATTTACTGAATTATAAACTTTGCATACATCACCATAAACATAAAAATTAAAACATAATCCATAACTCATAACACCATAATTTTTGGTCTCGCAGAAACCCTTGGTCAGAGGGAAAAACTACGGTGGGGATGGTAGCCACAATCCTTCACTACTGTAGTAAAAACATTTGCTCGGTTATAGCTACAAAATTTAGCTATTTCTGATAGCTTACCATGTTAAGAGTATTTACCTTGTTAGGAGTACAAAGACTTATTCAGTCTACCTTGCTAAAGGATTTTACAACTCTAATCTAAAAGATGTACCTTGTTAAAGGATTTACAAATTAAGACCTATTAGGGCCTACTCGGTTAAGGGATTTTACAATTCTGATTACACTATAAACTAGTACTAAAAATGTCTGTAATGATGCATCAACAAATGCTTGTTAGACTCAATATGCTCAATATCATATTAGCTCACTTTGCATTTCAATAACAAATCAATATCTGTACTCGGTAACTTCACCTCTGTCTCACATTCATAGTTCTGCTCTAACTGTTCTGTTACTTGGTAGCTTCTCTGCTCTTCATCACCTTCACATTCTTCTTTGTTTGATCATTACCTGCTCTTTATAATTTTTCTTTCCTATTCTCTCTCTCTGATCTTTATACATTGATCTTTTTATACTCGATCTAGAAGCGGTGGAAATGTTCTAGATTCTTCTTTTTAAATGGTACTAGCATTGGTTACATCTCCAATGTATATATTCTATTTAATTTCTATTGGTGGATCTTACCTTGTAATCACGTGAAATCATTTTGTTTATAGCTCCAATGATTTACCAAATGATCTTCTTGGAATTTGTAAAACGTTTTATGCTCGGTGTCTAGATTCAATGTATCTATTAAATTTTGTTATGTTGGCCTGTGTTACTTGGTAGCATGTTTTATTCTTACTCGGTAACATGTATACTCAGCTCAGTAACTAACTTTCTCTTCGACTCGGTAATTGTTTAGTGCCTGCCTTGATTTTCTTGGTGTGTGTCTCCTATTTCCCTTTACTGAAACTATCTTTTGCTTTACCGACTAAGTCCTATGACTCCTTCATTCATCGTTTAACTTTGACAATCAATATGACTTTAAAAAAACTAATTAATTTGATTTAAATGCATAGTGATCCATGTTAATCATTGGAATTGATAGTCTCTTAGTAGGGAACATTACATAGACTACAAAAATTGCCATTACCAAACACAATCCAAACCCTAGTTGGGAATTTTAGGGTAAATCGAGTAAAGCCCCAATAGGAGACATTGCAAACAAGAGAATATTGGAGGCTTTGTGGATTGGTTAAATAATTGGCCTGGAAATTATTAAGAAGCTCTTGTGTTGGTATCACATAAGTCAAGATCTCGCCTTTGTGTACCTTATAAAATTTGTAGTTCTTCAAAGTTTAAGAGAAACATTTGCAAATATTGGTAGAAGTCGCACATACTTCTCAAGTTTCACACATATTAGATATTCAAGAGTTGTTGTTGCAAGCATTGGTTCATAATGAATGGTGCCATTTCTAACCCCTATTAAGAAAATGTTTTTCTTTTCATCAAAATAATATATATGGTGGAATCATAAAGTGATCATTTGCTTGTAATTCACTTATTTTTTGGCCAATCAACATTGGAGCTGCATATCCAACATAAAGTGTAACAAAGAAAACACCTAAATAGATTGCTAGATACATCTCTTAAGTCATTACCCAAATTAATAGACATAAATGCCCACTAGCATAGAGCGGGGCAAAACCAACCCAACTCCTTATTGTATGGAAAGTTGGAAATCCAACACTAGAACAAAAGAACATGTAGTACTTCATAATTGAAATATATAATTAGCAACTACATAGAGGAGCCATTTTCCAATCCGCAAACACTTAGCATAAGTTTCGTTCTCAGAAACATCAACCACCTCAAACAAGGGTGAAAATGCCCTAGAAGTTGACATTGTCCTATGCACCTTCAAAAGTTAATGACATCATAAACCTACTTTCTTAAAATATGATAGAAATCCAATCTTGTTGCACCCTTAGCTTATCCACTTCTTCATACAACCATGAAATGGTAGCTTCTTTTTGAATGCTTGTGGGTTGATGCAATTTTCTGATTGAAAGAAACCTTGAACTTTATCTTGCATGAAAAGGTTATCACCCTCTGCATTCATCTAATTTTAATCCTTAACTAGGATCTCCAAATAGCAAGCTGTTACGTCCTCATTCACAACTACCTTGGACTATTTCTCTTTAAACTAAATGAAAATCATAGCACATGGTCAAAAACATGCTATATCCACTAAGCCATCTTCCCCCCAAAATGCCTTCAGTAGCTGTAAATGTACAATCTCACAATAGAATATCATCTTTAGGCAGTGTGTTGAGATTGGCTATTTTATAAGAAACAACAAGCCCTTGTTTGCCATAGGACGCTTGCATGTAATAACCACGCTAACCCAAAGAAATACTTGCAACCCCAAACAATTGTTGCTTAGACCAACAAATACAAGAGAGACTTGTGGTCATTATTAGCCTACACGTCTTCGTCCTCCTTGCATGAAATGCTATGTACTTTGAGCCTCCAACCAACATATAATGCTATCACTTTCCATAACTATGTACAAATACCTTTAAACTTAGGGTGGTTGTCTCTTCCTAGTTAATGCAATAGGATTATCCTAATATTTTACATCTATTGTCAACCAACATGAAGTCTTGAAGCAATGCCCCTTGGTTAGACCTAAAGTCAGCTAGAATATTTTGAACTCTATGGTAATGTGAGATCTTGAAGAGAAGAATTGCATACTCGACTATTGCACCTCTTCTAAAATTGTGTTTATATAATAATTAGGATAATGACCTAGTATTGCATTTGTATGATGATTCTCTTCAATTTCTCTCTCCCAAAAGCTAGTTGCATAAGTAGGTTATAGAGCATAATATCCTGGCCAAAATAACCTTGAACACAATAACCCAAGGACAAAAATATCCCAGGGTCATAATAACCCAAGCCAAAATAACCCACGAACAAAATATCCCATACAATAACATCAAAACATGTTAATTAATAATAATATAATTTTCCAAAGAGCGGTATAATATAAATATCATATAAGGTCGATGTCCGTGCATAAATACTCAAATAAGATTATAGAAGTCAACCAAAAGAATATGTCAGCATGCCGATGAAGTCTTTGCATTTGAGATTAAGAAACTTGTTGCATTAGCTTTTGTGCCTCAGATAGATGTAATTGATGCATTTGAAACACTTATACAATCTCCTTATTATACAGAACACAAGGACAATTTGCAAGACATAATTGATTATTTGGAAGACACATGGATTGATATACTAACCAAAAGAGGCAATAGATGATCACCCAAGTTTCCAATCACAATGTAGAATTGCTATTCAACTATTCAATATGATCTTCCCAAAACCAATAATACTATTGAGGGATGGCATATAGGATTTAGTGAATTGCTTCAAGCATTGCATAGGTCAGTCTGGAAATTCATCAAAGCAGTGAAAAAAGAATAGGGTCTCTGAGAGAATAAAATAGAGAAATATATGATTGGATACATTGGGCAACCAAACAAGAAAAAATATTGTGGACTCAAAGAAAGACTAAAAAGACTAGTTGATGGGTATGAAAACCGTAACATTTTAGACTATATAAGAGATGTAGCTCATAATTTGGCACTGTAATTGATAATTTGAGTAATAAAGTTGTTCAACGACGCACATGTAATTTGTAAATTTTGTTTTCCTTTGGCATATTACTTATATATTTACTATTAATATTAATACAAATAGTAATGATATTATTGTATGAGATATTTTGTCCATGGGTTTATTTTGACCATGGGTTATTTTATACTTGGGTTATTATGACTTTGGGACATTTTGCCCTTGGGTTATTGTGGCCAGGTTATTAATTCCAGGGTTATTGTGTCTGGCTACCACATAAGTAGCATTATGACCAACTAATGAAGTCGCTCTTTCTACATTGTTGTTTGTTATCTTTGCCAATAAATTTGAAACACATAGCAAAAAACCTCCACTATAATGATAAAGCGCATAAGTACTCCTTGCTTTGCCTCCTCAAGCCTAGTAGATCATCTTCCTTCTAATGTAAGAGGAGATAGACCCATGGTTTCTAGTTTTCTCATACAAGCTAGTGAACACTGTTTCCTTCATTGCATTTACAATCTTGTTTTGCAAGCTATAGGACCCACAACATGCATGCATAGAAAATCCAAAATAAACTACAACTCTACAAACCTTTGTACATTTGGTCTTGAACCTTCAAATGCAAAACAATCCTTTTTTCCTTGTATTAAGCTCTCATGGACACCTTGGTAGCTTTCCTCCATCCTCCTTCCTTCAACCTTGATTTTCTTCATATCTAGCCACCTAGGCATGGTTTTTCATCTTGTTGTAATATCTGATCTCACTAACTAATTTCTCACCATTTTTGGCTATGAGATTTCCCATATTCCCTCTAGTTTCCTTTTGTATGAAAAGATTTTTAACTTATTTTTAGAACCTTCTTTTTTTTTACCAATCCAACAATTCCCTCTTCTAAGCATCAAGGTTCCACTCTAGCTCAAACTAGTAGATATAAAAAAGACTAAATAGGAGTTACATCAAGAAATTAATATGCCTCCCTAGCTTGGCATGCATTTTTCATGTTGAAGAACAAAATTTTAACATTACAACTTGCAAATAAATAGCTCTAATTTCTCGCAACATCAACATAATTAATTAAACTTTAGAGTTGGGAGAATAGTTGAGAGGATTGAATAAATCAAAATCACAAGACACATGAAATATTAAAAAAAACAATTTTTTTGGTTGTGCAGGATTGCTCATGAACCCAAATGTTCCTACATCACTAATTTTATAAGATAGATTACCATTCCTACTATTATTATCTCTCTTAAATTTGAAATTTTTTTATCCATCATTTATAATATCTAAGTAGTCTACCCTTCATGAGGGCATTACTAATAGATTTGCAACACTTTGTTGGCCTTATTCTTACTAATGAATGTCACCTAAACAACATTTGGAAAATAAGTTTTTTAATCTAGAGTTGTATTATTTACAATTGGTTTCAATAGGAGCTGAAATGAGTGTCTTTTGATTGGCCAATGTTGCAATGTTATCTTGAATTTGTCAATTAATACCATTACCACTATCACATATTAACACTCTTCACTATGGTAACAATTATGTACTTATAGAAAAATAATTATGGTAACTATCACATATTAACACTCTTCACTATGGTAACAATTATGTACTCTCATGTCTCTAATTTATAGAAAAATGGGAGAGGAATACCGCTAATGGTTTTCCAAAATAATGTACCATTAAAATATTGAAAAAATGTGAAAATTTGCCATGTTTGAAATGAGGAGGCTCTTTTGAGAATAATAAATGTAACTTTCAATGAACCATGCATAGCAAAAATAACCTTCATTATAATAATATACAACATTTTTGACTTGCAAGTCCTCCATAATGGCCTAAAACCCAAGGTAGGCATCCAAAATCATCACCTAATTCATATGAAACTCATCAACATTCAAAATAATCCATTATTTAATTCTTCTACACAAGTTAAGAGATTGCTAAAACTTTGTAATTGCTACTACAAACTCCACCTCCATGAATTCATATCAATTAATAAAAAGATTTTCAGTAAGTCTAAATTAGAAATTAATTTTCAATTATTTATATGTATCTAAGAATATTTTTCTGAAAGGAGAAATATGAATATTACTTAGAATTGGGAGGTAATTAACACCTTAATTACAGTATTATTTGACTTGACACTATACATTGCAAATGCATCTATAAGAAAAATGAATACAAATAACTACACATGTCAATAACCATGACTTTCCGAACTTATCCTTTATCATGAACTTTGTAAGTTAATTAGCATTCTTGTTTAGATTGGAGATCTTTTAAGATCTTATATTTTTTACCATTTCTTGCACAAAATCTATACATTAGTATACATAGTATGGTGGGGAACATCTCGTACTTTAAACCTTTGTTAGGCAATTGTGATCATAGGTTTGTGCCTATGCTAATCCAATGTGTTCATAAGTTTGAACCTCAATGTTTGATGTTGTTAGCATTTATGTCAAGTGAATTCATAATCATTTTGCATGTAATTGTAAAGGGACTTGTGAGTCTCTAAAGATGTCTTTGAAGAAGACAAAATTGAACTTTGTTATATGATTGGTTGTAGGAATTTCAATGCTTGAGAAGAGAATGAAGATATTCATGGTTGAGATTAGAAAATTCAAGGATGAGTGCACAAGAGAACTAAAAACAGAGATTAAAAAAAATATGGGAGGAAAAGAAATGGGTAAAGATTAAGAATCATTGTTCTTCTATTGATAATTTATACACAAATGAGGTTGTGTATGCAGGTAAAGAGGGCAGTGAGAAGATATGTGAAAACATGGATTTCTATAATCCACTGATGTGAAGATTATCTAAGAAGGAATATGTTGAAGAAGCCCACTCAATTAGTGCTGAAGGAAAGCAAGAAAGGAAGAGAAGCATAAAGAACAAATGGAGAAAGAATGAGGAAATTGTAGTAGTGCATAAGAGTCCTTTGGAGGACAAGAGATATTGCAAAGTGCAAATGATATATTAATGCAAGTTGCACACATAGAAAGAGAAGTTGTAGTAGCAAAGAAGCACAAACACACAAAAGTAAAAGGTAATTTTCTTAATATTTGTGAAAATGGGTTTGATGCTAATTTGCTTGCAAAATAATTTTATGATAAGCCATTAATATCTTATCACAAACAAACTATATAAGTTGTTAATAATCTATTGAATACAAGGTTGATAAGTATCAAATGATGATTTGAGTTATAGACAAGGATACTTAATTGATTAAATATCATATGGGGATGATCTTGATTCTTATAGAAAAATATGGTTTAGTATAATCTGCAAATCATGGCATACATGAGTTCAATTACGTTGCCCTTTTTGACCTTGGCATAATACATAGGGAAAAAAACATAGGTTTTTTTATTGATTGTTTTGACATTAATTATTAAAGGGTGGGAAATGAAATGTTGACTTCAAAAGGCATTTACATCATTGTTTGTCTTTGGTATCATAGACATTAAGGTTGAAGGCTTATTAGCTCATAGAGGAAAACTTTAGATATTATCATTACATGTAAATGACCTTGGTCGAAAGACATTGATTAAGTCATATACGTAAGGGTCTCTTTTTGAAAGGCATTATGATGGTTTTTGTTTCATTTTCAAAACCCTACTCATGAGAGCTAGGGAACGAGCACTTGCAGTTACAATAGTTGATTTTGGAGACCATTTTGAGTGTGGATAACGATAGTGGACTTGGAGCTGAAGGTATTAGGAATAGCAGCATGATGGTTATTCAAGCTGCTCACTTTGGAACTAGTAATAAGGTTTTGGTTTTGTATTTGGAATGGTTTTTATTTTCATTGTTTGGTGAATTTGTTATTAACATAGAAAAGTATGTTGTTCTATGCTTATCAACCTTTTAGTTTATTGTTTTTTTTGCATTTGAAAGAACACTCTTAATAGTTTGGTGGTTGTTTTGATTTTTTGTTCAGTTTAAGGACAATTACTTTATTATAACAATTTTTCTTCTCTATCTGATCTTTAGTTGATAATATAATTTGTTATAAAGGGAGGGTTTTCATTTTTTGAAAATTGAGTGTGGGATCTATGTGAAAAGAAAGAGGATTTTCATTTTTTTGGAGATATGGGAACTATGTGAAAGAAATATGGTTTTGATTTTTGAAGGAACACTTTGTAAGGGTTTGTTACAATAAAATCTTGAAGGAAATTCTAGAAGCACTTTGCATATTTTGTATAGACCTATATCTTTTAAGATTCATTATTTTATTGACAAGTGGTTGTATATGTTGTATCCTTCTGATATTTATGTTGAAAGCATGATTTGTATACTTCATGATGTTTTAAACCATTATGTTGTATACATTATGTGATTGCATTCAATCCTGAATCTCAAGGCTAATGAGATATTCAAGAAGGTGATATAATTTGGAACACATTATAAATTCTATCTATTTGATTTCAGTTTGTTACATTGATATGCCAATGCGACATTTTTGGTTTCTAGTAAAGCAATTTGCCATTTTCTAGTGAGGCTCTATAAACAATTATTTGATTTATAAGATATGCATTTTTCGAGTGGGTTTTCATCCCTACGAGGGTTTTTAGCTCATGAAAAATATTGTGTCATTTTATCTTGCATGAGCAATATCGATCTTTTTAAGTTGATCTTTCTCCATCATTTGTGTTTAAGTTTCAGTCTATAAGCATCTTTGGTTGAAAAGGAAGTTTGTATTATAGAACACTGATTCACCCCTCTCTCGGTGTTCTCTGTACACAAAAAAAAAACATTATCACACCTAAGTAAACAAAAAGATTTTGAGATATTTAAAGTTCCCTAGTTCTGAATACATACACTATTCATTTTTAGTTTTTTATAGGCGGTTACACTATTGCATTAACAAGGCGCAATGATGCTCCAGATGACATTGTAGAGTATTTTTTGCATGAATACCATTGAACATGGAAGGTCTCTATCTATACAATCAATTATCACATTTCAACTTGCATTACAGATTCTCTTTCTCATATTTGCTTCTTATAAGATTCAATTGTTGTATGTTTAGTTGCCTATGTTATTCATTCTCTCCTATATGCAACCAAACTCTTTAAAGTCATTATCCCTAGCAACCATATTTTCTACATCTTCTATTTCCTTGCGCATTTTAATTTAGGATATTAAATGGAATCATGAAATAATGTCAACATGGAATCATGGAATCTTTGGGTCTCAGACCAATCAAGATTATGAATAAAGCTTTATTGGCTAAGAAGTTATGGAGAATTTATGGAGAACCCAAGGATTGGAACACCATATGTAAACATAAATACCTTTTTGATACCCCTTCCATTGATCATTTTTTGTCTAGCTCTAAGAAAGTCAAAGGCTCTATTTTCTGGAGGAATATTAATGATTCTAGAAATCTTGCTAGCAAAGGTAAACATTGGAAACTGGGAAATGGCCTCAAAATTAGCTTCTGGAATGACCCATGGTTGTTTGAAAAACCTTTGAATTGCATTTTTGATAATCCTGAGGAGATTTTAAGATGCACTACTAGATTTGGTCCTAAAGTAAAAGATTACTAGATTAATAACTGCTGGGTGAAACTGGTTGTGATCAACCCTACTTTTCAAGCTATTGACAAAGCCCTTCTTGCTCAATTTTGCTCTGCCAACAAGGATGACTCTCTAATTTTGGGCCCCTCTACTAATGGTTCCTTTTCTGTGGCCTCTGCTAGCTATCTTCAGTATGAGATGCTAGAGGAAATCCCCTTCTGGGCGAAGGTTTGGAACAAAAATCTTACTCCCAAAATTGAGATTTTCTACTGGATCTTCATCCAAAACAAAGCTCTTACAATTGACAACCTCAAAAAGAGGGGATTCATCATGCCAAATAGATGTTGTCTCTGTTGTGATGCTGAGGAAGATACTAACCACCTTTTTTTACACTGTCCTTTTTCTCAGCAGGTGTGGTCTTTCTTTTTGCAGGATTGGGCCTTAAGTTGGATTTTTCCCTGCTCTATCCAGGAATTTTTCCAGTAGTGGTGTTGTCCTAACGCAAATGAAAGGGATAAAAAAATGTGGATGTTGGCTGCCCCTCATATTTCTTGGAGCATCTGGAAAGAACGTAACAACCATATCTTTCAGGAAAAATGCAGTACTCCTGCCCTGGTGTTCGAGAAAGCGAAGAGAGGAATGCTAGAAAATCTTCCGAAAGGAATCACCCAGCACAACCAAAATTGTAAGGATTCTGACATGAAGAATAATGATTGCGAGAAAAGTGTCTAGATTGCTCCCCCTATAGGATGGATTAAGATAAATTTTGACAGGGCTACCAAAGGCAATCCTGGTCCAACGAGTTGTGGTAGTATTATCAGGGATTGCAATGGAAATTTTATAGCTGCTAATGTAGTCCCTTTGGGAACTCAAAATAACCATATGGCGCAAGCAATGGGAGCCTAATTTGGCCTTCAAATTGCTAGCAGTCTCAATTTTGAGAATATATGGCTGGAAGGTGATTCCATGAACATTATGAACTGTCTTAAAGGAAACACAACTCCCTCGTGGACCATTGAGAATGTCATATCCAAGGTGAAAGAAATTATCGCCAATTGTACTAAAATCCACATATCTCATGTGTACCATGAAAATAATACCGTGGTGGACAACTTGGCAAATATTGGAGTGAAATCTAATGAGGTCATCATTTGGGACATCATGGCGGATCTCAAAGAGGATACTAAATAAAAAATTGATTATGATAAAATCACTCATAAGGAAGGCAAGATTTGAAATGATTATTGAGACTTGCCTGAGTGCTACGGAGTCTGGAAATAGTTATGGGAAAGTGTGGAACTGTGTACTTGGCATCATTATTATAGCTAGTTCCCACGCTTTCTGGGTTGCGATTTTCGTTCTTGCTTATATTTACAGGGAATGAAACTTTGATAAGCATTTTCATAATTATAAAAAGATCCCTCTATTTTTAAATCTCTTCACTATGGGTGGCGATTTAAAACATGAGGAACCTGACAATTGTACGAAGCTTAAGGGTGCCAACATGGCTATGGTTTGGCAGAAGTTGAAGAAAGGCGGGGTAACCCCTTTTCTGGAAAGGTTACATGGGTTTGACAAGGAGATTACTCAAAAATTCTTTGAGGGATGGAAAAATGATTCTATCTCTATGGAGGGTAGAACTGTGGAGCTCTCTGTGGATCTTATTGCTCAAGTCACTAGCATTCCCAATGTGGGCCAGAGGTTTTACAGAAATCACAAGATTTCGGATATGGCAACCAAAAAATTCTCTAAATCTAAAAAGGAGCAGTTAGATTTTGAGGAGGCTAGGACCAATGGTTATATTGATGTCTTCAAAATCAAGGAGATTTGGCGCAACATTCTGTAGGTGGTGATGGAGCACTTCACCCTAGATGGTCAATTTACTCGGGCTCACTCCCACAATTTTATGTTTCTCAACCATTTTAGGTACAAGGATACTATTAACATTCCCTACTACCTTCATAGTTCTCTTGTTAAAAGTCTCAATGAGCATAAGAATTTGCCTAAGAAATCTATTAGGCATGAGGGTTTGATTCTTCTGATAAATGAGTATATTAAGAATACTTTTCCTAACCCTAGCTCTACCCCTTCTTCAGGAAAGAACAAACAGAGTCCTATGATTCCCAAGTCTGGCTCTGCTAAACGAAAGGCTGAAGATAATATGGGCAGTAGCTCAAAGAAAATTTTCTCGGGGGAGATTGATGCCTGTGAATATTTTGAGGAGGACGAGACTGAGGACTCTGAAGAGGGTGAGACTGGAGAGAACAAAAATATGCAGAGCCCTAATAGGGATAAGGAGGAAACTAATGATTCTAATGACATCACCACCCTCCCATGGCGGTAAGGAGGAGATTAATAGTAAGGATTTTGATAAGGAAAATAAGAAGGTTATTGAGATTAAAAATCAAGTGGATGAAGGAACCCACTAGAAGGATATGGGTGACTCCCATCCTAGGAAAGTTGATTCTGCTCCTATGTGTATTGATAAGAAGGATATGCCTGAGAGAGAGGACCTAGATAACAAGAATCATGAAGGTTTGGATGAGTTGAAAGATAAAGCTATTGATGGTGCCAATTCGGAAGAAGCCATGGCACACAACTCTCACAGCTTGGAAGATCTTGTTGACACTGCTATTCACGATAAGCACAAAATTGATAGGGACTTTCAAAAAGAGGAGGTTCCCATCATGGATGAATTTTTTGCTGGTATGAGGCATGATGTGCCTATTTCCCAAGATTCTCAGGACAATATTTAAGATGGTAGTGAGGATTCCAGTGAGAGGAGAATCAGAGAGTCCTCCATTAAGATGATTTTTGAAGACTTTGATGACAAAGAGGAAGTCACTACTGGTGCTTTGCAAACTGCCAAAGCTGAGGCTCTCTACTTCTTCAGATTCAACAAGTGGTGCTTCCATGAGATAAAAAGGCTCCACCTGAAGTGCAGGAAACTTGAAGCAAATAATGCTAACCTCTAGGAGATAGTGGATACCTTTCTTAAGGAGGGCACTTCTAACACCCCTATTGCGGACATCCATGAAAGAATGGATAAAATTGATATCACTCTCACTGACATCCTCTAGCATAGCAAGGATAGCATGAAGGCCTCCAACATCAACCTCAAGGCCTTGGTCAATTTGTTGGATAAAGCTCCCGAGGAGGACAGTGATCACAAAAATGATCCCCTGGTGGATAGCAGAGGCCCCAATTTCAGAACCTGTGGGAGCAACAAGAAAAAATCCCCTACTATGAAGAAGAATATTGATGAGCTGAAAAGTGTCATTGGTCAGATGGATAGTGTCTAGGCCAAAATGGAGAAGACTCTTGATGAAAAAGTAGGGGTTATGTATGCATATGCTTAAGCTGGCTCCTGTGCTAGTTTTTTTCTGCTGTCTTTTGGGCTGGTGTTTTGTCTATAATGCCGATATCTATGTAGTCCCTTTTTTGGGCAGTTCGTTGCTGTAAGCTTCTTTTTTTTTGTTGTGCTCTTTCCTTTCGATCTTTTGCTGCTAGATTTGTAAAGGGTTTTGGGTCCCTTCAAAACCTATTTTTTTCCAGTAATCAGAACATGTATATCAGTTAAAGCATTAAATTCTCACAAGAAAAAGCATAAACAACCGTTCAAAGTTTTTTTTATATAAAAATAGACCTTCACAACAAAAAATAATAGCTATTATATCGTTCGATTACATAGAACTTAAAAATAATATTCCTAAATACAACTAACACCACTATAATTTAATATTATAAGAAAAACATCTCAAGAATTCCAACACAAAACAAACCTTTCAATACTAATGAAAGACAGGTAAACAAGCACTTCTAGAAGGTCTCTAAACATTCCTACAAAGCTTTCTCATTTTAGCTTTCATGAGATGAGGAAAACCAACAAGTTGTCCAATTGATGGACATTTAAAACTCATCAATATTTTCTATTGAGCACAAAGAGAATGCAAAAATCCTATCCAAGACACCTACATACTTGAATTGCTTTTAAGCAATACATTTCACATACAAAATATGTCTATGTTTCTACATATCCACACACACACACACATGTGTGTGTGTGTGTCTATATATATATATATATATATATATATATATATATATATATCTTTTAACATGTTCATATATATGTGTATATGTGGATATATATCAATCTATTTGAAAATCAGTAATTTTTCAGGTCATGCTATGAGCAATAATTAGATATTTTTAATTTACTTCCAATTCCATTTTTCAAAATTAATTTTTGTGTATACATTTTTTGTCAAAGAAAATATGAACTCAAATAAATAGCCTTTTATCAAGATGTCTACTACCATATGCAATTTTATGCAACCAACACAACATATATTAATCTGCTTAGCTTTTACATAAGAAATTTTTTCTTATACATCATATGCTTGTCATTTTTCTAGAGTACTTACAATCAATTCAATAAATTAACTCTAATCATTAGGTTTATGATTCTACTTTTTCTATATACCTTGTTTTTTAAGGTCATCTTAAAAAATTATAGAAAAAAATAAAAAGGTATATACAAAATGCATGCTTTAAGGTCTATATCACATATTTGTTTATATACAATGCATGACTTCAGTAATCGAGTTGGTATAACATTTTAGGATTGTAAGAAATAGATCTTGGAAAAGTAACTTTTTTCTTTTACAATACTTTGAAGATTATATATAAGCATATTAAGTAGAAATCTAAGTAAATTCAAAAGTATAACCTTTTCTCCCATAGCTCCCTATTGCTTTAGATCTAACAATTGCTCCTGTTACATCTACCATTTCCACAATTTAAAGGTAACTTGTAGATCTTATGTTATATGGTGCCAAGTTGGTTTAGAAAAATCAATGAGAACGTCCAAATTGAACTTGTGAACTAAAATTTGTAGAAAGGTTTTTTTATGACTTTAGAGGCTTTATTTTCCTTCTAAATATCTAGGTAAAGTTTTTAATTTTTTTTGGAAAGATAAAATGGGAAAGTTGCATCCATTTACACAAACCCTGGCCAAAATGTCTCTAGACTTCAACACACTCTTCACAATAGTCATAAACTAAAGCCCACAACCAGAGAAGAAGGGAAACCAACCTATTGCATTAATGCTCAGTTAATGCAAACAAGCTTTTAATTCAATGATATTCATGCATAATTCCTGTTTTGAAAGTTGATTTTCCTCCTTGCTCTTTTTTGTCTTTATAGTACATGTTAGGACTTAAAAAAATCTAAAATCATCAGTTCCTTGTTTCAAAAAGTATGAAGTAATAAGAATTCTACATCTTAATAATAGGAAACAAACTCTTGTAGAATAAAAGATATTAAATTTTTTAAGATTTTAAAGAACTCAGAAAAGTAATCCAAAATAAGATAGATCTTCTAAGAAAGCAATTTTACCTATGAATAACATAGAACAAAAACCCATAGCCATTTTAGCTTTTGATGACATAGAATTTAAAATTGGATATACCTATCAATACTATAATTTAGGATTGTAAACAAAAAATCTCAAGGACGACAACAAAAAATAAGCCTTGTAATATTAATGAAAGACACATGTCAACTAAACATTGCAAAAAATTCTCAACATTCACACAAGGCTTTCTCATTTTACCTTTCATGAGAAGATGATGACTGACAAGTTGTTCAATCGATGGACAATTAAACCTCATCAATTTGTCCTTTTGAGCACAAAGACGATACAAGAACCCTAGCCAAAATGTTTGTGCACTTCAATGTGCTCTTAACCAATACTTCTCACTAACAACAATATGTCTATGTTTCTACGTATACATACATATGTATGTATGCATATATATGCATATATACATATATAAATATATATATACATATATATGTAAGTATGTGTATATATATATGTATACATACATATATATGTATGTATATGTATATGTGTGTGTGTATATATATAATATGTGTGTGTGTGTGTGTATCAATGCATCTTAGAATCGATAACTTTTTAGGTCACACAATCAACAATAATTACATATCTTTAATTTATTTCTAATTCAAGTTTCAAAAATTAATTTTTGTCTTTGCATTTTCTTGTCGAAGCTAATATGAGCTCAAATAAATAGTCTTATAACTAGATCTCTGCTATTGTATGCACTTCAATGCAGATAGCACAAAATTTATTAATCTTCTTAGCTTTCAGGTAACAAGTTCTTTCCTAAATATCTGATCTCTATGATTTGGCTACAATACTTACAATCAATTCACAAAATGAACTCTAATAATAAAGTTTCTAATTCTACATTTTCCAGGTACCTTATTGTTTAAGGTCATCCTGAAAAGTCATAGCAAAAAAAATAAAGGTATATACTACATGCATGCTTTCATGTCTATATCACACATTTGTTTTTATATAGTGCATGCCTTTAATAGTTGGGTTAGCATAATATTTTAGGATTATAAGCAATAGATCTCATCAATGATAACTTTTTTATTTTACAATACTTTGATGATTATGTATAACCATGTTAAGAATAAATTTAATGTACTTTTCAACAACATTCAACTGCAAATGAACACAAGACAATGGATTTTATGAGATATGTTTCTGACAACTACTCATTGTAACATGGAAATATGACATACAAGGTTGTATTCTTTGAGCACTTGTTCAATTTATTTATTACATTGAAAGCAACTTGGTGAATATATACAAACTTTTTGTGTCATAGTTCCCTGTTGCATTAGATCTAATAGCTACTCCTGCTACATCTACCACTTCCATAATTTAAAAGGTAATTTGTACATTTAATGTTCTATGCTTCCAAGTTCGTTTAGGAAAAATTAATTTTTGAAATAGAATTGGAATAATATTTTTAGAACATGACTTATGTTGAATACTTCTTGCACGAGATCATTTATTTAAAAGCCTCATTGCATTAATACTACATTTATGCATATAAGTAAAAAACAAAAAAAATCTATAAAAGATTTTCCATTTTACCTCTTAATGTCATAGATCTTAAACCTATTGTGTGATGATGATAATCACCTTCATGAAATTAAGATCGAATTAGCAACAATTCAAAGTAAATACAATGCAAATCTATTTAAAATTGAAACTAAGATCTATAGCATCTCATGGCTCTCTAGAAAGAGGTGGTAAGTGAAGCTCTTAGCTCAAATCTTCACTAGTGACACTTCTAAAATGAGAATGTATGCTGCTATGCTTCTACAATGCTTCTATGATGATGATTCTAGCTCAAATTGATAAAAGTATAATGCAAATGCTCTAAATGTTCTTAATTGCTCTTAGAATGCTCTTCAATTGCCTATAGTAACAATGCTTTGCAAATGAATTTCTAAGATATCAATTGCTCTCAAAATGCCTCATATTTATAGTAAATTCCCAAGGGTAGGGGGTGGAGTGAAGTAATCATGATTAACCTTTGGTTGAGTCAAATACTTTGCTTTGTTCATAAATGGGGGGACAATTTAAAGGTTTGTCTCAAAGCTTTGGACAAAAAGACAAGATTGAGTGGATGAGATTGAAACTTTGAAATGAGTGATTGAGATTTATCCTTTTTTGAGTGATTTGTGTCTTTTTGTCCTCAATTTTCATTGGTTTTCTCAACTTTGTTGAAAGATATTAGGAATTATTAATTTAATTAATTAATTAAATTTAGCCATGTAAGGGTAATAGGTTCATTTTGATTTTTGATTTAAACAACTATACAACTAATTGATTAAAATCAATTATGTAGTATTTTTCACCCCTTTAAGCTTTGATTTAATTATTTAACATCATTATTTAATTTTTCCTTTGCTTTAATTGATTTTGTCCAACTTGATTTAATTATGTCCATTTTAATGATTTGATCCTCTTTTTGATTGAATTAGTGCATTTTGATATGTGGCTCCGACATTTTTAAGGCCGAAGGGCATGACATTCCAACAAAAAAGTGCCCCAAGGGCAAGTAAAGGCAGTCTTCTCTTGGTCTTCAGGTGCAATTTTGATCTGATTATATCCGCTGAAACCATCCATTAGGGAGTACATGGAATGACCCGCTATCAAGTCAACTATTGCATCAATGCTCGAAAGTGGGAAGTCATCCTTAGGACAAGCAAGATTTAAATCTTGAAAATCCGTGCATACACGAATGGATTTGTCATGTTTTGTGATCGGTACAATGTTAGATATCCATTCAGCATAGGCTATTGCCCTTATGAATCCCACCTTCAACAATTTTTCTAATTCCACCTTGACTAAGAGAGCTATATGTGGGTGCATTTTCCTCAACTTTTGTTTGATGGGCTTAATCCCTGGTCTAACATTCAAATGATGCATTATAAAGTCAGGATCTAATCCGGGCATGTCGGCATATGACCATGCAAAGTTCACTTGTTATTCTTGGAAAAACTTGATGAAATCCTCTCTTTCTAGAGGTGTAAGTGATGCTGCCAAATGTATACATTTTGGATCTAATTCTGTCCCAATGTTGACCTTTTCTATTGGCTCTATGAGTATAGGTGACCTTTCTTCCTCATGCTCCGGTAGAGTATCCAGTCTCTCTTCCTTTGATGCCACAATTGGGTTTTCACCAAAGGAAACATCTTTTATCTTTACTTTTTTGGGTTCTAGTGCTGCCACATAGTGGTTTTCATCACTAGAAATTTTCTTTTTCTTATTTTTTTTCATTTTTTTCTTTTGACTAAGAGATTGAACCCCCGCTGCTTCTATCATGTTTGGTTTGAATTCATTGGTGAAAGAGGGCTCAACCGCATTAAGGTATTGGTTTGCTACTTGGTCATTTAGAAAATGAAGCAAGTCGCTTGGCTCGGTTTGGTCCCAATCAATAAGATGGGGATTTATCAAGGATAAGGTTTCATTAGGCGAGTTCTCATCAATTGGGTTTATGGACATGACTTCATTTGAGGGTTCGTACATTGTATCGTTTAGATCTATAACGTGAGCTTCCTTGAGATGGTCCATGGAAGAAGGGTCGAAATCCCCTTCACTTGAGTCCTTGTCAACTTCTATGGGAAATAGCATGGGAAAAGCCACGAGCGGATTAAAACTAATGTTTGAATCTCCCTCCTTTGAAGGCATCCAAAATGTATCTATCCATGGCGGATTAGTAGGTGCTTGTCCTATGTTAAGACCTTGTATATTAGGCTCTTCATTGTCTTGAGTTTCTTGCCTTGGGGTCTTTGCATAAGTATGTATTGTAACTACTTCTTTATCCTGACATGATTCATCAGATAGAGTGTCCCACTCATAATCCCAGGAGTCATCACTATCTCCATCAGATTCTAAGGCATTTACTTGAGGATAGAAATCTTGCATTGGGCTGGAGCTTTGGCCTTTGTATTGGTAGCCTACTCTGGATCTTTCTTCTTTTTCCCTCCAAGTAGGTTCAATGGGTTCTAGTAAACCTCTATTCCTTTGGCCTAAGGGTCCTCTTCCCTTGTATCCCATTTTTTGCATTATCTCAAACCCTTTCCCATATTGCTTGATTTGTATATTAACATGCTGGATTCTTTCCATGGGAGTGCTTGAGGTATCCTCTTCATCATGATAAAGCCATTGAAGGACTTCATTCTCCTCCTTGTCGAATGCTGCTTTGTCACTTTCTCTTACGAAGTAAGAGTTATACTTATGAGGTAAGTGTTCTTTTGATGGTTTACCATGTGTTCTTGGAGATGTGGGCATGTCGAATCGGGAAACAGAGTATTCCCCTACTCCTTTGGAACTAATTTTGCATTGTTTGTCAAATGCCTCCATCATCTCACTCATTTTTTTGTAGTTATCCTTTTTAGCTTCATCTTTTTCTTCTCTAGTGGGTTTGTAGAGTACTATCTCTAATTTAGGTGCTTGGTATAAATCTTCATTTGGAGTTGGACCCTCGTAGCTCATCTTTTCCTTTCCCTTAGTTGATGTCATTGAGCTAGCTTGAGGAGGGTTTGAAGTAGCACTTAATGTTATCATGGGATCATCCATTTTGGTATCTTCAATGGTGGCTCTTTGAATGATTCCTTCCCAATTATGTGGAATAAATAGCTCATGAAGGGGTTTGAGTGCATTGCAATATTGGAACGGATTTGAGTCCCCTCCAACCGTAATTTCTTCACCCATGTACGAAAATTTGATGCATTGGTGGTACGTGGATGGGACTGCTTGCATCTTGTGAATCCATGGTCTCCCCAACAAAATATTATAAGTTAACTTCATGTCCAATACTTGACAATTGGTGTCCTTTTTGATAGGTCCCACTTGAATGGGCAATATGATCATGCCTTTAGAGGCCCTTTCAGCTTCATCATAAGCCTTTATGGTGATTCTTTTCGTAGGGTCAATGCAAGACTCGGACAACCCTAAGGATTTAACAAGACTTAATGTGCAAATGTTAAGGCCGGCTCCTCCATCAATGAGAGTTCTTTTGACTCTATGGTGTTCAATCAAGACCTCTATATGTAGTGGTAGGTTTTGGGGATGAGTAATAGACATGTCATCTTGGTCGGAGAATGATAAGCAATGAGGTGCAATGAGATGACCTACCATGTTTTGAAACTTCTCTTCTTCTAAGTTAGTAGGAACATTCATCTCTACTAGAGCTTTTTCTAAAATTTCCTTATGGTTAGGGGATAGCTTCAATAGCTCCAAGATAGAGATTTGTGCTGGAGTTCTTTGTAGCTAATCTACCAAGCTATACGGTTTTGCTACTGTAGAAGATTGCTTGATCACAATGTTGGACTACGGAGTGCTAATAATTTTAGGAGCAACCCCTTGTAGGGTAATCCTTGAAGTCCGCCCTCTAGTAATAACATTGGATGTCTCTTTTTGGGGCTGTTCCTTGATTATTATAGCATTCACAATGTTATCATAAGGTGGTGCAAAGTTAATGTTATTGCTGCTTTGTTTCTTGCCATTGGATGACTCCCCTTTGTCATGTTTATAGAAGGGTTGTTTGAACGCCGTATGGTCTTCATTGCTTTGAGGTCCATCAATGGTGATCATGCCATTATCGATTAAGTCTTGCACTATATTCTTTAGTTGCAAGCATTCATTTGTCATGTGCCCTCGAATCCTATGGTACTCACAATGGTTATTGGCACTCCACCAACTAGGCTTGTTGTGTGGCTCATAAGGCTGAATGCTAGGTAGAGTAATGATGTTGTTAGCTATGAGGGTCTTTAATGCCTTTTCGAGGGGTTTATCCAAGGGTGTGAAGTTCCTTTGAGGAGTTGGCACCAAAAATTTATCAAATTTATTACTCCTTTGATTATTTCCTTGGTTGCCACTATTAGCATTGTTGTTGGAAGGTGCATTGGAGGTCTGGTTTGCATTATTCACCTGATTAGGTGTTCTTGTAAGAGCAAATGGAGTCACCTTCAAGTTTCTAGAATCAACGACCCCATCATTGACTATTCCCTTATTGTTGTTTTTATACTGATTATTGCTATTGAACCAATTCTTATTCTGATTGGTGCCATTGTTGGAGTTATTGTTGTTAGAGTTGTTCTTTTTATCTTTATACAATTTTAGTTCTCCACTCTTAACCAACACTTCTTTTGTTGTTACTCCATTTTCTATGAGGTCTTGAAATGTCTTGGGACATTGCATTCTCAATCGGTAATTCATCTCGGTGCTCAAACTATTTATGAATATATCCATTTTTTCCTTCTCGGGCACACTCCTAGGATACCTAGCAAATACTGTCCTCCACCTTTCTAAGAAAGTGAGGAATGCCTCTCCATCTTTTTGTTTAGTATTGCATAATGTTATCATCGTGACCTCATGCTTGATGTTGTATGAGTAATGGTCCACAAATTTTGAAGCTAATTCTTCAAAGGTCTTTATGCTGGAGGGTAACTTAGAAAACCACTCCATAGCCATGCCTCCTAAGCTTCTAGGGAATTGTCTCATTAAATAGGTGGTGTCGTGAATGAACTCTAAGCTCAATGCACAAAACTCCCACAAGTGATCTTGTGGATCTGATGTTCCTTCATACTTGTCATATTTGGGAAACACTACATTAATCGGGAATGGTGCCATTACTAGACTTTTATCAAATGAGAATGGGCACAATGCTTCGATAGAAAAGGGTTTAGGAGCCCCGCTTTGCTTGATTGTATCCAGTTGCATTTGAAATATCTTAAACTGCTTGTTCATAATGTCAATGGCACTTTCTTCAACTTCGGGTGGTTTTAGTTTATTCACATCATAATCTCATGGGAGCTTGAGACTTGCTCAGGCTAGGTCCATGAAATACTTCTCTTTATCTCTTGCCATTGCTTTTTCCATGAGTCTTAAGAAATAGGGGCACTGAATAGCTTCGTCAACTTTGTCATCGGTGGCATCATCAACAGTTGGTTTGGTATTAGTTCTTTGGTGAGTGGTATCAATTCCTTGGGTGTTTTGATCTGCCCCTCCACTATTGGTGTCATCTTGATTATTTGTGTCAATGCCCCCATTGTTTGCATCACCTTGGTTATTTGGGTCGATGCCACTATTGATTTTATTACCCAATCTACCATAGTACATCCTGTCATCTTCCACTTCTTGTTTGGGTGATTTTTGGGGTATGCTTGGAGTGGTAAAATTGTCTCCTGGGTAAGGGAGCTCTTGTCTTAAGTAAGTTTCGTCCGCTTGCATAGTTTGCTTGATGTAGTAGGATCTAGTAAAGCAGGCATGAAAAAACCACTTGGAAAATAAGAATCAATTGTGCCCTTGGCCAAATCCTTTGTAAAATTTACAAAAATTGTGTAGAACAAGATTTTTGACTGGACTAAAGGTTGGAGCAGTAAGGACATAGAAAAGGGTACTCAAATATATGATCAAATTTTTCTGACCCCCCTGCAAATACTCTCTATTTTCCCTTTTAGATTTCAGGGCGTCACTGACCTGAGCGTAGGCGTGACTGAATTTTGCATATGAGTGAACTGTTATATTGTTAGGTGGTACACTATAGGTATGCAGGCGACACTTTCCTATTGATAGGCGATTTTCCAATTTTAGCAGGCGTGTTTCAATACTTTCTAGGCATGATTTCAGTATTGCTACGTGTTTTCATATAAGTCACAAGCGTGACTGAACCTCTGATAGGCGAGATTATTTTGTGCACAGGCAACACTTCTCTGACCAGGTTGTAAGATTTTGAATTTTTAAAACTTTTAAGATCAGGTCCTTTGAAATTTTCTTGTTTGAAAATAAAAAACAATCTCAACACACACATCAATTTTTCAGCATGTTCCTAAAACAATCTAATGTGTATATTCTCGATCGTTTCCACAAGTATAACATGAAATAATTCCAAGCAGCTTACCTAAAGTCAAATTTGGTTCTTAACATGGCTCTAAATGGTAGTCTTGCTACTTTATCCAGGATTCATTGTGGATTCCGTTCAAATAGATCTTAAACTTTCATCCCCCAAGTATGTTAAGGGGTTTCCCACACGCACCAAGGTACGATTTTGCGTTATCCGTGAAGACTACTAGAGGAAATTTAAAAAATTTAAAATCCATTTGTCACACACCCCATTAAGGATGCATGCGTTTCATTTTATAGTGGGTTGGATTCCCGCAACAAAAGCGAGCGTATCCCACTTTGGGTTGTCCCTCTCACCGGCCTCGTTAAGGCACAACTCAAGAGGCAAGCCCACTAATTCTCTATTTTAACTAGCATGTTCATATAAAGCAAGGAAAATGGAATTAAGGTTAAGCTTTTGGGAATTTGGTTCACCTAAAAGGTGAAGAGCATATCCCTAACTTTCCCTTTAGTTCCTCAAACACTCAAGCAACAAAATTCTTTTTCAATCTCGTAACAAAGAGATTCTTATAATTGAGGTGTTTGGTCAAATTCCTTATTTTAATTAAACTAGATTCAATGAATGCCACAATTTAAGCTAGTGCAAGCTTGATTCGATGAATACCTTTTCCTTTGTAGCTAGCAATGGCTAGGCGCTTTTTTTGTGATTTTTGCCTTTTTTTTTGCTTTACTCACCTAGTGGCGATCGTTCCCGCTCCCTCCTCCAACAAGTTAGTCCAACACAACCATTCAAAATGAAGGGAAACCAAAATTGAAAATTTGATGAAGCAACAATTGTGTATGAATTTTAGAGAACTTATTTGCAAACTTTCAAAGGAAAACTTGATTTAAGGACTAAAAATCCAATTTAAAGAGACAAATTTCATTTTATATGCTTCAACAATTGCAAGATAATTTTGAAATACCTGATTGTCCTCCTCTTGTGTAGTCTCAAGAACAACCTTAATGTGCTCAAAGTTCTCCTTCTTAATCTTCTTTGCTAAAGCCTTTCCTTCTTGATTAAATCTACTTTTCGGCTTCTGTACTTTCCTGTGATTACTCATGTACTGTCAAATCATGTAAACAGAGAGTTAGACAAATGATTTAATCAATTTAACAGTAAATAAAGACAATAGGTAGTAGGCGACATTGTATAGCTAATAGGCGTAAATGAATTGTTAGCAGACGTAACTTTACTGATAGCAAGTGACACTTTGTAGTGACACAGGCGATACTACAAGTTACACATGTGTGAACAATTTATCACAAAGTGTGAAGAAAACTTAAATTTGCAGAAAATGATTTATGCTAAGCAACAATTTAATAACAGTAAGCGTGAATTGAAAGATTATAAGCATGATTGTTATTTAAAATGGCAAAGCAAAGCATAAAGATAGGCGATAACAGATTACAGCAAAGTGATACTTCCTGAGTCACATGCGTGACTTTAAGCACCAAAGGCTGAATGCATTAATCTCACAGGCGTGAGCGTATGATTTGTAGGCAACTGCAGAGTACTCAAGACCGTATATAATTTGTATGCCAGGCCTGAATCTTCAGTTAATAGGCATTAGGACAGAGATTGTAGGCAGCAGTAAAATGACTGCAGGTGTGAACAAATCTCCCGTAAGCGTGAATTCACCAGTTTCCTACAAAATACTCACGGAAAATAGACAATACAAGCATGCAAATTATGATGAAAATGATAAAATGAGGCCTAGGGCCCCATGGTGGGTGCCATTTGTGTGATGATGATAATCACCTTCATGAAATTAAGATCGAATTAGCAACAATTCAAAGTAAATACAATGCAAATCTATTTAAAATTGAAACTAAGATCTATAGCATCTCATGGCTCTCTAGAAAGAGGTGGTAAGTGAAGCTCTCAACTCAAATCTCCACTAGTGACACTTCTAAAATGAGAATGTATACTGCTATGCTTCTACAATGCTTCTATGATGATGATTCTAGCTCAAATTGACAAAAGTATAATGCAAATGCTCTAAATGTTCTTAATTTCTCTTAGAATGCTCTTCAATTGCCTATAGTAACAATGCTTTGCAAATAAATTTCTAAGATATCAATTGCTCTCAAAATGCCTCATATTTATAGTAAATTCCCAAGGGTAGGGGGTGGAGTGAAGTAATCATGATTAACCTTTGGTTGAGTCAAATACTTTGCTTTGTTCATAAATGGGGGGACAATTTAAAGGTTTGTCTCAAAGCTTTGGACAAAAGGACAAGATTGAGTGGATGAGATTGAAACTTTGGAATGAATGATTGAGATTTATCCTTTTTTGAGTGATTTGTGTCTTTTTGTCCTCAATTCTCATTGGTTGCTCAACTTTGTTGAAAGATATTAGGAATTATTAATTCAATTAATTAATTAAATTTAGCCATGTAAGGGTAATAGGTTCATTTTGATTTTTGATTTAAACAACTATACAACTAATTGATTAAAATCAATTATGTAGTGTTTTTCACCCCTTTAAGCTTTGATTTAATTATTTAACATCATTATTTAATTTTTCCTTTGCTTTAATTGATTTTGTCCAACTTGATTTAATTATGTCCATTTTAATGATTTGATCCTCTTTTAGATTGAATTAGTGCATTTTGATGATTTTGAGCCATTTTAATGATTTTTGCAATTTAAAAGCACTTTGTCCATTTTGCGTCTCTACACCTATTCCTTCTAGGCATGACTTAAAAAATGATAGTTTAATCTTTCCTAGTTAGAAATGCACAACATAAAGAAGAGAAAATCACTAAAACAACAAGTCAACCTATGAATAATAGAGAACAAAAAACCACAACCATTTTAGTTTTTGATGAAATAGACCTTCAAACTATTCTTCTTAAAATGTATTAATAAACATCATGATTTAAGCTTGTAAAGTCTAAAAAACTCTACATGTCTCAAAACAAACCTCAGAAACAAAAATGAAAAATCAAACCTTGTAAAACTAACAAAATACATAGGTAAAAAAACCCTTTTAGAAACCTTTGAATGTTGATAAAAAGTGATGAATGTAGAAAATGTAGGTGACACATATTGATGTAGCCAAATTCACTACAATCAATTCATCGTTAATATTTAGAAAAAAAAATACAAATACAAAGAACTCAATAAATGGGATTAATGAATTTTTTCATTATTCTTCCTCCAACCTCCTTACGATTGAAAAAATGAATCCTTATATCTCCTTTAGAATTCTCCCAAAAATCCAAGTTACAATTTTCTAATTATCAACCTTCTAAAATAATTACATGTGCAACTTGATAACATCTCAATAAATTACTAAATAACTTAAAAAAACCTTTCTAATCTCATATGAGAAAAAGTAAAGAAATCATTAAAATCTCAAAAAATATTAAAATATGAAAAAGCCACTAAATCTCAAAACTTTGTTAATTTATTTTGAGAACATCTAAACAAATTATTAAAATCTCAAGAACTTAAAAAAAATCTTGAAAAAGTAACCAAAATCTCCTGCATGATTCTCCTCTAGCTGAAAAGAATGCAACTCCTACAAGTTGTTGTTTTCAAACACATGCTTCTTGTCTAGATCTAATCCTTCCCATTGTACCTGATATATGTTGCATTGATTTTGTAAAGTGCAAACTATCTTATTGTCCAAAATTTGTGCAAGCATATCCTTTGTTCTGTTTGAAATCCATTGTTTCAAATCCACTTCTTTCTCACACTTCTCATCTTTTACCACTGAATTGCTTTCCACCTCTTCTCCTATTTGTATTTTGTCTTGAAAAAAAAAGAAAAATAATCTTTACCTCTTTTTTCTTTGTTTCTACAACATGCTCATCCTCATTCTCATTTGTGCCTTTTTTTCTACAACTTTAACATCCTTCAAATGGTATTCAACTGCTTTCGTTGGTACTTGTATTTCTTCAATTCCTTCTCACTACATTAGTAGTGCATAATGAAAACTTGATTTCATTCATCTCTTTGATAGGCTTCCTTTGAGACAATATATTTATAGTTGTATCTTTAGCCTTAAAAGGTAATACAATCACTTCAGAACCATCCTTCCAAAAAGTGTATGTATTCTTATCTCCATCATGCATTACCTTCCTGTCATACTACTAAGGTCTTTCCAACAAAACATGGCATGCATCCATTGAAATGACATCACAACATACTTCTTTATAAGTATTTCCTATTGAGAACTTGATTAAGCATCTCTTATCAACAATGACTTCATTTCCCTTTTTAAACCATACAATAAGATAAGGCTGGGGATATTTTTCACAAGACAAACTCAATTTATCAACCATTTCTCTAGAAACCATATTTTCACACCTATCAGCATCAATAATAATAACTTGACATACCTTTCCTCTTGAAGTAGATATCTAGTTTAGGATGTATTAGTTCAAAGCCACGAGTTATCAAAACATTTAGTCTTTGATTTATTCTTCTTTGGGATTACTATTTTTTTTCTCACCGTGAGGATTTCTCCTACATTTGGTGAAACCTAATATCCAATCCCTTCATCTACATTCTTGGCTAGAGCCAAGTTTAGCCTGGGTGATCCTCCTTGAGTTCTTTCTTGCATGTTATAATTTGAGCATTCAAATTTCTTGTGGCTTTCTTCTCCATAATTAAAACAAAAAAAAGGCTTTCATGGGATTCCCCATCCTCTATCACCATTATAACCTCTTCTCCTCATAAACACTCTTCCTCGTTGTTGAGTTTGCATGTCATGTTGGGTATTATCTAATCTATCTACTCCTTGAGATGATCCTCCTTGATTGTAATTTAAATTGCCTTAAATAGATATTCAGATACTCTTTCCCATCCTTTGTTCCTTTGAAAATATTCCCTGCTTCATTTTTCCTTTGCCTTTAGAGCCTACTAGTAGGCCTCTTCCATACTGCTAACTTGATGCATGTTGAATTCATCCTGAATAACGTTTTTAGGCCATTTACATGCCTAACAACCTTTTTATCATCAATTTCTTGATCCTTTACACATATTGACATCTTATAAAACTCATATGTATAATCTTGCATGGTAGATAGATTCTATTTTAAATTTTGAAACCTTTGAAAAAGGCTTTGTGCATAGTTTATGGGAAATATTTTCCCTCAATTTATTCCCCATCTTGTTCCAAGTTCTTATCTTCTCCCTTCTTTTCCAAGTTCTTTCTTTTTGTAAATGATCCCACCAAATTATTTCATAACCCTTCAACTCGGTGCATGCAAATTTAACCTTCTTTTCCTTTGTCATAGGCTTCCACTCAAAGAATTTATCCATACAATTAACTGGTCTCTCAACTCCTCTAATTTGAGACTACATGTTGCATAATAAAAAATATAAATTTTAATTCCATCATTTTCATTTCTCCCTTCCAATGCTCTGAGTATCCTATCTTCAAAGGTCAGACACTCTAACTATTCTTCCTCTTCATAATCTATATGTTGATCTAGGCCTCTTTATCTTGTTTCATCATAATTATTTCCCCTTATTCCTTGATTCATTATCATGTCTGCAAGCTCTGTTACTCATCTCTGTAGATTTTGCATATCTCTATGCATATGGGGAGGACCTCATCTTCCTCTTCCTCTCCTAGCCATCCTCCTACCCGGATACTAGATGATGTAGCCAAATTCACTACAACCAATTCACCATTAATATTTAGAAATTTTTTTTTGGAAAAACCACAAATACAAAAAAATTAATAAGTGGGATTAATGGTATTTTTTTTCATTATTTTTCATCCAAACTCCTTACAATTGAAAAAATGAATCCTATATCTCCTTCAGAACTCCCCCCAAAAATCTAACTTACTATTTTCTAATTAACAACCTTCTAAAATAATTATATGTGACTTGAGAATATCTCAAGAAATTGCTAATAACTTAAAAAAACCTTTCTAATCTCCTATAAGAAAAACTAATGAAATCATTAAAATCTCAAAAAAATAAAAAAAATCTTAAAAAACTACTAAATCTCAAAACTTGCTAATTTATTTTGAGAACATCTAAAAAAAAAACTAAAATCTCAAAAAATCCACTAAATCTCAAAACTTGCTACTTTATTTTGAGAACATCTAAATAAATTATTAAAATCTCAAGAACATAAAAGAAAAATCATGAAAAAGTCACCAAAACCTTCTCCATCATGTATTGAGACTTCGATGCTCTCTTTGCAATGTGTCAAAATGAACACAATGAATGAGAAAAGGACAACCAACAACATGTTCAATCGATGGACATTTTAAGCAGATAGACTATTCATTCAAGGATTTCGGTGTGAAAAGCAATTCACAATACTATATGTTAAAAATTTTCATGCATGAATTTCCATTTCAAAAGTTGATTTTCCCACTTTCTCTTTTCTGTTGTGGCCAATAGGAATTCAAATAAATAGTCTTTCTTGAATTTTAAATATATACCAAAAATTACAAACTTTATAGTACACTTTAAAACATAAATTTTTTTAAAATCCTATTGGTCGAAGTAATTGCATTTTAACACACTTCAACATGCTTTTAAGAAATACATCTCATAAATTATAATGATATTTATACATCTCTACATATCCATACATGTGTGTGTGCGCACACATGTGTACACATATATTTTGATACATGTACATATGTATATGTATATCTATGTATATGTGGATATATATCAATATATACGAGAATTAGTAACTTTTCCGTTAATGCAATAAAAAATAATCAAACCTTTAAATTTACTCATCATTCTAGGCTTGAAAATTAATTTACCTCTATGTATTTTTCTATCAAAGCCAATATGAACTCAAAAAAATAGTCTTCTATTTAGATTTCTGCTAGTGTATATAATTCAATGAAGATAGAACAACATATATCAATCTACCTAGTTTTCAAGTAACACCTTTTCTGTTATATATCTTATGTTTCTCATTTTCCTACATACTTACAATTAATTCACAAAATTAACTTTTATCATTAAGTTTTTTATTCTACTTTTTCTAGGTGTCTTTCTTTCTAAGGCTCCCATAAAAAATCATAGAAAAAAAGAAAAATGTATAAACTGCATACATGCTTTAAAGTCTATTTCACATATTTCAAATTATGTAATGAATGCCCACAATGTTTGTGTTATTATAAGATTTCAATATTATAAGCGACAGATCTCTGAAATGACAACTTCTCGCTCTAGCAAATCTCTTAACATTATGTATAAGCATATTAAGCAAAAATTGATTGTCATTTCCAACAAGTTTTGGCTACAAAATGAATATAACACAATGCATTTTGTAGCCTTTCTTTCTCTAGACCGATGGTTATCCCAAATACAAAATTCTGATTGTGCACTATGCACTTATGTCTCTCATTCATGTGATTACTTTAAATTGACTATCTAACACTATTGCTTGTTGGGTTGTTAAATGGTATACAACAGTCCACTCTACACACAACTAACAACAAATGCAACATGCTAACAAAGACATCGAAAAACTTCAAAACAACAAGGTATGCTACAAAAATATATATTTTCTCTTTGGTATTTTTCTAAATGGGCAAACTAAAATTTGTCAGTAACATTTTCTTTTGTAGGATTCAATTCTACAAGATAAACTTTTCAATGCTAACACCTTTTGAAAAATAACAATAACATTACATAGTTTGTACATTTTGTTATAGTTCTATTTGCACTAAAACTTGTCCAAATATTCCTAGCGTCTCTGTACTACAACTTTAATTTCAACTAAAATCTATAATGAGAAAGCTCTTGCACAACTTCTCTACTTTTTTTATCAACTTGCCCACTTCTAATCACATAACTTAAATTTCATCTATATCTTCTATTTCTCCAGGATCAAAATCTTCAAATTTCTCAAAATATTTTGTATGCCACAAGTTGCTTTAAAAAAAAAACTACTTCTACATGGTTTCTATTCTAAACCCTTCTCTCACATCTTCATACTTATTTAAATTCCTAATAACAGTTGGATTACCTATTGACATTGTGCACAACTATTAACATCAACAATTGTATTCTTTTTGGTTCACTCTCATTTACAGAACTTAATTATTATCACTCATTTTTGCAACATGCTTAGAATATTTAGTGCACAGACAAACTCTTGCCTTCTAATCATCACAACATAGTTCATATATCATGATCATTGTTTCGGGACACCTACAACTTTTCAGTTATACTTATCTGCAAATATTGTATTTTACACTCTAAATTAATGTATATAGTATTTTTATTAGATTTCTACAGACACATGCTCTCAAAAACAAACTCTCTATGACTACAATATTACTTTTACTATTTACCTCTACGTTTATTTTGACCAAATGTTGGATACAATATAAACATGTAATCATCTATTATGTAAAGAGTTATGTTCTTTGTACTTGATATTATTTCAAAATATATAGTTTAAAGTTCTCCATCATGGATGGCCAAAATAGCTCCGCTTTTCTATACTTATTTATATATCTTTATTCAAGTAAAGTATAAAGTGTTGAGAGAATATGAAACTTTTCATAATATATACCTCTGTTACTAAAACCACATAATATTTATTGTTTACAATCATTATATTTTTATTATGCTCAAGTGATATGATTGTTGTCTACCATACTCAACTACACTATTATATGATGCAACACGTGTTTTCTCTTACCATGTTTTGCATATTTTGTTTATACAAAAGTTTTAAAATTTTTGTTATACAAGCTAAAGTTTTATGTGCTTTATTACAAGGTTTGTTGCATTATTTGACATAAGTAGGGAAATGACTTTTAGTATTTACTTATTTCTTGATTTTCATCAAATGTTGGATTAAATGTAAACACCTTCTCTTCTATTTCATTAAACATTTCCACTCTTTGCACTTCGTATTATTTCAAAGCAATAGTTTTGACTTTTATGTCATGGAAAACTAAAATAGATCTATTGCAAAGGATAGAGTTATAATTAAAGAAAAAAATATTAATAATAAATGAATAAATTAACATTTGGCCAATCAAGTTAAAAAAATAATTGTATTTAGATATTTCACAATTTTTTTTACTTTACCATTTATGAATGATAGATATCATTATTATCGAATGTAAATATACACTAAAAGTTTCTAAAATTTCATCTTCTTTTTACTAATCTCTACTAAAATACTCTTTAAAATTATTCATTTTAATTATAAATATAAAAGGTTCTCTATTTATTAATGTTCTCTTAATGTTGTTATTGGTATATTTTTATTGAACTAAGCATAAATTGTTGGGTGATTATTAAATTTTAACTAATCCCTTCCCCTATTACTAAAAGTACATTGTATTCATTCTTGAAATTCTTCATACAATTATTATGCTCTTATTTCTCTTAACTAGAAATATAAAGGGCTTCACATCTATGCACATACATTTCAAAATGGTTCATCTATACCTTCAATATAAGTTTATGCGTCTTTTTTTATTAAGGTAAAAATAGGTTTTGAATGGGACCCTAAACCCTTTACATGCTAAGAAAATAAAAGAGCATAGTGCAGAAGCATAGAAACAACAACTTCCATAAGAAACATGCAGAACCAAAGAGATGCCTTAATAAAGATATTATAATTAAAAAGCTCCAGCCGGCCAAAAATAAAACCTTCCATCATGAGTACCGGTAGATAGAACAAAAAAGCAACCAACAATAAAAGTTAGTCCAGAGTAATCAGGAACTCCTCGGAAGCCTCCTCCAAAGGTTGGATCTTTTGAATTGATTCTTTAAAGCTCGCCAAATCCTTTGGCAGAGTCACCATCATCTTCTTAATGTTCTCTCTGGTTCTAGTGCCAAGACCAGTAGCCTGACCTTCCAACTTTACTGGGTCATCGTCAACCAGAATAGCATTTTTTTCCATGTAGTTTCCCTCCAACAGAGAGTAAAGCACATTAAGATTAATAATAGTTGTTTTCATGCCTTCATTACAGTGGGAAATAAGCTTTCTAACCATGTTATCATTATTTTTTACTCTGTTGTAGATGGGAGAAAACTTCTCATCAATGATACTCGATATTCTCTTCCTACATATTAACATTATTCATCACCTCAGTCAAAACACTTGTACCCTTTCTTTTATCCATGACTGTATCATTCCTCATCTTATCCATAGTCTCCTCCAACACATCATATTTCACATCTAGAGCTTTTTACTTGATACTCATCTCGTTGATTTCGTGGAAAGTTGATTTATCTAAATTAAAGGCCAAGACTGCTTTGCTCTTGGCCGCATTGAGAACACCCATAGTAGGAATTTTTTTATTGTTAAAATCTTCCTCTTCGGGCAAAGTGGCCTCCCCTTTTCTTTGGGTGTTATTCTTCTTCTCCTTCTTAGCATCCAAATCCACTTTTAAAAAAAAAGGGGTACTATTAATATGGTCATCAACCATAGATCTAACAGTAGTCATCACCACCCTTGTTGAATTCTCCTTGAGAGAAAATTCTTGATCAACAACTCCCTCCTTAGATGCCTCAAAATAGTCTTCCTTCTCCATATATTCTCTTTTCCCACTACTCTTAACATCATCTTCATTCTCATCATCACCCCTATCATCATTATCTCTTTCCATGTTCTCATTATCTGAAGGACTCTGGGCATGATCATCATAGAGCTCTTGCTGGACATTCTCAACAACCTCTAGAGATAAGTTCAAGATATCATGCATTTTTTCAACCTCATCAGAGACCTCATGCTGGGAAATATTATCCTCCTCCCTGGGGGACTCCATTTTCTCTTCCAAGATCTCAGCCCTGATACTCTCTTTACCTACCACAAAATCTTCCTTAGCTTTTCCACCCAGAGAAGGCACATTATTTTCTTGGGCATTCAAATCTAACTATTTATCATGACCTTCAACAGGAACATCATTCTCATCCAGTTCATCCTTACTATTTTTCTCGCCATTCTTAGAAGTTTCCTCCTTTGAGGGAACATCATCCTTATCATCCTCAGATTACATACCCTTAACCTCATGAAAAATTGATAGAGGAACCTCCTTCTGGCCGGGTTTATCCCTTTCATTTTTCTTATTGATAGATGGCCCCGCATCAGTCCCAACCTTCTTTCTCTTCTATTTGCTATTATCAATTTTTTGGGGCACAATCTCTGGGAGTTTATCTCTTGCATATTAAAAAATAAGCAGAATCAGACCTTCATGGATAGCATGGGATTTAGGTTTTTTCCTATTATCCATAATGCTCTTATTCAGAGAGCACAGTAACAAGAACATAAATGAAACCATGGTATTATGATGGAAATGATTAACAAGGAAAAAGTGGTAATTATAAACCCTCATAAATATCTCATCAAGAGTAAAATATTCCATAATAACCCTAAGAACCTTAGCCCAGATAAGCTTGATATTTTTAATTTTTACAAAATTTCCTTTCTCCTTAATCAACAAAGCTCTCTCTTCATTAGTTCTAGAAAAATCCCTAAAAGCTTTATTACTGGTTCTCCTATCCTTAAAATAGTTCATTCTATCCAAAGGGAGCCTTGTGATCTCAACAATCAAGTCTAGGGTGAGAGTAAAAGACTTACCTACGAGGTTAACGACCTCATTATCCTAACCTGCTGCAAACTCCTTGGTAATGTCCTTCTTATAGCCATGCAGTCTCTGAAGGTAATGCACAATCCCCCATTCTTAAGCTTTTTCCAAACTTTTTTCTCCTATCTCCATCTGCATTCAAAGGGCTCTTCCCTTTTTAGCTCTCCTCCCATCTCTTTTGTCTCACAATTACTCTCCAGGTTACAGTGATTGAACTTAGGCAATAACTAAAGAGGTACAATACAGTTCGAGCTCAACAACTAGAATACAATGCAGATCAATTTTGAAAGCCAACCTATTTTAGACATCCACAAAGCATGTGTGATAAGACAAGTAATAATGAAAATACACTCCGACTGCCACTTCACACATCTTGTACTTTTAATCCATCTCATATCAATTAAAACCATTATTACTTTGAATGACTCCTTTTTTATTAATCTTATCATAATCAAAGAGCCTTTTAATGTCATCATTAAGGTTCCACATCCCAAGACACTTGTGAGTGACATCACTCTTAATCATAACATTAGCTAACCCATCCACAATAATATTGGTTTCACGATAATCATGGGTTACATTAAACTCTTCAAACTTTAGAGAAATAAGTTTGATTTTATCAATAATTTTCTCTATAGTCCACGATGGCTTATTTAAACCCTTTATGAAATTGATGATATTCAAGGAATCTCCTTCCAACCATATTTTCTTACATCCCAACTCTTTTGCTAGAATAATGGTGTTAACAGAAGCCATAACTTCATCCCTATGGTTGGATTTCAACCCATAAGGAGAAGCCATTGCCCCAAGACTATTACCAGCCCAATCTCTAACTATACCACCACCAATTTCCATGCCTAGGTTGCCTTTGGAAACCCTATCGAAATTATCTTTGTACCACCCTTGTGGGGGGAAGACCACTAGGCACCTTCTCTAGGATTATGACCTTTGTCAGACATGACTCCAAGATGTCAATTTGTTACCTTCACAAGATCCTCGTGAGAGATAATAAACGAAGAATTGTTATGGATGATAGAATTAAAGTTCTCCTCCAGGCCCCTGCATATGTGATTAGCAACCACCGCAGGCTTGTAAAACTTCTCTCGAAATAATATGTTGTTACTCTCCTTCCATATCCGCTAGCTAAAGTGAGGGAGGAGAAGATTCCAAAATTCTTTAGCCAATCTATTTAGAAAAGGGCATCTCCATTGGATTATAAAATCCTTCCATAAAAGACAAAAAAACCAACACAGATTCTATTTTATAAAGATAATTTCCCATACCTTACAGGAATAGGAACAATGCAACATAATGTGATTACAAGATTGAACTTCTTCCATACAAAGAAAACATCTATTAGGCAAATAGAAGCCTCTTTTACATTGATTATTAATAGTCAAGGGTTTATTCTAAGATAACAACCAAAAGAAGATATTTATCTTAGGAATAAGGAATTTATACCACACCTTCGAGCAGAGAGGTTTGTCATCTCCAGAATGCAATTGATCACATACAAAGGCAACATAAAATAAACCATTTGGTTTAGACTCCCAAATAAGATGATCATGATTTCCTTCCTTCACAAACCAAGTTTTCAGTAAATTGTTAATGGGTTGAAGCTTTCTATCAATTGTCCCCAAATTGATCCAATTACCCCCTATCCAATAATCAAAGGCATTCTCACCAATAGTTGTTTTGCATCTTTCAACATCCCGACTCCAATCTTGATTACTGGAAAGAGGCACTTCTTGCAACCAACAGTCCCCCAATAAATTAATTCTCCTCCCATTTCCTAGCCTCCACCTAACACCTTTGGTCACCATATCCTTAGCATAACATATACTATTCCAAATAAAGGATCCTTGAATGTCCTCTCTGGTCCACATAAACTCTTCCAAAGTAGGATTATTGGATAACTATTTATTTCTCAGGATGGAGTTCCATTCCTTTCTTTCCCCCAAAATTCTCCATATTTATTTGTCCTATAGATCTTTATTAAAGTGTTTAATACTTCTCAAGCCTAGCTCCCCACATCTTTTAGGATTGCACACCTTCTCCCAAGCTACTAAACTCATTCTTTTCTTCTCTTCCACACCTAACCACATAAATCTTTTTTGAATCCTTTTAATCGTCTTTGCATATTTGTGAGGGATCTTGAACAAACTTAGGGCATAAAAAAAAGATTATGCAAGGTAGACTTCAAAAGTTTAATTTTCTCTACTTGACTTAAAAGAAAACCCTTCTAGCCAGTAAGCTTTATGTTTAATCTTTCAACAATGGAGATCCAAAATGCTTCGGGAGGTTTTGAACTCAATGACAAACCGAGGTAAGAAGAAGGGAGAGTGCCAATACCACATCCAAGAGTTTCTTCAATCCCTCTTTGTCTCTACTCAGGGGTATTGATGAAGAAAATAGAGCTCTGATCTGAGTTTATGAGCTGGCCAAACACATTAGCATAAGTGGATAACACATATTTCAAATTTTGAGCTTCCTTTATCATAGCTACTCCCATAGTAATAGTATCATCCACAAATTGTTCATGAAAATAAAAAATTATTGCAGATGAAGATTGAAGGGCAGTAATAAGACCTTCACCCACCAACTTACTGATATATCTCCCTAGGCATTCAAAAAGAATGGAAAAAAGAACAGGGGAAATCGGATTTCCTTTTCTAAGGCCTCTAGAAGGTCTGAAGAAATTAGATGATCCACCATTGACAATAACAGAAGAAGAGATTGAAGAAACCAATTCAAGTGCAAGTTTGATAACCCTCCTGTCAAAGCCAAAAGATCCCAATAATTTCATCAAGAAATTCCAATCCACTCTGTCATAAGCTTTGGATAGGTCCAATTTTGTAAGAAATCCCTATTTTTTAGCCATTTCCAAAGAATGAATGTTTTCATGCACAATAATAATAGATTCCAGAATTTTCCTTCTAGGTACACATCCATTCTGCTGACAGGAATTGATAGAAGGGAGAATAGAAAGAATCCTCAAAGTAAGGAATTTGGAAATGATTTTATACAAAGAGTTGCAAATACTAATAAGTCTAAAGGCCTTAACAATGTTAGCACCAGGTTTCTTAGGAATCAGAACCAAGAAGGTAGCATTTAGATCTTTGAGGACCAGTTTTCTTAGGAATCAGAACAATGTTAGCACCAGGTTTCACAGTTGCAACCACCTCTTTACCAACAATTTCCTAGTAATGCTAGAAAAAAAACATGGGGAACCCATCAAGACCTAGAGATTTTTCTCCTTCAAAAGAAAAAACAACAGACTTAATTTTCTTATCTGAAGGGATAGCTTTCAACACAATATTAGTCTCTTTATCAATCAAAGAAGGAATAGCTGACAACGATTTATCTTGATCAAGGGAACTCAAAATTGTTTCTTTAGACAGGAGGGAGGAAAAGTAATTCTACATTTCCCTTCTAATATCTTCCTCCTTGACAATCTTACTACTATTTGAAAGTAAACAAGGGATCCTATTAGTAGCCTTATGTTTCATGGTAGTCATATGAAAAAACCTAGTATTTTTATCTCCAAATTTAAGCCAAAGAGCTCTCAACCTCTGTCTCCAAAAAGTTTCCTCCTTGGATATAATATTATGATAGTCCACCATCAGATTATTTTCAAGAGCTTTGAGCTCCTCAAAGAGCCCCTCCCTTTGGATTTGGGCTTGAACATCCTTAATATCAATATGAACTCTACTTTTAGATAATAAAAAAATGTCACCAAAGATCTCTTGATTCCAAACTTTAACTTTTCTTTTGATGTAACTCAATTTCTTGGCAATCTTGTACATAGCTCCCCCTTCCACTTTTAATTTTCACCATCAAGCAATATTCTCCAATAAACTAGAATGATCCATCTATATTCTTTGAAATAAAAAAGGGGAATTTATTTTACCATTAAAAGAACTAGCTGAAAATGTAATAGGAAAGTGATCAGAACTAATTCTTAACATGGAAGAGAGGGAACATGAGTACCTTGAGAGACAATCTAGGGAAATGAGAGTTCTATCTAATTTCACCTGAATAAGCTCAGCTCTAGATCTTCTATTAGACTAATTATAAGAAATACTCTCAAGTTCCACATCAAGGAGAGCTTCATTATTTATATAATCCATGAGGTCCATTATGCTTTCCAACTAAGATGGATTGCCTCCCAATTTCTCAAAATATTTCAGTGGGGTATTGAAGTCTCCCATCACCATCTAGCTCTTATCTTGATAAATCTTCCTCAAGTTCTGCAGTCTATACCAAATTTTTTGTCTACCCAATCTATTATTAGGGGCATATATATTAACAAGAATCCAAGAAAATTTATCTCTGATATGAGTAACATTAACCATAATAATATTATTCTCAGCAAGAATAAGAGAACAATTGATAGAGATTTAATGGTTCTAAAAGATTGCAACTCCACCTGAAGCCCCCTCAGAATCACAACCTATACTACCCCACTTTTTAATAGACTTGATCTTTTCAACTTCCTCTTTGAGCATTTTAGTTTCTTGAATCAAAAAAATGTCTGGTTTACAATCTCTAACCAAATTTCTTAACACATCATGTTTATGAGGACTATTCAATCCTCTTATATTCTAGGAAATAATCTTCATTTACGAAGTGGGGAACATACTTCTGGGATAGTCAACTGACTACCATCCACTATATTATATTTTTCTTCTTGTTCTCTAACATTCTTTGATGATTTTATGCCTCTAGTATCCCCTTTTGAAGAACCAACATCAACCTTATGTTGACGTCTTCTTTGCACTCCTTGGTTTTAATTTTTATTTTTCTTAAAAGAACTAGGCATGCATAAAAAATCCTTGACTAACAACATTCCCTTTCTTACCAGAGTTTCTAATATTTTTCCTTCCACTTGCCACTATCCAAGTATCTTCTTTTTGTTCTTCAAGAATGGTCTATTTTTCCAAAATTTCTTCCTTCCATTTTCCAACTTCTAATGGGGATAGAGGTTCATCTTTTCCACTATCTTCGAGATTCTCACTATGTATTTTTCCATCCAAAATATTGCACCCTTGGGCCTCAAAGATATTCAAGTGAGAACATGATTCAAAAAGATCCTTAAAAGAATCTTCTACCCTTGAAATAGGAGTAGAAATATTAGCTTCCACTTCTTGGCATCCCACACTTTCAACCCTTTTGGTAGGAGAAAGACTGCCCCCATTTTCTTCATCTTGGGCCTCCTTTTCTTTATTGACATTTTATTTTGATAAGTTTTTTTCTTCGTCTTCATTCCCATTTTTAGTTAAAATTAGAACATAATCTTCCTTCTCCTTAGGATTATCCACCTCTAGAGGGATATCCTCTTCCTCTTTAGCCCTTCCTTCCTCTTCTTGCATCTCCATGGACTTGAGATCCCCTTTAATAGTATCTCCTTGATTTATTTCCCTCCATCCTTTCCTAGTTCCTCTCTTCCTCTCTTGGTTAATATTTTTATCTTTTTGAGGTTTATGAGGACATTGCTTTGTCCAGTGTCCAATTTTTTTATAGACAAAATAGGCAAATGGAATAGATTCATACTCCACAGGATGAATATATTTTCCCAGCTTAGACATGATGGTTATCACCTTGGGAAGATCCTTTGATTGATGAACATTCACACAAATTATGGCGTAAACCAACCTTGACCTCGCTACTGTCATGTGATCAATGGACAAGAGATCTCCAAAGGCCCCCACCAAACCAACAAAAACATCTCCATGCTAGTAGTCTAGTAGAAGACCCGAGATTCTTACCCATACTGGGGCATAAATGAAAAAATCATCATTCAAATCCAGATTAGTCGACCATTTTTGTAAATCCAAAGATGACTTACCAAAAGACAAGGGCCTCCACAAAGGACATTGGAAAGGTCTTGTTGTGGTCCCGCAACAATGCTCACCTTTTCGGCCACTTGTCCAAGGGTCCCCTCTTCTTTTTGCTTGTTTTCAGGGTCTGTCAGTCGTTTTATCCCTTGTCAAGGATAGTCCCTTTAGGTTTTAGTCAGTTTTCAGGCTTCACACTTTTAGACTTTTGGAGGTGCGAAAGATCTAAAAAGCCAAAAGTATTTCATCCGAGGAAAAGAGCTTTAGCCTTTTTGGCCTTTCGGAGTTGTTGGAGTTTCAGAACCCTGAAACATCGAAAGTTTGATTTCCCTAACAGGAGATCGACCTTTCGGCATTTCGGCATTTCAGAGGTCTGAAACCTTTGAAAGCCTAAAAGCCTAAAAGTCAGAGGGTGGCTAACGTCATCCTCCAAAGGCCTATATTAGGTGCACACGGGACCCTTTTGGTCACTTATGCTTTTTTTATTCGCCTCTTGTTTTTAGAGCTTTTGAGAGAACACGATTGTGTCTAGAGAGCTTCCAGTTGTTATTTTATCTGATTTTTTAGCTTCTTTCTGATCTTTATGTGTTTTTTTGAGGTAGGGTTTTGTTCTCTTCTTGTCTTTTCATTTTTTGCTATTTTTTGAGGTTTTTTGTGTATTTTAGGGTTTCGGCTAGAGTTTTTAGTTTTGTGGCTTTCTTCATGTCACTTTGGGGTTGCAAGGTTGTCCCCTTGGACCCCTTAGCATTGGGCTCATGGTTGAGCTCAATTTGAGTTCATTTTAGAGCTCGCGCCTTCTTTTCCTTCCTTTGGCTTGATCAGCCCTAGTTTTTTTGCAATTTCAAACCCCGATGTCTCGAGAACCCAATCTTCCCCCCAAAATTATGTTAAGTCCACATTTTTTTGTACTTTCAACATTTCGACACCTGGCATTTTTTGCACTCCATAATGTCAAAACCTGATGATAGACCTCCCCCCAAAAAGCTTTTTGGACTCCATCTTTTCAGTGTTTTAGACTCTGATGATTTGCAAGTTTTTCACCCTTTGAAAGGTTGAAACCTCAGAACTATATCATGCCTACTTTTTTGTTGTTTCAACATTTCAGAGGTAGCCCATTCTTTCAGAGATCGAAAGGCCGAATCACCAAAAATTCCTTCTGAGCCTTTCAGGCTTGTGTCTTTGGGGATTTTTATTTCTTGATGATTTTCTTATCTTCATCACAACTTTTTCTTATCTCTAGTAATTGTTACTGATTCATTTTCCTTCTTGCAGAATGTCAGAAAAGGTAAACTCTCCAGCGATGAAGTACCAGTTCAAGGGATACCATGTGCCCTCCAAGGTGGGGAATCTCCATGCAGAAATCATTGACACTAAAATTGGGAATGTTAGTTGGAATGATTACCTGGTCAAATGTGCCCAGCTGGTAGGGAGATCAGAGGACTACACTTCATTATTCTACTGCTCACTGGTGAATACAGTGGCACATTCGGTGTCCATTCTCTCATTGGCCTGATTGTCACACTGGAAAATCATTATGTGCCAGATGAAAGGTTGGTAAAGAAAACCATGGGAGAGGTGGTGATGGACCTCAAGCCTGACAACATCAAAGATGTCTTCCACCTGCCAAAGGGAATAGATAGATTCTATGACTTCACAATGGACAAAGGCATGAATTTCTACAACAAGGACATCCAATTGTCTCATGAAATTGTTAATAATGATTACCTCATACAACCTATGCTGAAGAATAAACTTGAGAAGATAGATATGAGGAGGGGATATATGAAATAGGATATCCAGGAAGCAATCACCATGATCATCCAGGTATATGGACTACAAAAATCCATCCAAACAGAACCATGGATGATCCTTCTAATTGAAAGTATAAAGAGGAGGAAGTCAAGGTTTGACTGGGCCACGATCCTTAGTGACAACTTAGACCGGTAGTTGATCTCAGTAAAAAATGATCCACATTTTTATATGACTCCATATGTTGTATATCTATTGGCTGCTAGGGTAGTATATCCAGGTTTGGTGAAGGTCGATGATATGGGTCAGCCTAATACTTGGCCATTCACAGTGTACCCTCAGCTGGTGAGGAAGGAGCATCTCATAGAAGATAGCTCAAAGTTCCAAATTGCAAATGACACTTTTGTGTTTGCAATCATCTACTCCATAGAGGGAGACTATGCTAAAAGATTATCAGAGGAGGCTGCAGTGAAAGTGAAGGCCCTGGGGGAATTTTACATCTAGTTTAATACCTTCACTTATATCAGGGCAGCAGGGAGTACTCTCACTCCCAAGAAATTTCCAAGGTATCCCTCGGACATGATTATTCTATTGGAGATGGCAAGACAACTCTCAGACACCTATGAGCACATAAGGAACAAGAAGAAACACTATTGAGACTTCCCTATGTTAACCTACAATTTGTAGACTAGGATTTGAGTGTGCACCTAAACCTGTTTTGAAGGCCAAAGACAAACAAACGTCATAGCATATTATCAAATCAAATTTAATGGTAAACAAACTAAAATCAAAGCCACCTCAGTTTAAGCCTAAAACGGATGCGCCCATGCACCGTTTGATATGCTTGGATATAGATGGATGTGGGTGTGCAAACTCAAGCACTTGGAGCATGCAAATTAGGATGATTTGAGGATCAAGAAGACCCAAAATGACACAAAATAGGTATGAGGAACCTATTTTGCCTCAAAGGCCTCAAGAACACACAAATATGCAAAGCTAAAAGATGAACTAAGATTGATTAAACAAGAAATGAATCTATGTTAATCCATTTAAGCTAATTTAGATGTGATTTAAGCTTGAAAATGATCTAAAATGATGAGTTTATGCTTATGCTAGAATGAAAATGGCATTATAACTTTGCTATTGAGTTTGAGAGTTGAAAGATGATTTGCCTTAGGAAGTGAGGGTATTTATAGGATTTCTAAAGGCTTGGGGTAGGAGGAACGAATGGCCAGGATTGAAATCCTTAAGAGAGGCCAAGATTCACTCAAAGGGAAGCACATGGATTGTGCTAGTTCTCAGCCAATCAGGAGGTGACACATGTCACAAGGTGAGTGGATGAAGGGAAGGGCAAAGAGGAGTCAACAAAGGGGGCTCCAAGCTCATAACTCTCCAAATAAATGCTTGTAAGAGCAATGAATGGGCTTTAAGAGGCTTTGAAGACTTTGGGGAAGCAATAAATGCTTTGTGGTTGAGATATTTGGAAGGAAAGACTTTGCTTTGGTTTAGGAAAGTCTTAAGCTTGGTTAGGATTGCACAAAGGTTTAAGGGTAGGATTAGGATTAGATTAGGACAAAAAAAAGGATTAGGATGGGTGAAGAGGGTGGATTTGAGAAGATTCTAGAAGAGTCTAGATTTCTCCTTAGTTTCATGGAATAAAAGTTATTCATTCCAAAAGCTTAAGTTTTAGGAATATTTATTAAAATATTTTCAATAAATATGAAAATTAAATATTTAACCTTAATTAAATATTTAACCTTGGGATTAGGGTTAGAAAAGATGGGATTAGCCTTTTAATCGAAATTAAGAAGGGATTAGAAGATTTTGGAAGAGGTTAGTGGTCTTAAGGAAATTGGCCAAGTTTGGGATAAAAAATAAATTAAAAATAAATTAATTTATTTTTGAAGTTTTTTGGTCAATTTATTAATTAAATAATTAATAAATTAGGGATAATGTCCAAATGACATTTTTAGGCTAGATTCCTTAATTAAAGATTTTTAATTAAGAGAGAGGGATTTAATACCATAAAAATAAATAAATAAATTAAATAAATAATTAATTAATAAATGATGATGTCATCAAAGATTTTCAGAAAACAAAAATAATTTATTTTCTGAAAGATTTTTCGGTGTCTACATTTTTCCCCTCTTTGATGCGATGCCGCAAGTGGCATGGCGTCAAAGACAAGAAAATAAGATGCCAAGGCTAAAATCAGAAGAAGAGGGTATGACGCCCGGGTGGACCAGAAGAGAGAGGAACATGCCCCGGTGGGACAAAATCATGGAAGATGCGCCCAATGGGACAAGGAAAAAGAGGGATTACGCCCTGGGACAAAGAGTGCCCTGCGGGACGAGGAAGAAAGGGGAGATAAATAACCTCACTTCTAAGAACAAATATGGATGATATGCAAGATGAGATGGAAATGCAAGATGTAAGATGCAGCTATATGCAAAGATGCAAGATTAATCTATATGATAAATGCAAGGGACCAGATAGCTCCAAGTGCAAATGGGAGTGCACAACCTAGATTTAATATAGCTATGTTAGAGACCTGCCAAGGATACTGGGATCACGAGGCCTGTCAATAACGTCGTAGAGGACTGACGAGGACTGATGCTAAACAAACACACAGGGTTGCCCCAACATCACACATGAAGCACAGAGGCGACATGGCGAAACCGATGCTGAAGGAACCACAAACACACAACTGACTCACAGGCAGCAGCGAAAGATCAAAAGACCTTGCCCCAGATTATCCGCACACGCAACACACCGTGATATAATGAATCATGGTGACCCTGGTGGGATAATGAGAAGCCAAAAAGATTAACAAGACCCAAAGGACAAAAATCCAAGATCAAAATGATAACTCCAAAAAGACATCCTTTGCCAAGGAGAGAGATTTGATTTGATTGATGGTGAGAAGATTGGTCGGACAGGAGGAACGATATATCCTCAAGGACCCATGGGTGGTGAGAGAATAAGTGTAGTTGTTCGCTGGCAAAAGCTGAAGTTCAAGGAATAATCAGGATGAGCAAGGATAAGTCGACAATTGATGTTGCTGAAGCACAAGGCCCGAGTGGGGCTAAAAGTCTTCTAAGGCTAGGGATGGGACAAGATATTTGATCAAATGTTGCTACAGGACGGACAAAGGTTATGTACAACAAGGAGGAATGATATGCACAAGGGATATGTACAGAAGCTCAGGATTGGGGATAGGAAGATCACACTTGGCGGGACTGTCACTAGGACGGAGACAAGGAGGATAAATACAAGGAAGATTGCGTTGTACAAGAAAGGGATAAGGATATGGTACAAGATATGGTACAAAGCTTTGGAATAGGATATGGATTGCAAATGGGTTGGAGGAAGATGGAAGCTGAATGCTTGGAAGATAGGGGAGATGGAACTGCTGGGAGATCTGTTATGGATGGAGGAAGAGGACGGTAGCTGAAAGGACAACTAAATAGATAAATAGCTCAGTTTACTATGTTGGCGCCTGTTTGCCAGGTTTTCACCAACATACTTGTCCAAGGCGCTTGAATTGCCAAGTTTTCACCATTGGACGATTATTTTCTCTTTCTCTTTTCTTCTTCTTTTTTTTTTTTTTTTTCATTTTTGCTTTTTTTTTTTTTTGCTTTTTTTGCTTTTTTGAATGTTTTTGGATTTTCTGAGATATGCAGGATCAGGTTCAGGCATAGAACCTCTTTAGATGGATGATGTTGATAGGATCATTCAAGGGCTCGCCTTCTGGTGTTGATAGCTGATAGGCTCCCGAGCCAAAGGATGCGGTGACAACATAGGGGCCCAACCAAGTAGGCTCAAACTTGCCTTTCTTTTCTCTATTTGCTAGGACCTTCTGATTTTCTTTAAGGACCATGTCACCGACCTGGAATTGTCTAGGATGGACCTTTTTGTTATAACTCTTTTTGAGTCAATTTTGGTATGCAACCAGGTGATTGTAGGCTTGCTATCTCTTTTCATCTAGAAGATCTAGCTGTGTGAGCCGGGCCACACGATAGTCTTCATCAGTTGTATAGTTCTTCATGGAGACGTGCAAGGATGGGAGCTCAACCTCGATTGGTAGAACAACTTCAGCACCATATACAAGGGAGTATGGGGTGGTGCTTGTGGGAGTGCGATAAGAAGTACGATAGGCCCAGAGGGCAGGATTAATTTGGAGGTGCCAGTCACGACCAGAATCATTGACAACCTTTTTGAGGATTTTCAAGATAGTTTTGTTAGTTGCCTCAGCTTGGCCATTTCCTTGAGGGAAATATGGACTGGAGAAACGGTGATGGATGTGGAGTCTGGCACATAGATCATCCACATGCTGGTTTTCAAAAGGTGTGCCATGGTCTGTGAAGATGGTAGATGGTATGCCGAAGTGGCAAATGATATGGTAGAGGATGAACTTGGATATTTGGATGCCAGTAGTAAGGGTGAGCGGAATCGCTTCAACCCATTTGGTAAAGTACTCTGTGGCTGTTATGATATACTTGTGTCCATCCGAAGAGAGGGGGGTGATCAAGCCAACGAGGTCGAGGCCCCAACATGAAAAAGGCCACGGTGGTGCAATAGGCTGTAGATCCTGTGCTGGTGCATGTATCAAATTGGCATGCTGTTGACATGGGAGACATTTCTTGACAAATTCACACGCATCATGTTCCATTGTTGGCCAATAATATCCAACTCTAAGCAGCTACTTTGCTAGAACCATGCCACTCATGTGGGCACCGCAAATTCCAGCGTGAACTTCTTGTAAGGCCAGGATGGCCTCGTTTGAGTCTAAACATCTAGATAGGACATTATGATACCCGCGACGATATAGGGTGTTGGCTACAAGAGTGTAGCGGGAAGCTCTGCGAATAAGGTTTTGGCATTGGTTATTGGTGAGATGGGGAGATATGATACCATTTTTTAGATATGCATGGATGTCGTGGTACCATGGGGATTGAGGACCAACCAAGACACACACCATGTCTGCATCGGCGTTCTCATAAGCTGGTGAATGTAGCTGCTCGACTAGAAATTCATATTGTGATGCGTCACGTGGGATTTCCAATAAGGATCCGATGGTTGCCATTGCATCTGTTGCTTTGTTCTGAAGCCTTGGGATCTGATTGAATTGTAGATGTAGGAAATGCTCTTTCAGTTTATCCACCAGTTGCTTGTAGGGTAGCAATTTGTCATCCTTTGTCTGATATTCATCTAGGACTTGTTTGATAATCAGCTGTGAATCTCCAAATACTTGTAATTCTGTGATGTTCCATTGGATAGATGTTTTGAGACCTAAGATGAGTGCCTCATATTCTACAATATTGTTGGTACAGGGGAATCCCAACTTGAATGATTTTGGAATATAGTCACCTTGAGGTGTGACAAATAGGATTCCTGCCCCAGAGCTATGGGATGTGTTGGAACCATCAAAGTATAGTTTCCACATGGGCTGCTCTTCAATCATGCATAAGTGTTCATCAGGGAATTCCATGATTAGTGGATAGGCATCCACCAGTGGTGCTTCTGCTAGTTGATCGGCAATGACTTGCCCTTTGATTGCTTTGTGATCTACATACTGAATGTCAAATTCGCTGAGTAACATGACCCATTTTGCCATACGGCCTGTGAGGGTTGTCCTTGATAACAGATACTTAAGAGGGTCCACCTTTGATATGAGCTTGATTGTGTGGCTAAGCATGTAATGTCTAAGTTTTTGAGTGGCAAAGACCACTGCTAAGCATGCTTTCTCCATGGGTGAATAGTTAAGCTCATAGCCCACAAGAGTGTGACTGATGTAGTAGATAGCTCGTTCTCTATTTTCATCATCATGCTGTGCTAGGAGTGCCCCCAGTGCTGTAGCTGTTGTTGAGATGTAAAGGATGAGTGGGCATCCTGAAACTGGTGGTACAAGGATCAGAGCATTAGCTAGATACTCCTTGAGCTTATCAAAGCTTCTTTGACATATGGGATCCCACTTGAAGTTGGTGTCTTTGCATAAGAGATGTGAGAATGGTTGGCACTTGTTTGCTAGTTGCGAGATGAACCGCCGAACTGATTGAAGCTTGCCCTGTAGGCTTCTGAGCTGTTTGAGATTTCTTGGTGGAGGCATCTCCGTTATTGCTTTTACCTTTTTAGGATCGATCTCTATGCCTCTTCTAGAGACGATGAAGCCTAGAAGCTTGCCAGATGTAACACCAAAGACACATTTCTTAGGATTAAGCTTTAAGCCATAATGATTCAGACGATCGAACACACGTTCTAGGATGTTGAGGTGTTCATCCCTTGTTTTGGATTTTGCAAGGATATCATCCACATAGTCTTCAAGGATCTTGTGGATCATGTCATGGAAGATCGCTGTCATTGCTCTCTGATATGTGGCCCCTGCATTCTTTAGCCCAAATGGCATCATGTTGTAGCAGAAGGTACCCCATGGGGTTGTGAATGTTGTTTTATGTTGATTTGCTTCTGCTATATGAATCTGATTGTAGCCTGAAAATCCATCCATGAGTGATAGCATTTCGTGACCCGCTGTGAGGTCTACAAGCATGTCTATGTTTGGCAATGGGAAGTCATCCTTAGGACATGCCTTGTTCAAGTCCCTGAAATCAGTACAGATTCTGATGTCGCCAGAAGGCTTTGTGACTGGCACCATGTTAGAGATCCACTCTGAATAATCTATTGCTCTGATGATCTTAGCTTGGAGGAGCTTCTCAAGCTCTACTTTGACGAGCAATGCTACCTTTGGATGCATTTTTCTTATCTTTTGCTTCACTGGCTTGACGTTTGGATCTACTGATAGGTGATGAACAACAAGGTTTGGATCAAGCCCAGGCATGTGGGCGTATGACCATGCAAAGTTGATGATGGATTCCTTGAGCAAGGCACTGAGAGCGATTTCTTCTCCTTCTGTTAGGTTGACTGCAATGTGAGTGATCCTTGGACATTCTTCTGTTCCCAAGTTGATTGGCTTGGTTTTCTCTATGATAATCGGTGACTGCTCTGGTCTATAATCTTGGATAGGGGGAAGAGGCAAGGCTTCATCTTCTAGCACCTGAATTGCCAAGTTTTCGCTAGAAGATACGCCCTTTATTTTTACTATTTTGGAATCAGAATGTGCCCCAAGGGGGTTTTCACATAAAGACTCATGATGTTCTTTTGCTATTTCATTTTTGTGACTAAAGCTTGCCTCTTCCCCAAAATATCCTTCTGGGTGAAGCTGATAGATAGAGGTTGATGTTGGATCTTGATTGCTTGCTGGACCTGATGCCCCCATGAATTCTAGGAGTGCTTGTGCGCTTTGGAACTCATCGATGTTTGCGATGCTTGGTTGGTCCCAATCTATGAGGTCGGGGTTTGTGAGGGGAAGATCTATGAGGTTAATGGAGAGTTGTTGGAGGACAGAAGTCCCCAGGAGGGTGTCGTCGGCAAAGATATCATCATAGGATCGGATGTCTTTCTCTTCGGGGATGTCTTCGATTTCCACAAGGTCATCCTGGCTATTCAAAAAGTTCACGTTGGTCATGTTAGTGTCTGCAGTTGTGGTATTGGGCTCTTGTTCAAGTAGGCGAGGGGTATTAAAGCCAAGTCCTTGCTGTTCTGGATTCTGGGATGGTATGATAGGAAACAAATTTCTGTCCTCTTGTGGTCCTAGACCACCACCTTGATAGTTATAGTGTTCTGTGACATTTTTGTAGGGGATTGGGTATTTCTCTTTGAAGTACTCAAGAAGTTGGGTGTCACGTGATGGGGGATCTTTGTATAACCATTTGTTAATATCTGGATCCATTTCTTTGCTGTTGATGGTACCATGAGACTCAAAAGTCATGTTTCCGATTTGCTTGAGCTTATAATGTTCTTCAACAGGCTTGTTTTGACAACTTGGGTGCCCTTGAGTATGTGGATCACGTGGAAGAGCCCCTACAACAAATGCATCACTGAGGCTGTATTCGCCACAACCCTGGTTGTTGATCTTGACGGATGATAAGGTGGAAGAGAGGATGGTCTCTGGATCGCGATGGGATCGGGATGAGCTAGCAATAGAAGTACCAATATCGGTTCCAGGACAATGAGTAGAATGAGGGAAAGATGCTTCCATCGCAAGGCAGTATGCGAAGGGGTTAGGATCAGCGTGGATGGTAACCTCAGTGCCTTGATGTGGAAACTTGATGCACTGATGGTAAGTAGATGGTACAGCCTTAATGGAATGGATCCATGGACGATCGAGGAGGATATTGAACGGTAGGTCAAGATCAACAACGTGGCAGAGAGTATCTTGCGTTGCTGGGCCTAGCTGGATAGGCAAAGTTATAGTACCTTCAGAGGTACACTCCAAGTTATCATATGCTTTGATAGTGATTTGCTCATGTTGTATGTCGGCCTCCGTGAACCCGATCTTCTTGATGAATTTTAATGTGCACAAGTTGAGGGCTGAGCCATTATCCACTAGAACTCGTTTGATGGCGAAATCTCTGACCATGACAGCAATGCAGAGAGGGAGAGTATGGTCAGGAGCGACATCTGGTATATCAGATTCTTTGAAAGACAAGGCACATGCTGCTGATAGGTGTCCCACAAGAGTTTCAAACTGAGTTGTGTTAATGTCCGTGGGGACATGGCCTTCTTTTAGAGCTTTAAGGATCTCTTGATGGATGGGTGATGTGCGGAGCAAATCCAAGATAGATAGTTGGGCTGGCATGTTCCCAAGATGCTCTATGATATTGTATTGTGCTCTTGGTGTAGTATGTTGTGTTGCGCGTGCATTTGATGTTGGCCTGGTGTTAGACTGTGCTGTGGATGCAGTAGATGTTGGCCTTGGAGGAGCAGCTGATCTCGGAGGAGCACCGGCAACAGTTATCCTACCACTGCGGGTAGTTGCAGCACATTGTCGATCCAGCCTTCTGATGTGGATAGTATTGATGGTGGGCTCATCTTGGATGGGCTCAACTTGAGTTATGCATCTGACATACTTGTCATAATTGATGTAAGCCGCTGTGTGATCTTCTTGCTTGCCTTTGCCACGACTTTGGGGCTGATTAGCGTTGGCTTGATTCTTCTCGGTATCGTGTTGAGGGAACACATTTTGATATATTTGCAAACCGGCGTTGGGTGAAGCTTGAGCTAGTGCATCGACCTAGATCTCCTTGTGATCAATGAGATCCTGGATGTAGTTCTTAAGCCGCATGCACTTCAATGTTGTGTGCCCCTTCACACGATGGTAATCACAGTATTCATGTTCTTTATACCAATCAGACTTTGGTGCGTTGTCATCCTTCTGTGGGATGGGCGGATATGTGATCATATTTGCCTTGGCTAGCCGATAAAAGATCTAATCCAGAGGCTCACCCAAAGGTGTGAAAGTCCTCTTTGGATTGTTCTGATTGTTGGGTTTGTTCTGCCTTGGGGCAACGTTAACTGCGTTAACAGGATTGCCTTGACGTGCTGGCTGCTGCTGTTGGTATTGCTGCTGATACTGTTGCACAGGTGGTTGATGAGCTTGAGGAGGCTGCTGATAAATAGGTGCTTGATATGCAGGAGCTGGGGGTTGCTGATAGATGGGCGCTTGTAGCGGTTGGTATGTTTGAGCTGGTGTAGGACTAGCCATAATGAATTGTACATTCTTAGTGTCAGTGGCTCCATCTGTAACAACATTCTTGTTACGATTCCAGTAACGGGATTTATCATTGTTGGGTTTGTTCTTGGAATCATCCTTGAAGTGACGAATAGTGCCTTCGTCTAGGAGAGCTTTCTCGATGCCTATGCCTTTGCTCTTGATGTCTTGGTATGTCTGGAGGCAGTTCATTCGCATGTGATGGGATAGCTTTGGATGCAGGTTATCAATGAAGATCTTTGTTAGATGCTTCTCTAGCGGTTGATATGATAACCTGGTTGTAAGATTCTGCCATCTTTGCAAGTATTCTGCAAGGCTTTCTCCGTCTTTCTGCTTTGAGTTGCATAGGTCTAGCAAGGACAACTCATTCTCCACATTATGGGCATAGTGTGTGATGAACTTCTCAGAGAGTTCAGCAAAGGTTTTTATTGTCCCATGTGGTATTTTGTAAAACCACTCAACAGCAGTTCCTCCCAAGCTTTTGGGAAACAGGCACAGGAGATAGTTATCACTGTAAGCCACTTCTTGGCACACCATGTAAAACTCTTTGATATGGTTTACTGGATCTCCTTTCCCCCGATACTTGTCGAACTTGGGCATCTCAAAATGCTTGGGGAAAGGGATAGTTGCTATGGACCGATCGAAGGGATATGAGCACACCTCTTCGAACTTGTATGTTTTATTCTCTGTTCCACTTTGTAGCTCTTTTAGAGCATTTTTCATTGCTTCCCACTCAGCATTGAGGGGCGAGGGAACTGGGACTTCTGCTTGTGATGGAAGCTGTGGAACTGGATATGGCGCTTGCTGTGGATAAATGGGTTGGAACTGATTTTGGGGCAATGGTTGCTGGGGATATTGCTGATGTGGCATAGGGGGATATTATGGTAAATGATATGGAACCGCTTGATGTTGTTGGGCTGCTTGCTGTTGTTGAACTGGTGGTTGTTGTGGGACTGCTTGCTGATATTGGACATTTGGAACTTGCTGTTGTAACTGATGGGTGGGAACTTGTTGTTGCTGGGGGATGATAGAGATTTGTTGCTGGGGCTGATAGCAAGGGACTTGCTGTTGTTGAGGAATGATGGGTGTTTTCTGAAAGGGGACATGTGGTTGCTGTGGGGGAGGCTGTTGGAATGATGCTGCTTGCGGGTATGATGGTGGTAGTTGCTGAGGTTGGCTTTGGGTTTGGCTGATATAAGCTGGGTGCATGCCTACGTTACTTAGAGGTGGAACAGATGTGGGGAAGCTAGAAGCAAAGGGTGATGGGGTAAGATAGCTGGGAAAAGTTGGCTATTGAGGTGGTGGAACTTGCTGGAAGGTATTTGGGATTTGGGACGAATAGCTTGAAGCCGGCGGTGGTTGGGGTAGTTGCTGCTGTGCTGCTTGGGTGAATGCGGTTTGTTGACTTGCAACCATAGATGTAGGAGATTGAGATGGGATCTCCCATGCCTTCATTTCTTCTTGTGTAAGGCCTGACTGAGAGCTTGTGTTAGGGTACACTGCAGCGGATGATGGAATGGTAGGAGCAATGGGAGCTTAGGACACAAATGATGGTTGAGAGAAAGGAGCTTGTTGAGGTTGTGGTTGAGCGGATACTTGTGAGGAGGAAAATGAAGGAAACACCCAAGAGAAAGATGAGGTTGGAATGGGAAGCGATTGTGCTAACCCTAAAGAAGAAGGTACGGGTGCTTGGGGGGTGAAGGGTGACGGTGCTCCTTTGATGGTGAAAGGCGTTGCTTGACTTGCGGATGGTGGCGAAGCTTTTGGTGTAAAAGCTTGCGTGAGAGGTGGAAGCTGACTTTGGTTTAAGTGTTGGTTTTGGGCTTGGGCAGCCATAGCAGATGATGAAGCAAAAGGGGTATGAGATGGAGCGGATGGTGCTGCAGCTTGTGTTACGGGACTGGCGAGGCTTCCTTGCAAGAAAAGGGGAATGGTGGAAAGCTTTTGGGGTGTTTGCATGATAGGATCGGGAAATGATTGGACAAATGGAGAATACGCTTGTGCTAGAACTTGGATAGTTTTGATGGGGATGCGTGGATAGAGAGATGGTGGGATGGAGGTACTTTCTGGCAGGTAGTGAACAAATGTGCTTTGCTGATGTTGTGGTACAAGGGCATTGGTTGCTGGTGGGCTTTCTGGAGGATTTACAAATGCTTGGTTTGCCAAGGGGGATGAAGGGATGTTTGGATCTTCACATGGGTTACTGGCTTGGATCTGGGGATTGTAGGTCATCATGGCGTTGGTGAAAAGTTTGGGATCGGATGAGGTTGTTGGTGGATAAGGATTCATGCTTCTTCTTTTCTGAGATCTGGTCTCAACAGGCATGGAGATGCAAGTGCTAAATGTATGCAAGATGTTTGGCTAAAAGATGTTGATGGATGCAAAGTTGATGAACTTCTAAAGATGATGACTTCTAAGATGCAAATGCAAAGACAGGGATCAAGATGGCGATGATGGAAGCTAGATGGAACAGATATGGATCAAGATGGTGGAGGAAGGATAGGTTGCTGGTGGAAAGCTGGTGAAAGATTACTGAGTGGTCAACAAATGAGCTGTTGTTTTTTTTCCAAATGGAGGATTAGAGATACGATGGGGTCAACCTAGGATAGACTGATGATCTTTGGTCAACAAGTTTCTTATCAATACACTCCAATCTCTTGCTCGAGATGATGGCTATGCAAGGACAAGGTTTGATTTCTTTATGACAACACGTTGTGCCAAAAAAGATGATGATGGTCTCTGATCTTGGATATGGGATAGGAACAACTCAAAAGGTAGAACACTAAGTGTTGGTGGGTCTCTGGGTTTGGAGCAAAAGATGATGGATCTACTGGAAAGATATGGAAAGCTGATGGGGGGATGCTGGTGGAAAAGGTATTGAAGGGTGAAGGGACAATGCTCTATCTAAAGGGATAATGCAAATGACAAGGATTGATTCTAGAATGCTGGTAGAAAGATGAATGCACTTTATGATGTTTTGAAATGCAATTAAGGTTTTGATTTAATGATGCAAAGATGAAAGCTAGAATGAAACTAAGATGCAAGGCTGTTTGAGACAAGATTTCAAGATCTGAAGATGGAACAAGACATGAACAAGGAATTGGCTAATCTTCTGGCTCAAGGTTGACAAAGTGATGGTTAACTCAGAAATAGAAGGCAAACTGTTTGATGCGGGCATTATGGGCAATGTTCTCAAGTCTGGTTTGGGACTTCTCCTCTGCTTGGGTTGCTTGGATAATGGATTGATAGGTCTTGGTGTTCTTCTTGATAACTTTTCGCTCTTGATAGGCTTGGGATTTGGGCAACTTCACTTTAGGATGTTTGTTCTTGCTGGGCATCACTTGGAAAAGAGGCTTCTAATTTTTGAGACAAAGGTTTCCAATGGCAAAGGTTTAAAGTCAAAGCAATCTCTGCAAGGGACAAAGAAACCCTGCGGGATACAAACAAAGGCAACTGACTCTGACAAAGCTTTGAAAGTGTATGTTTCAACAAGTGTTTTCACGAAGTCTTTGACTGTCAAGCACTTCAAACAGATCTACCTAAGGAAGGTGAGTATCAAAATCGCTTGCCCACAGCTTGGTATCCCCCAGAAGGGAATACAAATGGTGAGTAATCTTGAGGTGACCCGATAAACCCCTTGGAATCGGTCTTTGCACAAGGATTTTGATACTTTCGGATGTAGATAGGGTAGCCTCTAGTTTATCAGTTTGCTAATGATTCTGTGGTGTCTCCATACCCGGTTATGCTGATCATCCGTGACTCACTTAAGAGCCTTGCCAATAATGCTGGGGGAGAGGAATGTTTACCATCCCCAGACACGTGTTTGGCACGAACGCCCGGCGATTAGGAGATGTAAGTGATTCTTTTGGTATTCGCTTATTTATATACCGGCCGGAGGGGATACCGGTTTGAGGTCGTTCTCCAAGGAGGAAGCGCTTCTCCTTGGACAGGTCTCGCTAAAAGCAGAACAGGTGAACTTGTCCAAGTTCAAGTGTTTCACGTTGCTTACTCTAACAAGGTTTATGCAAGAATTGAAAAACTCCTACATGCACATCAAGCAGATTTTGTCCATTTTCCCAATTTTGATTAAGTGATGTTTGAACTTTGAAATGAAGACACTCGTGATTAAATTTTGATTTGTTCTTTTCCTCAAAATGTAAATGATTTGAACGGATGCAAGTTCTTTCCTTTTGTGCATTCAAGATTTGATTAGCGAGTTGATTTAAGAACTTTGAAAAAGTTTTATTTTATCCCTTAGATCACTCAAGATTGAATTTGTTTGTTTGCTTTGAAATCTGAAACAGATGAGGGAATAGAGTTGTTCGTTCCTTTAGTGCATTCGAGATTGAGTTAGATTTTCAAAATGACAATGACATTCTAGGACCTAAGTTCATTTCCTTAATGTCATTCAAGATTTTGTTTTGACTTTTGCTGTAATAAAAGAAATGAAAAAAATAGTCCTAAGAACCTCAAGACAAAAAACCAAAAAGTGACACTGTCCAGCTTATAGGCGACGCTGGAAAGTTCAGAGGTGACATTTCATTTTTAAAGGCGACATTCTGTACCTCAAAAGGCGACAGATAAAAATGCAGAGGCGTGATTTCTTTCATCACAGGCGTGATTTCTTTACATGCAGGCGACAGAAGAAGAATTCTGAGACGGAACAGAAGTTATCGATCACAGGAAAATCTCAGTTATGCAGGCGTGAAAACAGAGTTCATAGGCATCATTTCTTTCCTCAAAGGTGTGATTTAATTGCATGAAGGCATGACTGGATTATTTGTAGGCGACATTTCTTTTGATGAAGGCGACATTTCTTTGTTTGAAGGCGATATTTAATTGTTGTAGGCGTCATTTCTTTTCATGAAGGTGACATTTCTTTTATTTCTTGCAAAATACAAGCATATAAAGTATAATTTCATCAAAATGATTGTGGTTCCTGGTCCCACCGGGCGTGCCAGAATGTAGACTAAGATTTGAGTGTGCACCTAAACCTGTTTTGAAGGCCAAAGACAAACAAACGTCATAGCATATTATCAAATCAAATTTAATGATAAACAAACTAAAATCAAAGCCACCTCAGTTTAAGCCTAAAACGGATGCGCCCATGCACCGTTTGATATGCTTGGATATAGATGGATGTGAGTGTGCAAACTCAAGCACTTGGAGCATGCAAATTAGGATAATTTGAGGATCAAGAAGACCCAAAATGACACAAAATAGGTATGAGGAACCTATTTTGCCTCAAAGGCCTCAAGAACACACAAATATGCAAAGCTAAAAGATGAACTAAGATTGATTAAACAAGAAATGAATCTATGTTAATCTTTTTAAGCTAATTTAGATGTGATTTAAGCTTGAAAATGATCTAAAATGATGAGTTTATGCTTATGCTAGAATGAAAATGGCATTATAACTTTGCTATTGAGTTTGAGAGTTGAAAGATGATTTTCCTTAGGAAGTGAGGGTATTTATAGGATTTCTAAAGGCTTGGGGTAGGAGGAACGAATGGCCAGGATTGAAATCCTTAAGAGAGGCCAAGATTCACTCAAAGGGAAGCACATGGATTGTGCTAGTTCTCAGCCAATCAGGAGGTGACACATGTCACAAGGTGAGTGGATGAAGGGAAGGGCAAAAAAGAGTCAACAAAGGGGGCTCCAAGCTCATAACTCTCCAAATAAATGCTTGTAAGAGCAATGAATGGGCTTTAAGAGGCTTTGAAGACTTTGGGGAAGCAATAAATACTTTGTGGTTGAGATATTTGGAAGGAAAGACTTTGCTTTGGTTTAGGAAAGTCTTAAGCTTGGTTAGGATTGCACAAAGGTTTAAGGGTAGGATTAGGATTAGATTAGGACAAAAAAAAGGATTAGGATGGGTGAAGAGGGTGGATTTGAGAAGATTCTAGAAGAGTCTAGATTTCTCCTTAGTTTCATGGAATAAAAGTTATTCATTCCAAAAGCTTAAGTTTTAGGAATATTTATTAAAATATTTTCAATAAATATGAAAATTAAATATTTAACCTTGGGATTAGGGTTAGAAAAGATGGGATTAGCCTTTTAATCGAAATTAAGAAGGGATTAGAAGATTTTGGAAGAGGTTAGTGGTCTTAAGGAAATTGGCCAAGTTTGGGATAAAAAATAAATTAAAAATAAATTAATTTATTTTTGAAGTTTTTTGGTCAATTTATTAATTAAATAATTAATAAATTAGGGATAATGTCCAAATGACATTTTTAGGCTAGATTCCTTAATTAAAGATTTTTAATTAAGAGAGAGGGATTTAATGCCATAAAAATAAATAAATAAATTAAATAATTAATTAATTAATAAATGATGATGTCATCAAAGATTTTCAGAAAACAAAAATAATTTATTTTCTGAAGGGTTTTTCGGTGTCTACACAATTGATTGAATATCTTGATGAAGATTCAGGAGGTCACCAAGATGTTAAAGTGATATTTAAGATGATTAAATCAGTCAATATATTGTCATTGATGTCAACTAGTTTTGACTATACTTATCATGATAGTTAAAAATATTTGAATATCTATAGAAGGAAGAAATGGTGAAGAAATGAGATATCTACATAAGGACAAGATGGATATGACAGATATGGATAAGGTATACATTGGGTAACTTATTGATGAGTCTATGGAATTATGTTGTTGACTTGAGCATGTTACATTATTATATTATGAAGAAGAGATAAAAATTGAACAAGTTAATGTGGTCGGTAATTGAATATTTCTATATACACTGAGTTAGTCTTGTGTATACCGAGTGATAGTAATAACTGAGTTAGTTATCACTGATGTATTAACAGAGTTGGATAAAGACATTAAATGTTTATAATAGGCGACTGAAATTGATGAGTTGGCAGATGCTTATGATTTTGAGGTAAGAGATAGAGTTTTTTATAAGATCAAATGACTGACAAAACTCAGAGATGATCAAAGAGAAGAGATTGAAACATGTTATTGATACAACTACCGAGGAAGCTTGAAGAGGTAAAATGAACGATGGAGATTAAGAGGACAAATCTAATGGATGAGATGAAAACATTTTACATGTCTAATTAAGAGACATGAGATTCATTGTTGAAGAGGCCAGATGAATAGAGACTGTAGGAGAATTCATGTGAAGACACTTTTCATGCACTACTGATCAAATTAGTTATAGATAGAACTGAGCTAGACTACAAGTACTACCGAGCATCAAAGATATATACACTGAGTGAATTAAGTTGGAGGATATAATGGAGTGAATTGATTATTGATTAGAAGAGTTATATTGAGCTTAGCATAGATCTGAATACTTGCAAATTAAGCTATATTTGAATCAGATCACTATTGTATCAGTTTAACCATTGTTACAACTAAATTTCTTAATTGAGTGGACTTAACAGTCTTTTGTATTTCATTATGACATTCAAGGAATGTTAATTATTTTCTTGTTGACCCCATAGTGAATGCTGGTCGAGGGAGAATTGTTAGTGATAAATCCTCTAACAAGGTCAGTGTGTTTTGTAACATTTAACGAGGTTGGATCCTAATCGAGCTCACTTTAGAAGAGTAAAATATTTTGGGTTATTGATCCCAGGTGGTTTTTGCCTTAGCAGGGTTTCCACGTTAAATCTTTGTGTTATGTGTTATTTGTTGTGATTGGATTACTATCATACTTTACATATTTCATATTTGATTAATCGGTAAACATAGTTTTGGAAATTATTGGTATTCGGTAAATGAACAGAAAGATTGTTGTTAACATCTTACCGAGTTGTTTATTTTATTGAAAAAGTTTGAATAAGTACATCTAAGGGTTTGGGACTATAGGATAATTGATTTAATTCATTCACCCCCCCCCCCTCAGTTATCTAAAAATTGGTATCAGAGCTTATGTGCTTGAAAAAGGAAGTTTGAAGGACTTGAGCTAAAGATCACAAGATGTATAAAAGGGAGGTGCCTAAGCTAAACAAAGACAAATTCTCGACATGGAAAAGTAGAATGAGGTTGCACATATCTGGAATTGGAGAATCTTCTCTACAAATCCTAGACAATGGTTACATACAACCGACTATTGGACCTTTGACAGTTGATCAACTGAGAGGTAGACATGAACACAATATGACAATGATAGAGATTGTTGTTGCTCTATCTGATGCAGAATTTGAAGATATCAAAACATGTACTACAACTAAATAAATGTGGGACAAGATTGCGCTAGATCATGGAGGAGATGTAAATGTACTGAGGGCCAGAGCTGAAAGCCTTAGAGGTATATTTGATGATATGAAGATGAAAGAAGGTGAAAACATCACACAATACTCTAACCGAATCAAGGAGGTGGTCAATGCTATCCAAGGAGTAGGAGGTGTTATTGATGAAGACACTGTTGTGAGTAAAATTCTTAGAACCTTGTTGCTTGTCTATGCTATTAGAATATTTGCTATTGACGAAATGAGATCTACACTGAGTAATGTTCATACACTTGATAGCCTAATCAGTAAATTAACTAATTTTGAGCTGAATAACTATGATAATAGTATTGTACCAAGTGTTGAGTTTGCATTTATGTCATCATTGAAGATCGGTAAGTCTAGTAGTAAACATAACATAAGAAATGAAAGTGACAGTGACAGTGAAGATGGACTTGATGAACTTGAAGCACTTATGGCTAGGAGCCTTCAGAAAGGTAAAGGAAGGTATAAGGGAAAGTTACCTTTAGCATGTTTTAACTCTAAATAAATTAGCCATATTGCAGCTAGATGTCCTAACAAGAAAGATGATGATAAATATAATAATCATTCTAGTGAAAGAAATTTTGACATAAGAGATAACCGAGAACACAAAGGAAACCAACAGTATGACAGAAGAAAGAATCGAGACTACAAAGATAAAGGTAAGAAGGCTTGTTACCTAGTTGGAGATGATGATGTTGATACTGACACCGAAACTGATGAAGACATTGAGCTGGTATTCATGGCTATGAAAGAAGATTAAGAAGAAGAAGAAAGGTATGTTGAAACAACACTTATGTCTAAAGTTAGAAAGAATGATACATGGATTATTGATACTGGCTGTACACATCATATGACAGGTGATGGGGATAAATTTGAATATCTTGAATACTATAATGGAGGATCTGTTAAAATGGGAAATGACACACCTTGTTTAGGGAAAGGAAAGGGATCTATCTTGTTGAACAATAAGATTAGATGTGAGATTTCATATTGGGTGAAAGGACTTAACTATAATCTATTGAGTGTAGCACAATTGAATAATTCAGGTCACCAAGTTGCATTTGAAAGTAGAAAGGTGAAGATCTATGATGAAACTGGAAAGTTGGTCGGTACTGGTGAACAATCCAAAGGTAATCTATTTTATATTGATAATGATGAAACTTTTTGTTTGTTGGCTAGAAATGAAGATGTTTGGTTGTGGCATAAAAGACTGTTTCATGTGTATTTTGATAACATGGTTAAGATCAGTAAGAAAAGAAGAGTTGGAGGTTTACCAAGTCTAACTAAACGTGACCATGTCATGTGTAATCAATGTTAGAAAGGGAAAATGACTAAATCTAGTTTTAAGAGAAAAGACTATTCTTCTAAAGGTATTTTGGAGTTGGTGCATACCGACTTATGTGGTCCTATGAGAACTCAGAGTTATTATGGCAATAAATATTTCATTTTATTTGTTGATGACTACTCTAGGATGATGACAATTATGTTTTTGAAAAAGAAATTTGAAGCTTTCAAAATGTTTAAGTGGTATAAAGCTAAAGTTGAAAAGGAAACTAGGAAAGATTTAAAATGCTTACGATATGATAGAGGAGGTGAGTTTATTTATGATGAATTCACTAATTTTTGTAATGAGCATGGAATTAAAAGACAGGTTTCTACACCGAGGACACCACAACAGAATGGTATTGTAGAAAGAAGGAATAGATCTATAGTTGACTATGCCAGAACATTGATTATTGAAAAGGATGTTGCACAAATGTACTGGAGAGAAGTAGTTAGCATTACTGTATACACCTTGAACTGAGTTCAACTGAAGAAAGATACAAATAAGACACCTTATGAGCTATGGTTTGGCTACACACCAAATGTAAGTTATTTCATAATTTTTGGAAGAAGATGTTACATTTTGAAAGATGATAGAAATGGAAATTTGATTCTAAAGGTGATGAAAGAATATTCCTAGGATATTCTACTAAGAGAAAATCATACAAATGTTTGAACAAGACTACTAACAAAATGATTGAAAGTGCTAATGTGAAAGTTGATGAGTTTGTTGAGAAAAATGATGAAGAAAGTAGGAAGGAACTAGAAGACTATGGTAGATTTACATACATTGAGCATCCAAACTATCTGCCCAAGCCACAGACTAAGTCTACCGAGCGATGGGAAAATGCTACCGAGATTCAACAAATGCAAATTGAGAACCAGGAAGAGTTACAGAGGAAGAAATTGAACCTAAACCAAGTGATGAACAAAGAAGAGAACAAGTATTGTAAAAATTTGTGAGAAGACACCATCCACAAAACTAGATTATTGGAGACAAGCAAGCTGGAATGATGACATGAAGTAAGTTAAGATAGAACACATGTTTAGTTTGTGAATTTGAGTAAAAATGTTAAAGATGCACTTGAGAATGAAGAATGGATTAAGGCCATGAATGAAGAAATTGAGAAAATAGAGAAAAACAAAACATGGACATTGGTACTAAGACTGAGTGATAAAAATGTGATTGTTTCGAAGTGGATATTTAGAAACAAGTTGAATGAGAATGGTGAAGTGACTAGAAATAAAGCAAGACTTATTTGTAAGGGACATGGACAAGAAGAAGGAATTAACTATGGTGAAACTTTTGCACCAGTAGCAAGACTTGAAGGAGTCAGAATATTACTTGCATATGCTTCTTATAAAGGATTTAAGGTTTATCAAATTGATGTTAAATCAATATTTCTTAATGGGATACTTGAGGAAGAGGTTTACATAGAACAACCTGAAGGTTTTGTTGATCAAAATAAGAAGAACGTGGTATGTAAATTGTACAAAGCATTGTATGGTTTGAAACAAGCACCAAGAGCATGGTATGAGAGATTTCATGCTTATCTTATTAGTATTGGCTTTGTGAGAACAAGTGACAACATCAATTTATATTTGAAAGATGGAACTGATGATAATATACTTATGCTGAAATTTTTGTTGATGATATAATATTTGGAGGACATGATAATCTTTGCAAATCATTTGTTGCTGAAATGAGAAAAGAGTTTGAAATGTCAATGTTTGGAGAGATTAAATTCTTTCTTAGATAGAAAATACTACAGCAAAATGAAGGCGTATTCATCACATAATCAAAATACATCATGGAAGTATTGAAGATTTAAAACTAGTTGGAACATCTATGGTTACTGGATGCAAACTAACAAAAGATGATGACTCAACCAAGGTAAATCAGACATTGTATAGATCAATGATTAGAAAATTGATTTATGATGTACATAGTAGGCATGATATAGCACATGTAGTTGGGATTATAGAAAGATATTTTGCTAATCGTAAGGAATCACATATGACTAATGTTAAAAGAATTTTGAGATATCTGAAGAGAACTGAGCATTATGGGTTATCCTACAAAAAGGAAGGCAAATTTGAACTACAGGTTTACACTGATGTAGATTGGGCTGGAAATATTGATGACCAGGAGAGTACTACCGGTGGAGCATTCTTTTTGGGAGAAAGACTTATGACATGGATAAGTAAGAAATAAGCATGTATTTCTCAATCTACTGCTGAATCAGAGTATGTTGTCGTTGTTGTTGTTGCTAATTGTTCAAATATTGCATGGATAAAACAATTGTTGCAAGGAATGAATGAGGAGATCACTGATCCAATGATTATATATTGTGATAATACAAGTGCCATAAATATTTCAAAGAATCCAGTGATGCATGCAAAGACAAAGCACATATCAATTAAGTATCACTATTTGAGGGAAAAAAAACAAGAAATGCAAGTGAAACTAGAATTTGTGAAGTCTAGAGAACAACTTTTAGATATATTTACTAAGCCCTTACCGAAGGACACTTTTGAGTACTTGAGGACTAGACTAGGGGTCCATCCCCTATCTATCAGTCACTAAGGTGATCAAGAGGTTGCATAGACCTATACTTTATCAGAAAACTTAAAATGTTGATGCATGTAGCTCACACTTTAGGATTCCTAAGGTTATAAAAGATGTGAAGGAAGTGAAGATTGTAGAAGCTGGAACAAAGAACTGTATATCAGTACATGAAGGTACTTGATTTTGACCAAACAACATAAATTCTATTTGGCTATTGAAGAGCTGTTTATTTTCTTTTGGTATTGTTGTCAAAGGGAGAGAGATTTCAATGAAATATCTATTGGAAAGAACATGAAAAGGAAGAGAGAATGACAAATGAAACATCTATCCCCTACAAGGTGAGAAAGAATCAGAGAACTAAAAAAGATCAAATCCACAGGGAGAGTCTACATGAAATGTTGTTACAGTAATGTAGTGATTAAACATATTAAATATCAAGCTAGGGAGAGCTTACCGAGCTACAACATTTATTTATATATTTGTAGAACAAATGTTTAGTATTCTATGGAATATTTCATATTGTTTGTGTTTCCATCAATGTTAAAGGGAGAGATTGTTAACCTACAACTGATTGAATATCTTGATGAAGATTCAGGAGGTCACTGAGCTGTTAAAGTGATATGTAAGATGATTAAATCAGTCAATATGTTTTCATTGATGTCAACTAGTTTTGACTATACTTATCATGATAGTTACAAACATCTGAACATCTATAGAAGGAAGAAATGGTGAAGAAATAAGATATCTACATAAGGACAAGATGGATATGACAGATATGGATAAGGTATACATTGGGTAACTTATTAATGAGTATATGGAATTATGTTATTGACTTGAGCATATTACATTATTCTATTATGAAGAAGAGATTAGAATTGAACAAGTTAATGTGGTTGGTAATTGAAATTTTTTGTATACACAGAGTCAATCTTGTGTATACCGAGTGACAGTAATAACCGACCTAGTTATCATTAACGCATTTTGTATTAACCAAGTTAGATGAAAACATTAAATGTTTATAACAACCGACTGAAATTGATGAGCTGATAGATGCTTATGATTTCGAGGTAAGAGATAGAGTTTGTTATAAGATCAAATGGCTAAAAAAATTTAGAGATGATTGAAGGGAAGAGATTGAAAAGTGTTATTGATAAAACTACTAAGGAAGGTTGAAGAGGCAAAATGAATGATGGAGATTAAGAGGAAAAATGTAATGAATGAGATGAAAATGGTTTACACGTCTATTTAAGAGACATGAGATTCATTGTTGAAGAGGCTGGATGAATAGAGACTATAAGATAATTTACGTGAAGACACTTTTCATGCACTACTGATCAAATTGGTTATAGATAGAACTGAGCTGGACTGCAGGTACTACCGAGCATCAAATATATATACACCAAGTGAAGTAAGTTGGAGGATATAATGGAGTGAATTGATTATTTATCATAAGAGTTATATTGAGGTTAGCATAGATCCGAATACTTGCAAATTGAGTTATATTTGAATCAGATCACTACTGTATCAGTTTGACCATTGTTACAACTAAATCTCTTAACTGAGTGGACTTAACAGTCTTTTGCATTTTATTATGACATTCAAGGAATGTTAATTATTTTCTTGTTGACCCCATAGTGAATGTTGGTCTAGGGAGAACTGTTAGTGATAAATCCTCTGACAAGGTCACACCTTACAGTATGTTTTGTAACCTTTAACAGGGTTGGCTCCTAACCGAGCTCACTTCAAAAGAGTGAAATATTTTGGGTTACCAGTCCCAGGTGGTTTTTCCCTTAGCAGGGTTTCCATGTTAAATCTTTGTGTTATTTTTTATTTTTTGTGATTGGATTACTATCATACTTTACATATTTCATATTTGATTAATCAAAAAACACAGTATTGGAAATTACTGGTATTCGGTAAATGAACAGAAAGATTATTGTTAACATCTTACCAAGTTGTTTGTTTTATTAAAAAAGTTTGAATAAGTACATCTAAGGGTTTGGGACTATAGGATAACTAATTTAACTAAGTCACCCCTCCTCTCAGTTATCTAACACCCTATTTCAATAGGACCCCATTTCTTGCAGGACATGAGAGTGTGCAAGTCTTTGTCCTTTGAGTGGGATGAGTGCTCCCTTAAAAACTTTAACTTAATAAGAACCAGGTTCGATCCAATTAGCACTTATAACCACATAATGGGGAGGCATTACATGCATGAACCACATATTGAGGATCATTGGATAAAATACATAGATGACTATGAGGTGAGAGTATGTGGCTATTACTAGATGAGCCTAGAGCTGGCACAAGGTGTCCTACTTCTACACATCCCCAAAAAGGTAAAAGATGCAGATTCAAAGGATATCATGGATCCTATCTACAATAAGGATAAAATTTACACTAGGGCTATCCTCAATGCTGAGGTGGATAGAGATGAGAATGATGACATAAACTTTAAGGCCCGTCACATTATTAAGGTGAATAAGGCATGGATTGCCCGTCCATTCAAAATGGACCTAGTACCAATGAAGAAACAACCAACCTAATGTTCCAAGGAGAAGAAGAAGAAAGGGGAAAAGGTATTGATGCCATAATTTAAGGAAACTACACCGCTGAGGCCAGAAATAGTGTGCAGACACCAATACCCAACTGCTTATGGGTCGAATTGTCAGTCCAAGACTCCAAAGACCAAGATGACTGGAACCATAGCTCCGCCTGATGCTCCATCTTCTAGTAGCCAAGAGAAAGTAAATATACCCTAGAGGGCTTCCAAGGTGAAGTTGACCGGATCTAGGCATGCTAAAGTCATAAAAGGGCATGTTTATAATAGGAAAATGTCCTCTACACCTTCTCATATGGAGACTATTCTAGAAGAAGGTGAAGAAGATGATGAAGATGAGATATCACTAAGCTGGAGGACACGGTCAGGGGGTTTATTGAAAAAGAGAAAATTGGAGGAAGAGGATGTAGAGATAGATCTGGATGAAGAGACCCAAATAGAATAGGTGAATCCAAGAGATGCTTTGGGAGATGATGAATTCCATATATGATATTTTGAAGGTCTCTATGGGTTCAAAGAAATTGAACAAAAAATCCCAATAGAAGGGTCTTCTATGGATCAATAGTTTCCATTTTCATTTATGTCTCCTCCAGTGAAATTTATAGCTATAACCCTTATAGGAAATGTAGGAGAAGAATCCCAACATGAACCTAAAGGACCAATAGAGGAAGATATAAATATAGGTCAAGGAGAGTCTATTGAATCAGAGAAGGACTCCTCCATTAGAATTACTTCAGAGGAAGACATAGGAGCTCCAGTTCCTCCACCACAAAAAGATCTAGTTCCTCCACCTCAACAAGCCTCAGTTCCACCACCTCTAACCACTTCACTTCCACCTCAAGTTTAAACTAGTCAACCTCCAATCACTTCGCTTCCTCTACATATCCTGACTAGTCAACCTTCATTGCAAACCCCACCTACTCAAATCCTCATGCCTAATCCACCTCATGTTCATATGCTGATGGCTTCGCTTACTCCTTCGGTAGCCCCTAATCCTCCTCTTGCTCCCATGCCACTATTCTAGAAACCTACTCCACCAATGCCTACTCCATCTTCTCACACTGAGATAGCTCAACACGGAGTCCAATAACTAGAAAAGGAGATTGAAGTATAAAAGGAAATTGGGTCAGAAAGAAGACTGGAGGAAAGAGCAGACTGCTAGAGAAGATGAGAAGACTGCTAGAGAAGATGAGAAAGTAGTAGGAGAAGAAGGGGTAAGGGAGGAGGAAACAAAAGGAGAACAAGAGCCAAAATGTGAAGCCATCACCTCAAGCTTAGTCATACCCTATGAGCCTATTAATGACTTCTCCAAACCCAGCTGGTTCACCTGGTTCACCAAAGAAATACAACCAAGGGTGAGGGTCTACATAGATGAAGAGGATAAAGATATGGAGGTGCTAGGCCGAGCATTCCACCAAGGAGAATCTAGTGCCTGGGAAAACACCTTATCATATGTAACACAAGATCAAAGGGCAGATGGAAGGCACAAGTAGTCGTACCTACAATAGATACTAGTATGGTTGAGATCACTCCTGAAGATTATATTTTTGAAGAGGTAGACTTGGGGGAACCAACGAGGGAAGGTAGGAAAAAAATGGCTACTTTAGGGTTGAAGCATGCATTAGTCTTCATAGACAAATATTAGGAGAATATTAAAGCTTTGATGGAGCAAAATGAGGCTATGAAGAGATTCATTCTTAAAACGGTGGGTCCCATTGACCCTAGTAACTCTGAGGCCTCATTACAGGTTATTTGGGAGAAAAGGGGTGCTTCTGAGTTATCGGGTGATGTTTCACATTCTTTCATTCATGCTTGTTCCAATTGGAAGGTGGATTTTGAAGAATTTTCTATAACTGCTCTTAGCAAAATTTTGAGACCCTTTAGGGGTATTCTTAAAGAGATCACCAAACTGGTAGATATAATGTGTGAAGAGGATGGTCTTGAAGAGAGAATTCTTAAATGGAAGAAGGATCTCAATGATATCATAATAATAAGGAAGCATCACTTCCAAGTTTTGCTGAAGATACATGAAGGGTCAGAGCTGGATAATTTTGAAGACTAGATCAAAGATATTATTGAAGCTCTAAAGGTCTACCATAAGTGCTTGAGTAGAATTGACAAGAAAAGAGATGAAGGAATGCTCTAGGTTCAGAAAATGCATGATTTTTTTGGAGGTTTAGACTTGGACCTCTATGATGATGATGATGATAAAATGATCCACCCGATCAAAGACATTGTACATCACTACCAAATATCTTCAATGGAGTTAAAACAAAAGATGACCTTTAACAAATGTTTTATCAAAAGGAGGAGATGCAAAAGATGTTAGCTCATGAAGAAGAAATAAGGGGCTTTAAAAATGAGTTGGTCACCTTCCAAGAGAAGAAACAAGAACACCTAAAAAGCATCCCAATGGCAGATTTTGAAGAAATACGGGAGATAGTAGACAGGCTCCGCAAGGCACACCCGGAGATACTCCCAAGTCGCTAAGTGTCCAATTTTGGACTTAGCTAATTTTTGCATGGAGGAAAAAATTTATTGATACTTAGTCATTTTATCAACTTCATTTTTTCGGAGCAAGGGTCAGGGTCTGAAATTTCTGGGTCGTCGCCGCTAACAACTTCTAGTCTTCTGTAGTGGATTTTTAGTCAGATTGATCACTTCTTTGGGGTCATTTCTGTATGATTTGGGGGTATCTTTTAGTTGGATCTATGAAGGAGAGCTATGGCAAGGAATAAAGGGAAGAACTCTAAGTTTTAAAAGAAGAGAAAGCATAGAAATGGAGAAGTTCCAGAGTAGATTTCAAGTTTTTTAATGCATCCTTTGCTCCAAAATTGTAATGCACGAGTATTAATTCTATGCTAGATAGTTTATATTTGTGTTAGGAATAGTTTTCTTTCAGTAAACTTTAGTTTTAGATTTATTTTTAAGTTTCATGGGCAACTGAAACCCTAGTTGTGAAATTTATTTCCCTAAAGAGTAAAGCTCTATAAATTATAAGAAAATAATGTAATTAAGGTCGATTACTTTGCAATACAATATATACAATTGGTTCTTCAATCATGGTGTGATATTTTTTGCCATCTTTACGAAATTTATGAATGTGTGTTTTCTCATTCCTTTATTTCAAAGAGCCAATTAATTGTATGGTTATTTTGATCTGCAAATTCATTAGTCTGGTGTTTATCATTGCTGCATTGCTTTGTTGTGATGAATTATTATAAAGATTGTTCTCCGGTGCTTCAAGATAAATTTGTCTCATGTGTGCACACATTTGTGGTGGCTTTGTGATCTGATGAATTTTGACATATCTTACATTTGCATTTATTTCTGTTGATGATTGCATCTACAAAATCATGATTGTGATTCATTCGGATCTACATTTTGTGGGTTTTCTCCATCTTCTTGGTACTTTAATTCGCAAGGAAACACAACATTGGTTTATGTATGTTAGTTTACTTTCTACAATTTTTATTTCAAATTCTTGTCACCTTGCTCTTGTTACCTTGCTCCTTTGTTTATAAATCAATCACAGTAGATTAAATTAAATTTACATTGCTTTTCTTAAAGATTCAAAAAATACAAAAAAAGAAAGAAAGATTATTTTTTTAAAGATTGTTTTGTAGTCCCTTGAAGATCGAACCAACAAAGGCCTCCTCGTGAACATATTCACATTTATCTTCAATTGAGCTATCTAAGCGGTTGAGACCCAGCCTAAAAGGAACCTTGAGACTGATTTACATCATTCTTCCAAGAGGGGGATTTGTTCACATAAATTCCTAGCCGTTGTCTCGTGTAAGAATGATGCTCAATAGGTCTTCCCCATTGTAAAACTCAAATGATAAAAAACCTTTCGGCATCACTGCAATGTCAACTTGACCCTTAAGACTCCATTTATTCGCATCAAAATCTCTAACCACATCTATGTTTGGTCTTGGCCTAATAAATTTTCCAACTAGGGTTAGCACCATGATTGAAATAGTATGGTCCACCAGAGGGTTTGGTATAAATATACCAAAGATACCCTTCTCAGGATCTGAAATGTTGTTAACCCCTAGGAAAGATGATTATACCATAGAACTGACCCCAAATAGAGAAGACCAACTTCCTTTACCTGATGTCCTTGAAAAAAAATTCCCAACAAAGTTGACTGGGACTTTCCCACCAGTAAGGAAATTTGAAATGTTCTCAGGCCCACCTCCTCAGGAAAGTTCCTTGTCTAACTCTTTGTCATCTTCTGATGCCTTTGTGGAGCCCTCACCATTACTACCTCCATCCTTCTGACTCCCCCCACTTTAGCTCCTACATAAAATTTTCCATTTGCAAGTTTCCCACTTGTGCTTGAATTCAAACCGCTACTTTCTAATCCACCATTTGCAAGTTTATGTATCTTTAACATATAAGTTCTTGTATCTTAAAAATACATGCTATTCAGAGGTTGTCTATGTATATATACATTTCAAAATGATTTGTCTATATGTTAAATATAGGTTTATGCATCTTTGAGATATAAGTTTTTGTATCTCAAAAATATATGTTGTTCCAAGGTGTCTATGTACAATTACAACTCCACCAAATTCAAAGTAACTCATTAAAAATAACTTCTTCCCACTCATAAATAACTATATAAATGATGAGACAAAACTAAAAGTACATTTTATTCATTTTTTAAATTCTTCATATAATTATTATGCTCTTATTTATCTTAACTAGAAGTATAAAGGGCTTCACATATGCACATATACATTTCAAAATGATTCGTCTATAACTTCAATATAGGTTTATGCATCTTTAAAATATAATTTTTTGTATCTTAAAAATGTATTATATTCCAAGGTTGTTGTCTATGTACATATACATTTCAAAATGATTCATCTATACCTTTAATATAGGTTTATGTATCTTTAAAATATAAGTTGTTGTATCTCAAAAATGTATGCTATACCAAGATTGTCTATGTACATTTAGAGCCCTACTAAATAAAAATAACAAATTCTAATTATATGCAAGGAATTAGTGTGTAAAGGAATACAATATTAAGCAAAGCATCCAACAAACTAAGACTATGCAACACTTAAGATTAGACCATAAAAAGAGCTCAAAAACTAATGAAATGCAAACCTTGCAACTCAAACAAACTCATTTTTTTTGTGTAGATTTGGTCTAAGATGAGGAATGTATTCTCAAATTATTTCTCAAGCTTCAATGAAAATGGATGAGGAGAGAATGTGGAAGGATTTTAGCATAACAAAGGTAATTTGATAGTTTTGAACTCTCAAATTAGCATTATAACTTTGCATGGACAGTGGATGATTTTAGAGGAGAAGAGGGTTCAATTTATAGGCAAATAGAAGGTGAAATGGATGATCAAGATGTAAAACCAGGGAAGGGTGGAGATTCATTTGAGAGAGATCACATTGATTGTGCTTTCTCAAATGCCTCTCATTGTGGCAAGTGTCACAAGGAGAGAGGTTTGGAAGAATGGGGGAATGTGACCATTTTGTGAGATGTGAGAGGGGACAAAGTTGTAAGAGATGGTTGGAGTGTGTAAGAGGAATGTAAGAGAATTTAAGGTTGACATTTAATGCTTTTTTTGTTGGGGAGTAGGAGATGTGACATGAGGGTTGACTTGGGTTGGGTTAGGATTTCTTAATCCATGGACTATGATTGTACAAATATTTAGTGGGTGATTAGGATTGGATTAGAGGGAAAGTGGTAGAATTAGGAGGATGTGATGGGAGGAGAGAGAATTATTGGAGGGTTAGTGATGCAGAGGTTATTATGATGGGCCAAATTCTATAGGTTTGACTTCACAAAATGGTGATCTTCTCCCAATAACTCCAAGTGTTCCTAATGCACCTAAGTGTCTCTAGCTTGTCAAATAGACTCCTAACTCTTAACCACTATTCCTAAGGTTCCAAATGTCTTGTTAGTTTCAACCAACAATGTTCCAACAAGTCTTTAAGTCTTGTAACTAGGTCTTCTATACAACTCCACTTGTAGGCCACCTAGTTTCGTAGGCCACCTAGTTTAGTAGCCCTAAAAAATGGGTATAGTCAATATATATTTTCCTTTTCCCAAAAAAACCATAGAACATATTATAGCTTTAGATACCCTTTATCATTTCCCTTAACATATGTAAAAGTGAGTTATACTTGTTTTGGAAAGCGAAGCTTGAAAACTACTGCCTCCACTAGCCCAAAGCCCTAATTAGGCCTCCCTTTACAAAGAAAATATCGAGGGGACTTAAAACCTGACCATAAAAACATCAACATAATTGATGTATGACTCAACTCAATGGATTTTGGTATTCATTGTCTTTTATGACTTGTTCTTCTAGCAGATCCACTAAACCCTCACTAAAATGCCTTCAAAACTAGGGTTTTCTAATTGGACACTCTCCCAACACTTCTAGAATCAAATGATTGTTCCTACACTTGCACCTTGGTCATATAAGACAACTCCAATCCTCATATTACCCCCTTGTTAAGGTATAATTACTACTGTTATAGGCTTGCTTCTATTTTCATGCACCTTTTAGCCTTTCATTCACGATGTACACCCTTGTTAACAACCTTCTCACACAAATAATGTTAGTAACATTCCAACTATGTTACAGTGGATCCATTTCATAGGTAACATAGTACTACATCCATGAAATGGATCCCTTATTCATGAAAAACCTTTAAAAATCAATAAAAATTAGAACTTTCCTTGGGACAGTCAGTTACAAATTGAAAAATCTGATTGTAAGTATCATTTAGATCATACAAGAGTTCATGAAACACTTAATCCCAAGTCTCTAATACATCTAAATTGAAATAAAAATCTGAATCAATTACTAGATCATCAAAATAAGGAATGAAATGCAAGAAAACTGAAGTTTTTATTGAATTCTAAATGACAATCCGTATAAAGTGTCTTTCCAAAATTAATTTCCCTGATCTTATGCCTTGAACATGATTTATACATCTCCCTTGGACTGCCCAAACTGATCCCAAGTGGTTTGGAAGTCATTTAACCCCTAAACAAATCCTAAACAACTTTCCCGCCCAAGGCTAGTTAGTCGTTTTAATTTAAAAATTTGAATCTACAACTTATTTAAATAACTCGTAATGCTTCTAACCTATCAAATTTTGGATTTTACTCCTTCTAGGGTCCCTTAACAGGTTTAGGACCTTACACCTTGATTTTGACTCTTTGGGGCACTATTGGCCCATGTTACAATCATTTTGGTCCTAGGGTCATTATCAGGACCCTTAGGACTTTTGACCATTACATCATATTTGCCATTACAAATTGCCATGATTGGCTTGGGGATGTTCCAATTGGCATTATTGGATGTCTTCATGTCTTCCTTGATCCCTTGAACCTTCATGAATCCACTTTCCTTCTTAGGTGCCCTTCCACCAATTAGATTAGCTAATCATGGGTCATTAGCTAATTAAGAAGGATTAGTATGTGTGAATGGGCTAGGTTGGGTTGGAACTAGGAGTTAGGTGGTTGGGAAAGGTAAGGTTAGGGGTTAAAGTTAGGATCCATGTGCTCTAATTGATTAAATAAGATTTATTTAATAAAAAAGATATTTGGAAAATTAATTTAAATAAGGTTATGTATTTATTTAAATTAATAGAGGAATAGGGGTTTAATTAATTATCAGGCTATGGGTTGTCATTTAGATAATTTATTGGACTATAGTTAATTAATTAAATGAATTCACTAAGGGGATGATGTAAATTAAATAAATATTAAATATTTTATCAATCAATTCCCCACGAGAGGACTAAATAAGATTACTTAATTATGTAATCAAATTTAGGTGTCTATATTTTGTGCCTCTTTGACACAGTGTTAAAATAACCCTATTTCAAAGAAGTTTAAAATAATAGACGACACGAAGAATTAGCAGGCAACGAGGTTGCCCCAGAATATGAAGAAGGGAGTTAGACTAGGTGATGCCCCCTTGAGAGAGAAACAAGGGAAAAAAAAGGGGGGGCCCAAGTGGTGTCTCAAAAGGAAAAAGAGGTCGACAAGAAAGGAGGGAAAGGAGGAGCAATAGGTGAAGTTAATGTGATACAGGTAGAAAATAAGGGCCATGGGAGGGAATTGGAGAAAAAGTGGGAGTCGGGGGGTGTTTAGGAGGAACATGGAGCAAAGGGGGTGGTCTTCATAAGGGCCAAGAGGGCCAGAAGGGGTTATTTGTGAATATCTGAGCTCAGAAAACCTTTTCTTTTTTTAACTTTGATATAACATGTGACAATGGTGAGAGGAGGATGACCGAAACACCAGAACAGATCATGAGGAGCGTATGGACACATCGGGCCCCAGATAGATAGGTAGGGTAGAAAACTTAGCTTTGTGGTTTTTGTACTTTCTTGTATTTTACATTATATGCTTCAAATGTACGATCCCATATTTTTGGGTTTAGTGGGATCACCCTCGAGTCTGACATAATCATGATCCTGCAAAAATGCAAGGGACCAGTTGGGGTTGGTAAAATGGCTAGGGTTTTTGGCGGGAATGCCAAAATGGGAGGTTTTAGGATTTTGTCAAGGGAATGTGATCCCATAGTAAATATTTGGTGGGATCACATTCTTGGAACAAAAGATTAGGTGGGAGGAATTTTATGCAATCTCACGAGGGATCACGGGGGGTATAGGTAGCTCATCGCTAGATTACGTTCCTACAACGGGTGGGATTAAGATTAGGTTAAGCGATCCAGTGCTTGCGGGATCATGCGAACTGACTAGCTTTGCAAGAATGTGGGCACTAGGTTGTGGGAACATGGAAAGTGGGTTACAAAAGGGGTTTCAAAAGGGGACGGGGTCAAGGGGATGAATTGGGAGGGTTCTAGGCTAGGATATGTAGTAAACAAAGATGACACTTCTTGGTTTGGTTGGTTGTAGTAGTTTTTATATCAATTGATATCTCGAGAGAGGCAAGCTGTGGTGTTACGTGCAACAGATCAGTTCACACCTGTTGACTAGGCACAGGTGGACACTATTGGACTGGGGTATCTAGCATGAATGCCCCATAGGAGGGCATATATGATGATGGTAACAATGCTATACAAGTGATGGCATTCAAAGACTACCACCTTTCATCTTTCGACAAGGGGGATGACTATCACTCTCGAGGATGTATAAAAGACCTTCAATCTCTTGATCTGAGGTACAAAGGTGATTTCGGGGGATACCACACAGCATCAGGAGATTACAATGTTGGTGGGGCCAAGAGTCATAACTATTTTGTAGTATGGGTAGATAACTTTGTATAGATATTTGGATGCAGCTATTGTGGTTTGACGAGGATTCTTCTATGTGTGTGGGTTGGTTTTGGGGTACATTTACCCTGACACAAGAGGGACTAGCACAACTCTAGTATTGATCCCTATGATCATGAGGATAGTGGATGTAGTTGTTCCCACCACACAGGGAACACATATGATCATGGAGCTATATAGGAACCTCCACCAAATTGTGTATCATAGTGGGTAGGGATATGGTAGGAGTATAGGGTTTGCGACCCTATTGTAGGTATGGTGATGGGAGCACATTATTGTGTTGAGACCAGTGGGGAGGAGGAATAGACAGACATATTAGCCTATGGTGTACAACTATGGGGGAGCCATTGACGTATCATGATATAGATGATATAAACTATTAGAGGGAGGTGTTAGATGGAGTGAGGGATGACATCACATGGAGGTCATACCTAGGGGTGGGAGCATAGCCAGAGGATAAAATAGAGCTACCATATACCATGACCTCTACATATCTAATCAGACGATGGGAGTACATAGTGGAGCAATATAGGTCATATTGTGACGCAACATAGGCAAGGAGAATCCAATTAAGGACATTCCTCACAAGAAGACAAACACCATAATGTGGAATAACACAAAAAGACAATTGTTTTCAACTGATTTCCATTAACATGCCTGATTGTAAGGCCTTATGGGTTAGGGCCAATTACAATAAAGAAATAGTTCTGCAAGATCAACAAAGATCCAATCAAACTCTAGCTAGTCTAGATCTGAAACAAATCATTAACTGATGGAAACCCTAAGGCAGATCTGAACTTGAGCTCGCAAGCCTCCAAGCAATCTCCTTGTCTCCAAGCAAACAACTACTAGCTCTGCTATTACAAACTATCAGATCACAATATGATCTTCAAGATCTCGCAGGATCCAAGTCTATATTCTATCTTCCCAATCTGCTCGTCATGCTCTAAACAACTACCCAAACACTCCTTAAATACTAATCTTTAGCTACAAGTCAGCTGGATGACACAATTAACTCCTAAGCCAAGTCGGCTCCTATTACAAAAAAAATATTAAATGCAATAATAGTCAGCTCATAAATAGCCTTACAAACATTTAATTCTCTATGTCAGCTTCTAGATCTACATAGGAGAATACAAAAAAAGCTACCAATAATAAATGCACCAAGTCAGCCAACCAAATCACCAAGAACTCCAATCGGTAAACCAAAACTACCGAGCACTAGATAAACAACTGATCACTAGGGAAACAACTGACCAAGATAAGAAACACTGAGAAACATGGGCATCACTGAGCACAAGTTCCACCAAGTTCCTTCAGTAACTGAGCTTCCTTCAATAACCGAGACCATCAGTTAAATATACAACCGAGTACCACAGAACCAAAACAACACACCTCCATGAAGATTCATCGAGTACCCTATAATGCCCCTACATCAGACACCCTAGGTTCGAAAAGATGTTCTCATAGGCTGGAAGAACATCTTCCGAGATTCAACACATAAACCCCAAACTGGTTCTTCACATACATGTCCTCCAACTTTTCACCTTGCATACTCTTCCACTTCAGCTTCCTCAGTCTCTTCAAGTCTTTTCTAGATAACACACATGCTTGTTCTCCATACTAATCATCATTCCTCTCAGGATCCGTCAACTCAACTCAGCTACCAATACTCAAACTTCTCTTACCAAGTGTTGTATCCAACAAAGGCATTGGGAAAAACTTCATGTCTTCCTTCTCTACAATAAACACATTCTTAACGCAATCATACATAGCTCTACAATCATATTGCCAAGGTCTACCAAGAAATATATGACAACTATTCATCTCCATAATATCACACAATAAAAGATCCTTATACTGGCCAATCTGAATATCAACAAAGCACCGCTCCCTCACTTCCAGAGCATGATCATTTTGTAACCAGCCAATCCTATAAGAATGAGGATGCTTCATTCTATTCAAACCAAGTTTCTAAACCATGTCCTCAGCAATAAGGTTATTAGTACTACCACTATCAATAATTACATAAAAAATTTTACCTCTAGACTTGCACCGAGTTCTGAACAAGTTACTCCTTTACACCGAGCAATGTTCGCCGAACCAATAAGTTCTCAGATTCAGGTTCATTCAAAATTTTCTCATTTACCACAACAATCTGACGTTACCAAGCTTCTTTTGTGTATACTCAAAAGAGCGGTGTCCTTCTTCACCACAATTATAACAAGTACCCTTAAAGATAACTCTACCTATCTTCTTCTTCAATTCCATAGGTTTTGGTTCATCTTCAATAGTCAATTTATCCTTCACTAAGTGATCAATATTTTCCTTCCCTTGGGGATTACTATGTTGTCTCCTTTTCAAATTATTGTCTACCTTCAGAGCATACTAATAAGCATCTTCAACCGAATCAATTTTCAACATACCAAGCTCATCCTGAATATTAATTATCAAAACATTAATATACCGAGCTACCTTTTCTTTACCAAGTTCTCTGTGTCTAGACCGAATAGTCAACTTATAGAACTCCTCGGTATAGTCCTCCACATTCAAATTTTTTGCTTCAGATTCTATAACTTCTTAAACAAGTCAAGCTCATATTCGATAGGTATGAACTTAGTTTTCAATTTAGTCACCATCAACTTCCACCGATTGATCTTCATTTCACCTTCATCTTCTCTATCTCTTTGTAATTCTTTCCACCAAAGAGCAACATGTCCTTTCAACTTAGTCTGTGCCAATCTTACTCAAAGAGGAGCTTCAATTTTTTCAAGCTCAAAGAAGTCTTCTAATTCACCAATCCAATCAATCAAATCCTCTGGTTTCAAAATACCAAAGAAAGTAGAAACTACCATTCGGTAACTATTACTTAACCGAGCTCCAGATCTATGTAACCAACCAGTTCTATCTTCACCAGATCTATCTCTCCGGTCATCTCCACTAGATCCATCAACTTCAAAGTCTTCAGCAGCTTCATCATAACCATCATTAGTACCAAGATTCCTTGGCATACTAGCAACAGCTCTCATGACCTTAGTGATCATGTCATTCTTCATCAATTCCATCTCAGATCTAAAATCAAATTTTACCTTCTCTGTAATCTTTGATTCCACAACATCACAGAGATCTGCAATCACTCTAGGGTCCAATCTTCTCGGAGGCATCCTTCAATATTTTTGAAAAACCCAAAGCAATAAGTCACCAACAAGGTCCTAGTGTAAACAGCCTCAATCGGAGATCGGTTTACACACTCAAGATCTTCAAGCTCTGATACCACCTGACATAGGACATGCAAGGAGAATCTAATTAAGGATAGTCCTCACAAGAATCCAAACACCACAATGCGGAATAACACAACAAGATAATTGTTTTCAACCGATTTCCATTAACATGCCTGACTGTAAGGCCTTCTGAGTTAGGGCCAATTACAATCAAGAAACAGTTCTGCAAGATCAACAAAGATCCAATCCAACTCTAGCTAGTCCATCTCTGAAACAAACCAGTGACTGATGGAAACCCTAAGGCAAATCTGAACTTGAGCTCACAAGCCTCCAAGAAAGATCCTTGTCTCCAAGCAAACAACCACTAGCTTTGATATTACAAACTATTAGATCACAATCTGATCTTCAAGATCTTGCAGGATCCAAGCCTATCTTCTATCTTCCCAATCTTCTCGTCATGTCCTAAACAACTACCCAAACACTCCTTAAATACTAATCTTTAGCCACAAGTCGACTAGATGACACAATTAAATCTTAAGCCAAGTCAGCTCCTATTACAAACAAATATTAAATGCAACAACAGTCAGCTCATAAATATCCTTACAAACATTTAATTCTCCACGTCAGCCTCTAGATCTACATAGGAGAATAAAACAAAAGATACCAACAATAAATGCACCAAGTCGGGCAACCAAATCACCAATAACTCTAGTCGGTAAACCAAAACTATCGAGCGCCAGAGAAACAACCAAGCACCAGTGAAAATACCGACCAAGCCAAGAAACACTGAGCAACATAGGCATCACTGAGCACAAGTTCAACTAAGTTCCTTCAGCAACTGAGCTCCCTTCAATAACTGAGACCGTTGGTTAAAGTTGCAACTAAGTACCACATAACCAAAACAACACACCTCCATGTAGATTCATAGAGTACCCTAGAATGCCCCTACATCAGATTGGGTAGCTTGCCATTTTGGGTACACAGAGGGTGCCAAACACATATCACTAGCATGGACAAACTACACTAGAGAGGTGTTCAGAGTTTGGGCCCCCTCTCGGTAGATAGGGACTGATCACTGTATGGAGGATGATCTAGCTGATATAATAGGATTGGTAGGGGGAAGGATGAAGTAGGGATCACCTAGGAGTATAGGTCTTGGTTCAGGAGGCCATGGGTGGTGAGGAGGACAAGATTACCACCAAAGGTGGAGATGATGAGGGAAAAAATTAACCAAGTGGTGATGGGTAGAGTAGGGGGAGGGTAGGGGGAGGGAGGAGAGAAGGAAGACTGACCCAAGTTAGGGGACTAGCAGTGATAGGGCCAGAAAGACGGACCCTAAGGAGAGTAGGGAGAGGAGATGGAGGACAAGACAAGGTTGGAAAAGGGAGGGATATGGGACATGAGGAGGTTGGTGGAGGGGGGATGAGATGGAGGTAGATGTAGGAGGAGATTGGGAGGAGAAAAGGGGTAGGGGCCATAGTTCCCACTAGATGGACATGCGTCAATAGGTGGTTCAGGTGTAGGATCATTCATGGGTGGGGGAGGGAGAGATCTCACGACAAAGTTGGTATCACTCCAGGAATCTCACATTGTAGTCAACTAGATGCTATGAGATACATAAAGGGAGAGGGATACTCTCATTATCGATCTAGCACAAACAATACATGACAAGATGGAGGTGATAGATGAGTGGGATCGGTAGAGGTGGGAGAGGGACAACCTCCAGGGAGAGAAGGATATGCTATAGGGGGAGTGAGACACATTGATGTGAGATCTAGCATTAGCCTAGGCTAGGGGAGGGGGACATCAGTGAGTGAGGCCTAGGAGGTCCTAAGATTACATAGGGATGTGGAAGACCTCAGAGAGTAGGTGGGATGGTATAGAGCTATGTATCATTCCTATGTTCCACATAATAAGATTTTGAATTACATGAGGGCCAAATGATCAAGGGCCATAGGTACAAGGATAGAAATAGGAGGGGGGAGAATCCATTGTACAAGTGGCAACACTTTTAGAGTGTGTCCCTCTCATTAGACATGCAAAAGAGCCACTGACCAGGACAAATATAGAGCCAAAAATGATCAGGTGGGGGCTCGGTACAGTTGGATGAGGCAGAGGGGTCAGGGATTGGGATGGAGGTGGATGTGGGTGAATAGGAGGGAGATGTGATAGTATCATCATGGGCACACACAGAGGTACATGTTATAGGTGTCCACAATTCAGTGGAGAGACCATAGTCTAGGGTGATGAGGATACAAGTGATAACTGCACCTCCACAGGATCCTTCACAGGTTTCCCTAGTTTCAGATCCCATACAGGACACAGTTGTCACCTCAAGTTTATATATTCCTATGTCACCTCCCCCAGGAGAAATAGATGAGCAGTGATACAATATAGTTATGTTCTTTTGACTGGTGAGATATCAATTTATTAACATCCAAAGGTAAATTCTTATAGGTTAATAAGTTTTATAGCGAAACTAATCATATCAAACCTTGAAAATAAAATAGTAAGTGAATAGCCAAATCTGAACCACAAATTGGCAACATAGAACATAAGAAATAACACAAAATAAGATGGGAACTCTTCCAGAAGAAAATGCATTGCAAATTATGTTGATAGGAAAGCAGTGACTTTTTTCCTGCAAATGAGCATTACCTTTACAAAAAGATTACAAGTCAATATAACATTCTAAGACAGACTAAAAAGGACCATTTTGCCTTTGTTGAGACTAGCAAAAATTAGACAAGCACATGTTTAAAATTTTAGTTGTTGTGTAAGAAATGAAACAAGAAGCCAATTTTTTAACAAACAGGCTTCACCTCTGAGCTTTGGGAGATATTGGTAATATTGTGGTTTAAATCAATGGAAAATGCAATGTCAAGGAAGGAATCTGTGGGTGCATCTTTGTTTTTCTTGAATTAGTTGTCATTAGAAAAAATTATTAAAAGATACATATATTCCTTATTATATGCACATTTTTCTTGAGATTATTTACCTTAAATCAGATTTAATAATAATACATTATGAATGATGTGAACTAGACTGCCAAAAAGATAAAAGAAGACAATTCATCAAAGCCTTGGAACTGTTGGATAAATCCAATAGGGAATATACTTTTGAATATTTATTTTATCATTCTTGACTCTGGAAAGTCAAAGAAGGTACATTTGGAAGGGTCAATATTTATAAAAAAAATAGTTTCCCATTTGCAGACTATAGTGACTCAAAAAATATTATTAAAAATGCTAATACATTCCCATTTTCATCTTACCAGTCTATCACTATAAAAATTGGGTGTTAACAAAATTCATATAATATTTCTCATAAGGGACTACTTCGAGGTCATCATTCTCATGGCCCTGATGTAATACAAGAAATCTAGAAAATGCATTGGCTATCAAGAGATCTCCATGATGTGGAGTACAAACTCTGAATCTGTCACCACAAAATGTGTGGAATGGACATGAAATGAAAATATGTGTCAACTAACTCCAATTCTTACATACATGCCACTATTTTTTAATCTATTTGGGTGCCTTTACTTCCTCACATCTTTAGACTAGAAAATAGTCTTCTTTGTACATATTACACATTTCTAGCTCTACTCACAGAAGCAGAGCTATATCATCGACTTCAAAGTATACCATGCAACAATTTTTTATTAATTCTTATAGAATGGATGCATTCATGAAGTGATTAATTATGATGAGGTACTGTATCCAATTACATAGTGACACTAATATAACTAGATCAGGACCTTGCACATGTCTGCAGTATGGAATTCTCAATGATCATAATGAATTGCAAGATGTATTGCAGGATACACCAGTATTGTTATCCTTGTCAATGCTAAGCTTAGATGAGACAACTTACTACACCTAGAAGCAAGAAAATCAAGCCCTCATTAGTAAAAAATGGGCATTGATCAACATTCAGATGCTCCAATGCCTTGAAATTGGACAATAACTTCATATCCCTCACAAACTCACATTTAACCAGGTTCAAATGACTAATAATTTTGGTACCACTTGCTCTAGTATCCGAGCTTAAATCATCTACATCTAGCAAACGTAGGTCTGAACTTTGCAGATTAGAGAAAAGACCTATCATAGAGAACCCATTGAAGAAGGTCCTAGGTAGTGATATAGATCGATTTGTTCCAACTCTTTTTTAAAATACATCATTAAAATCTATGATTCCACATCCCTGATCCCCCTTCTAATCTAAGTGATGCAGTGGCATTCTTGGGTATTCAGAAAATCTGCATGGTGGTGTGTTGAAATGGTTCTATGTTACTTAGTTGTAGCTTTAACCGACAATCTCAGTTATTGAAGAAGATCAGTCGATGAAGGAACTTGGTAAAACCTCTGGTGCTCGGTGGAACATGTACTCAGTGATTCTTGTGGTGCTTGGTTGACATGCTTTCTTGATGATGCCTAGTGTGCTCGATTGTTTTACTGGTGCTCGGTAGTTCTGGTTTACCAACTGGAGTTCTTGGGGTTTTGGTTAGCTGACTTGGCTTAGGAGTTAATTATTTCTTCCAAACAACTTGTGGTTGAGGAAATGTATTTAAGGAGTGTTTGGGTAGATGTTTAGAGGGAGTCAGAGTCGGTGAAGGACAAGGATAATTATTGGGTCCTGCGAGATCTTGAAGATCAAATTATTTATTGGATAATTGTAATAGCAGAGCTAGTGGTTTGCATGCTTGGAGACAAGGAGATTTCTTGGAGGCTTGCAAGCTCAATTTTAGATCTACCTTAGCGTTTCCATCAGTTTTTGATGTGTTTTAGAGATGGACTAGCTATGAGATTGTAGAATACTTTGTAAGTGATTGTATTTGGCCCTAACCCAGAAGGCCTTACAATCATGCATGTTGAATGAAATTCTATTTGAAGCATTATATTATTTTATTCCATTGTGGTTATTTTTGTTGTTACTGCTGGTGTAGACTTGGACTACCCATTCTTGGATCCTCCAGGCTTGCCCTGCGTCAGGTGGTATCAGAGCTTGAAGTTCTTGAGTGTGTAAACTGATCTCCAAGTTGAGGTAGTTTGCACCAAGACCTGGTTGGTGATTTGTTACCTTGGGTTTTTGAAGATCTTGAAGGATGTCTCCAAGAAGATTGGACCCTAGGGCGATTGTAGATCTCTGTGATGTTGTAGAATCAAAGATTACAGTGAAGGTTAAAGTTGATTTCAGATTTGAGATGGAATTGATGAAGAATGACATGATCGCTGAGGTCATGAGGGCTATTGCTGGTATGCCAAGGAATCTTGGTACTAAAAATGGTTATGAGGAAGTTGTTAGATCTAGTGGAGATGACTAGAGCGACAAATCTAATGAAGAAAAAATTGGTCGATTGCATAGATCTGGAGCTTGGTTAAGTACTAATTACCGAATGGAAGTTTCTACTTTTCTTTGGTACTCTGAGACCTGAGGATTTGGTTGATTGGATTGGTGAATTAGAAAATTTCTTTGAGATTGAAGAAATTAAAGATCCTCTTAAAGTAAGATTGGCATAGACTAAGTTGAAAGAACATAATTCTCTTTGGTGGAAAGAATTGTAAAGAGATAGAGAAGATGAAAGTGAAATGAAAATCAATCGATGGAGGTTGATGGTGACTAAATTGAAAGTTAAGTTCATACCTACTGACTATGAGCTTGACTTGTTTAAGAAGTTAAAGAATCTGAAGCAAAAATATTTGACTATGGAAGACTATACCGAGGAGTTCTATAAGTTGACTATTTAGTCTGGACACAGAGAAATTGGTAAAGAAAAGGTAGCTCAGTATGTGAATGGTTTGAGATTCAATATTCAGGATGAGCTTGGTATGCTGAAGATTGATTCGGTTGAGGATGCTTATCAGTATGCTCTGAAGGTAGAAGGTAAGTTGAAAAGGAGACAACATGGTAATTCCCGAGGGAAGGAGAAGCTAGATCACTCGGTGAAGGATAAACTGACTATTGAAGATTAACCAAAACTTGTGGAGCTGAAAAAGAAGATAGGTAGGGTTATCTTTAAGGGCACTTGTTATAATTGTGGTGAAGAAGGACATAGATCTTTTGAGTGTACACAGAAGAAGTTTGGTGACTAAAGGAATGTTGTGATGAATGAGAACATTCAGAATGAACCTGAATCTGAGAACTTGCTAGTTCAAAGAACATTTCTCAGTGCAAAGGTGGAACCTTGTCAGAGGAGTAATTTGTTTAAAACTCAGTGCAAGTAAGGAGGTAAACTTTGTAAGTGATTGTATTTGTCCCTAACATGGAAGGACTTACAGTTGGGCATGTTGAATGAAATTCAATTTTGAAGCATTATATTTTTGTATTCCACTATGGTTGTTGTTTTTATCACTGGGGTAGAGTTGGACTATCCATTCTTGGAACCTCTAGACCTGGCCTGTGTCAGGTGGTATTAGAGCTGGACTAGCTAGGAGATTGCAGAATACATTGTAAGTGATTGTATTTGGCCCTAACTCGAAAGGCCTTATAGCTGGGCATGTTGAATGAAATTCTATTTGAAGCATTATATTTTTGTATTCCGTTGTGGTTATTGTTGTTGTTACCACTGGTGTAGACTTGGATTGTCCATTCTTGGATCCTCCAGGCCTACCCTGTGTCACTAAGAGAGAATTACTTTAATTGCATCCCATAAGAACTAATTGCAACTAGGCATTTCCCATATCTCCAGTAACATTGAAGCACAAGGCATCTTAGAGCCCTACATTTCAATATGCACAACAATGCAGACTCTGTCAAAATTGATGCCCCTAGAAAACATTTCTCAAGACTCCTACACATATGCAAAATAACAACATGACCAGGACTTAAAAAAATAATAAAAAATTAACAAAATAATAACAAAGATAAATTGGACTTACAAAATAATAACAAATTTTGATAGTAAAAAATACTTCAATATATTGTATGAAAAAATTCTAACACAAAAGGGAAAATGATGCAGCAATGGCAAGCGGAAGCCTTCAAACAGTGAGCAATGGTAAGTTTTCAATCCCTCAACACCCAAGGTGAAGGGGTCAAGTGTTAAATACCTATCATAGGTATAGTAAAAGGGCTTAGAGAAGGTTATCACAACCCTACTATGAAAGGTAACCTAATCACTAGGCTTACCAAGGTCCTAAGCACCCAAGAACACAAGTTCACCAAGAGATCTCTTCAACAAAAGAGTGATCAAACCCCATAAAATGGATACTAAGACCAGGCGTGGCCTACAATCACTACTCTAGCCTGTTTAGGTCTTATTCTAATAGTTCCAAGGGTTATTTTATTCAAAAGCAACCCATAACACCGAGATGCTTCACAACCTAAGGATTTGGCTTGTAGCCCTTCCTAGAGTGAAATTTGAACATAAGTCTGAATGATCCCAAGTGAGATGGTGATTTGGTTAGGGATTATAATACCCTTTTGGGGTTTACAAAACATTTCTTAACACCAAGGAGTGGAAGTGAATAGAAGTCACTGCTGTTGAAATATTAGACCGGGCTAATAGGCCTAATTAGGGCTCCAAATACACTACAAGTGCTCTTTCTCCTATGCAAAAACACAAAATAATCATGGAGGCATGTGTGTATATGTAAAACAACTTAGAATCCAAGTTTGGAGGCTTTGATGAATCCCCAACCAAAATATAGGATGACTGTCCTAGTCACTTGACCGGTGCACACATAGAGATGTACACCTAGGGTCTTGTGGCAAACTCACTCCTCTGCAAATCCACACTCCTAACCTGAAAAAGATGAAAATAAATTAGAAAAGGTTGTATTCCACCAAGGGGCTTCAACTTCCCATGGTGGAATGGGACCAAACAATTAGGCCCTATTAGAAACCCTATTTTTAAGCCTCAATTCCAGACACTCCTACAAAAAATAAGATATCTTCCAATCTGGGTTAGATCAATACATGAGACCAACTAAAAATGGAAGAAGACTCAAGGCTTCAACTTTTGGAATCATTGTTTCATGCCCTCACATCCATACTTGTCTGTACAGTGGTCTAAATCATGAAATCTGCAGAGAAAGTTTATGTTTTTATTGATTTTAATTGCCAAAAATGCATGTCATGGCCTACCACCCACCTATAAGGGCTTATGTAGGCACTCCCAATGGTTATAAAACTTTTTTGAACCAACTAGCCATTTGGGAGTTGTGTTAAGCATAATTGACAACTTTTAAGAAAGTTGCTCGAAAGTTGCATGACAACTTTTAGAGCAACTTTTGCCTAATTTGCAAAATTGCAAATCTAATGACCAAATTTGGTCCTAACCTTATTTTGATGATCCCTAATGGATCCAAACATATAAAATCATGAAACTACCTATGGCTAGGGTGTTGTATCATTAATGACCATTAATTAGACCAAGGGCTCATAAAATGCCAATCTTGGAACTATGGTCTTACAAAGAGATCCAATGTCTAACCCTTATCCTAAGCATGACTAGAGGCCTCTAAGGACCTTAGTGTGAAATCCTAGGTTCCATAGACATGCTAGTTGAATCTAGAGTAGGTACTCCTGCACCATACTCCCCTTGAATTTTAAAACTCAAGTCCCTACTTGAGGATAACTGCTCCACCGAAGTGCCATGTTGTTTGATTTGATCTTTAGTCAGCCATGTAGCATCTATGTTGGGGAGGACCTTCCATTTGACTAAGTACTACATGTACTTCTTAGTCTTGGTTTGCCTTAGTAACTTTGTGTCCAAGATTTATTCTAACTCCATTGGTTTGCTTTGAGGAAGATTGGTAACATAGTCTTCATCTTTGGTGTCCTCACCTTGCTCATTTAATGAACCTGCTGTAGCTTTATATGGTGTGAGGCTTGCCACATTGAATATAGGAGAGATTTTCAAAGTTGGAGGAAGGGATATTTCATAGGCATTGTCACCTATTTTGTTAAGTATGTTGCAGGGACCTACTTTTTTCATTTGTAGTTTGGAGTATCTACCCTTAGGTAGTCTCTCCTTTCTTAGGAAGGTCCAAACCCTATCTCCCACTTTGAAGTGGACCTCTCTACTTCTCTTGTCAGCATTTTCTTTGTACTTCAAACTAGACCTTTGCAAAGTTTCTTTCACTTGCTACTGTACCTTTGTGATGAGCTCTGCCAGTTCTTGGCCTTGAGTACTGATTTTGAAATCAGAGGGGAGTTCCATCAGGTCCAATGGTTCCTTGGGGTGCAAACCATACATTGCTTGGAATGGAGTTTTATTGGTTGACCTATTTATAGAGTCATTGAAGGCAAACTCTTCTTGGGGCAAAATTGTATCCCAACTTTGTGAGTATTGCTTGGTTAGGCATCTTAGGAGATTGCCTAGGGACCTGTTTACTACCTCGGTCTACCCATCTATTTGTGGGTGATAGGTAGAGCTATAGGTGAGATTTGTACCCAACTTCTTGAAGAGTGTCCTCCAAAAGTGCCCTTGGAACTTTACATCCCTATCTGATACAATTGTCTGAGGTAAGCCATGAATTCTAAATACTTCTTTGAAGAAGAGATTGGCTATATAAGATGCATCATTTGTGCTCTTGCATGGCACAAAATGGGCCATTTTGCTGAACCTATCCACTATGACAAACACACTATCAAATCCTTGCTTGGTTTTAGGCAGTCCCATGACAAAATCCATTGAGATAAACTCCCAAGGCCTTGAAGGGATTGGTAAGGGTTGGTAGAGCCCTTGATTTGTTGTCATCCCTTTAGATTGTTGGAAAATAGTACAAGATTCAATAAACTTCTTAACTTCATTGTTCAACTTGGGCCAAAAATAGCTCCTCTTCACCATGTCTGCTGTCTTGTCAATGCCAAAGTGACCTCCTAGGCCACCACAGTGCTTTTCCCTGATTATATTTTCTCTCATTGAACACTTTGGTATGCATAATTGTGCTCCCTTGAATAGAAGCCCATTCTGAATCAGATATTCAGAAAAATCAGTTTGATATATGCCTTCCATTTTTGTACAAATCTAATATATCTCTGCAAAATCAAGGTCGTACGGGTACAAGTGTTTGAGGGACTCAATTCCCACACTTTGTAATTGAACTTCTTCAATCAGACCAGTCCTCCTGCTAAGGGAATCAATAACTTTGTTTGCTACACCTTTCTTATGCTTAATGTTGAATGTATAGGCCTGCAACTGCTCTACCCATTTGAGATGACTGATTGAGAGTTTTTCTTGTGAATTGAGGAAGCTTAATGCATGGTTGTCAATGAAGACTACAAATTATTTTGGGATCAAATAGTGCCTCCATTTCTTGAGGGCTTGGACCATGGCATAAAGCTCTAGGTCATAAGTAGAGTACTTTCTTTTAGCCTCATTCAATGTCTCTGAGAAGAAAGCAACTGCCTTGCCTTCTTGGCTTAGGACAACACCTATAGCCAAATTTCTTGCATCTATTTCCATAGTGAAGACTTTGTTAAAATCAAGGAGGACCAAGATAGGGTATTGGGAGACTCTATTCTTCAAGTATTGGAATGCATCATTGGCTTCCTTTGTCCATGCAAACTTAGTCTTCTTTCCACCTTTGATTGTTTCAAGCATTGGTGCACACACGTGACTAAATTTTTTGATGAATTTCCTATAGAATGTTGCAAGCCCATGGAAGCTCCTTACATCACCTTGATTCTTTGGTGGAGACCAATTAATGATTGCATCTGCCTTCTCAGGATCCATCTTGAGGGTACCTTGTGAGATCACAAAACCTAGGAACACAAGTTCCTTCCTCATAAACATGCATTTTTCCAAGTTGATCACCAACTTGTGTTGATGGAGTCTTCTTAGTACCTGTTCCACATGGTCAAGATGGTCTTCCTTGCTATGAATGAATATTAGTATGTCATCAAGGTAAACAACAACAAATTTGCCAATAAAATCTATGAATATTTCATTCATAAGCCTCATAAAAGTGCTAGGGGCATTGCTTAAACCAAAGGGCATTACTAACCATTTAAAAAAACCTTCAGTAGTCTTGAATGTTGTTTTCCATTCATCTCCTGGCTTGATTCTGATTTGATGGTAACCAGACTTTAAGTCTATCTTGGTGAAGTAGCAAGCACGTCCTAGTTGATCCAATAGGTCCTCAATCCTTGGCATGGGAAATCTGTACCTTATTGTGATTTTGTTTAGGGCCCTACTATCAGTGCATAACCTCCATTTTCCATCCTTTTTAGGGGCCGAGATTGAAGGTGCAACACAAGGACTAAGACTCTTTTGGATGAGCCCTCTTTCCAACAATTCAGTGATCTGTTTTGCAATCTCTTCATGCTGCAATGGTGTCATTTTGTATGGTGCCTTATTAGGTAGGGATGAGCCTAGTATGAGGTCTATTTTATGACTGATGTCCCTAATGGGAGGGAGCTAGTGGGCAAGTCACTAACAGTGACATCTTTATACTTTTGCAGCAGTTTTATGGCTTCATTTGGTATGGGCTCTTTTTTATCAGAACTGATATTATCTTTGGGCTTTGAGATTAAGACAAATGGCTCAATATCAGATTCTTTCAAGGTTTTTAACATCTCATTTTCTCCCATGATGATCACAGTGGGTTCTTTTTTAGATTTTTTATCCGACAAGGGCTTCATAGTGAAGGTCTTCCCATCTTTGGTGATGGAGTAGGTGTTTTTCCTACAGTGGTGTATGGCATCAACATCAAATTTCCAGGGCTTGCCTAGAAGGATGTGTGAGGCATCCATCTCAACTACATCACAAAGAACCTTGTCTTTAAAATCTGCAATTGAAAACTCTATCCATGCTTGTTCTATTACTAGAGTTTGTTGGCCTTTGGTTAACCATGAAACATGATAGGGGCAAGGGTGTGGCTTCTTAAGGAGGTTTAACTTCTGAACCATTTCACAAGATATAATATTTTCAATTGAACCAGAATCTATAAGAAGATTGCGTACCTTTCCATGACATTTGATCTTTGTCCTGAAGAGATTCTTCCTTTGTGGAGGCTCTTGGGTTTGTGGTACTTGAAGGAAGACCTGCCTCATCATCAAACATACTCCTTCTTCTAGTTCCAAGTCTCTAGCATCATCATTGTCTTCTTGCTTATCTTCTTGGACAAGTTGTGCTCTCCTCTCACCTTGGTTATTGTTGTTCCTCTTCTCGGGGCATCTTCCTGCATGGTGTCCCATTTGGTTGCAATAGAAACATTTCAATGGTCCATTACCTCTTCCTAAATTTTTCCTTCCTCTATTGAAAGGCCTTCTTCCTCTATAGTTTCCTCTTGAATTAGAGTCACTATTTTCTTTATCTCCTTGGTCAGGGGTCCTGCTGTTGCTACCACTACTTTGTCCCTTGTTCCAAGAGTTGCTTTTGCCTCTAAAGTTCTTCCCACTATCATTACTCTTCCCTTTGCAAAAATCTTGCTTCCTCTTCTATTTTTCCTCTACCTTAAGTGCCATTTGATAGCACCTATTGATTGTGGTAGGGCAGTGTAGACTTAGCTCTTCTTGAATGGATACTTTCAAGCCATTCATGTATCTTGCTAGCTTTTCTTCCTCATCTTCAGCCATATTGGTCTTCATACACAATTTTAGGAAATCCTCGGTGTATGAGCCTACATCCATGTCCTTTTGTTTTAGAATTTGCTTCCTCTTATGGAGTTGTACCCCATAGTCCTCAGGTACATATGTCTCTTTGATCAATGCTATAATCCTATTCCATGAATTGATCATGTTCTTCCCATTCTTCACCCTCTCTGTTTGGATGAAGTTCCACCAAGTTAGGGCTGCTCCCTTTAACTTGGATCTTACCACCTTTACCCTCTATTTTTCAGGGATGTCTTCACATTCAAAGAATGTTGTCAAAGCCTCTATCCAATCCAAGGCTAGATCAACATTCATCTTGCCATTGAAGACCGTAAAATCTATCTTCTCCTCCATGGTTCTCCTTCACATGGATTTCAAGGCATCTATGAAAGGTCTTTGGTCTGCAGGGATATGTTGATCAGCATCATCCTCCTCTTCTTCACTCCCTTCTTCATTTTCAGACCCATCTGTGTCCTTGTCATCAAGATTCTTCTCAAGTTCTTGAAGCCTCTTAGTTAAGGCTTTATTTGCAGCCTTTTTCTATCTCACCATATTTTCCAACTCACTATTTGTGACCCTTGTAGGGATCTCCTCATTCTTAGGATCAGACATAGCTTTGATACCACTTGATGCAACAGTGGCAAGCAGAAGCCTTCAAACAGTGAGCAATGGTAAGTTTTCAATCCCTCAACACCCAAGGTGAAGAGGTCAACTATTAAATACCTATCCTAGGTATATTAAAAGGGCTTAGAGAAGGTTATCACAACCCTACTATGCAAGGTAACCTAATCACTAGGCTTACCAAGGTCCTAAGCACCCAAGAACACAAGTTCACCAAGAGATCTCTTCAACAAAAGAGTGATCAAACCCCATAAAATGGATACTAAGACCAAGGGTGGCCTACAATCACTGCTCTAGCCTATTTAGGTCTTATTCTAATAGTTCCAAGGTTTCTTTCATTCAAAAGCAACCCATAACATCGAGATGCTTCACAACCTAAGGATTTGGCTTGTAGCCCTTCCTAGAGTGAAATTTGAACATAAGTCTGAATGTTCCCAAATGAGATGGTGATTTGGTTAGGGATTCTGATACCCTTTTGGGGTTTACAAAACATGTCTTAACACTAAGGAGTGGAAGTGAATAGAATTCACCGTTGTTGCAATATTAGACAGGGCTAATAGGCCTAATTAGGGCTCCAAATACACTACAAGTGCTCTTTCTCCTATGCCAAAACACAAAATAAGCATGGAAGAATGTGTGGATATGTAAAAAAACTCAGAATCCAAGTTTGGAGGCTTTGATGAATCCCCAACCAAAATCTAGGATGATTGTCCTAGTCACTTGATTGGTGCACACATAGAGATGTACACCTAGGGTCTTGTGGCAAACTCACTCCTCTGAAAATCCACACTCCTAACTTGAAAAATATGAAAATAAATTGGAAGAGGTTGTATTCCACCAAGGGGATTCAATTTCCCATGGTGGAATGGGACCAAACGATTAGGCCCTATTAGAAACCCTGTTTTTAAGCCTCAATTCCAGACACTCCTACAAAAAATTAGATATCTTCCAATCTGGGTCAGATCAATACATGAGACCAACTGAAAATGGAAGAAGACTCAAGGCTTCAACTTTTGGAATCACTGTTTCATGTCCTCACATCCGTACATGTCCCTACAGTGGTCTGAATCACAAAATCTACAAAGAAAGTTTATGTTTTTATTGATTTTAATTGCCAAAATTACATGTCATGGCCTACCACCCACCTATAAGGGCTTATGTAGGCACTCCCAATGGTTATACAACTTTTTTGAACCAACTAGCCATTTGGGAGTTGTGTTAAGCATAATTGACAACTTTTAAGAAAGTTGCTCGAAAGTTGCATGACAACTTTTAAGAAAGTTGCTCGAAAGTTGCATGACAACTTTTAAGAAAGTTGCTCGAAAGTTGCATGACAACTTTTAGAGCAACTTTTGCCTAATTTGCAAAATTGTAAATCTAATGACCAAACTTGGTCCTAACCTTATTTTGATGATCCCTAATGGATCAAAACATAGAAAAGCATGAAACTACCTATGGCTAGGGTGTTGGATCATTAATGACCATTAATTAGACCAAGGGCTCATAAAATGCCAATCTTGGAACTATGGTCTTACAAAGAGATCCAATTTCTAACCCTTATCCTAAGCATGACTAGAGGCCTCTAAGGACCTTACTGTGAAATCCTAGGTTCCATAGGCATGCTTGTTGAATCTAGAGTAGGTGCTCCTGCACCAGAAAATGTCACAAATGATAAACCCTACATTGTTAAAGCTAGAATCAAATGAGAATGACAATAAACTTTAAAACAACTACAATTACAAACACTTAGGGAATCACAATTCTAAACACCTCTCATAGTAATGGGAATGCAATGGGTACCTACCTCAATATCGTTGCAAGGACCTATTGCAACACTACTTTGGACCAACAGGTGTAATTGCTATCAGAAGACCCTTGGGCAAAGATAGGGGAAGAAAGCCTTATTGTCCTTGAGTGCATATTTTCTGAAGGAATGCTTGCAGTTTGGCACAAACTCTTGCAAAATACTGAACTAAACGAGCAATATTTACAAATTATACATGATCAAAATACTTCCTGCCATTCCTCTTCCCTTGGCCGCTAAAATGCTAGTCTTTTCTCTGCCCTTCGTCGCTAAAATGCATAGCTTTTTAGCATGTCCTTTTGTCTTAATTTTTAATTTAAGACATTTTAAATAATTTCTAATTTTTAATATAAAATAATTTATATAAAAAATTTCTTAAAATGTCATCATGTGTAGTAGTGATATATATATTTATTATTACATACATATATTTATTATTACTACTTGTTTAATATTACTACTTATGTCTTACTTATTTTATCATTGATTTTATTTATATTACTTCAATATTTATTTAATTACTTATTATGTCTAATAATTATATTATTAATAATTATTTCATTGTCTATTTTTAAATTAGTAATTAATTATATCTAGTTAACACTACAAAATAATTCAACTTGAAATAATTTATAAACATCATTTAAAGAATTAATAAAATCATACTAATCAAAATATTGCATAATGACAAAACATAAACATACTACACACTCAGTCAAATAATATATTAAAATACAAAAATTTTAAAGGCTAGTCTAAGGGAGTCGTGACAAATAGATAAGACAGATGTAAGTCCTAGGTAAATTTATGAAAGAATTGCATCTATGCCAAAGGAAACCCAAAAGAGAAATAACAAATTGAACAAAAAACATGGAATGATAGCTCAATAACATATGCACTTGAAAATCTAAGGAAAAAAATCAAATCAAAGCTACACAATTTTAGTTGTTAATTTAAGTACCCTGCAGAGCTTTAAATGCTTCCCCTCTTGATAGCTACCACAATACAGTAACCAATCTACTACCACAAATAACACTTTAAAAAACCTTGATAATGTCTATGAATTATATGCACCTGATCTATATAAATTCTAATTGCAAAATGCTTAGATGAATTTAAATATAGTTACCATTTAGAGATATTGGCAAATAGTGGCTGGAATAATGTTCCCAAAATAAGTCTATTGGCGAACACACATTATTAGTGAAATGCATCTTCTAAGAATATAAGTATATGATATTATCAAATGTTAATGTGTAAAGGAGTATAAATCATTCATTTAGTCATTTTGATTAGGGTAACTAATTATTTACTCATTTTAGATGTGATTTTACTTGATGACCAAATTGGTCATTTATTTAGTCATTTATATTTGTAGAACATGATCAGTTTTAGTCGCGTGGCTAAATTTTTAGTCCCATGACTAAAAAAATGGTAGAACATGATCAGTTTTAGTCACATGACTAAAATTTTTAGTCACCTGGTCATTTATTTGCCCAAATTCTACTAGTGGATTTATAGTTGTTAGTACTATATGATGTACTTTATGATATATATATATATATATATATATATATATATATATATATATATATATATATATATATATATATATATATATATATATATATATATATATATATATATATATATATATATATATATATATATATATTAGGCCATTGTCCCCAACATATGTACTTTATTCTTTGATGGATACTGTGAGACATTCGATATTCATTGATTCTTTCATGTGGGTTTTGGGGGCATTATTAATTCTTTTTGTGAGATATATATACATATGATGTTAAGTTGGGTGGGATTTTGTGCATTATGAGCCCAATTTCTTTTGTTTATGTATGCAAATATATGGATGTATGAATTATGATGTACTAATGTGTGTGATGTAGGATGTGATGCTTTAGGTGATTATGATATGAGACTAGCGTATTTATGATGCAGAATGAGATATGTTTGTGTTATTTGAAGTATGTTTCTGATATTTATGTGATGTATTGTGTGAACTATGTGATCTATGCAAGATACAACTACTGACGCTTTCTGGATGCATGATGCATACGATATGTGTGTTCTATGATTTTATTTATGTCATGGATGCATGTGATTTATTTATGATGTTCATATAGAGATGATGCAAATATATATGTCTTAACAATGCAAGATAACTTAAAAATGAGTAAATTAATGCAATGTATTTAAATTCTCACCTAAAATGAACATTTAAAATGGATTAAATGCAAAAACTAAGTAATGAATGCAAAAACTATGATAAACACAATTAAAATGAGGAAACTAAAATGATTTAATGATGATGAACTAAAACACACTTAATGCAGATGAACTTTAAAGATAATATTAATGAACTAATTAATGATATGATGATAACCCTAAAAGAATGCAATAAATGCAACCTAAATGAATGCAACTTAAAATGAATGCACCCTAAAATGAATGCAGTCTAAAATGAATACAAACTAAAATGAATGCACATTAAAATGAATGCAATCGTAAAATGGATGCAAAGTAAAATGAATACATATTAAAATGAATGCAATCCTAAAATGGATGTAAAGTGTACGTGAGTGTGTGAAAAATCTATTGTGAATGAGATGGGGATGGGGGATGGAAATGCATAGGCGAGATGCATATATGCATCATATCATAGCCCAAATAGACCCTCATTGTGAGAGGTTAACTAGGATGGGGGAAGAACATTTGCACAATCAAAATCCATGGGTTAGGAAATTGGGAAACATGATGGGGTTAGTTCTTCAGGATCGCAACAGGATAGGGGTTGTTTTTGAGGGGGGATGGATTTGAGGGAGATATATTTGTAGGAGATGTTTGGAGTTGTGAGGATTTTTTCTGTGAATATGGATCTTTCATGGATTGCTAGGATTTATTAGGATCTTTGATGGAATTTTAGTTATGGATTGATGGGGGGAATTTTCTTGAAGCTTGAGCGTGGAGTATTTTGAGATGAAATACCACCATGTAGTTTTAAACACTTAGTTTGATATAGCAATATCAGATACTTGCAAAGGTTACTAGGAACACAAGGCCTTGTCACCAACTTTGCATAGGACTGACTTACTAAATACACAAGGATTGCACCAACATTACACATGAGCCCAAGAGGAGTCAAGGTGGAAATGTTGCTAGGAAACCCACAGACAAATGATATTTTACAAGTGCACCATGTAACCCAAAAAGACCACATGTTGGATGTCCAAGGGTACATCTGACTGACTCACAAGCAGAAAGTGAAAAGATCAAAAACCTTGCCCAATATTTCTCTCATTCACAACACACCATGATATAATGAGATCATGGCAACTTTGATGAGAGAAGCAACGAGAAGCCTTTAGAAATATTATCAAGAACCAAAAAAATAATTAAAAATCAATGTGATAAATCCAAAATATGCCCTTTTCCAAAAGATATTCAATAACTGAAAGAAGTTGGGATTAGGTCGGACATGAGGAAGGATGCATCCTACAAGGACCCATTAATAGGATCTTCTGCAAATTTTTGTCTGATGAAAAAAGATGACTCTAAGACAACCACATAATCAAGGATTTTTTCTAAGGAACTTGCTGAAGTATGAGGCTTAATGAGACAACATAATTGATCATGGTTTTGCAAGACAAACAAGGATATGTACAATGGGACTTGACAATATAGTACAGCTGGAGTGACTGATATATATAGTGGGTATTTACAAAAGCTTAGGAATTAGGAAAGGTCAACATGTGACAAGTATATACAAAGATCAGGATGCCAAGATAGGACATGCTTTTACAATTGATATATATAGGAAGCTCAAGATGCTGGATAGTAATTCAACTCTGAATGCGTGCATGTGATAATGGAACACCTTGGGAATATGGATTTATGATAGGGATTTTTGTGGGGAGATAGTGGGTGGATGCATGATTGTGATGGAATAGGATTTTGATAGATAATGGAGTGGTCCATTGTGTATGGCACATATTTCAAGGTTTTCACCAACATACCTGGCCAATATATTTGATTACCAAGTTTTCACCATTGGACAATTATTTATCTTTACTTTTTTGGTTATTCTTTGATCTTTTTGTATTTTTCTAAATTTTTTATTATCATCAAGGCACCTAGTTACCAGGTTTTCACCAAGACAATGATTTTTTTGGAACATTTTATACTTTTTACGATTTTTTTTTGATAGATAAGATACACTACATAGCTTGGGAGTAGAACTTATTTAGATGAAATGATGTTTATGGGATTGTTTAGAGGTTCCCCTTCGAGTGTCGATAACTAGTATGCTCCTGAGACAAAAAAAATTTGTGACAATGCAGGGACCCAACCAAGTAGGCTCAAACTTGCCTTTCTTTTCTCGATCTTCTTGTACCTTTTGATTGTCCTTAAGGACCATGTCCCTTGCCTAGAAATTATCATGGGTGGACCTTTTTGTTGTAGCTTTTCTTAAGCTAGTTCTGGTATACAACCAGGTGACCATATGCTTGTTGCCTCTTTTAATCTAATAGGTCCAACTATGTGAGGCACGTTATACTGCAATCTTCATTAGTGATATAGTTCCTTAGAGACACACATAGTGAATGTAACTTGACCTCACTTGGTAAGATGACTTCAACACCATATACTAAAGACTATGGGCTAGTGCCTATGGGAGTGTTGAAGGAAGTGCGATATGCCCAAAAGGAGGGAATAATTTGGAGGTGCTAGTTATAACAAGAATCGTTGACAAACCTCTTGAGGATTCGTAAGATGGTTTTGTAGGTTTCCGCAGCTTAGCCATTCCTTTGGGGAAAATATGGGCTAGAAAAGTGATGGTGGATGTGGAGTTGGTCACACAGATCCTTCATGTGTTAGTTCTTAAATGGGATGCCATAATTTGTGAAGATGGTGGAGGGGATACCGAAGCAATAGATGATGTGCTAGAGGATGAACTTGGATATTTTGACATCGGTAGTGAGGGTGAGAAAGATTACTTCAACCCACTTTGTAAAGTATTGAGTAGTTGTGATAATGTACTTATGTCCATCCAAGGAAAGGGGAGTTATCTTACCAATGAGGTCAAAGCTCCAACATGAGAAAGGCCATGGCAGTGCAATGGGATGAAAGTCTTGTACTGGGACATGAATCAAATTGGCATGATGCTGACATGGTAGGTATTTCTTCACAAAATCACAATCATCATGTTCCATAGTGGGCCAATATTTCCCTTCTCTAAGAAATTTATTTTCTAAGACCATACCACTTGTGTGGGCACCAAAAATTCTGACACAAACCTCTTGTAAAGCCTGGGTGGCCCCGTTCAAGTCTAAACACTTAGAGAGGAGGTTGTGATACCCATGACAATATAGGGTGTTGGCTATGAGATTGTAGCAAGATGCTCTATGAATAAGGTTTAGGCATTGGGTTTTTTTGAGGTGGCGAGATATACTTGAAACTCAAATAAACTCCTTTTTTGTGTAGATTTGGTCCAAGATGAGGAATGTATGCTTAAATTATTTATCAAGCTTTAATGAAAATGGATGAGGAGATAATGTGGATGGATTTTGGAATAATAATGGTAATTTTATAGTTTTAAGCTCTTAAATTAGCCATATAACTTTGCATGGATGTTGAATGATATGTGAGGAGGGGGGATATGATACAATTTTTTAGATAACTTTGGATGTCGTGGTACCATGGGGATTGAGGACCAGCCAAGACACACACCATTTCTAAATCAACATTCTTATAAGAAGGTGTGTGTAGCATCTCAACTAAGAATTCATACCACATGGCACCTCAAGGGATTTCAAGTAGGGACTCGATAGTTACCATTGTGTTTGCTGCCTTGTTCTATAATCTAGGTACTTGCATAAATTATAGACTCAAGAACTATTCTTTTATTTTGTCCACTAATTCCTTGAGAGGCAACAACTTATCATCCTTTGTTTTAAACTCATCTATGACTTTCTTGATGATGAGTTGTGAATCTCCAAACACTTGTAATTCTATGATATTCGAGTGGATAGTTGTCCTGAGACCTGGAATGACCACCTTGTATTCTACAATATTGTTGGTACAGGGGAATCATAACTTATTATTTTTGGATCTAGTTACCTTGAGGAGTGAAAAAGAGGATTCCCAGTCCCGATCCATATGATGTATAGGATCCATCAAAATATAGTTTCCACATGGGTTTTTCTTTGACCATACATAGATGTTCATTTAGAAATTCCATTACCAAAGGATATGTGTCTACCAAAGGTGCTTCAGCTAATTGATTTATAATAACCTGGCCTTTGATTGCCTTTATTTTCACATACTGAATGTAAAATTCACTAAGGATCATTACCCATTTTTCCATGCAGCCTGTGAGTGTTTCTCACGAGAGTAGGTACTTGAGAGGATCTATTGTGGAAATGAGTTTCACCATGTGATTGAGCATATAGTGTTGTAACTTTTGAGTGGAAAAAACCACTACAAGGCATTCTTTTTCCATTGGTGTGTAATTGATCTCATAGCCAACAAGTGTACAACTGATATAATAGATAAATCTTTCTTTTCCATTATTGTCAAGCTGGGCCAAGAGTGTCCCTAGTGTTGTAGTGGTTGTTGATATGAATAAAATAAACAGATCCACTAGAGTAGGTGGCATGAGGATTGGTGGATTTGCTAGGTAATCCTTGATCTTTTCAAAACTTTGTTGGCACAAAGAAATCCCATTTGAATTTGGAATCTTTATGTAGTAGATGGGTGAATGGTTGGCACTCGTTTGGAAGTCATGATATGAATCTTCTGACAGACTATGGCTTACCTTGTAAACTATGTAATTACTTGACCATCCTAGGGGAGGCATTTCTATTATAGCTTTAAATTTCTTGGGATCGATCTCTATGCCTTGTCGAGATATAATGAATCCTAGGAACTTTCTTGATGTAACTATGAATATAGATTTCTTAGGATTGAGCTTCAAACCATAATGAAGGAGGTGATCAAAGACACATTCTAGCATGTTGAGATGGTCTAACCTTGTTATTGATTTTTCCAAGATGTCATCCACATAGTCCTCCAAGATCTTATGGATCACGTCATGAAATATAATAGTCATTTCTAGTTGAGGTGTGGCCCCCGCATTCTTCAAATCAAATGGCATCATGTTATAGAAAAAGGTACCCCATGGGGTTGTGAATGTTGTCTTAAGTTGATCTTATTCTGCAATGCATATCTAGTTATAGCAAGAGAAACCATCCATGAGTGATAGCATCTCATGCCTGAAAGTGAGGTTGACAATCATATCAATGTTTGGCAGGGGGAAATCATCCTTCACACATGCCTTGTTGAGGTCTCAGAAGTCTATGCATATTCTTATTTCTCTCGATGGTTTGTAAACTGACACCATGTTGGAAATCCATTCTAAATATTTAATGGTGCATATGATTTTATCTTGTAAGAGATTTTCCAGTTCTTCCTTGACTAGCAAGACCACCTTAGGGTGCATCTTTCAGAGCTTTTGCTTATCTATTTTGGCACTTGGGTCTATTACAAGATGATGAACAACTAGGTTGGGGTACAATCTAGAAATATGAGCATATGACCATGTACAATTTATTGTATCTTCCTAGAGAAGTGCAGTAAAAGCTATTTCTTTGGCCTCTTATAGTGATGCCATGATGTATGTGATTATGGGTTATTCTTTGGTTCCGAAATTAATAGACTTGGTTTCTTTGATGAATATAGATGACTACTCTAGCCTGTAATCATGGATAAGAGGAGGATAGTATTCATATTTTGGCACCTCGGAGAGGTTTTTTAGCAGAAGATACACCCTTTCTTTTAATTCTTTTGGAGTAAGAAAGTGATCCAAAGGGGTTTTCACAAAAGGACTCATTTTTTTATTTTTCACTTTTGATTTTGTTGCTAAAGACTTCCTCTTCCCCAAAGTATCCCTTAGGGTCTATCTTGTAGACATGCTCTAAAACATGCCCCTAATCTTTTTATTTCTTTGTTTCTCGCATGAATCTCAGGAGTGTGTCCTAACTTTGGAACTCATTGATATGTGCAATGCTTGGTTGGTCCCAGTCTATGAGTTTGGGATGGAGGAGTGGGAGGTCAATGAGGCTTATGGATAGTTTATGGGGGACATAATTGCCCAGGAATATTTTTTCATTGAATGATTTCTTTATTTCCCCTTCCCTGATATTTTTAACTTCCACAATTTCACCCTAGATGTCTAGGAGGGTAACGTTGGGAGCATTAGTATCCCTGGTCATGGTATCACAACCTTGTATGTGTAGGAAAATAGTTTTATGGCTAAATCCAAGGCCTCGATATCTTGGTTGATGAGAAGCTTCTAGTGAGTCTTTTATACCACCTTCCTCAGGTCCTAGACCATCACCTTGATAATTCCATTATTTTGTGGCCCATTTGTGTGATGTGGGTTATTTATCTTTGAAGTACCTAAAGAGTTTAGTGTCAGGAGGTGGGCGATATTTGTATAGCCATCTATTGATATCAGGCTCCATATCTTGACTATTAAGGATTCCATGTGACTGGAATGTGGATGAACCCATTTTATTTGTTTTAGGTTCCTCTTGTTGTTTTGTGTTTTGGTGAGATGGGCACCCTTGAGTATGTGGGTCAAGAAGGTAAGGCCCCTACTATGAAGGCATCTATTAGGTTGTATTCACCACATCTCCTATTGTTGATCTTGACAGTGGAAAGGGTGGAAGTGAGGATTTTTTTTGGATCACAATGGGATTGGGATGAGTTGGCGACAAAGGTGCCAATGTCAATTCCAGGAAAATGGGTGTAGTGGGGGAATGAAGCTTCCAACGTACAAGAGAATGTGAAGGGTTGTGGATTGTCATGGATGGTGATTTATATACCTTGGTGTGGGAACTTAATTCACTAATGATAGGTGGAAGGAATAAATTTTATTGAATGAATCCAAGGACAGCTGAGGAGGATGTTATAGGGGAGGTCAAGATCAACAATGTGGCATATAGTTTCTTGTATCACATGACCTAGTTTGATGGGTAAAAAATTATACCTTTTGAGGTACATTCCAGGTTGTCATAGGCCTTGATGGTGATGACCTCATGTGATCATTCACTTTAGTATATCACACATGTTTGATGAACTTTAGTGTACATAGGTTGAGGCCCAAACCATTATCTATCATGACCCATTTGACTGCAAAGTAATTTACCATGACAACGATGCAAAGTGGGAGATTATAGTTTGGTTTGATAGATGGCATGTCAGAGGGTTTAAATGAAAGGCCACATGATACAGATAAGGCTCCTACAAGATTATCAAACTAAGTGGTATTAATGTATGTGGAGACACATGGCTCTTGTAGGGCCTTGTTGAGGATTTCTTGATGGATGAGAAAGGTGTAGAGAATATCCAAGATGGATATTTGGGTGGTGGTATTCCCAAGGTGTTCCAGGAGGTTGTATTGCATATTAGATGAGGAAGTAGTATTAGCACCGACAATGAATATCCTACCTCTTCGCGTGGTGACTGCACATTGACTATATGCACCTTTGACATGGATGACATTAACCATGGGTTCAACCTGGGAGATGCATCCAAAACAATTATCATAATTGATGTAGGCGGTTGTGTGATCCTTTCCATCAACCAGGTCACCTTTCTTACCCTTGTCCTAGTTTTAGGTTGGTGGGTTTGCGTTAACTGTACTTTTTCCAAAATTATGTTGAGGAAACACATTTTGATAAATTTGTAGGTTTGCATTGGGCAAGGCTTGGGTAGCTTCATCGACTATGATATCCTTCTTGTCTATTGGATCCTAGATGTAGTGCTTGAGTTTCATGCACTTCACAATAGCATGTCCCTTGACATGGTGATGTTCACAATAATCATTATCTTCGTACCATGCAGGATTTGGGGTTGACTCATTGAATGGTTGGGTCCAAGGGTATACGATCAAGTTGGCATTGCCCATTCAATGAAAGATTACATCTTATGGCTCACCAATAGGAGTGAACATGCATTTTTTATTGTTCTAGACATGTGGCTTATTTGTTCTTGGGGTGACTAATATAGCATTAGCTTGATTTGTTGCAAGTTGACAATTTTGCATGGGTTATTGGTAAGCTATCCCAAGTGTTTGGTAGATGGGTGTATGTTGTTGGTATGCTGGTGTAGGAAATTTAGGACTAGCCACAACAACCTAGACATTCTTGATATCAGTGGCTCCATTAGTGACAACATTCTTATTTTTGTTCCAATAGTGAGGATGGTTGTTGTTGGGCCTACCTTGATGGTTTTCTTCTAATAGTATCATTGTCCAAGAGACCCTTTTCAATATCCATCCTTTTTCCCTTGATATCTTGGTGGGTTTGGATGTAGATTATGCACATAAAGTGGGATAACTTTGGATGTATGTTGTCGATGAATATATTCATTAGATGTTTCTTTGGGGGTTGGTAGGATAGCCTCGTGGTGAGGTTCTTTCATCTTTGCAGATAATTAGCTAGGCTTTCAGCTCCCTTCTATTTTGAGTTACAAAGATCCAAGAGAGATAGTTTTTTCTTGATGTTATGCACATACTATACTTTGAACTTTTTGAATAATTCTACAAAATTTGAAACTGTCCATAAGATATTTTGTAGAACCACTCAAGAGAGGTTTCCCCTAGGCTCTTGAGAAAGAGGTGCATTAGGCAATTATCACTATAGGCAACCTCTTAAAAATCCATATCGAATCCCTTCACATGGTTGACTAGATCTCCCTTCCTCTGGTACTTATCAAACTTGGGAGTCTCAAAATTCTTAGGGAAGGGGATTGTTGTGATAGATTGGTCAAAGGGATAAGGACAAACCTCTTCAAACTTAAAGATTTTTCTCTTAGTCCCAGCATGAAGCTCCTTTAGAGTGTTCTTCATTTCTTCCCACTTTGGGTTGACATATGCTGGAGTGGATATTCCCATTTTGAAAGGGTCAGATGGTGCATGTGAATATGGATGGTTTTGAGGGGGATACTGTGGGGTTTGGTAAGGGGATTTCCCAAATAGGTAAGCGGGCTGCAATGTGTTTTGCGGTGGAGGTTGGGCAAGGTATTATTGTTGGGGTGTCAACATGTACTTCTATGAGGGGTATATCGATATCTTTTGTTGTGGTGGTATGGAAGAATAGTGCGGTTGTGAGGGAAGATATTGTTGTTGTAGAGGTGGTTGGTAAAATGGCACGGGTTGTTAATGTGTTTGGCGAGAGGGATTTGCATGGGCTTGGCCAATGTACGTGGGATGCATACCCATGTTGCTGAGAGGTGGAAGGGTTCCTTGGATAATGGTGATAGGTGGTGGTGGTGTAGGATAATTGGAAAAATGGGAAGATCTTGGTTGTTGTGGTGGTGGTACTCTTTCAGGGACGATTGATGATGACATGACTAGTTTTTTGGTGAATGAAGGGGTAGGTGCATTTCGATGAGGAGGTGGTGTTGGTTGTGCTAAAAATTGAATAGTTGGTTGTGGTATAATTGGATTGGAGATATGTGACTATGTTTAGATTCCCAATGCATGCATTTGTGCTCAAGTAAGACCCCAAGCAAAGCCTTACCTTGCAGTAGATTGTGATGTACAAATGACTAGGAATGTGGATGTCGTAGTGGGGACTTGTGATATGAGTGGGTGGTTGGTTTAGGGGTCCTATAGGTGGTATCCCTATTCTATAAAATGGTTGTTGGATTTGCACAGTGGAGATGAAAGGTGGGAGAGAAACTTGTACAAAGGTTGGTTGGGTAACAGGTAGATTGGGAGCTTGGGTGAAGATTTTTTGGGTGGTAGATGGAGGTGCTTGCATTTATCCTTGAAAAAGTGGTGTTGAAATGGAGATTTGTGATATAAAAGGTGGAGGTTTTTCTTGCATGGATCTTTATGTTTGATTGTTGGTTTGAGATGTCAATGTAATTGGAGGTGATGGTCCCATGATAGAGAATGGAGTGGATTGTCCCATTACATGTACTATGGGAAGAGTGATACTAGACTGCAATACGTAGGGAATGGATGAAGTGACTTGGGATGTTTGTAGGCTAGGGTCTACAACTTGTTGGAAAATGATATTCAATTCATTTCTGAGAAATGTATGGGATGTGTAGGGTTGAAGGGCTCAAGTCCTGGTGGAATGGGAGTACCTTCCTACTCATAGCTAGCCAAGATGGTGAGGCAATTCTGGGCAATGATAATTGTTATACACTAAGTTTTGCACCCTTTTCAAGCTCTCTTGGTCTTGGTAACCTAGTATAACATGGGAATCATCTCCAGGTTGTGGGACCTATGCTAACTAAGATGAGACCTCCAGGTTCTAGGCTGGTTCCTCTTGGATAATCACCTTAATTTGCTTCTTGACATGAAAGTAAATTCTTGAAGGGAAAGGGATAGAAGGAATGCATGAAGGGGAAATAACTGAAAGAAAAATATCCTACTAGGTGATACACCGAAATGACATGAACATAATATATTGACCAAATTTGCATGAAGGCTCTTAGATCTAATAGAAAACAATCTTCCTAAACAGGCTTGCATAAGTGTTTCACAGAGGGATCTGAATGAAAGACTCAGACTGTGACTTGCAAGAAAATGTCCTCTTCAGCAAAAAGGCACAGGAATGAGATAGAATGACAAGGGGTTGAGGTATACCCACAAGATCATTCAAATCAAATCATACACAATAGCACACGAATAAGATGAAAGAAAGAAGGGCCCTGGAACTCCAAGATTTCTCTAACAAAGCCAATATATTATACCCATTAAGAGAAATACAGACAAGGGAAAGACTTGAGGACAAAGAAGATACTATGGAAAGCCTCTATTAAATCTGATATATCAATGAAAGATTACAAACTGTAGAAGCCAGAGGGCAGAAAGAATGCCACAGATAACTCCTAAGAAAGGAAAACTCTCTTTTTACAATTGTAAAACTATGAGCTCTAAAAGCTCCAAAAGACTAATATATACCTCTCCCTAGCACGTAGGCTTGGAGTAAAAATCTGATTAGGGCTACATAGATTTTCATATTAATAATAGAAACCCTAACTTGTCACTTCTGATCATAAATGCCTCCTTGAAATACCTTGGACGATCAGATATATGCTTGCATGTCTTTCCCATCGCTAGAACTGTCTATAGACAAGCCGCCTTGATCCATCTACTTCGCTGCAAGTTGAAAACCTCACACCACCGCCATGACTTTATCTCTGTAAGTGGGGTTCATCATGAATGTTCAAATCTGATCCTCACAGATATTTGAATTTAAAAGTATAAATGGTCACAGGTGGCGCCAGCCCTTCTCATTCATCAGTGGCTGATATTTAAATTAGCATGGCACCTTAGGAAATAAAAATCAACATGCAACGGCCGCCCAGATCTTCTTCTTCAATTTTATACCTACAACTATCCTGAAAACATCAATTCTGAGCTACTCGCAACATCACATACGACCAACTATTGAAAAACTTGGAGAGAACCAAAAAATTGAACGGCATAGATCATTCTCCACAACAATCAATCCAACCCTCTCTGTCAGCTTTAAATTGGATGGTGGTCGCATGATCACAAAGAGAAGGAATATTCCTTACGATCAAGTGACAACCGTTAGATCTTACTGCACTACCATATCACCAGTCGACAACCAATAAAAAATGAACACCTCAGCACGACCGATAGATTGGACCCACCGCTTTACTCACTTTCTATCAGATGGTTGTTGCAATGCTGTGAAGAATATCTTTCAAACATTTTATCTTAGCGGCAATGTGACAACCATAGATATTAGCCAAACTTTAACATGCTGAGTGACCTAACCACTAGAAGAAACATAACCGCTCACCGGATCGTTGAAGGCTAAGGCACAAACCGTCAAGGTTGTGCTAACACGTGATTGAAGAAAACATCGAGTCGCTGAATAAAAAGCTTAACCACCCAAAAATTTGGAGATCAAGCGACTGCATCCTTGAAGAACTAGGCCCCAGTCGGTCACAACAATGCACATAGGAAATGCTAATGTCAGAGACTAGCTACGAAGAGGTGAAAAGTCGAAAGCAACCAGGGTTTTCTCTTAAAACCGAAAAGGCATCAGAGAAATAGAAAAAATCAAAGGTTTTTATACTTAGACAAATTTTGATACCCTCTGATATGAAATAAGCTATTTCCTACAGACCTTGAAACTTGAATATCTCCCTGGTTTTTGTGATTAAGCACGTGCGATCAGAACTAGAGCATGGTGACACATTGAAGAACATGGGGCTAAGGGCGCAAGCCATGAAACCTTGTAGATTTTCTCCACAAGTCAAAACAAGTTTCAGTTGGGGCAAAGAAACAATGGGACTGAAAAAAAACACAAACAAGACCATGAAAAATATGACGTCTCTTACAGGCTGGGCTCTACCCTTGTGGGAGCTTCATTTCACTCCACCTTTGGCCAAAATTGTATGATAAGAAATTTTGGGTAACATTTTGGCAATTTCTGCTGGATGTCTGCCTACTAGACATTGGAGATTAGTGACCTTAACACAATCCATTGGGCATAGGAGTCATCTCTTAAACATAAAACTTTTCTCGACGGAGAGAGGAACAAAAACTGTGCTTGAGCACTTCTTGAAAAGCAAGGAAACTAATCTAGAAACTGGAAGAAAGAAGGAAAACTACCCTACCCTAAACTTACCAGTGCAGAAACTGGTCAAACAAAACCATTCAATGGACTATTGAAATAACTACCCTTCCTCATTAGGACATTTTGCATTGGACACATGAAGATAGCTACAAAGATATGAGGCACATAAAAATTTGTCAAATAGTTAAGAATTTCCTCTGCAAAAATAGGGCCAAGTTTACCTTCCTCTAATTGATCATATGGAGAGGCCTTAGTAAACTCCTTATGGGCCAAGTATCTGATAGGGTAGTCCCTTGAAAGTCTGAAGGAAGAACTTTCTTGGATGGTTTCTTCTTTATCTTCATGGTTGCCCCTCATCATGGATAGCCATGTCAACTCATCCTCTATGGTCAGGGGATTACTATCCTTAATAGAGTAAGCAGGGGACCCTTGGAAGCTGTCAGGATCTTGAATGCCTTTTGAAATGACTAGCTCTTTATATTAAGCTCCACACACAAATCTCCTATGATGTTTTGGTTATCTTTTGCATATTGGGAAGTTTCCTTCTCAAAGATGAGATCAAGCTCATGAATCAACATATCCTCAGGATCAATCTCTTCAAGATGCTGCAATTTTATAGAGGTGGTTGTGGCCATATCATTATCATCCTACTCAACAAAACTAGGCAGCTCATTCATTAAGGACATGGCATCTTCCCTTGTATCAATCATCTGCTGATGATGCATCTGTTGTTCTGATTGACCTTCAGCCATGGGTAATGGCATGGTCTCTTCTTCATCATCAACAAAGAGGGGTACCTCATCAAACAATTCAACCGAGACACCAGGTTGAGAAACAATCTCCATTTCTTCTCCCAATCTATCACAATCATCACTTAGCATTGATACCTCATATTTCCTCTCCTCCTCATCACATGAAAGCTCATTTACCATAGGTCCTTGCTCAGATACTTGACTAGTATCTTTGAAAAGACTTGGCATCTGATAGCCAGGAGGTGGAGTCCATTGAAGTTGCCATGGCAGTTCATCATCTTGAGAGACCAGAGGGGTCTCTTGGGATAAACAAAATTCTTGGATGAATCACCCTTGCAGAGTGGTGGACTAAAATTCCTTGAGTATAGGCTCTTGGAAAAAAATATTTTGCCTTAAAACTTGGGACACTAAAATCAGAAGATTTAGATGCAAACATAGAAGGCATACCTTTTTTAAAATTTGGAAATTTTAAGATCTTGTCCTTCAACTACTGCTCCTTTGTAACCAGTCCTCTTTGATGATCCTCTCCAATGGCCTGTTGCATCCCAATCTCAGGGAGATATGCTTGAGTGGCCACTATCTCTTGTTGTAGCAATTCTGAATTCTTTTCAACAGGAAGCTCATAGTTCATGAGAACAAGTGGAAAATTCAGAGCTTCCTTCCCAAAAAATGGGTTTAAGTGACTGCCAGCTGCTTGGGTGCTCTATGTTGGGAATGTCTTCTTGACTAGATTATAGGGATGGAAAGGCCTCTTTACCAAATTTTGCCTTTTACTTTGATGCTTTTCTTGATACTGTGGTCTACTTTGCTGATAGGATTGTTCCTAAGTTTGGTACTGCTGGTTAGGACTTTGATCCTGATTTTGATAAGGTAGTGCAACTTCCTGATTCTAACCTTTTTTAGCAATCAACTCCTTGGTTAGAGTCTGCAATAGGCTTATCATTTCTTGGGTTGTTGCTTGCTAATCATTTCTCATCTCTTGTTGACTGATTTTCAATTTGAGCTCTTGAGAAGGGTCTCCTTTGGATTCCTCGTAGCTAGAACTGGCTTATGGTGCCACTATAGTGGGTATAGGGGTAAATGGAGGAATCTACAGAGGCATACTTGGTTGGATGTTAGGAAAGATGGGCATGGGTGGCCTTGGGGGTATCATACCAGCCTAAATTAGACAATTTTCTGCCTTAACAGCTATATCAAAAGCCTGGGGTAAAGAGGTACCTCCCAAGGATTGAATCATGACATATACATCACTACTTAGGCTTCTCAAAAAATAAAGGAAAGCACAATCTGCTGGAGGCCTTACATTAATTGGAATCCTATTCCATGTCTTGAGGAATCTGCCATTAAAATCTGTCATCTATTCTTGAGGATCTCTCTTTATAATTTGGAGTTGCTCTACTAGAGACAAAGAGTCTAAATCATCCTCAAAGTATTTGTTAAGGAGCTCCCCAAGTTTGTCCCATGAATTAATGGAGCCAATTGCTAGATTTCTAAACCATTCGAGAGCCTTACCTTTGAAAGAGGCTGCTAACAATTTAGTGGCTACGTCTTCCTGACTTATATTGTGTATACTACAAATGGTAGCCGCATCTCTTATGTGTTCAAAAGTTGTTGTTTGGCCTTCACCTATGAAAGGAGGTATACTTTTTAGTGCTTCCAAGGGCACATCATGGTGTTGGAAAAAATTTAATGGACTACCCTGATTAAAGGGTGCAAAGGCAAACTGCCTAGCCATAATAGGGATCTTTTCTTTTTTTCATAAGCTCTATTAGAAATTGGGTCTGCTTGTTCTTAATACCAATGGAGTCACCAAATATACTTGAATATTAACCTCTCTAAGGTCTATATTAAGCAACCAGTATATCAAAGATAGCATAATGTTTGAAGATGAACTTCTTTCTAGTCCCACTGGGCGTGTCAGAAATGTTATACACTAAGTTTTGCACCCTTTTGAAGCTCTCTTGGTCTTGATAACCTAGTATAACATAGGAATCATCTCCAAGTTGTGGTACCTATGCTAACTGAGATGAGATCTCCAGGTTCTAGGTTGGTTCCTCTTGAATAATCACCTTAATTTGCTTCTTGATAGGAAAGTAAATTCTTGAAGGGAAAGGGATAGAAGGAATGCATGAAGGGGAAATAATTGAAAGCAAACTATCCTACTAAGTGATACACCAAAATGACATGAACATAATATATTGACCAAATTAGCATGAAGCCTCTCAGATCTAATAGAACACAATCTTCCTAAACAAGCTTGCATAAGTGTTTCACAGAGGGGTCTGAACAAAAGACTCAGACTGTGACTTGCAAGCAAACATCCTCTTCAACAAAAAGGCACAGGAATGAGACAGAATGATAGGGTGTTGAGGTATACCCACAAGATCATTCAAATCAAATCATACACAATAGCACACGAATAAGCTGAAAGAAAGAAGGGCCCTAGAACTCCAAGATTTCTCTAACAAAGCCAGTATATTATACCCATTAAGAGAAATATAGATAAGGGAAAGACTTGAGGACAAAGAAGATGCCATTGAAAGCCTCTATTAAATCCAATAGATCAATAAAAGATTACAAACTATAGAAGCTAGAGGGTAGAAAGAATGCCACAGATAAATCCTAAGAAAGGAAAACTCTCTTTTTACAATTGTAAAACTCTGAGCTCTAAAAGCTCCAAAAGACTAATATATACCTCTCCCTAGCACGTAGGTTTGGAGTAAAAATCTGATTAGGGCTACATAGATTTTCATATAATAATAGAAACCCTAACTTGTCACTTCTGATCATAAATGCCTCCTTGAAATATCTTGGATGATCGGATATATGCTTGCATGTCTTTCCCATCGCCAGAACTGTTTGCAGACAAGCCGCCTTGATCCATCTACTTTGCTACAAGTTGAAAACCTCACACCACCGCCATGACTTTATCTCTATAAGTTGGGCTCATCATGAATGTTCAAATTTGATCCTCACAAATATTTGAATTTAAAAGTATAAACGGTCACAGGTGGCGCCAGCCCTTCTCATTCATTAGTGGCTGATATTTAAACTGGCATGGCACCTTAGGAAATAAAAATCAACACGTGGCGGCTGCCCAGATCTTCTTCATCAATTTTCTACTTACAACTATCCTGAAAAACATCAATTCTAAGCTACCCACAACATCGTATACAACCAACTGTTGAAAAACTTGGAGAGAACCGGCAAATCAAATGGCATAGATCATTCTCCACAACAATCAATCTAGCCCTCTTTGTTAGATTTAAATTGGATGGTGGTCGCATGATCACAAACAGAAGGAATATTCCTTGTGATCAAGCAACAACCATTAGATCTTACTGCACTGCCATATCACCAATCAACAACCAATAAAAAATGAACACCTTGGCATGAATGACAGATCAGACCCACCGCTTTAATCACTTTCCATCAGATGGGTTTCATAATGTCATGAAGAATATCTTTCAAACATTTTACCTTAGCGGCAATGCGACAACCATAGGTATCAGCCAAACTTTAACCTACCGAGTGACCTAACTACCAGAAGAAACATAACTGCTCACTGGATCGCTGAAGGCTAAGGCACAAACTGTTAGGGTTGTGTGAACACGTGACTAAAGAAAACACCAGGTTACTAAATAAAAAGCTTAACCACCTAAAAATCTAGAGATCAAGCGACTGCATCCTTGAAGAACTGGGCCCCACTCGATCGCAACAATGCACATAGGAAATGCTGATGTCAGAGACTAGCTGCGAAGAGGCAAAAAGTTGAAAACAACCAGGGTTTTCACTTAAAACCAAAAATGCATCAGAGAAATAGAAAACATCGAGGGTTTTTATACTTAGACAAATTTTGATACCCTCTGATATGAAATAAGCTATTTCCTACAGACCTTGAAACTTGAATATCTCCCTGGTTTTTGTGATTAAGCACATGCGATCAAAACTAGAGTATGGTGACACATTGAAGAACATGGGGCTAAGGGCACAAGCCATGAAACCTTGTAGATTTTCTCCGCAAGTCAAAACAAGTTTTAGCTGGGGCAAAGCAACAATAGGACTGAAAAAAAAACACAAACAAGACTAGGAAAAATATGAGGTCTCTTACAGGCTGGGCTCTACCCTTGTGGGAGCTTCATTTCACTCCACCTATGGCCAAAATTGTATGATAAGAAATTTTGGGTAACAATAACAATAGCTATATGTGCATTTCCTGAATGACTCATAAATACCTCCATAGAACCTGTGGTGGGTGTCTCCTCTGGGTCAACCCATACATTCTCAATTTGAGCTTGATATTGTGGATCATATGAGACCATAGAATTGTTAGGATCATTTGTTGGGTTAGACAAACTAGTGGTGAGGTTAGGATCCATATCATTTCTCTTCTTTGATCGTGTCTCGACGGGCATGAAATGAAGATCCTAGGATGAGTGATGAATATGTAAAGACGGATCTAGGTTTCAAAAGGATGACGGGTATGAAAGATGATCCTAAGGAAATGTAAGGACAAAGGATGGGGATAGGATGGCCCTAGGATATTTAAGGGTAAGTGATAAAGCAAGACATTAGGATGAACCTAGGTGACACAAAGGGTGTTGGGATGATGTTTAATTGGTATGATGGGGATGTGCTAAGGATCTAAGGATTAATTGGTTTCAAATTAAAATGATTTTCCTTTCCTCGTGTAGGATCAAATGGATGGGATTGTCAACGTTAGATAGACTTATAATAATTGGAAGATGAGATCCTTGTCAATGTGAGCCAATATTTGGATTAAGATGATGAGGCTACAAGGACAAGTACTAGCCACCCTAGGAAATTCTTAGCCAAAGGGTGGAGCTAAGGGATGATTCTTAATTTAGGATGGAGGATATAGCAACTCAAAATGATATGACACTAAGTGGAGGGTATGACTTGATTGATTTTTGGATTGTTGGACTTTTAAGCAAGGATGATAATTTGAACTAAATGATTTTTCCTAAAGGGATGCCATAAATGTGCATAAAGTATGATCTAAGATGCAAGGATGATGAGGCGATCTTGTGAGAATAAAAAGGATATGTTTTGTGACAAGCAAAGTAATCTTCTCTCTCAAGGATAACAAAGGCACGATTGATATGAAAACATGTTGCAAAATGCAAGATCTTGTCATTGTATGTCACTTTATCAAGTTTCTCTTTGTATTTGATCTCTTGTTGGATTGTAGTAAAAAATAGTTGATGATCTCTAAGCTTGCATTTTGTGACTTTCTTCTCCTTGTACACACGGGTAACTAATAGACTTATCTTCTTATGTTTTACCAAATCAGTCATGTGTACAAATCTCTTTGATCTTTGAAGGTGAAAATATTCAAGTTTTTGCAAATTTTGGAATCTTGTCAAACTAGGTAGTGACTACGGTAAGTATACCTTGGCTTGAGTTTTGAGCAATTTGGGAACCTTTGGAAAATATGAGCGAACAATCCCACAAGAGAAAAAGAAACCTTGTGGGAACAACACGTTTCAGTTAGGTTTTGATCTCTTTGGAAAAAAGGACTTGTAACTCTGAGTGTGTATGTTGTAACAAATGTTTTTACTGGGTCATTAACATCTAAGTCACACACAAGAAATTCTACCCTATGGGATTGTCTTAGCTTGAAAACCTTTTCTCACAAAATTAGACACACACCCAAGAGCTAATTAGAATACAACCACTGCAGACTACACAATGGGTCAAACAATGCCATATTATCCGACTCCAAGCACTCAAGGATGACACGATATGGTGAGTGTCTTGGGGAGGTTACTATCCTCACACAAAGATTATCAAACCTTCAAGAGTAGATCGAGTGGGCCTCTAATTAATGATGTCTAGTAAGATTCATGGTGTCCTCCCAATCGGTTTGTATGTGTGTGACTCACTTAAGGGCCTAGTTGACCATACCGAAATCGTAGGGATATTCACCTACCTTAGACTACCATAAAAATACATCACCCAAGCTTGAGGGGATAAGGTGAGAGTTTTCTTAGCACCTTATTTATATATTGATTTGGGAATTACATGTTTGAGAATGTTATCTAAAGGGGAAGCGCACCCTCTAGATAGGCCTCACTAGAAGAAAAACCAATTGAACTTGATCTTTAGCTTCACCCAAGTTCCATGAAGGCGATGGAAGAGGATAAATATACAAATTAATTATTTTCACATAAATTATTTAACAAGGATTTTGCAATGGAAGTAAAAGGTGTAAGGAAGTGTTGAGAAACACACCAAAAACCCATTCTTTCCAACTTGACAACCTAATTATCTAAGTATTTTCTATCTTTGACATCAAACAATCATGATTAACATGTAAGGTTCTTTTTGGAAAATAGAAAAATGCTTCAAAGGGGAAATTTTGATTTTGAAACAAAAAAGAAATTTTAATCCCTTTACATTCAAGATTTGTGAGAGTTCATTTTAAGCCCAAATTGAAGTGTTCATTGCTTTGTTTATTGTCCCTCAGGCATTCAAGATTTTGTGACTTATTTTAAAAAACCAAAATTGAAGTGTTTTGGTTCTTTTTATCCCTTGGCTAAATTTTAAAGCCCAACTCTGAAGTGTGAGTTTAAATTTGTTTATGATTAAAAAATTAACAAAGCGATCTTGTAGTCCAAAACTACAATCCCATGATTCTGCACAAACACATAAAATACAGCTTGTGGAATGATGATCCCACAGGCCGTATAGGAAATCCCACAAGTATGTGTCAGTAATGAAAAATGATAATAAGACAGAGTGTAATGCCCAAAAGTTCAGGCCAAAACACAACCAACAAATTATTATTTTTAAGAGGGATAATAGTTTCCAAGTTTTGTGATGCGGGTTAAACAGTGTCTAAGACAAGGTTCAAAAGAGTTAGGAGGACAACACCTCTACTAAGTTGTTCTCCAAGGTTACTAGCTGTGAAGTTCTAGCGAGAAATCCAAACTAGGATGAGGAGTTGTAACCGTTGTTTTTTAAAAGGGTTAGGATGATCAATCATGATAGATCACCCTACTAGTTACAACTAGAATTTATTCAGGAAAGGTCCAATTAGCATAATTAATTACTTTAATTAAGATACTAAGTGGAATATTCAATAATAAAAGGTTTGTTAATCAAAATTACGAACAATCGTTGAACGTTAATCTATTAATCGTATAGATTATCAAAAAGTATAAGAATGTTACCTAGAATATTCATTAAATAATATACTTATATATATATATAGATTAATCATTTTCTATATTTATATATTAATGCCAAATTGATTTATTATAATTAGATTGCCAATATAAATATTGTATATAAAATTAAATAAATAATTCAATTAACCAATAACCATATTATATGAACATATATTAATTCAATTAATGATTATAATATATTAATTAATTAATATACTCATTAACTAATTAATAAATTATAAAATATTAATTAATGATATATAATTAATAATTATAATTAAATTATATATATATATAATTAATTAATAATTATAATATATTAATTAATTAATATACTATTATATATTAATTATTAATATATACATACTATATAATTTAATGACATTGAATAACTATTAATAAAAAAATTAAACTAAATTAAAAAAAACAAAATAAATTATAAACTACCCTTACTAAACCTATCCCCTACCTTAACATCTATCTCTCCCCCCTTGATTCACGTGAAAGAGGGGACCACATGACATTATTAAAGCCCCTTATGGCAGCCCCCATAAGCTGGCGCAAGTCTATGTGGGGAGGTGAATTTATTAAAGGGAAAAGAGGATAAAGTCTGCAAAAGGGGGATGACAAGATTGGAGGCCCCACCTAAGACAAGGCTAAGGTCTTGTCTCAAGGAAAATGCATTAAATCCTTCCCTAAAACCAGCGCAAGCTCCTAAAGTCTTGTCTCAAAGAAAAGATTTAATTCACACCTAAACAAACCAGCGCAAGTTTCATGGAACGTGGAGTTGAGGGGTGTATGGGTGTTGGGACCCACCCCAACTAAACACAAGCCTATGGAAAAGCTCACGCATTGATAATTTTTGAAAAGGATGACAGGTGCATTAAATTCAAATGCAGAACCATAATAATTTAATGCAAGGGAAGGGCTACCATACCCTGCGCCAAATTTGGGGAAGTAATGAGGGTGGAAAATATATAATTAATATTTTATTGTTTAGGAAAAAAATAGTGGATAAATTATATTATTTTATAATGACTGTGGTATGGATTTGTATGGGATTTATTTCCCATACAAAATCCAGAGACCTGTAGGTCTATATTTCTCATTCATTTAAGTTTGATAGTGTAATTTTATTTCCTCCACATTTTCACATGGTTTATGTTTTTTTTTTATTGTTTGGTTTAGGTGCATAGTATATGTTAAAGATGAAATTTCAATCTATCAATTGAAACATATAGTCATCTATTGAAATGAATATAATGTTAAGATTAGATCAAATTCTCAGCTAAATCTATTGCTTCTAAATCAATATGCAATAACAAGCTATCCAATTTGCTTGTAAAAATAGGGAGAGAGAGAAATCTTCATCTTTGTTTGCAATTCATTTAACATATATATACAATGCTTTCCATGTAAATTCTACAATGCATTGATAACTCTCTTCTATTTGAAATAACCAATACACAATATAATTTATCTTTCATCTTCATAGGAGTAAAATAGTATTTCTCTTACCATTACACTTTACACATTTCAATCTTCAAATGGAATTGAGTTTTACATTTCAAGAGTAACATAACCTCTTCAAATACACTTACACACTCAAACATACAATGAAGGATAGTATCAAAATAACATAATTTTCTCTCTTTCCATACAAATTACAATTACACAGTGTTCCAATAATGAGAATTAAAACAGTATCCAATTCTACAATTATGTTCCTATTACAAGGAGTGGTTTCTTCATTCAAACACATTCAGGGAATGAGCTCCATCAAGCTTCATCTTGCATGAACCAAGACTTCAATACCTACAATAAAAATAGGGAAGATACCATGGGATGCTCACCTCCCATCCTAGGCCTCTCATGAGGCCACCCCTGAGCTTGGGGAAACCACATCAAATGGGATACATACACTCATACACAAACACTCGCAAGAAAACATACAATTGCAAAAAACCCAAATTCCCTCAAGGGTGTAACTAAGGAATTCCATGAACTCCTTTTGTGGGGTGTGGGTGGACAACCCATGGAGACAACCATTGCATAATCATAAACAAGGCCACACATGGACCCAAATATCACAATTTCATAACAAGGCTCTCATGGCCAATCTTCCCTCCTTATACCCCCAATGCCTCATGGGCTAAATGCAAGGTTACTTGGGGAAAATCACTCACCCAAGCTTCATCCTTCCCCACACATGGAGGAGACTCTACACATGGAGTTGCCTCCATTTCCCACCCCCCCTCTTGATTGCTCTTCCCTCCCAAGGGTGAGTGAATCCAAGAGTATACAACCCAAATTCAATTACAAAGGAAAAATCACATGAAAAGCTTGCTCTCACCATGACCAACCATGGGAAGCTAAAACACAACAATGGAAACAAGAAAAGCTTCCTCCATGACCAACCATGGGGAGCCAAAGAAAAACACAAACTCATACATCTACTACAACATGAGTGAGAGCATATCCAACCTCAAGTCCAAATGCTAATTGAAAGAGTGTTGAGCCCTTATCCAAATCTCTAAGCTTTTTCCTCCTCTAACTTTTTGGTACTCTCTAAAGATAGAGAATGGGTGAACAACCCCCATCCTTCCCCAAAATTCCTCTAAAAAGGGCCTCTAGACCTACCCCCACAAACCTCATAAAGATGGTCCTACCAAGAGGCGACCTCTCACTCCTCTAAGCAAGGTAAGGGGTCAAAAGTATCTTGGGCCATACCACAAGTTGGAATTTCGCTCAAGATTAATTAAGCACTATTGGAGGGGACAAAAAGTCAATATATGGCTTCTCCCATGCTAAAAATACCCCTAACCCATGGGTACAAGGAATGGGCTACCTCAAAATGCATGAAACCACCCCCTAGGGTCCCATTTAACGCTCCAAAAACCATGGTTTAGTGTATGCACGAAAAAGTAAGATGTGACTTCACTTTGGGGTCCTATGACAAGTGGATGCACTTTGAATTCCCCCCCCCACCCCCCCCCCCCCCAAAGAAGCTTCTAGAACTTGCTCTCACACTCTAACCACATGACATACCTTAGTTAACATATAACTCTAGTGTCAAGTGACACTCACATAATTAACATCACAATTAAGGTATGTCCACAATATTACAACACTTAACATTCCTACACATACATTCACATTACGGTTACAAAATAAACACTTCACAACGAGGTCCTGGTCTCTTCAATAGATGGGGCCTTGGCTTTACTGTTAGCACATACATTCAATGTGATTTCCCCGAATATATTTCCATGGTCATTCCACCTGCAACACCTCAATGCAGCATCAGTAATTCAAGGAAGAAACTAATATAATTAAATATACAAATACAACATCCCTACAATAATCCCAATCCAACTGCATATGATCATATAGGGTACAATAATCAAATCCATACACTTTCAATTGCATAATTCAATTTCATAATTCAATTGCATTTCTAATACATACTAATCTCGTAATTCAATTGAAATCATGATCATCAATAATCTAACACCTTCATAAGGTAATCATCAATTACTCATAACCTCATTGCAGTGAAGATGTCTAACATGATATTCATTTGCAACATAGAATTCAATTGCATTCTTACAATCACTTTCTCATAATTCATAATTCAATGCATATGTCTAAGCACTTTCATATAGTGCATAATTCAAATGCATATAATTTTATACACACAAGTTATTATTTCTACTACGTAATCAAAGTCACATAAAGTACAGTGCCCTCATATAGATCATAATCCAAATGCAGGCTTGCAAACATATAGAATACATTCATTATTTCAATTCAATTCAATAATTCGATTGCATAACTCCATAGTACTCCTAATCCCAAAGATTCTCAATTTTTCTTAGCATAGTATTTAAGATAAATCGATGGTTCAATATCGGTAAGGGGTAACCATATCCGTCGGGTCCTATAAAATTCTTATCACAAGTATGATTAAATTTCCTAATCTAGGAAAATAAAATGCAGAATAATCTTATTAGTCTAGGATCTAACAAATCCTTGTTCAGTGTTCTAATAATATCGCCAAAACATCACTATGGTATAGCCATATAATACATCATCAAAGCATTACTCAATGGAACCTTAATAGTCTTGCTGGATCTGTGATCCGCAGGGTAACATATTGCATCCAAGATTCACTTACACAATTAATAACCTAGAGATATCTCCTCTGTCATAGCGATAATTAATTGATAGGTACTGATATGAAGGTACAATATATAGGTCTATCCCGGGGTACAATTCTGTTAGGGATTTACCAATCATCCAGATACTACAAAACCCCTTAATCCTCCGACATCGAAGTGTCGAGGAAAAGGTGGAAATGGGGTGGGCCTTACACAAAGAACAAATAAAAACTTAGATTTTATACCTATGTTCCCACAGGGTCAATGCGTAATTCCGCGAGGTCAACTTTTGATCCCGCGAGCATAGATTTTAATAAAATGGTTGACCGAGGATTAAATCACATGATTATTTTTATTTGCCTTATGGTATACAATACCATGTTCCCACATGGTCAAACCATGTTCGCGCAAGTCTACGGTTAAGACATAAGTTTAAGATATAAGAAATAAATTTTGGGAGGCTAAGAGGCCTCTATCTATGGGAATGCAATCCCAAAAGTCATATTGTCGATCGCGCAAGCAGTGCAAGTGATCCCACATGCAGATGTTTCTAATGTTGTACAAATTTTGATGACATGAATGGTTTCACAAATGCATCTTCTTTCTTCTCCAAACCTACAAAAACATGAAAACCTTGCAAAAACACTTCAAACAACAAAAACCCTTAGTATTTGGTTAGTTTTGCAAGTAGAAATAGATAGTGAATAGAAAAAATGACCCTTGAAGTGGGTCCCACCAAGCATGCCAAAATGTATGCAAGGAATTAGTGTGCAAAGGAATACAACACTAAGAAAAGTGTTCAACAAACTAAGACTATGCAACACTTAAGATTAGACCATAAAAAGAACTAAAAAACAAATGAAATGCAAACCTTGCAACTCACATAAGCTCATTTTATTGTGTAGATTTGGTTCAATATGAGGAATGTATGCTCAAATTCTTGCTCAAGCTTCAATGGAAATAGATGATGAGAGAATGTGAAAGGATTTTGGCGTAATAGTAGCAACTTGATAGTTTTGAGCTCTCAAATTAGCATTATAACTTTGCATGGATGGTAGATGATTTTGGAGGAGAAGAGGGTTCAATTTATAGGAAAATGGAAGATGAAATAGGTGGTCAAGATGCAAACGTGAGGAAGGGTGGAGATGCATCTAAGAGAGAGCACATGAATTATGCTTTCTCAAATGCCTTTCATTGTGACAAGTGTCACAAGGAGAGAGGTTTGGAAGAAAGGGGGAATGTGGACATTTTGGGAGATGTGGGAGGGGACAATGGTGTAAGAGATGGTTGGAGTGTGTAAGAGGAATGTAAGAGCATTTAAGGTTGACATTTAATGCATTTTGGTTGGGGAGTGGGGGATGTGACATGAGGGTTGATTTGGGTTAGGTTAGGATTTCTTAATCCATGGATTATGATTGTGCAAATGTTTAGTGGGTGATTAGGCTTAGATTAGAGGGAAAGTGGGATAATTAGGAGGATGTGATGGGAGGAGAGAGAATGAGTGGAGGGTTAGATTAGATAATCATGGGTAATTAGCTAATTAAGAAGGATTAGTAAAGGTGAATGGGTTGGGTTGGGTTGGAACTAGGAGTTAGGTGGTTGGGCAAGGTTAGGTTAGGGGTTAAAGTTATGAGCCATGTGCTCTAATTGATTAAATAAGAGTCATTTAATAAAAAGGGATATTTGAAAAATTAATTTAAATAAGGTTACATATTCATTTAAATCAATATAGGAATAGGGATTTAATTAATTATCAAGCTATAAGTTGCCTTTTAGATAATTAATTAGACTATAGTTAATTTATTAAATTAATTGACTAAGGGGATGCCATAAATTAAATAAATATTAAATATTTAATCAATAAATACCCTAGAAGAGGACTAAATAAATTACTTAATTATCTAATCAAATTTAGGTGTCTACACTAATAACTCATTAACAATAACTTCTTCTCACAAAAAACTTAATAATAAAGAAAAAGAAGATTGATCCATATATTGGGTTGGGTGCTCTCCAAGTTTTATCAAAGTCTTTGCAGAAGCCATTCTTGCACGAGGGGTAATTTTCTCCCCTAACGCGAAGGTGGCTTCTCCCTCCTTTCCCCGTACACAATATTTACTCCACTCATTTTTGTTCAATTTAATGGGTTATGGGTGATGGCCTCAATTTCCTCCATTTGTGCGAGTGGTGAAGCAAGGTTGTTCAAGGTAGTGGTGGGAGATATAGAAACAAAAAAGGGGTTTCTTTTCTCATTTCCAGAGGCCCTTCCCAATCTGATAAAGATGACGGAAGATCAAGTAAGAAACTTAGTACCACATTATTCGTTGTTCCAAACTCTAAAATGATGAAGGAATTAAAATATAATAAATTTAGGCTTTAAAATGTAGCTATATTGCTTTCTGCACTGGATCCTACAAGAATATCTACTAGAAATTTTCTTAATAATTGGTTTCAAATGATTTGGGTTCAAAAAATAGAGTTTTCTTTTTCTTTCTATCGTATGAATCAAAATGGTTTGTTCATGATATTTTTCAAAGACCATCGTTTCCAATCTGAGGTGTTAAAAAAAAGAGTTCTGGTCCATCGATGGCACCTCTTTTAGGGCCATTGGTTGGAACCCTAAAGCCAATGTATGGGAAATTGCAGTCTTATTGATCCCTAGGCGGGTTACCATAAAATTTTTTTTGCCTTTGTTATGGAGATGGACTCCAAAATCCCTTGCTTTCATCGGTACTATGCTAATAATTGATGAGACACAAACTATACTCGCCCATATTGATGTGAGGGTTCTCCTTGCTGTAAAACCAAGCATCAACCTACCAAACCTTCTTGCCATCGAGTTGGAGGATGAACATTTTGAATGCCCTATGGAAATTTTGGGCTACACTTAAAACTTGTTTTCTTTGAAAGAAAGAAGGGAATGTTAGGGAAAACTGCCCTATTCTTAAGAAAAAACAAAAAGATGACAAGTCTCAAGAACCCAATCCTAATCTTTCTTTCTCTTCACCCACACTCTAGACACACTCAACCCCCATTCCTCCTCCCGACCTTGGCCAAACTCCCCTGGATAACCCCCTCTCTTCAACTATGACCCTTGCACCCGATTCTCCTCCTATCATAGCTAACTCTTCTACCTCATCTCTCTCTCTCCCCCCCCCCCCCCCCCCCCCGCACCATCACACAATAATTGGATAGAGTCCATGTATCTACCAAAGAAACCTTTCATACCAGTGCCCTTATCACTATCCATTCCATAGTCAAGGAATTTGATCCCTCCTCTCCTATAGTTTCTCCTTCAGATAAATGCATAACAAAAAATGTTCAATAATTTATGGTGGATAAAATAAGAAAAATCTCAAAAGTCAAGAAAAAAAATTGAAGTCTTTGAAAGAAAAATAAATTGAGATAACCATTTTCCTCAAGATACTCCCTCTTTGAGGGTAGATCCCACCAAAGTGGATGCCAACAAATTCAATAGTGGCTCCACTATGGATCTAAATGGTGGTAGGGAGATGTCCATCCCTACCTATGTGATTGACCAATCAACTTCATGTCCCTCTATAAATATTGATCCCATTGAAGGCCATCAAATGGATAAGTATGAACATTCCAGTAACTCTAGACAAGGTGAAACCAATATTGGCTCTGTTTCAGACCACTGTGATAGGCTTAACCTTGACAAAGATAATTCTAAACATATTACTCCTAATGAGGGTCTTCAAAAAGATTCTTTAGCCATTGTCCCAATATTCCTATAAACATTCTTGAAGGGAGAGCGTGTGAAGTGGAGGAGAAAAAAAAAGTATAAATCTAGTAGTAAGAGGGAAAAGAGAATCAAGAGGGATTACTCCTCCTTGATAGGATTAGGTCATATGATCATTATTAAAAATAAAAGAGGAAGGCCTATTGGGTTAGTTTCATCAAGGACATCTATTAAAGGCTCCAAAGGTTAGTTTCCTAAATGATACAAGACCTTTTATCCCCCATGCATATGGAATCATAAGGTTATCCTATGGAGCTAACATGTATATCTTGGAACATTAGGGGCCTGAAGTCCATAGATAGAAAATATCTAGTCAAAAGGTTCTTGAGATCCTATGAAAACACTGACTTCCTTATGCTGCAATAACTCAAAGAAGTGAGATTTAATCTTGATGTGTGCTTCAAGTGAATTTTGAGAGAGGCCATTTCATTTAAAACCAACCATTGTAGGGGTAAGGATGGTGTTGCAATATTGGTCAATAATAGACAAAGCAAACATTTCTCTAAATGGGGATGCTCCCCATGTAATCGAATGATCTCGATCATTCTGGATACTAAGGAGGGAAATAATGAATTTTCTTTAGTATATTCCCCTAATGATTATATGGAAAGACTTGAGTTGTGGAAATGGATGTCGCAATTGGATGAAGTCCCATGGATTCTTGGTGGTGACTTCAATATGATAAAAGAACCCTCTAATAAGTTAGGAGGCTCTATGCTTGAATGGAAAGGGGAAGAGAGATTATTTTGGTTGAGAATGATTAATAAGCTTAGACTTTATGATCTCATGGTTGGAAAAAGGAAGGAATATAAGGGACTGTGGCTTACATGGTGTAATTTCCAATAAGGTAGTAAAGGTATATACTCCAAACTTGATAGGTGTAAGAGTAATAAAGTGTTTTCTTATTAATTGAATCATATTGATTTAATTATTAAGTCACTTATTACCTCTTTCGACTTAAGCTAAACTTTAGGCATATAATAATTAATAGCTTTATTAATTATTATTATGCAACCTATGGTTTCATATCTCCTTTTATAAGGATTGATCTCATAACACTTTGTAGCCTTTTCTGACAATTCATTATTTTTTTTGCAACTTTTATTTTTGCACATCAATGATTTCTCCTCTCTCATGGATCCATATGTTTAGGTCTCCATAGTTGTTTGCTTCTCTCTCTTTTTGTGATAGGTGTTTGCGTGCATGTGTTCTTGGGAGATGTGGGTTGTTTTTTATCAACTCCAATACGGTATCAAAGCTTCAGATCTACTTACCCCTGTCCTCTTCCTAAGAGATTCAGTTGTGTTTGCCAGATCTATGTTTTTAGAGGGTTTCCTGTCAGATCTAGGTGGCCTATTTTTCTAGTTGTCTTGGCTTTAAACAGACCTCGTGATTGTATTCACAGCATCCAAGAACCCCAATATCCATATAAAATTTGTCTAATTTGGACAAAGTTGGAATATGTGGCTAAAAAATTTTACAATCAACCCTAGCACAAATCTCGAGGCAATCACTATTTTTTGGAGCACTTTTGGCCCAAACAGACCTCATATATGCGTCTAGAGCCTTCGAGATACCCAAAATCCATATAAAACTTGTCAATTTTGGACAAGTTGGCTTTTGAGGGAAAAAGTTTATGCATACCAGGTCGTACGGCCTGACACACATCCTGAGGCAGTCAAATTTTGGAATTTTTAAAAAAAAATCTATCATAGAGCCACCGGGCACCACTGCAAGGCCACCTAGGAGTCACCACTAGTGGCGGCATCACCGTCGATGGTCACGGCTGCACTGACCATCACGGTGACTGCCACCAGCATCGCCGACGATAGCGGTGTCTGCCATTATTAGTGGTTGTTACCTAGCCACTAGCGGTGACCAGCGATTAGAGATTTTTTTACCTAATTTTTTTTGGGCTTTGTTCCTTTTTTTTCAGAGGCAATTCAAATAGGGAGTCAATTTTTTTGGAGTAACTGGAGCTCCAGGTATCATGTTTTGGAAAATGAGATACCATTGGAAAGCTGGTTCAGAGGTGGATCTTTTTGGTATTTCAAATTTTGGAGTTTTTTCTTCTATTTTTTTCACTATCCTTTGAAAGTCAAGGCTTCTATTTTTTCCTTCCCTCCGGCGCTGCTTGTTGGTTATCAGCTTCTATCTTGGGCATCTGGGATCGAAATCAGACGTGCGATATACCCTCGGAAAGCTGGTTTTGAGCCCGATCTGAATTTTCTAGTATGGTTTCCATATTTTTCCATTTTGATGCTATTTTTTTCTATTAAAGTCAGATGTTTTCTAGGCTCTCGGTGTTTCAGACCTCTTGCATTCTAGGATCCGTTTCTCATGCATCCGGGCTCCGTTTTTGACAAACAAGATATTGTCAGAAAGATCTTTCTGAGATTTTATAAAATCTGATGGTTTGATGTGTGATTTTTTCCTTTTTATGACATCACCCATCCTCAGATCCTTCCAAACACCTTCTTTGGGCCCTCTAGTGCAGTTGTTTGTTTTTTGCTCATAACTTGAGCATACGGTGTCAAAATTTTGCAAACTAGATATCGTCAGAATGATGATTCTGAGCTCTTTCCATATATGTAGGTTTGATTTTATATTTTTTCTTTTTTGATGGTGTTTTTCACTATCAAAGCCAGATGTTCACTTCTACACTCCGGGAGCTCTATCTTGCGCTTTCGAACTCCATTTTGGGAAAATAATATATCATTGGAAAGATTGTTCAGAGAGATTTCCAGTGCTATGAGTCATTTTTCCAGCGTCTGCTCCAAGTTCATTTTATTTAGATTCTTGCATTTTTGTAGTCTGGTGGATATCTTGGATGTTATAGGTCCTAGGATCTCTTCCCTTAGAGAGATGGCTCGTCTTAGGTTGTTCTTTTGTTTCAAAAGCCTTCGCTCTTCTTTGAGTAGTGTATACTTCATTTTTGTAGTATTCTTTAATGCACACACACTGAGATAAAGTGTCATTCTATTGTATGTATGAGATCTTGCACATGTTCGTGTTATATGTACTCGCACTCCATTATAAAGTGCTAGGGGTTTTGATGTTTTCCTTTGTTTGGCATCTTCTTTTGTCATGTGAGCATTCCTCCAATGACATTAGCCTTGGGTATCTCTATATGTGTTTATACTCTCTTTGCACATTCGATGTTTCAGATTCTTCTTCATCATGTAGTTCATATTGGATGATCTTTTTAGTGTACCTATCATTACTACCTTGTCAGTAGTATGGGGGGGTTTATACTATTGGTTCTACTACTTCCTTGGTTCGATAGTGTGAGCTATGTATTTAATATTTGATTCTATGTACTAGGCAGATGTAGTGGTTGGGTACCTATGCATTCCGGTGAGATGGATCATTTACCATATAGACACTCTTTCTTTCCTATTTTTGGATGCACTCTTCTAGCTTTGATTGATCAACTCTTCAGACTTTTTGTGTTTGTTCCATCTGTATCTTCGAGTTCAGGTGTTTGCCTTTGTTTGCCTCCTAATTCAAGTAGTGTTATTAGAGGGCACTCATTCATATTACAGTCTTCTCTACCTGGTCATATTTCTATGGAGGATCTTCAGATCATCAATTTCTTCTTGATAGACTTTGTAGTTTCATGCTTCAGTGATGTTGTACATGTTCATCTTTGTTCCTATTTTCTAGAACATTCCTAGTTTTGGAGGCTTCTTCAGTCCTTTAGACTAGTCTTTGTCTCTTTTTGGAGTAGAGTTTTTCGCATGTGGTTTTCTCTATTTCTCCACTTTGTAGAGACTCTTTTTTGTACTTGGGTACCTGATCAGGCCTTTTGTTGTCGAGAGCCATTTGCTTTTAGTTGTTCTTTCTAGGTTTTTAGCTTCTCCCAAAGTTTATCTTAAGGGGGGGTGTTAGAGTAATAAAGTATTTTCTTATTAATTGAGTCATATTGATTTAATTATTAAGTCACTTATTACCTCTTTTGACTTAAGCTAAAATTTAGGTATATAATAATTAATACCTTTATTAATTATTATTATGCAACCTAGGGTTTCAGATCTCCTTTTATAAGGCTTGATCTCATAACACTTTGTAACCTTTTCTGACAATTCATTATTTGATTTGCAACTTTTGTTTTTTCACATCAAGGATTTCTCCTCTGGCAGTCACCCTGATGATCGACGGAGCCTCCGGTGGAGCTATGACCATTGGCGGTGATGCCACCGCTAACGGTGACTCCCAGGTGTTAGTGGTTGTTACCTAGACGCTAGCGGTGACTGACGGTTAGAGGGTTTTTTAGCCAATTTTTTTGGGGCTTTGTAACCTTTTCTGACAATTCATTATTTGATTTGCAACTTTTGTTTTTGCACATCAAGGATTTCTCCTCTCTCATGGATCCATACATTCAGGTCTCCATAGTTGTTTTCTTCTCTCTTTCTATGATAGGTGTTTGCGTGCAAGTGTTCTTAGGAGCTGTGGGTTGTTTTGTTGTCGGAACCCATTTGCTTTAAGTTGTTCTTTCTAGGTTTTTAGCTTCTCCCAAAGTTTATCTTAAGGGGGGGTGTTAGAGTAATAAAGTGTTTGCTTATTAATTAAACCATATTGATTTAATTATTAAGTCACTTATTACCTCTTTCAACTTAAGATAAACTTTAGGCATATAATAATTAATAGCTTTATTAATTATTATTATGCAACCTAGGGTTTCAGATCTCCATTTATAAGGATTGATCTCATAACACTTTGTAACCTTTTCAGACAATTCATTATTTAATTTGCAACTTTTGTTTTTGCACATCAAGAATGATTTCTCATCTCTCGTGGATCAATGCATTCAGGCCTCCATAGCTTCTTGCTTCTTCTCTCTCTTTCTGTGACAGGTGTTTGCATGCAGGTGTTCTTGGGAGTTGTGGGTTGTTTACTCATCAACTCCAATAATAGGTTCTATGCTAATAAGGATGTGATTCAATTAAAAAAAGATGAGTTGGGAAGGGGAGTACAAGTTACTCCCTACACTCTATTTGATGTCATGACCCATAATTGACATATAAACAATATAAATAAATATATATTTTTAATACATATATAATTTAAATCAAATATTATAAATAAATATTAAAATATGTATATATGAATAAATATTATTGGTTATAATCAATATAATATTAATCTATAATATAATATTAATTTATAATATCAATTAATATATAATATTAATCTAAAATATAATATTAAATCCTTAATATGAAATCAAGGAATCATCAATATCCTAAAAAGAAAACGTAGTCAAGAAATATTGTTAGTGAATCAAAGGAAGATAATAAAAAGAAATAGAGGACAAATGATTAATGATCGTCCCATATTAATGGGCAGGGATTGATAGTAAATAAAGAAAATAATATATGTTGAGAGAAGTTCTAATGTGAGCAATTACACGTCAACAAATGTATAAGTCGCAGGCAAATACAAATATGATAGTTAGCAAATACCAATTAATATTAAGATATCCTTTAAGGCCTCGTTTGGTTAGTGGAATTGGGTGCAGAACTTTTGCTTTTTTTCCAAATCCGCCATTTGGGATGCTAAACTATAATTCGGGTTTCAGAGATCAAAATATGCTTTAGGCACCAAAATCAGCGGCACTATCTTCCCACCCAATAGGTGAATTTGAAATCATCTTCTGGGTTTTGGGTTTTTGTGAACCCCATGTATAGACATTTTATAAGCAAGTTCATATCATATCCACTTCAGACTATCTTTTTTGAGCTTTATATATGAATGCTTTTGCAATTAAAAATTCAATAGCATTGAATCGATTGTTCTATTCTGATTTTTTGTCTATTTGTAAATCATTTTTTTGTTAAAAACTATGAATGTTTTTTAAGTGAACAAGGGTATTGTGTACTGTAGGGCCTGCTGGATCTAAATTTTACTCTCGATCTTATGAGTAGTCTAGGATCAGCCGGATCTAAATTTGACTATTGATTTTATGTCAAATAATTTAGACGAAGATTAATAAAATAAAAGTTTTATAAGATTTATTTATGAACGCATTTACAATTTAAAATTCAACAACATTGAATCAATTATTTTATTTTGATTTTTTGTCTATTTGTAAATCATTTTTATTAAAAACTATGAATGCTTTTAAGTAAACATAGGTATTGTGTCCTATAGGGCTTGCTGGATCTAAATTTGACTGTTGATCTTATGTGTAGAGTAAGTTTGACGAAGATTTTTATCAAAATTGCAGTCTTCTGAATTTTTTAATGAACACTTTGACAACTTCGTATTTAACACCATATGTGGAATTGATTGTCTGAAAAGATATGAAATGAACTTTCTTATTTTATATATATATATATATATATATATATATATATATATATATATATATATATATATATATATATATATATATATATATATATATATATATATATATATATATATATATATATATATATATATATATATATATATATATATATATATATATATATATATATATATATATATATATATATATATATATATATATATATATATATATATATATATAATATATACAGTGCACATGTATACTTCAATTTATATATATTCCAATCAATTTAGTGAGTTGTATATATATTTAATTGTTGATCACAATTTGATAATTCTGACTTCGAAATTGGCAACCAAATGCAAAATATGGATTGTCTCAGTCTTCTTTCGGGTCAACCAAATGGTCCAAACTATCTTTCGAATATACAAAACCAGAACTTCAAAACCTTATTTTGAGATAATCAGGTTTTGAGTCAAATTCTAATTCCTCAACCAAATGGGGCCTAAGGCTGAACAATATTATTTAATACTAAAATGAATATGCTATTATCAAACACTCATTACCAACTATCATTAATAGAATCCAAGAAGTTATTGATAATACCAAGTATTAAGGATCACTAAATGTGAAATAGTAAGCAATCTATATATTGCTAGTTGACCTCACTTAGTATCATGTCGAGTTAGAGTAGTAAAAGAACTAATCATTAGAGAGAACCAATTAACACATCTACATATTTATTATGAAGAGGTATGCAGATTATCTATTATGAGTAAGTGTTTGATATTAATATAGTGGCACAATTATATTATTAATTGTCATCAATTAAGTTTGAGTATGTAGTAGTACAATTAATTATAGTTATGAAGGGAGACCAATATGAATGGACATGAGTGGTGCAGGAGCACCTAGTCTAGCCTCCCATTTCTTTATCATTTTGGCTTGTATCTGACATTAGCCAAGTTAGAGTTGTGTGTTTGATTAGGACCTTAGAAGGTCTTGCAGATGTGGACTAGGTGAGTTAGTGTTAGAACTAAGGTCACCAATTAGTCATTGTTTGTGGTTTTGGTTATCTTAGCCTTAGAAGCTTAAAGTTTGGATTAGAGTCATTAATGTGTCCTAAACACATGAGAGATGTAAAGAATATGCTTTAAGGTCATTTAAGAATTTATTTCTTCAAACTACATGGCTTAGAGGTCCTATATTCTAGCCATCCTAATGAATGTAAAAGATGCCAAAAGTTGTCATGACAACATTGGCAATTTATTACAAATATTGCATGCATCTCGACAACATTGGATCCCCTAAAAGATAGGAGTGGGAGATCAACTAACAAGGCCTAAAAACATGGAGAATGACCCCTAAGACTCTCTCAGGATTGAATCTTGAGGTAGAGAGCATTGTAACTAAGTTTGTGAATAGCAAAAGAGCTCTACAATTCTGGTTATGTGAGTTTCTTGAGCTTTTTAGTGTGATAGTGCCATCTAATGGATTGAATGCCTTGATCTAGTGTTATATTTGTGTTCATAGGATAGTTCTAAGACTTTTTAATTTAGTAAGAAAGTTTATTTGAGGTGGTTTAGTGCTTTGAATAAATTGTTTAAGGTTTAAAGGTTTTCCTGGTCCTGTCCTGACCAGTTTGTCTTTCTATGGCTCCCCCATGAAATCTAGCAACAGGATCTTCCTAAGGGTATATGAATGTTTTAGGGGAGCCATTGGTCTATACATATTTAGGGTTATGAGTCATGAAGATTTGGGTTTCTATTTTTAATGCCAAGCCCTAGGTGAGCATATAGTGCTCTGTTAGAGGTTTGAAGGGAAAGATTTGAAGATTTCTTGCAGGGAATAGAAGTACAATACAAAAAAAACATAGTTCTAGGTGTGATATGATCATATCATGTCATGTTAGGAGATTTGTGAACTCACTAATCCATTTGGATGAGATTTGATCAAGAAACCAGTAAGGTCCTACAAATTAGGCCTTTTAGCCCTATTAGACCTAGATAATAGGAAGCATGTGTACGCATGACCTAGGAATCTAAAACCTTCATAATCCTTCATAAAATCCAAAAGGGTACCTGAATGTGGGATTATATTTTCAAGTTTTTTGGAAAATTTTGGCAGGAATTAATAAAAAGTCCCGGTTAAGGGCTACAAGGAATTAGGCCTCCTCAAGGCTAAATCTTAGACCCGATTGAAAAGGGCTTGGAGATCCTTCAAGATGGATCCAAATGGAATTGATATGAATGTTGATGAAGAATTTGACACCCCTGCAATGAATTTCATGGTTTGTGTGAAGATAGCACTTAGAGCCTTCTAAGTGTAGGAGAAAGCATTGAAGAAACAACAAGGTGATTGTCCTTCAAGGTGAAGCACAAGGAGTGAGACTCTTAGAGAAGAGTTAGATAAGGTCCTATTTAATCATCTAAGCCCATTAAGATCCTAGAGGATATTAGGATCCTTGAAGAAGACAAGATAGGTCTTCTTAGCATTTGTGCAAGCACACCTAGAAGCACATACACCATATTGGTATCAGAGGTTGTTTTGATTAGGCTTGTGGTTAATGTTGCAACCTACTGAATCAGTAGGAGAAAATATATCTTTTGAGTCATTAGAAGACAAAGCAATGGTGACTAACATTGAGTTAGCTAAGAAGGTGGAAGACCAAGAAGAGGATTATAGATTGCAGAGAGAAAGATTGGCTCAAATGGAACAACTCTTGGGTGAAGTCCAAGACAAAGCTGATAAGGTGAAAGATAAGATAGATCAGAAGGAAGAGAAAGAAGCAAGGGAAAAGGAATTGGAATTAGAGGAGGAAGCTCCAACCCCTGACCTTGTTCTTCCTGAAGAACCCTTCTTGAAGGCACTAAAGGCCTTAAGTGGCAAAGCTTTGGAGGGTGTACCACTATTTAGTGGACAAATGGATCCAAATTCAGTCATGGATTGGATTGATAGCATAGAGAATCACTTTGAATGTGATGGTATATCAGAGGCCCAAAACATAATGGTGGCTAAATCTAGGCTAAGAGGTTCAACACTCACATGGTGGAAGTTTGTACAAATTGAAAGATATAAAGAAGGAAAGAGTCCTATAGTTACATGGAAGTGCGTGGTGACTAAGGTGAAGCAGACATACTTACCTGATGATTATGAAGTTTAGTTACATAGAAGGAGACATAATCTTAGATAAAAAGATTTGGATGTCCAAGCATACACCGAAGAGTTCCAAAAGTTGTGTTTGAGATCAAAGGTGGTAGAGGATGAAAGTATCAAGCTAGCTAGGTACTTGAATGGTCTCAAGTGGTCTATTCAAGAAGACATGAGTCTTGTGAACTTCAAAACTATCTGCCAATGTTATCAGATGGCCTTGAAGATTGAAGAAAAAGGCAAAAGAAAGCAAGAACAAACCTCCAAAGGAAGAGGTAAAGGAAGAGATAGTAGAGGGAAAAGAGGTGGATATGGTGGAAGAAGTTTAGAGCCAAGGACTCAAGGAGAAGTCAAATACATTGAGAAACAAGAGGGAAGTTCTAGTAGAGGTAGTAGAGGAAGGAGCTCTAACTCTAGAGGAAGAAGTGGTGGACAAGAAAGAGGAAATTATTTTGCCAATATGAAATGCTATCATTGCAACCAAATGGGACACCCTGCCTATAGGTGTCAAGAGAAGGGTAGTACTTCTCAAGGAGGTGATAAAAGAACTAATTTGGTTCATGAGGAAACCAATGCAGCAATAAATCACCCTGAGGTACCACTGACATCAGAGGAAGGTGAGAACCTCATGATGAGGAGAACATTGATCAAGGAGCCAGTTAAAGAAGAGCCAAGCCAAAGAAGGTCCTTGTTTAGGATTAAGTGTAAGATGATGGGAAAGGTGTGTAGAGTCATCATTGACTCAAGTTCTACTGACAATATTGTGTTAGAGGAAGTAGTCAACAAGCTAAGCATGACAAGGATACCCCCACACTAATCCTTACAAGGTCACATGGCTAAATAAAGGCCAACATGTCTTAGTAAATGAGCAAGCTTGGGTAGAGTTCTCAATTGGAAGGTATAAGGACAAAGTCTTGTGTGATGTGTTACCTATGGATGCATGTCACTTGATCCTAGGTAGACCATGGCAATTTGACTGCCAAGTTATGCATGATGGAGTGAGGAAATCCTATACTTTCAAGAAGGATAATGTGACTTTCAAAATTTAGTCACTGTTAGAGGATGCAGAGGTGAAGACAATAGGTCCTAATGTGCTCATGGTTGGTGAAAAAGAGTTATTAGAAGCCATGGAAGAGATTGAAGGAGTTGTCTTTGCATTGGTGTTAAGGCCAATAGAGGTAGATGAAGGTAAGACAACCAAGAAGCCAGCGTTACCTAAGGAGATACAAAGAATGTTGCAGACTTATGAAGGTATAGTAAGTGATGGACAAGCATCTACATTACCCCCTAAAAGAGCCATAAGTCATATGATATACTTTATACCAGGAGCTACCCTACCAAATAAGGTAGCCTACAAGATGACCCCTCAACAAAATGAGGAAATTGCTAGACAAATAAAAGAACTCCTAAACCAAGGTCTTATTAGAAAGAGTATTAGTTCATGTGTCATACCCACTATCCTAGCACCTAAGAAAGGAGGAGCTTGGAGGCTTTTTACTGATTCAAGGGAAATAAATAGGATAACTATTAGATATAGGTTTCCTATTCCTAGGATTGAAGACCTAATGTACTGTCTAGGTGAAGCCAAGTATTATACCAAGATAGACTTAAAGAGTGGTTATGACCAAATTAGGATAGATGAAGGAGAAGAGTGGAAAAAAACCTTCAAAATCAATGAAGGTTTGTATAAATGGCTTGTCATGCCATTTGGACTATCTAATGCCCCCTCCACATTCATAAGGCTCATGAATGAAGTCCTCAAAGACTACATTGGAAAATTTGTAGTGGTATATCTTGATGATATACTGATTTATAGTAAGACTAAAGATGAACATCTTCAACACCTAGAGACTGCCATCAAGAAGCTGCATGATGAGAAGTTAATGATCAACTTGGAGAAGTGTGAGTTCATCAAAATAGAGCTGGTGTGCCTTGGGTTTGTTCTATCTCATGGAAATCTGAAAATGGACATTAGCAAAGTGGAATTCATCATAAATCAGCCTACTCCAAGGACAGTAACAAAGGTAAGAAGTTTTCATGGCCTTGCTCAATATTATAGAAAGTTTATAAGGCAATTCAGTGCTATTTCTACTCCTATGTTGGACACCATTAAAGGAGGCATGAAGACTAAGTTTGTATGGAATGAGAAAGCTAGCAAGAGCTTTGAGTTTTTGAAGGAAAATATTTCTACACAACCTGTTTTGGTTTTGCCAAGCTTTGAGAAGCTATTCACCATAGAGTGTGATGCACACAATGTGGCCATTGGAGTTGTTTTAAGTCAAGAGGGTAGACCAGTAACTTTTCATTTAGAGAAGTTGAGTGAAGCTAAGAAGAAGTATTCTTCTTATGATCTTGAGATGTATGCATTAGTTCAGGCCCTAAGGAAATGGAGGCACTATTTGCTTCCCAAGGAGTTCATAGTCTATTCAGACAACCAAGCACTAAGTTTCTTGAACTCTCAAGAGAAACTCTGTCATAAGCACATGAAGTGGGTTGAATACTTGCAAGCATACACATTTAACATCAAGCACAAGAAAGGAGTAGTCAATAAGGTGGAAGATGCCTTGAGTAGGAGAGCTCTTACCATCCAAGAGATCCAATTGAAGAGCATGGGAATAGATCACTTCAAAGATCTATATGCTGATGATGAAGACTTTGTAGACATTTACAAGGTATGTGCTGAATACAAGAATCATTTTCATAGAAAATATGTTGAATATACCTTGCAAAGTGAACTCTTATTAAGGGAAATTAGTTATGTGTCCCTAGAGGGTCTATTAGAGAGAATTTAATTCAGGAAAACCATAGTGGTGCATTGAGTGGTCACTTTGGGATCACTAAGACCCAAGAACTTGTTCAAAGGTTCTATTATTGGCCAAGAATGAATCTTCATGTTAGAAGGTATGTTGAGAATTGCATTGTGTGTCAAAAGGCCAAAGGAACATCTTCAAATGCAGGCATATATCAACCATTACCTATTCCCACTAGGCCATGGAAATGTTTGAGCATGGACTTTGTAGTTGGGTTCCCTAAGACAAGACAAGGCATGTATAGTGTTTATGTAGTTGTGGATAGATTCAACAAGATGGATCACTGTGTGCCATGTAAGACAACTCATGATGCCATCCAAATAGCCTCTCTCTTCTTCAAAGAGATAGTAAGAATCCATGGGTTACCTTTGAGTATTATGTCAGATAGAGACACCAAGTTTATGAGTCATTTTTGGAAGACTCTTTGGAAAAGAATAGGTACTAATTTATCATTTGGATCTGCATACCATCCTCAAACTGATGGTTAGACTAAAGTGGTAAATAGAAGCCTTAGAAATCTATTAAGGTGCTTGACCAAGGAATATGGTCAATAATGGGATCAATTGATTGGATAGGATGAGTATGCATACAATGAAATTATGAATAGGTCAATAGGGAAGAGCCCCTTTGAAATTGTATATGGCCTACAAGTCTATGAGCTAAGAGACTTAAAGGATGGAGTGAAGGGAAGTAGTTATGCTGGTGATTTTTCTTATGAAATGTAGGAGATTCATGACATAGTCAGGAAGACATTGACTGAGAACACTATGAAGCATAAGACTAAAGTTGATGAGAGTAGAAGAGAAATCAAATTCAATGTTGGAGACTTAGTGATGGTGCATCTAAACAAGTCTAGACTATAGAAGGGAGTTCCAGACAAGTTGCAAATGAGGAGGATAGGTCCCTGTCCTGTCTTGGCAAAGTATGGGAACAATGCTTATAGAGTGGAGTTGCCGGAGGACAATGGATTATCCCCTAACTTCAATGTTGTAGACCTAGATCCTTACAAAGGACCACCACCTGATATGGATCAAAGCCTAAATGAAGTCATCCAAGATGTGGAAGAACTCAAACTACCTTATCCAATAGTCAAGAAAACTAACAGGATACTAGATTCAAGAATCTACAAAAAGACTAGGAAGAAGGACTACAAAGAACATTTGATCAAATGGCATGGTCAAATTAATGCTGATATAGTATGGATAAAGGAATATGAGTTTAAGAAGATGGGGATTGATCCCACCTTACTCAATCCGAGGGTGGATTGAACTCTTTTGTTTAGGAGAGGATGGTGCAGGAGCACCTAGACTAGCCTCCCATTTCTTTATCATTTTAGCTTGTATCTGACATTATCCAAGTTAGAGTTGTGTGTTTTATTTTGACCTTAGAAGGTCTTGCAGATGTGGACTAGGTGAGTTGGTGTTAGAACTAAGGTCACCAATTAGCCATTGTTTGTGGTTTTGGTTATCTTAGCCTTAGAAGCTTAATTTTTTTATTAGAGTCATTAATGTGTCCTAAACACATGAGAGATGTAAAGAAGATGATTTAAGGTCATTTAAGAAGTTATTTCTTCAAAATACATGGCTTAGAGGTCCTATATTCTAGCCATCCTAATGAATGTAAAAGATGCCAAAAGTTGTCATGACAACATTGGCAATTTATTGCAAATGTTGCATGCAGCTCGGCAACATTGGATCCCCTAAAAGATAGGAGTGGGAGATCAACTAAAAAGGCCTAAAAACATGGATAATGACCCCTAAGACTCTCTTAGGCTCAAATCTCGAGGTAGAGAGTATTGTAACTAAGTTTGTGAATAGCAAAAGAGCTCTACAATTCTGGTTATGTGAGTTTCCCTAGCTTTTCATTGTGATAGTGCCATCTAATGGATTGAATACCTTGATATAGTGTTATATTTGTGTTCATAGGATAGTTCTAAGACTTTTTCATTCAGTAAGAAAGTTGATTTGAGATGGTTTAGTGCTTTGAATAAATTGTTTAAGGTTTAAAGGTTTTCCTGGTCCTGTCCTGATCAGTTTATCTTTCTATGGCTCCCTTATGAAATCTAGCCACGGGATCTTCCTAAGGGTAGATGAATGTTTTATGGGAGCCATTGGTCTATACATATTTAGGGTTAGGATTCATGAAGATTTGGTTTTCTATTTTTAATGCCAAGCCCTAGGCGAGCATATAGTGCTCGGTTAGAGGTTTGAAGGGAAAGATTTGAAGATTTCTTGCAGGGAATAGAAGTACAGTACAAAAAAAACATAGTTCCAGGTGTGATATGATCATATCATGTCATGTTAGGATATTTTTGAACTCACCAATCCATTTGGTTGAGATTTGATCAAGAAACCAGTAAGGTCCTACAAATTAGGCCTTTTAGCCCTATTAGACCTAGATAATAGGAAGCATGTGTACAAATGACCTAGGAACCTAAAACCTTCAGAATCCTTCATAAAATCCAAAAGGGTATCTGAATGTGGGATTATATTTTCAAGTTGTTTGGAAATTTTTGGCAAGAATTGATAAAAAGTCCCTGTTAAGGGCTATAAGGAATTGGGCCTGATTAGGCCTCCTCAAGGCTAAATCTTAGACCCAATTGAAAAGGGCTTGGAGATCCTTCAAGATGGATCCAAATGGATGTGATATGAATTTTGATGAAGCATTTTAAACCCCTACATTGAATTTCATGGTTTGTGTGAAGATAGTACTTAGAGCCTTCTATGTGTAGGAGAAAGCATTAAAGAAACAACAAGGTGATTGTCCTTCAAGGTGAAGCACAAGGAGTGAGACTCTTAGAGAAGAGTTAGATAAGGTATTAGTTAATCATCTAATCCCATTAAGATCCTAGAGGAGATTAGGATCCTTGAAGAAGACAAGCTAGGTCTTCTTAGCATTTGTGCAAGCACACCTAGAAGCACATACACCAATGAGACATCTCATTTATTAGAAATAGTCATGGAAGAAAGATGATATAAGAAGGAACTAGATCACTTTGAAATCAAATATATACATATATGTGTGTGTGTGTGAAAACATATATTAATAACAGTTGAATCAAATAAAGTTATGTGTGTGTATATTAGTAATAATAAGAATCGCAATTATATATGAGCTATGTTGTGTCTATACTTGTTTTTTTAATGTATTTAAGATAATAATATATAGTCAACTAATTATTTAATCACTTCCTAATATAACTAAGCAGTTAGGGAGTTTGTGAAGGGATAGGAGTAATTTGGTCACATTGAGGCATTGATTCCCAAAATGGGTGAGAAACATGAGGGAGCCTATTTTAGACTATTTCCATACCTAAGCACAATAATTATACCATCCACCTTAGGGTTAGTAATTAGGAGAGGATTAATAAATTGAGGCTTAAGTATGTATTGTTTCTAAATATGATTTAAATGCATAATGTTAGGAATGAATTTGAATATATCCTATGGGGGAGTATTCACAGCCATTCTATAACAATTATTGTTGCATTCATGACTGTGATTGTCATTGATGTCAACACAGTGATCTATTGGAGATTAGCAAAGAAGCAGACAATGTTTGAGTTAGCGCACTTGAAATATTTTAGATGAAGCTATGCAGAGTTGAGGAATTACTCTATGATGTTCTATAAGATTGTGGTTAAGACCATAGATGGAAATTCATTTATTCATGATAGCTATGAGGAAAATAGTGGAAGCAGTATTCAGGCAGTGTTCCTGAGTAGAAGTTTGTGGAAATCAGATGATATCTCCTAATCAGGATGGAAGGTGATCATGCATAGTTATGAGGTAGTTGAAGACATGATGTTATTGACATGGATGTGAGCGCAAGATCTGAGGTCGCACGAGTGAAGAATTATCTTAATTGGAAGCTGACAACTTTGTGTAAATTTTATGTAACATGTGGAAACTTTTATTTTGTAATTTGTATGCCGACTCATTTGTAATTACTTGAGTTTGGTATAAGGGAAGGAATATTTTCCTTGTTGTAATGTGAGAAAGAGAATGAAGAAATTGTGAAAGTGAATTTGTTGAAAGACGATATGCGAAGTATAGAGATTTGATATTGAGATCTGAAGAAGCAGTTGGTGCGGTTTGGCACAGTCAAAGGAGTATTGAATTGTTGAGATCATTAATCTTGTGGTATTATTATATTGAGTAATACTAAGATCAGTTGGATAGTGTGTTCAGTGATCTTACCTTGAAGTTATTTGGGCAGTGGGTCCTTCTGTCTTCCATAACTCCTAACAGAGTTAGAATCTTTTAACAGGGATTCAAAGTCTCCTAACAAGGACTCATATGTACTGAATGTATTTCATAAGACTCCTAACAGAGTCCATCCTCTCACAAGGAACTTTCATATTAGTGCATCTTTTGTGGGTATCATTCCCACCAGGGTTTACTCTTTGATCAAGAGGTTCCCTAGTCAACATATCTTGTGTCATTGTGTTATTGTGCATGTATATCTTTCTATGGTTGTTGATTACATTGCTTACATGGTTAAAATATATTAAGGTTGATAAAAGTTGTATTTATCTGATAACTGATTCACCCCCCCCCCCCTCTCAGTTATCTTGGTGGACTTAACTTTCTAACAATTGGTATTAGAGAAGCATGTCCTTGATGGAAAAGTTTAACAACTTAAGGAGATGTATGGTGAATCATTTCAGACAAGACAACCCTAATTTTGATGGAGTAAATTTTGATAGCTGGAAAGAAAAAATGAAGACACACCTACTTTGTTTAGGACTAGGTTATTGGTTAATTACAAAGAATCATAAGACTATCATTAATGAGAATAAAATTGAAGATTGTACAAATGAGGAAAGAGATCTATTCATGTGTAACATACTTGCCAGAGAAGCACTCTTGTCAGCCCTTCTAGAAAATGAGTACAGTCAGGTAAAATATCTAAAAACATCTCATGAAATTTGGTTAGCTTTACAGTCTACTTTTGAAGGTGATGAGCATGCAAAGAAAGTCAGATTACATAATTAGATATGTGTATTTTAAGATATAAGAATGATGGAAGATGAATATGTTAGAAGCTATGTTGGTAGAATGTTAGAGATTGTTGCGGGTATAAAATCTGATGGAGGAACCAAGAAAGAGAATGAAGTGATATGGAAAATTCTGAGGACATTGACTCCTACATTTAAGAAGACAACATAGATGATTGAACAAGTTATACCTTGTACTATAAAATTTACCAGAGAGACTCTTCTTGGAAGATTGGAAGTAGTAGAGATGAACCTGACGCTATCAGGAGACTTACCTAGAATGGAGACAACATTCAGTGCTCTTAGTGTTTGCCCTACTTTGTCAAGAAGCATCAGTGTGAGCAGAGATTATGCTAGCAACAACAAATCTAGAAATGAAGAAGACATGAAGATTGAAGAAGGTATTGCCTTGCTTGTGAAAAGAGAACCAGACAGTAAGAAATTTTTTTAATGTTGGACTTGTCAAGAATTTGGTCATTTTGCATCTAAATGTCCTAAGAGAGTTAAGAAGTATAGGAAGAACTTTAATCCTGGGAGATCTAAAGAATGTTACTATGCAAATGATGAAGAACTTGAATCTAGATTGGAGAAATCTTTGAGTGAAAGTGATACTGAGAATAATGATGATATAGGATTTGTTGCAATTAAAGAAGAAAAATCTTGAAATATAAATTAAGGAAGAAAAAGCTTTAGTTTCTCAAGTAGAAAAAAAATTTGATTGGATTATAGACAATGGTTGTTCACATCATATGATTGAAGACATGAAAAAGTTCACAAAGTTTAACAATTATGATGGAGGAGTTGTTAGAGTTGGAAACAATGCACCTTGTTTGATTAAAGGTATAGGATCTATTACTCTTGATGGAAAGACTAATACTGATGATGTTTACCTTGTGGATGGTTTGAAACATAATCTTTTGAGTGTTGGACAGCTAGTTGATAAGAGATATCAAGTTTGATTTACTGAGAAAACTTGTGTAATCAAAGACAAGGATGGTAATTTGATTGGTACTGGATCTAGAACCAGAGGTAATGTATTTCAGTTGAATCCTATTGAGATGGCATGCTTGATTACTAAGATTGATGACATTTGGTTATGGCACAAAAGATTTTATCATATAAACTTTGATAACATTGTAAAAGTGAGTACTACACTTACAGTAAGAGATTTGCCTAAAATTATGAAGCCTACTAACATGATTTGCAAGGAATGTGTGATGGCTAAATAGAAGAGAAGCTCATTTCCCAACAAGAAATTTAAAACAGCAGAGAAGTTTGAGATTGTTCATACAGATTTGAGCGGTCCTACAAGGACTAGAGGATTCTATGGAGAAAGGTATTTTATGATTCTTGTTGATGATTTTACAAGAATGATGTGGATTGCATTTCTTAAAGTAAAATCTGAAGCATTTGATAAGTTTAAGATCATTAAGAACAAAGTTGAGAATGAATCTGGAATGAAGATTAAATGTTTGAGATCAGATAGAGGTGGAGAATTTACTTCAAAAGAATTTAACATTTTTTGTGAAGTGAATGGTATTAAGAGATAGTTTTCAGCCCCTAGGACACTTGAACAAAATGGTATTGAAGAAAGAGGAAATAGGTCAGTAATTGAAGCAACAAGAGCTATGTTATTTGAGAATGACTTAGTGAAGATATTTTGGAGAGAAGAAGTGAACACAACAGTGTATACAATGAACAAAGTACAAATTAGAGCAGACACAGACAAGACACCCTATGAACTATGGTTTGGACATGCACCATCAGTTAAGTATTTTATAATTTTTGGAAGAAAATGTTATGTTAAGAGAGATGATGACATTGGAAAGTTTGATCCTAGAAGTGATGAAGGTATATTTCTTGGATATTCATTGAAGAGAAAAGCTTATAGATGTTACAATAAGAGAACTAAGACTATTGTTGAGAGCGCAAATGTTAAAGTTGATGAAAAGTTCAAAATTCAGGAAATAATGCTTGATTATGAATCAGATGAAGGAACTCATCCTAGAACTAATCTAGGGACTACTGAATTATTCTATGAAACTGATACTAATTTGTTGAATGAAAGCTACAATGAAGAAACCATTGAAGAACCTATAGCAGAAACAAGAACTGAGATAGTGACACCTAACAGGAACCTATCAAGGAATCATCCTACTGAGTAGATTATTGGAAGCATAGACAGAGGAGTTCTAACATGAAATAAGGTACATGAATAGTTGTGTTTGATTTCTCAAATTGAACCTAAACCTACTAGTGAAGCTTGTGAAGATGAACATTGGATTAAAGCCATGAAAGAAGAACTGGATCAGATTAAAAAGAACAAGACATGGGAATTGGTCCCTAGACCTAAAGATAAGAATGTTATAGGAACAAAATGGGTATTCAGAAACAAAATGAATGAACAAGGAGAAGTAGTAAGGAACAAAGAAAGATTGGTATGTAAAGGATACTCACAGCAAGAAGGAATTGACTATGAAGAGAATTTTGCACCAATAGCAATAATTGAAGTAGTAAGAATGTTTTTGGCCTATGCAGCTTACAAGAAATTCAAAGTGTATCAGATGGATGTGAAGTCAACATTTCTGAATGGAGAATTGGAAGAAGAAGTCTACATTGAGCAGCCTGAAGGTTTTCCTTTAACTCAAGAAGGAGATATGGTATGTAAACTAAAGAAAGCCTTATATGGACTGAAGCAAGCACCTAGAACTTGGTATGCAAGATTGGATAAGTATTTGTTAAAGTTAGGATTTACAGAAGGCACAACTGATAGAAACCTATACACAAAGGAAATTGAAAATGGTTTTTTGGTTGTTGTTATTTTTGTTGATGGTATTATCTTTGGAGAAGAAGATGAAGCCACTGATAAATTTGTAGATGAAATGAAGACTGAATTTGAAATGAGTATGATTGGTGAAATGAATTACTTTTTAGGATTGTAGATAACACAGAATAGTGATGGTATCTTTGTAAGTCAGACAAAATACTTGAATGATTTATTGAAGAGATTTGGAATGGAGAACTGTAAACCAGTTGGAACACCTATTGTAACTGGACACAAGTTATCTAGCATATATGAGACTCCTGCAGTGGAACAGAAGAAGTACAGATCTATGATTGGAGGATTGCAATATTTGACTCATACAAGACCTGATATATCACATGCAGTTGGAATTGTAGCAAGATTTCAAGCTGAACCCGGATAATCACATTATGCAATAGTAAAGAGGATACTGAGGTACTTAAGAGGCACAATTGAGTATGGATTGTGGTATGAAAAATTTGATGATTTTACCCTATGTGCATATACAGATGTTGATTGGGGAGGCAGTGTTGATGACAAAAAGAGCACCAGTGGTGGAGCATTTTTCCTTGGAGGAAGATTGGTTTCTTGGCTAAGCAAGAAGCAAAATTGTATTTCATAGAGCACATTAGAAGTAGAGTATGTGGCATCAGCAAACAATTGTAATCAGATATTTTGGATGAAGCAAATACTGAAGGATATTGGAATAAAATTTGTAGAGCCTATTGTTATACATTGCGATAACACCAGCACAGTTAGTATGTCTAAGAACCCAGTGTTACACTCTAAGACAAAGCATATAGAGATAAAGTATCATGTAGTGAGAGAGAAAGTGGCAAAGAAAGAAGTAAGACTTGAGTAAATAAGCACAAAGGAGTAGATTGTAGATATATTTACAAAGCCTTTGCCTAAGGATACATTTGAGTATCTGAGAGGTATGCTTGGGGTTATGCACCAGCCTAATTTTGAGAAGTGATGTAGATTGTTGCATCCGTCTAGTGGTATATGAGCCTTATCTTTCTTTTGGACTGGATGTTGGTACTTCCTCTATGGGGGAGTATGTGTATCTAAGATGAGTTGTGAGGACTCTAGTGAATGTATTTTCTAAACAGTGTCTTTTGACATTGAAGTTGTTGTTGACATAATAATGAAACATCTGTCATTGATTTCAATGGTGGAGAAGCATACATGAAAAACCATCTATTGGAGAGAATTGAATAGGAAAACGAAGCAAGATTTGATTGATGAAGAGGATTTGAAAGTATTTTCAGAGCAACAGTGTTGCAATGTTGGTATTCATGGAACTTGAATGTTTTTCATCTATGTTGCCATCAATGCCAATGGGGGAGATTGTTAGGAATGAATGTTGAATATACCCTATGGGGGAGTATTCACAGCCATTCTGTACCAGTTGTTGTTGCATTCATGACTATGATTGTCATTGATGTCAACATAGTGATCTACTGGAGATTAGCAGAGAAGCAGACAGTGCTTGAGTTAGCGCACTTGAAATATTGAAGATGAAGCTATGTAGAGTTGAGGACTTAATCTATGATGTTCTATAAGATCATGGTTAAGAACGCAGATGGAAATTCATTTATTCATGATAGCTACCAGGAAATCAGTGGAAGCAGTATTCAGGCAGTGTTCCTCAATAGCAGTTTGTGAAAATCGGATGATATCTCCTAATTGGGATGGAATCTGATCATGCATAGTTATGAGGAAATTGAAGACATGATGTTAGTGACATGGATGTGAGCGCAAGATCCGAGGTTGCATGAGTGAAGAATTATCTTAATTGGAAGCTGACAGTTTTGTGTAAATTTTATGTAACGTGTGGAAACTTTTATTTTGTAATTTGTATGCTGACTCATTTTTAGTTACTTGAGTGTGGTATAAAGGAAGGAATGTTTTCCTTGTTGTAATGTGAGAAAGAGAATGAAGAAATTGTGAAAGCAAATTTGTTGAAAGAGGATATGTGAAGTATAGAGATCTAATATTGAGATCTGAAGAAGCAGTTGGTACGGTTTGGCACAGTCAGAGAAGGATTATTGAATTGTTGAGATCAATAATGTTGTGGTATTATTTTGTTGAGTAATACTAAGATTAGTTGGATAGTGTGTTCAGTGATCTTACCCTGAAGCTATTTGGGTAGTGGGTCCTTTTGTCTTCCATAACTCCTAATAGAGTTAGAATCTTTTAACAGGGATTCAAAGTCTAATAACATGGAATCATATGTACTAAATGTATTTCATAAGAATCCTAATAGATTCCATCCTCTCACAAGGAACTTTCATATTAGTGCATCTTTTGTGGGCATCATTCCCACTGGGGTTTACTCTTTGATCAAGAGGTTCCCTAGTCAACATATCTCGTGTCATTGTGTTATTGTGCATGCATATCTTTCTATGGTTGTTGATTACATTGCTTACATGGTTAAGATATATTAAGGTTGATAAAATTTGTATTTATCTGATAACTGATTCACCCCCCCCCCCCCCCCCTCAGTTATCTTGGGGGACTTTACTTTCTAACACATAATGGCATATAATAATTATTGGGAATTGACATTCTCTTAGTATGAAACATTACAGTTGCCATCCCCCAGTACAATTCAAACCCTAAAGGGAAATTTTAGAACAAATCAAGTAAGGTCCCAAAGAGGGGTCATTACATCTGATCACCATCCTATCATCTCCATGTGCATTATGGGTTCTTCTCATAGTGAATAGAGAAATAAGGGTAAGGCTTTCACCCTAAACACAAGGATTTTATTAGATGAAGATGTGACTCAAGTGGTTAACATTAGCATATGCATTAATAAAACTAATCCCACCCTCCACAATGCCAAAGAGAGATGGAATCAAAACACACTATCTTGGAAGGGATTGTTTCAAACAATAGGGAGGATGAAATCTAAATACATGAGGAAATGTGAAACAAAACTTCATTCGGCCTTGGTTGTAGTAGAGGAATCTCTACAAGATGACCCTTCCAATATTGAGGCTAATGCAACCCTATCTCAAGCCATAAATGCTCTCAGGAAAATACAAAACATGATTTTACAACAGACTCTTTACATCAAAAGACAATAGCATTGAAAAAGATCAGGCTAGGAAAAAAATCAAGAGTTTGATCCCTAATAAGATATCAAAAGTTAACTTAGTTGCTCTTAACAAAGGTTTATCATTGGAATAAATTAATAAATCCATTGTGGCCCTAAATAATGATAAATCTCTAGGGCCAGATGGACTACCAGTGGAGTTTTATAAGCAAAACATGAATAAGATTAGTGAAGAACTACTAGGACTATACAATGAAGCACTAGAAGAAGGATCTTTGGTGCATGAGATCAACATTAGGCTTATTAAACTCATCCCCAAGGAGGGTGATAAGTCTCTACTAAAAAATTGGGGACCTAACACTCTCATTAATGTTTCTTACAAAATTCTGGTAAAGTTCATAGCTAAAAGACTAGAAACTATACTCCCTAAGGTGGTTTGTTCCACACATATAGGCTTTGTGAAAGGTAGATATATATTGGAAAACTTAATTACTTGTTGAAAATCATTGAATTGGGCTAAGGAATCCTAGAAAAATATCCTTGTGCTCCTCATATATTTTGAAAAGGCATGTGACTGGGTAGAATGGAATTTTATTTTCATGATGCTTGAAGGCCTGGGATTCCCTAAAAAAATTTGCAATATGGTTAAAACACTCATGGTAGATGGTCATTCCATAATTGAGGTGCATAGTGCAAGGTTTGATCCCTTTTCCCTTACTAGATCTATCAAGAAAGGCTACCCACTTGCACCTACTATATTTTCCCTTGCTACTGATGCTATGTTCTATCTATTGAGGTATGATCAACTATCACCAAGAGTCCATGGTGTACTTCTCCTGAGCTTGGAAGAACTATCTAATGTTCAATTTGTTGATCACATTGTAATGCTAATACAATTAACTGAGAATAACTTTGAGGCACTAATGAACAAAATGAATCTTTTTTTGTGAGGCCTTAGGGAGTAGAATATCTCTCCCTAAGTCAGTTATGCTTGGATGGGATAATAAAGTATCTGAGTGGTTTGACAAACACCAAATTATATGGGGGGGCCACTTACTACGTTAGATACTTGGGTATCCCATTTTATATCTGCCCAAAACTCAGAGATATGTGGAGCTAGATTAAAGAAAGATTAGACAAAAAGATGAAAAGATGGAATAATCACTACCTTGCCATGGAAGGAAGAATAAAAGTATGCCATAAAATACTTTCATCTTACAACATACACCATTATTATGCATGGCTATTCAACCAATATCAATTTAATATCATACAAAAGTTGATCATGAATTTTCTTTGGTCGAATGGAAAGGGTAAGAAGAAGAAACACTCTATCAGGTGATCTTGGTGTACAATGAGCAAGTCTAAAGGGGGTTTAGGCCTTAAGGATTTTAAAACATAGGGGATTTCCCTAGCAACAAAATAGATATTCAAATTCTTAGTGGGGAATGAACCACGGAAAGTGTTAATTTGACATAATATATCTAAATCAGTCCCTAGTCAAGGGCATTCATGGATAGGTCTACCCTTCAGTGACATTATTGTTGGACAATTTTTGGTTAGGCCAACACGTTATTTTGTTTTCAGATCTATTTGGAAGGTAGGAGAAACAATGAGGAAGCATATTACATATAATGATGTTATTGGCTCCAAAAACAAAATCAGTGGTGAGAGATCTATATGGTAAAATTTGAAATATAATGACTGACCTCTTGCACTCATTTAGGATTGTTCAACTAGAAGTTGGGATAATAAAGGAATTAGATCCTTCAAGGATATCATCTTGGATGATCAACTAATTTCTTGGAATGTTATATGTGTATAATTCAACATACCTTGAACACAATGGAGAACCTATTCAATATTGAGAGATGCATGTAACACCTTGTCCCTCCCCATATCTCATGAGAATATTGAAGATAGATTCACTACCTTTCTCTAGCCTGATGGTTCCACCCTTTCGACTATTAAAGACAAAACAATATACTCTACCCTTGCTAATAATGATAATATTCTTGCCCATCTTGCTTTCTCTTAGAACTCTAGTCTTTACTCCTTAGATTAGTAGTCCTCTCTTATTAGTATCTGGTCTAGACCCATTGAGCCTAAAAAGAGATGTTTTATTTGGAGCCTCTTATCACTTAAAATACATATATATGCTAATGATGGAGGGATCAACTTGTGTCCTATATGTAGGATGCTAGATTCCATAATGCATATTTTCTTCTATTGCCACTTTGCTAAGGAAGTATGGAAACTATTTGGTTTTAACATTGGTTGCAACATCTATCCTTGGGAAATCATTGTGGGTAAATCCAGTGCTTAAAGAAAGATGATAACTTATTTTTGTCTATTCTTTCAAGTGAAGCTCTTTGGTCAATTTGGAAATATAGGAATGATGAATTATTTAATGGATGAACTAGATTTCTTACTAATTCTTTTAGGAGACTCATTGTAGATGACATTATTTGACATGTTTCCATTACTTTCAAAATATCAAGGGAAAAATTAGAGAGGCTACTAAGAGATGGGTAGGTTAAATTTTAGATTAATGAGATATCACATGGCCACACATGGACTAGGAGATCTACTGAACGAAGTCCATTTTAAATAGGGTTGGAGAACTTCCTTGCAGAGTTGGAGGCATAAAGGAGGAGGGAACGAGAGAATGAACCAATGCCTATTGTAGCTATTCTCGAGGTAATGCTACCTTTGGCAAGGCAGTACCTGATGGAGCTAAAGCACCCAACCCAATTGTTGCAGATGTAGCTATCCTCAAATGGTCATATTGGTCATTTCCATGGGCAGCTTGGATCAAGCAACAATGATTTCTCTATGTTATCACTAGTTTAGATGGATAGTTCTCCTTGTAGATAGTCATTTCATATATTTCTATCGGTCATACTATGTATAATTGTGTCTTCAAATTTGACTACAACATTTTTTTGTATTGGATAAAACAATTGGATGTTAGTGATATATCTTAAGTTGTAATAGGAGTTGATATGCTCATGTGATAACTTTCCAAATAATCAGATGTATTTTGATTATATTATATCTAATACAAAAAATAAATTCTTCCCACAAATAGATAAGTACATAAATAATGACATAGAACATTACACCATACTTAGATTATTTCACTTTCACAAAGTTTAAAATTTTCACATTTTTCAGTTCAAACTTTAACCTCTATTCCATTTTGCACACTTACAAAATTTAATTCCAAGAACCAATATTCCACTTTCAAATGTTTATTTCAATACCTTGCTTTCCAAATCATACATGAAACCAACAACAACGAACTTACACTCTAATAAATTAAATAACTTATTACGAATAACTTCTTTTCTCAGTCTTATTGAATTAAATAAATTATTACTAATAACTTCTTTTCTCACTATTATATTATAAGATAATGAATAGTAAGAACATAACTATCCATGTTTATTTAAATTTATTCATTTTTAAACATCACAAAAATTCAACATCTTCCAAAAAATAATTAAACAACATATTTAAGACATAACATCCTATCACCTTTTCATATTCTAAATCAATTATTTCAAAATAATTCAAATTTTGGACATTGTCCGACTCTTCATAAATTTGATGCAAGATCATCTTGGGTTCTTGGCAGTCTTGTATCACCAAAAAAAAAACATGTTAGAGTTGTTAGTTGTGCTCGACAGTTGCTTTTGGGCTCTCGGTGATGTATTCTTGTTTCCACCAACGAGGCTTGGTTGTTGGTCGGTTCGGTCATTCACTGAGTTGGTTTAGTTCATTCACCAAGTTGGTTCGGTTCATTCACTGAGTTGGTTTCTGTTGCTTGGTAGTCCTTTTCACCGAGTGGTTTATTTTGGAATTCTATTGAGGCTAACTTGTACATTTGATTTTGGTTGCAGAGTTAATGATTGCATCGATCATTGGGAAGCATGTGGACCTAGATCTAGGTCATCCCTTCCTCCAATAATGGATCTATTTGGATCTTAAGGCCAACCTGTTTGGTAGCCTCTTGTATAAATAGGATATTTTTTGGTAAATTTAGGATCAGTTGAAAAAAGAAGATAGAATCTGAATGTTTGATAGATCCTCGCATGCATGAGGACTGATTGTAAATGAATTATGATTGTATATGATGAACTACAACTGATTGAATACCTAAATGACTTGAAGATCAGTGATTAGAGATCACCGAGTTACTGAAATGATATGTAAGATAATTAGTCATTATGTTATCATTGATGTCAACTAGTTTTGATAGTACTTATCATGTTAGTTACAAACATCTAAACATCTGTAAAAAGAGAGAAAAGATGAAGAACTAAGATATCTACATGGAGATAGATGTATATGATAGATGAGGATAAGGAATACTTTGGGTAACTTATTGGTGAGTCTATGATCTCATATTGTTGACTTGATTATGTTGCATTAATCTATTATGAAGAAGGAAGAAAAATTGTACAAGACAATGTGGTCGGTAAATGAAGACTTCAATATACATTGAGCCAGTGTAGTGTATACCGAGTGATAGTATTAATCGAGCTTGTATTCGTCGACGCATTTCTTTGTTAACTAAGTATGGATGAAAGTATTAAATGCTTAGTTTTGTCGACAAAAAATGATGAGCTGGAAATTGTTATGATTTCGAGATTGAGGATAAAGTTTGTTATGAGATCCATGACTGACACAATTCAGAGAAGATCTAAAGGATGGAATTGAAATGTGTTATTGACACAACTACTGAGGAAGGTTTAAGAGGCAAAATCAACAAAGAAGAATAAGCGGCAAAATCTGATGGTTGATATGAAAATGGTTTATCTGTCTATTTAAGATATATGAGTTTCTTAATTGAAACATGTTGGAAGAAAGAAGACTGCAGAGATTTCACGTGAATATAGTTTCATGCATGCCTGATCAAATTGGTTGAAGGAGAATCAAACTGCAAAACATTACTGAGCGTTAGAGAGCTATTACCGAGTGAAAGTAAGTTGAGGAAGTGAATTGAAATATTGATCAAAGGATTTGTATGGGCTTAGAATAGATCTGAACATCTGAAAATTGAGTTGTATTGTAATTAGACCAACTACTATTTCAATTTAACCATTGATACATAAAATATCCTGAGTGGACTTAACCGTCTTATGTTATGCCCCTATGTCATTCAAGGAATGTATATTGTTATCTTATTGACCCCATAGTGAATGTTGGTTGAAAGTTAACTGTTAGTCTTAAATCCTCTAACAAGGTCACACCTAATAGTGTGTTTGTAACCTTTAACAGGGTTGGCTCTTCACCGAGCTCACTTTAGAAGAGTGAAAATTATTTTGGGTTACCGGTCCCAAGTGGTTTTTCCCTTAGCATGGTTTCCACATTAAATCATTGTGTTATGTGTTTTTGTGATGATTTTTTTATTGTCATACTTTACATACTGCATATTTGATTTGGTTGGTAATCATAGTGAGATAATTAACTGGTAATTGGTAAAAAGCATAGACAGTTTAATAGTTTATGTCACCGAGTTGCATAATTTATTAAAATTGTTTTGAGAGTTATATCTTTGTATTTGGGACTGTAGGATAACTGATCTAACTGATTCACCCCCCCTCTCAGTTATTCTAACAATTGGTACTAGAGCTAACTGGTTTCTTTAATAGAAGTTTTAAGGACTTAAGCAAAAAGATTACAAGATGTATAAGAGGTAAGTGTCAAAGCCAAACAAAGACAACTTTTCTACATGGGAAAGTCAGATGAGACTTCACATATCTAGAATTGGAGATTTTGCATTACACTTACTAGATAATGGCTACATTCAACCACTGACTGGACCTTTTACTCTTGATCAATTGAAAGATTGACATGAACACAACATGACTATGATAGAGATTTTTGCTGCTCTATCTGATGTTGAATTTGAGGATATAAAAGATTGCACTACTACAAAGGAGATGTGGGATAAACTTTCCCTAGTACATGGTGGTGATGCAAATGTGATGAGAGCCAGAGCTGAAAGCTTGAGAGGCAGATTTGATGATATGAAAAGGAAGGAAGGAGAAAACATAGTACAATACTCAAACCGAATTAAAGAGGTTGTCAATGCTATTCATGGAGCTAGTGGTATCATTGAGGAGGATACTGTGGTAAGTAAAATTCTGAGAACACTTTTGCCTATCTATGCAATTAGAATATTTGCAATTCATGAAATGAGGTCTGCACCTAATAACACACTTACTCTTGATAGTCTGATTGGAAAGTTAACCACTTTTGAGCTAAACAATTATGATAATAGTGTTGTACCAACTGTTGAGTATGCTTTTATGTCTTCTCTTAAGATTGGTAAATCTAGTAGTAAGCACAATATAAGGAATGCAAGTGATAGCAATACTGATGATGAGCTTGATGAACTAGAAGCACTAATGGCTCAGAGACTGCAGAAAGGTAAAGGAAGGTATAAGGGTAAATTACCTTTAGCTTATTTTAATTGCAAAGAAGTTGGTCATATTGCTGCTAGATTCCCTAACAGGAAACAAGATGAGAATGACAAAAATAGATCCAGAGGTGGAAGCTATGGCAGAAGGAATAATAGAGATAACCAACAGTACAACAGAGACAACCGAGATCACAAAGATAAAGGTAAAAAGGTATGTTACATTGGTGAAGAAAATGACACCGACACCGACACAGATGATGACACTAAGGTGGTGTTTGTTACAATGAAAGATGATTCAGAGGAAGAGGAAAGGTATGTAGAAACATCTCTCATTTCTAAAGTTAGTAAAAATGATACTTGGATCATTAATAGTGGTTGTACACATCACACGACTAGTGATGAAGATAAGTTTGATCATCTTGAGCATTATAATGGAGGATCAGTAGAAATGGGTAATGACACACCTTGCATGGTTAAAGGAAAAGGATCTTTATTGATAAATGATAAAATTAGATGTGATAATGCTTATTGGGAAAAAGGACTGAATTGCAATTTGCTAAGTGTAGTACAACTTAATAACTCAGGTCACCGAGTGGCATTTGAAAGCAAGAAGGTGAGAATCTATGATGAAAGTGGAAAGCTTGTCGAAATAGGAGGACAATCAAAAGGTAACTTATTTTATCTTGACAATGCTGAGACTTCTTGTTTACTAGTGAAAAATGAAGATGCATGGTTATGGCATAAAAGGTTATGTCATGTAAATTTTGATAACATGATTAAGATTAGTAGAAAAAGAAAAGTTAGAGGACTACCTAGCCTAACTAAACCTGATCATGTTATGTGTCATCAATGTCAGAAAGGGAAGATGACAAAATCTAGTTTTAAAAGTAAAGACTATTCAACAAAAAGAATGCTGGAGTTAGTTCACACTGACCTATGTGGTCCCATGAGAACTCAAAGCTACTATGGTGATATATACTTTATTTTGTTTGTTGATGATTATACTAGATTGATGATTGTCATGTTTTAAAAAGAGAAATCTGAGGCATTTAAAATAATTAAATGGTACAAGGCTAAAGTAGAAAAAGAAATCAGAAAAGAACTGAAATGCTTGAGGTCTGATAGAGGTGGTGAGTTTATTTCTGATGAATTCGCTAACTATTGTAATGAGCACAACATCAAAAGACAAGTTTTTGCACCTAGAACACTGCAGCAGAATGAGATTGCTAAAAGGAGAAATAGATCTATTGTTGATTGTGCAAGAACACTGATAATAGAGAAAAATATTGCATAGATGTATTAGAGAGAAGCAGTTAGCACAACTGTATATGTCCTAAACCGAGTTCAACTAAAAAAAGACACAAACAAGACACCCTACGAGTTATGGTTTGGATACACACCGAGTGTAAGTTACCTCAAAAATTTTGGTAGAAATTTTTTTATTTTGAAAGATGACAAGAATGGGAAATTTGACTCTAATGGAGATGAGAGAATATTCCTTGGATATTCTACTAAAAGTAAAGCTTACAAGTGTTTGAATAAGGTTACTAATAAGATGATTGAAAGTGCTAATGTTAGAGTTAATGAATTTACTGATAAAAATGATGAAGAAAGCATTAAGGAACCATAAGAATATGGTAGATTTTCTTATGTTGAACATCCAGAGTACCTACTGAAGCCACATGATGAGTTGACCGAGCATCAAGAAAATAACACCGAGGAATAACAAAGGGAAACTGAGTATCCAGAAGAAGCTATCGAGCAAGGAAATGAAACTGAATAGAATGAAGAACAAAGAATAAATCAAGTGCTAGAATGATTTTTTAGAAGACATCATCTTGAGAATCAAATCATTAGAGATAAGTAAGCAGGTATGATGACAAAAAGTAAGTTAAGACAAAATGTATGCTTAGTTTGTGAGTTTGAACCTAAGAATGTTAAGGTTGCACTTGAGAATGATGAATGGATCAATGCTATGAATGAAGAGATTGAACAAATTGAGAAAAATAAGACATGGACTTTAGTACCTAGGCTGAAAGATAAAAATGTTATTGGTACTAAATGGATTTTCAGAAATAAAATGAATGAAAATGGAGAGGTTACAAGGAATAAAGCTAGACTTTTTTGCAAGGGATATGCACAAGAAGAAGGTATTAATTATGGTGAAACTTGTGCACCTGTTTCTAGACTAGAAGGAGTCTGCATGTTACTTGCATATGCTACACATAAGAAATTTAAGGTATATCAAATGGATGTTAAGTCATCTTTTCTAAATAGAATACTAGAAGAGGAGGTCTACATAGAACAACCAGAAGGATTTGTTGATCCGAATTAGAAAGACATGGTATGTAGACTGCATAAAGCTTTATATGGATTGAAGCAGGCACCGAGAGCATGGTATGAAATGTTACATACTTATCTTTTAAGTATTGGTTTTGTAAGAACTAGTGAAAACAATAATTTGTACATGAAAGGAGGATCTGATGATACTATTTTGATTGCTAAAATATTTGTGGATGATATAATCTTTGGAGGACAAGATCATATTTGTAAATCTTTTGCTGATGAGATGAGAAAGGAATTTTAAATGTCAATGTTTGGAGAGATTAAATTTTTTTTAGGCTTGCAGGTTATTCAGCAGAATGATGGAATTTTCATCACACAATCAAAGTACATTAAGGAAGTATTGAGAACATTTGGCATGGAAGATGCTAAACTGACGCAAGGTTAGGGAGCAAGAGGGGCCAAACTATGGCACACCCTAATGATCGAAGCCTGCTCAACACATGTGGAAGCAACCAAACACAACAGTGAGAGAGAGAATGCCAAATCTTTCATATATTTTCATCAAATAGAACCATACATGTCGGGTTGTAAGGCCTTCCCGGTTAGGGCCGAATATTACAATAAATTATAGAGTCCTCAAACATGTGAGGATCTGCCAAATCTCTACTTCTATCTTCTATCCACTCCTTATCTCAAAACTCTCTAAAAACTCCCTAAAAACTCCCCCCTAAACTCTAAACCAACAACTACATTTATACACAAAGCTACCGAACTGAGTCAGCCTTCAAATCCATAATCAATGAAAGGAACAATCAGATCTGGGACCACACGCTTCCTAATGATGGATTCCAACATTAAATCCATGATCCAATATAAATGCACAAGTCAGCCACAATAGAAACTAAAACTAAACCTGTCGGTAAGAAAGATAACCGAGCAGCAGACAAGAAATGTTGAGCGCCAATGAAATAACCGACCACCCAGGAGATAACCAACCACACTTGATAACCAAAGGAAACTAACCAACTACCGACCAACTCGGTCAAAGCAAGAACCGAGCAACATAGACAAACTCCAAATTATTTTTGGTGACATAGGATTGCCAAGGACCCGAGATGCTCCTGCATCGGACACATGCGGTTATTTTGAAATGATTCTCCAAATCATTTGGTAGGTCAGGTCTGAGCTGCATCCAACTCAGACTGTGAAATCCATGAACTGTCTTCCATTGGTCTATTCTTCCACTTTACCAGATATTCCATATATTGTTTTACTCTTGTACTCTTGCCAACTCTTTCCTTCAAAATTTGTTCAATTTCTTCATTCTACTTCTTAGGATATTCTGTCGGTACTACCACTTCTTCATCAGGTTTATGATACTCATATAAATCATCAATGTTGAAAATAGGTGTTATCTCCATGTCATCAGGTAACTCAATCTCATATACATTTCCACTGTCAAATTTCTTCAAAATATTGCAAGGTCCAAACTTCTTCATCTTCAGCTTCCCATAATTTCCAATAGGAAATCGACCTTTCTTCAAATGAACCATCACTTCATCACAAACATCAAAATTTTTATGTCTTCTAGATCTATCAGCTCTTTCTTTGTACTTTTGATTACTGTCTTCCAGCTTCAGTTTCACTTCTTCATGCAATTTCTTCATGTACTCAACAAATTTTACTCCTTCACCACTTTTCTTATTCTCATCAGTAATGTCTCTCAAATTAGATATTCCTCTTGGTTGTGTGCCATTCACAATCTCAAATGGTGTCTTTCCAGTACTCCTATTCATTGAATTATTGTATGCAAACTCTACTTGTGCCAATACAGAATCCCAATTACTCGGTGTGTCTCCAACTAAACATCTCAAAAGATTTCCCAAACTTCTGTTCACAACTTCAGTCTGTCCATCACTTTGTGGGTGAAATGTAGAACTATATTTCAACTCAGTGCCAAATTTCTTCCAAAGGGTTTTCCAAAAATATCCAACAAATTTACTGTCTCGGTCATAGATAATACTCCTCGGTAATCCATGCAATCTGACAATTTCCTTAAAGAAAAGATCTGCTACATGTATTGCATCTGATGTCTTTCTATAAGGTATAAAATGTGCCATTTTAGAAAATCTATCCACAACAACAAATATTGAATCATTACCTCTTACTGTCTTTGGTAAGCCAAGAACAAAGTCCATACTGATATCAATCCAAGGTTTCTTAGGAACAACAATCGGTGTATACAATCCAGTATTTTGACTTACTCCTATTGTAATTTGACAAATTCCACAACTTTTCACAAATTTTTGAACATCTTTATACAACTGCGGCCAATAGTACTTCTCCTTAAGCAAATTCCATGTTTTATCAATACCAAAATGTCCACCCAAACCACTACTATGCTTTTCCTTTATCATATTAGTTCTCATTACTCCTCTTGGTATACATAACTAAATACCTTTTAATATCATACCTTCCTAAATGAAATACTCATCCCATTTAGTATCTTGTTGATCTTGAATAGGTGCTCTACACTTTTTCCATGGCTCAGAAAAATCAGGGTCAAACTCATAAGAATCTCTCATCTCATCAAAACCAAGAACTTCAATTTTCATCTTGATCATCAAAGATCTTCTACTTAATGCATCAGGACCTTGGTTAGTGACTCCACTCTTATGCTTTATCACAAATGTATAACTCTGCAAATACTCAACCCATTTCATATGTCTTTGATTCAATTTATTCTAACTACCCAAATATTGTAAGGCCTTATGATCAGTATACAACACAAATTCACTCGGTATCAAATAATGTCTCCTTTTCTTCAGTGCTTGAACAATAGCAGAGAATTCTCGATCATACACAAAATATTTCCTTCTAGCATCATTCAACTTTTCACTAAAGAAAGCAACAGGTTTACCTTCTTGACTCAACACAGCTCCAATTGCACTTCCACTTGCATCACATTCCACTTGAAATACTTTACTAAAATCAGGTAATCCCAAAATAGGTAATTTAGCAACCTTCTGCTTTAGAGTCTCAAAACTTTTGTCAGCTCCATGTGTCCACTTGAATTCTCTTTTGTCTCCTCTCATAGTCTCAATCATAACATTATAAATTGAACTGAAATTCCTTATAAACTTTTGGTAAAAACTTGCCAAACCATGAAATGATCTTACCTCACTAGCATTCATAGGTGTAGGCCAATTCAAAATAGCTTCAACCTTTTTAGGATCCATTTTCAAACCATTAGCTGAAATAACAAATCCCAAATACACAATCTCCTCTTTCATGAATGAACACTTTTTCAGATTTATCAACAACTTTTCCTCTATCAATCTCTGCAAAACTTGTCTAACATGCAACAAATGTTCTTGTCTAGTCTTACTGAATATCAGAATATTATCAAGATATACAATTACAAACTTACCCAAGAATTTCTTTAAAACTTCATTCATCAACCTCATAAAAGTACTCGGTGCATTAGTTAAACCAAAAGGCATAACCAACCACTCATACAAACCTTCTTTTGTCTTGAAAGCAGTCTTCCATTCATCACCTTCTCTGATTCTGATTTGATGATACCCACTTTTCAAATCAATCTTTGTGAAATACTTTGCTCTAGTCAAACTATCTATTATATCATCCATTCTCGGTATAGGAAACCTATACTTCACCATTATCTTATTGATTGCTCTGGAATCAGTACACATTCTCCATTCTCCATTTTTCTTTGGTGCCAATATAGCAGGTACTGCACAGGGACTCAAAATTTCTCTGATCAAACCTTTCTCCAGCAACTCTTGAATTTGTCGGTTCAATTCCTCATTCTCGGTAGGTGTCAACCGATGAGGTGCCTTATTCGGTAAACTAGCTGCAGGGATTATATCCATACAATGATCAATGCTTCTTTTTGGTGGCAAACCATTAGGTACATTATCAAAAATGATTTCACTATACTCGATGAGTAACTTATCAATGTCCTCAGGGACATTATCCTCTATTTTCTTACTCGGTTTGTTAGGGATCACAACAAAACATACATCATTCTTCTTCAAAGAGTTAACAAACTTTCTTCTTTCCATCAAACAAACTTTCACAGATGTGCAAACATTACTAATAGGTTCTTCCATCAATGGTAACAAGATTTGTTTCTTTCCATCAGCCACAATAGTATACTTATGCAATCTCCCATCATATATAGCATGTCTATCATATTGCCAAGGTCTAGCCAACAAAATATGACAACAATCCATAGGCATGATATCACATAACATATCATAGTATTTTCCAATCTTCAAATTCACATAACATTGTTTACTTACCAGGAGTGTATGCTCATCCTTGATCCATGAAATTTGATAGGGCTTCGGATGTTCCAACCGAGTGTATGCTCATCCTTGATCCATGAAATCTGATAGGGCTTCGGACGTTCCAACCTTTCTAGCTGCAATTTTGTGACCATCTCTTCAGATGCCCAATTCTCCAAGCTACCACTATCAATGATTACTTTCCAAACTTTGTTAGAAACTCTACATTTGGTCTTGAACAAACTTTTCCTTACCGAATCTTCCTTCTTGCTTTCATTACACATTGCTCTTCTTACCATCAAGTTATTTTCTTTCTTAGGTTCATTCGGTGACTCTTCTTGCACCAAAGCATTTCTGCTGCTACCAACCTTCTTACTAGCCTGTATACATTCAAAAGATCTATGTCCTTCTTCTCCAAAATTGTAACAAGTTCCTCAGAAACTTCCTCTGCTATAACCACCTTGGTAGTTACTACCTCTTTCTCTAGATGAACTTTCACCTTTCCACTTGGTCTTGCCTTTGTCCAAATTTGTCTTTTCTGGTTCAGATCTACCATTTTCACCATTGGATCTACCTCTTCCTCTAGGGAATCTACCACCTTGACCTCTTTGTCTTTGCTCATGTCTCTTGTTCAACTTCTCCTCAGCCTTCAAAGAAAATTGATAAGCCTCTTCAATGTTCTCCAACTTGACCATACTAATTTCCTCTTGGATGGAAACTCTCAAACTATTCAAGTATCTACCGATTCTTTCTACATCATCTTCATCATGTCCAGATCTAATATCTAATCTATATAATTCCTTAGCATACTCTTTTACCGAGCTGTCTTTTTGTCTCAAACTTTGCATTCGTCGAACTAGGTTAATCTGATAATTACAAGGTAAGAACTTTCCTTTCAATTTGTTTAGCATTTTACTCCATACCTTGATTTTGTCTTTTCCTTTCCTCTTCCTATCTAGCTATAGGTGTTCTCACCATAAGGATGCATGACTTTTCAACTTTGTGCTTGCAATCTTCACCTTCTTATCTTCAAGAATGTTTTCATATTCAAAATACTTTTCCATCTCAGTGATCCAGTCCACCAATTCATTAGAATCTAGCTTTCCACCATACTTAGGGGGATTGAAATGTGATGTTGACTTTAGACTTGTCAAAGCCTTCAAAAATATTTCTTCACCTTGATCCATAACAGGTGCAGGTTTTGCATTCACTTGTTCTTCTTCAACTTCATCATCACTAACATCTTCAAAATGTCTGCCTCTTTTTTGGGCTATTTCAACAGCTTCTAACCTAGCAGGAATCTGGCTTAGCATATCTGCCAATACTAGATCTGCATCTCACCTCCCACGAACCATCTTGACAACCCTCTACAATTGCAGGTTAGATCGCAATCTGCTACCCCACAACAATCAACTAGGGCTTCAAGAGGAACCTACAAACCTAGATCCGTAGACCTAGATCAAGATCTCACCTCGCTCTGATACCACCTAACACAAGGGTAGGGAACAAGAGGGGCCAAACTATGGCACACCCTAATGATCCAAGCCTGCTCAACACATGTATAAGCAACCAAACACAATAGTGAGAGAGAGAATGCCAAATCTTTCATATATTTTCATCAAATAGAACCATACATGCCGAGCTATAAGGCCTTCCCAATTAGGGCCGAATATTACAATGAATTATAGAGTCCTCAAACATGCAAGGATCTGCCAAATCTCTACTTCTATCTTCTATCCACTCCTTATCTCAAAACTCCCTAAAAACTCCCTAAAAACTCCCCCCTAAACTCTAAACCAACAACTACATTTATACATGAAGCTACCAAACTAAGTCAGCCTTCAGATCCATAATCAATGGAAGGAACAGTTAGATCTAGGACCACATGCTTCCCAATGATGGATTCCAACATTAAATCTATGATCTAATATAAATGCACAAGTCAGACACAACAGAAACTAAAACTAAACTTGTCGGTAAGCAAGATAACCGAGCAGCAGACAGGCAATGCCAAGCGCCAATAAAATAACAGACCGCCCAGGAGATAACTGACCACACTTGGTAACCAAAGGAAACTGACCAACTACCAACCAACTTGGTCAAAGCAGGAATCGAGTAACACAGACAAACTCCAAATTGTTTTTGGTGACACAGAATTGCCAAGGACCCAAAATGCTCTTGCATCATAAACTAGTAGGAACACCAATGGTTACAGGCTGCAAATTGACAAAAGATGATGAATCTACAAAGGTAAATCAAATATTGTACCAATCTATGATTGGTAAACTGATGTATGTAGTACACAATAGGCCTGATATTGCACATGCAGTGGGGATTGTTGCTAGATTTTTTGCCAATCCAAAGGATTCACATATGGTTGCAGTGAAAAGAATCTTGAGATACCTAAAGAAAATAGAGGATTATGGTTTATGGTATCCTAAGGAAGGAAAATTTGAACTAAGATTTTACACCAATGCAGATTGGGCTGGAAATATGGATGACAGAAAAAGCACAACCGAAGGAGCATTTTTCTTTGGTGAAAGACTTGTAACTTGGACAAGTAAGAAACAACCTTGTATTTCTTAGTCTACTGCTGAAGCAGAGTATGTTGCTGCTGCTACAAATTGTTCAAACATTTCTTATATCAAACAAGTGTTGGAAGGGATGAATGAGGTAATCATTAAGCTGGTGATTATATATTGTGACAAGACTAGTGCTATAAATATTTTTAAGAATCCCGTGATGCATTCAAAGACAAAGCATATATCAATTAAGTATCATTACTTAAGAGAACAAGTACAAGAGAAGAAAGTCAAACTGGAATATGTTACATCAAATGAGCAAATTGATGATATTTTTACCAAGCCTCTACTGAAGGACACTTTTGAATACTTGAGGACTAGACTTGGGGTCCGTCCCCTGTCTACCGGTCACTAATGTGATCTGGAGGTTTCATCAGCCTATTCTTATCAGAAGATCATTCCCGTTGATGCAACATAGCTCACACTTTGGATTATGTCTAAGGTTGTGAAAGATTTGAGGAGCTAGAATAGAGAATTTGCATATCAGTATATAGAGATACATTGTTTGCATCAAGCAACAAAGAGTTACTTGGCTATTGCAGAGTTGTATGTTTTATGTTTTTCTTTGGCATTGCTGTCAAAGGGAGAGATAAAAAGTAGGAGAGATAAATAGAGAGATCAATGAAATATCTATCTAAGGGAGAGATAATCTAAGAGTTGAAAAGATCAAATCGACAGGGAGAGCTTGTATGTAAATGTATGTTATGTAATGTAGTGATTAAACATATTATTCATCAAGCTAGGGAGAGCTTACCGAGCTACAACATTTACTTACATAGTTGTGGAATACCTATTTGGTATGTGTATGGCATATTTCATATTGCTTGTGTTGCCATCAATTCCGAAGGGAGAGATTGATGAACTACAACTAATTGAATACCTGAATGACTTGAAGATTAGTGATTAGAGATCACCGAGTTACTGAAATGATATGTAAGATAATCAGTCATTGATATCAACTAGTTTTGACAGTACTTATCATGTTAGTTACAAACATCTAAACATTTGTAAAACGAGAGAAAAGATGAAGAACTGAGATATCTACACGGAGATAGATGGATATGATAGATGAGGATAAGGAATACTTTGGGTAACTTATTGATGATTCTATGATCTCATATTGTTGACTTGATTATGTTGCATTAATCTATTATGAAGAAGGAAGAAAAATTGTACAAGACAATGTGGTCGATAAATGAAGACTTCAGTATACACCGAGCCGGTGTAGTGTATATCGAGTGACAGTATTAATCGAGCTTGTATTCGCTGACGCATTTCTTTGTTAACCAGGTATGGATGAAAGTATTAAATGCTTAGTTTAGCCGAAAAAAATGATGAGCTGGAAATTGTTATGATTTCGAGATTGAGGATAAAGTTTGTTATGAGATCCACGACTAACACAATTTGGAGAAGATCTAAAGGATGGAATTGAAATGTGTTATTGATACAAATGTCAGGGAAGGTTTAAGAGGCAAAATCAATGAAGAAGAATAAGTGACAAAATCTAATGGTTGATATGAAAATGGTTTATCTGTCTATATAAGAGATATGAGTTTCTTAATTGAAACATGCCAGAAGAAAGAAGACTGTAGAGATTTCACGTGAATATAGTTTTATGCATGCCTGATCAGACTGGTTGAATGAGAACCAAACTAAAGAACATTACCAAGCGTTAGAGAGCTATTACCGAGTGAAAGTAAGTTGAGGAAGTGAATTGAAATATTGATCAGAGGATTTGTATGGGCTTAGAATAGATTTGAACATCTACAAATTGAGTTGTATTGTAATCAGATCAACTACTGTTTTAGTTTAACCATTGATACATAAAATCTCCTAATTGAGTGGACTTAACTGTCTTATGTTATGCCCCTATATCATTCAAGGAATGTACATTGTTATCTTATTGACCCCATAGTGAATGTTGGTCAAAAGTTAACTATTAGTCTTAAATCCTCTAACAAGGTCACACCTAACAGTGTGTTTGTAACCTTTAACAGGGTTGGCTCTTCATCAAGATCACGTCAGAAGAGTGAAAATTATTTTGGGTTACTGGTCCCAGGTAGTTTTTCCCTTAGCAGGGTTTCCACGTTATATCATTATGTTATGTGTTTTTGTGATGATTTTTTTATTGTCATAATTTACATACTGCATATTTGATTTGGTCAGTAATCACAGTGAGATAATTAACTGGTAATCGGTAAAAGGTATAGATAGTTTAATAGTTTATGTTACCGAGCTGCATAATTTATTGAAATTGTTTTGAGAGTTACATATTTGTATTTGGGACTGTAGGATAGATGATCTAACTGATTCACCTCCCCCCCCCCCAATTATTCTAACAGTATATGGCCATAACTGAGAAGGCCTTACAACACGAAATCTATGAAGTTTGTGATAAATAATATATAATTTTTTTTGTATTCTCTCTCTCCTTGTTTGTTGTTGTCGCTTTCGAGTGTTATTTCTGCAAGAAGGTTGGTGGTTGGGTAATAGATTGTGACATGACCTGCAATTACAGAGGGTTTTAAGATGGTTCGTGGGAGGTGAGATGTAGATCCAGGCTTAGCGGATATGCTAAGACATATTGCTACTAGGTTAGAAACCATTGAGACAACCCAACACTGAGGAAGACATCTTGATGATGTTAGTGATGAAGAAGTTGAAGATGAGTAAGGTGAAGCAAAACCTACACCTGTGATGGATCAAGGTGAAGAAATACTTTTGAAAGCACTGACAAATTTGAAGGCTACACCACATTTCAATCCTCCTAAATATAGTGGAATGCTGGATTTAGATGAGTTGATGGATTGGAAAATTGAGATGGAAAAATATTTCAAATATGAAAATATTTCAGAGGAAAAGAAGGTGAAAATTGCAAGTAAAAAATTGAAAGGTCGTGCATCCTTATGGTGGGAGCATCTACAATTGGATAAGACAAAAGGTAAAGACACAATCAAGTTATGGAATAAGATGGTGAATAAATTGAAAAGCAAGTTTCTACCTTGTGATTATCAGATTAACCTAATTAGGAGAATGCAAAGTTTGAAGCAGAGAGATAGCTTGGTAAAAGACTATAGTGAGGAATTTTATAGATTAGACATCAGATTTGGACATATTGAGGATGAGGTAGAAAGATTTTCTAGATACCTGAATGGGTTGAGAGTTTCTATTCAAGAAGAAATTAGTTTGGTTAAGTTGGAAAGTATTGAAGAAGCTTACCAGTTTTCCCTGAAGGATGAGGAGAATTTGAACAAAAGACTCGAGCAAAGACAAAGAGGAAGAGGTGGTATATTCCCTAGAGGAAAAGGTAGATCTTATGGTGAAAACAATAGATCTGATCAAGAAAAAACAATTTAGGATAAAGGCAAGACTAAGTGGAAAGGTGAAAGTTCTTCTAGAGGAAGAGGCAATAACTACCAAGGTGGCTATGGCAGAGGTGGATTCCAAGGAACTTGTTACAATTATGGAGGAGGACATAGATCATTTGAATATACACATGCAAGCAAGACAGTTGGTAGCAATAGAAATGCCTTGGTGCAAGAAGACTCACTGAATGAACCAGAGAAGGAAAATAACTTGATGGCCAAAAGAGCATTATGGAGTGAAAGTAATAAGGAAGATCCAATAAGGAAAAGTTTGTTCAAGACTAGATGCAGAGTTGCCGATAAAGTGTGGAAGGTAATCATTGACAGTTGAAGCTCAAAAAATATGGCATATAAGGAAATGGTTACAAAGTTATGTTGGAAAGGTTGAAACACTCAAAGCCCTATCAAATTTCATGGATCAAGGATGAGCATACACTATTAGTAAGTGAACAATGTTATGTAAATTTTAAAATTGTCAAGTACTATGATAAGGTGTTGTGTGACATTATGCCTATGGATTGTTGTCATATTTTATTGGGTAAACCTTGGCAATATGATAGACATGCTATATATGATGGGAGATTGCATGAGTATATTATTTGGGCTGATGGGAGAAGAAAAATCTTGTTACCTTTGATTGAAGAATTTGTTGGTGATGTTTGTACATTTGTGAAAGTTTTCTTGATGGAAGGAAGAAAGTTTATTAAGGATTTAAAGAAGAATGATGTATGTTTTGCTATAATTCCTAACAAACTGAGTGAGAAGATAGTGGATAGTGTTCCTGAAGAGGTTGATAAATTACTCACGGAGTACAAATAGATTATTTCTAATAATGTACTTGATGGTTTATCACTGAAGAGAAGCATTGATCATTGTATGGATTTGATTCCTGGACATAGTTTAATGAATAAAGCACCACATCGGTTGACACCTACTTAGAATGAGGAACTTAACTGACAAATCCAAGAGTTGTTGCAGAAAGGTTTGATCTGAGAAAGTTTGAGTCCATGTGTAGTACCAACTATATTAGCGCCTAATAAGAATGGAGAGTGGCGAATGTGTACCAATTCTAGAGAAATCAACAAGATAATAGTGAAATATCAGTTTCCTATACCAAGGATGGATGACATAATGGATAGTTTGAATGGAGCAAAGTATTTTACTCAAATTGATTTGAAGAGTGGATTTCATCAGATTAGAATCAGAGAAGGTGATGAATGGAAGACTGCTTTCAAGACAAGAGAAGGTTTGTATGAGTGGTTGGTTATACCTTTTGGTTTCACTAATGCACCGAGTACTTTTATGAGATTCATGAATGAAGTTTTGAAGAAATTCATGGGTAAATTTGTGATTGTATACCTAGATGACATTCTGATATTCAGTAAGACCAGAGAAGACATTTGTTGCACGTTAAACAGGTGTTGCAAAGATTGAAAGAAGAAAACTTGTTGATTGATTTGAAAAATTGTTCCTTCATGAAAGAGGAAATTGTATATTTGAGATTTATGATTTCAGTTGATGGTTTGAAGATGGACGCTGAGAAGGTTGAAGCTATTTTGAATTGGCCTATACCTAAAAATGCTAGTGAGGTAAGATCATTTCATGGTTTGGCAAGTTCAAAATTCATTAAGAATTTTAGTGCAATTTGTAATGCTATGACTGAGACTATGAGAGGAGATAAAAGATAATTCAAGTGGACACATGGAGCTAATAAAAGTTTTGAGACTTTGAAACAAAAGGTTGCTGAATTACCTATGTTATCTTTACCCAATTTTAATAAGGTATTTCAAGTTGAATGTGATGCAAGTGGTAGTGCAATAGGAGCTATTTTGAGTCAAGAAGGTAAACCTGTTGCTTTCTTTAGTGAGAAATTGAATGAAGCTAAAAGGAAATATTATGTATATGATCAATAATTCTATATTATTGTTCAAGACCTAAAGAAATGGAACATTATTTGATACCGAGTGAATTTGTGTTGTATACTGATCTTAAGGCTTTACAATATTTGGGTAGTCAGAATAAGTTGAATCAGAGTCATATGAAATGGGTTGAATATTTGCAGAGTTATACATTTGTGATAAAACATAAGAGTGGAGTCACTAATCAAGTTGTTGATGCATTGAGTAGAAGAAGATATTTGATGACTGAAATGAGAATTGAAGTTCTTGGTTTTGATGGCATGAAAGATTTGTATGAAACTGACCCTGATTTTTCTGAGCCGTGGAGAAAGTGCAGAGCACCTATTCAAGATCAACTGAGTACTAAATGTGAAGACTATTTCATTCAAGAAGGTATGTTGTTTAAAGGTATTCAATTGTGTATACTGAGATGATCAATGAGAACTAATTTGATAAAGGAGAAACATAGTAGTGGTTTGGTTGGACATTTTGGCATTGATAAAACATTGAATTTTCCAAAGGGGAGATATTTTTTTGCCACAGTTGTATAAGGATGTTCAGAAATTTGTGAGGAGTTTTGGAGTTTGTCAAGTTGCAAAGGGAGTAAGTTAGAATACTGGATTGTATACACCAATTTATGTTCCTGAGAAACCTTGGATTGATATCAGTATGGATTTTGTTCTTGGCTTACCGAGGACAACAAGAGGTAATGATTCTATATTTGTTGTTGTGGATAGATTTTCTAAAATGACACATTTCATACCCTATAGAAAAACATCAGATGTAGTACATATAGCAGATCTTTTCTTTAAGGAGATTGTCAGATTGCATGGATTACTGAAGAGTATCATCTCTGACCGAGACAGTAAGTTTGTTGGTTATTTCTGGAAGAACTCTATGGAAAAAGTTAGGTACTGAGTTGAAGTATAGTTCTACATTTCATCCATAGACTGATGGACATACAAAGGTTGTAAATAGAAGTTTGGGTAATCTGTTGAGATGCTTAGTTGGAGACAAACTGAGTAATTGGGATTATATGTTGACACAAGCAGAATTTGCATACAATAATTTAGTGAATAGGAGTACTAGAAAAACACCTTTTGAGATTGTTAATGGCACACAACCAAGAGGTATATCAGATTTGAAGAACATTGCTAGAGAAGAGAAAATAAGTGCCGAAGGAGAAGAATTTTCCGAGTTCATGAAGACATTGCATGAGGAAGTGAAACATAAATTGGAACATAGTAATCAGAAATATAAGGACATAGAAAATAGATCAAGAAGACATAAGATTTTTTCAGTGGGAGATGAAGTAATGGTTCATTTGAAGAAAGACATATTTCCTATTGGAACAAATGGAAAATTGAAGATGCAAAAATTTGGTCCCTGCAAGATATTGAGAAAGTTTGACAGTGGAAATGCTTATGAGATTGAGTTACCCGATGACATGGATATATCACCTATATTCAACATTTCTGATTTGTATGAGTATCATGAATTTGATGAAGAAATGACAGTACCGAATGATTATCCTAAGAAGTTGAACAGATTTTGGAACAAAGAGTTGGTAGAAGCACAGAGGAAAAGAGTACATGGAATATCTGGTAAAGTGGAAGAACAGACCGATTGAACACAGTTCATGGATTTCACAATCTGAGTTGGATTCAACTCTAGTTGTACCTGCTACATGATTCAAAGAATCATTTCAAGATAACCCTAAGTGTCTAATGCAGGAGTATCTCGGGTTCTTGGCAATCCTGTATCACCCAAAAAAAAATGTTAGAGTTGTTAGTTGTGCTCGGTAGTTGCTTTTGGGCTCTCGGTAATGTATTCTTGTTTCCACCGGTGGGGCTCGGTTGCTGCTCAGTTCAGTCATTCACTGGGTTGGTTCGGTTCATTCACCGAGTTGGTTTCTGTTGCTTGGTAGTCCTGCTCACCGAGTGGTTTATTTTGGAATTTTGTTGAGGCCGACTTGTGCATTTGATTTTGGTCGTGGAGTTAATGATTGCATTGATCATTGGGAAGCGTGTGGCCCTAGATATGGGTCATCCCTTCCTCCAATGGTGGATCTATTTAGATCTTAAGGCTAACCTATTTGGTAGCCTCTTGTATAAATAAGATAGTATGTGGTAAATTTAGGATCAGTTAAAAAAAGAAGATAGAATCTGAATGTTTAATAGATCCTTGTATGTATGCGGACTGATTGTAATTAAATTCTGATTGTATATGGCTGTAATCGGGAAGGCCTTACAACCCGACATGTATGAAGTTTGTGATGAATAATATATGAATTTTTCTACATTCTCTCTCTCCTTGTTTGTTGTTGTCGCTTCCGAGTGTTGTTTCTGCAAGGAGGTTGGTGGTTGGGTGTGCCTTTGACCCCTTCCTCGTCTTCTCTTGCATCAAAATTATATAATTTACATTTGCAATTCGATGACCTTTACATTCTCTAATAAAATAGTACAACAAATTTCCAAACATTTTCAATTCCCTAAAATTTTATCATTTCGTTCTCAAATTCACACCATTGAAATTTTCCCTTCCCCACTTCAACATAACTATTTGTCATACTCTTCTAACAACATTTCAACCATTTCTCTTAATTGCACCTTGTTATATCTGCTTAGACTAAACAACTCAATTATGAATCAAGCTACTCTATTTACTTTCATACTTTATTTTACAATAAACAAAGCAACCGACAACGACAAATTTTACCTCTATCTAATCCAAATAAATAAATTTGACATACTACTTATCACCAAAAACTTAATCCCAATCATCAATTACTACCTACATCAACATACAAAACATTACTATACACTACTATTCACATTCATTGATTTGCCCTCAACTTGTTTGTGCTATTTTTAAAAATGATGCAACAACTCTACCTGATGTGTATGTAGACTTCAATGCCTTCTTTGCAATGTGTCAAAACGAACATTGAGAACAAAAAGAGGAAGACTCACAAGCAATTCAATTAATGAACATTTAATGTGGACAAACTATCCAAAACCTTCCTCAAAGACAAAACTAAACAACCCCTTTCCACATAACAACCGATGTTCATACAAAGTAGAAGATCAACAAACCCTAGGCAACACATCTACAAACTTCAACACACTATTCACAATTTCTTAGTTGACAAGCACTTTATACTTCTAGTTAAAAAAATAGGAACATAATAATCAAATAAACAAACTATACAACTATTGTTCACCAAACTCCCACCTCTACCTGTCTCCTACTTGCCATCGCTTCCCCTACAACTCAAATTCCTTTCACACCAAACTTAACAAACTAATGGCAAAAACATAACGCTTTGCGACCCTTGTTTGAATTTCTTTTAAACACTTTTACAATTTATTGTTGCATTATATATTAAAAATTAACTGAATCACATTTATAATATTTTAATCTAAGTATACTATTTTTCATTTAAAAATAATATTATATTTTAATTAAGAAGTGGGGTGCCTGAAATTTGATTATGAGTTCTCTATCCTCCTCTATCCTCCCCTTTCTAAGTTACGTACTTTTTATAGAAGTCTGGGCGAAGTCATTCTCGACGGGAAAAAAAAATTACACCATGTCAGCTAAAGAAATTCGTACGTGGCATGGAAATCTAAATTATTCTACACTTCTCTGCTGTTTAAGCCACTAAAATCTGTCTAAATTTCTCTCTGTAAAACAAGGAAAAAGAAATGTCCGTGTTATTAATGAGGCCGATGCCATTAACATGGCAAAGATTGAAGCCCATTACAGAGGTTACTTCAAATTGGCGGAGAAATAATTTTTGCACACCGCCATTTGATTGTTCTACCTGTAAAACTCCGCTCACATTATCTTATACGCGTTTAGGGTTTCATCCTCAGGCAATCTGGAAAGTTCCAAAATATCGCGGAGTAAGTTTTGTATGTTTTCTGTAATTTCTTTGTCCGTGTTGTTTTTGTCTTTGGGATTCCAAGCTTGGAGATTAGTTCGTTGTAAAGTCCAATCTCTTGATACATTTGGAACCTGTGAAACAAATAGCTATCACAAAAATTTGGGAAAACATGTAGTCATGATAGATGATTGTCTTCCCCTTGCTTTGCAGCAACAGTCCATGCCACTTGATCTTGATGATCACATTCCTAAGATATCAAGTCTGCATGGGGCTAGAGTGTAATTAGTTGAACCTAAGGCTACATTCCTAATATTTTATTCCCACGCTTGAACCCCGCATTAAACATAGTTGTACATTCCTAATATTTGATACCTCCGTCATGGTGTAATTCTCCTTACTAAACTTATGGCCGCATTGCTCAGGTTTCAATCCTTAATTTATAACTATTAATGCTTAAAATTATAATCTGCTTAAAAATTCATATATAATACATATGTTTATTATTCTTGAAATGGAATGTGGAAAACATTTCTGGCCTTGATGTTCTTCTCAATGTGAATTTAAAATATGATTGTTAAACTCAGATGCTAGGAGTGGGAAACAATTATCAATGTTATTTTAGGATTTTGGGACAACAACACTGAGTCAAGACTTGGAGTTGATTGTTTGTAATTTTCCTTTCAAATAAGCAGGGAAGTGACATTTTTAGTGAGAGAAAACCAGGCGCCTCTGGGTATGACGAGGATTATGATTCAGATACAGAGGATGAAGATAGGAGCCTTGATTTGTTTGTCAGATTTGTTCATACTATATTCAAAAAGGTATCTAGGAGAGCAAGGAAAGCAGCCAAATCAATATTGCCACCTACAATATCACCACAATTGGTCTGTATCTAACTTTTTAAACTTACGCATGATTGCTCTTTGCACAAGTCGTGGCAGTTTAGAGGGCCTCCTGTATAGTTGTTGAAATGGAAGGATTTGGTTTTTGAATCTATCATGTTATATCTTGTCAAGTGTCTTTCTTACTCAATTATGAGAAATGATGGTACATACAAATTCACTAATCTTAGGAATGTATGGACGAACATCTCAAATCTTGGTTTTCTACTGTTATAATTTCTTTTTTATATATGCAAGCACACATGGGATGATTATGGACTGACACTTATAACGATATTTTAAGCCAGCATTAGCAGAACCACAACGATTCAATCAAACAATGGTAATAGTGCAGAGATTTTTTTTAGGAAACATACAAATTTGGAAAAATAATCTAAAACAGTTTCCATAATGTGCGAGATCTGGTATGTCTTCCGTAATAAATCCTCAAAAGAAATTAAACTAAGAGGCAAATTGACATTCTTATTGGTGACTATTTTTTGAAAACTTTTAAAATCAGGCAATTCCAAATACTAGTCTTTAACTTTTTTCTATTGTAGTGATTATTCTTCCACCCAAGAAGCATCCTTGCTAATAAAATTAAATGTTTGGATCACCCCAAATTTAGAGAGAGCATGTCCAAATATTACTTGATATAGTGTTGGGACCATTAATGCCATTGACCTAGGTCTCTTCAAGAACCGAATTCAACCAAAACAAGAGTGATTTTTTTCTTAATAATTAAATCTCATCCGAATCTTAAGTACTTTGGAACAAGTTAACAATTATATACAGCAAGTGGGATGATATGGTGATGCCTTATAATATCAGTGCAAACTAATGTTTAATACCCGGTGATTATGTCCTAATTCTAAATAACATTGCATAAAACACACAATAATGAAAACTTCAAAATGTGGAAACGTACATAGATAATTATACCTTGAAGTCTATATTTCATTCCTCCAAAAAAATCACAAGGCAACCTTCACAATTTATGTTAACTCACAGCTGCATGGAAACTCAAGGTACTAAGTATATTACCATCTCTCTGTCTTGCTCCCATCTTTATACTGATTTAGCTACAAATCGTGTCTTCCAAAAAATCAACTTTACTTACAAAAGCATCCTTATCACTTATAAGGATGAGATGGAAGATAAGTCTAAATAATTGATGAATAATTACACATTGGACTTATTTAGCTAATTAAAAGACTTTTAGTTTAATCACTAAAATGAAATACAAGATAGACTAACTGAAACCGCTTGAACTTTCCAACACATTCACACTAAACCTATGCAGAAGTTCTTATCTGAGCTAAAAATTCAAAACTCTCCCTCTTAATGGAGAGGGAATTCTACACCAATCTATTAGCTACCTGTTGATCTATTGCTTCTTGAAAAATTGATGGCTCTATGATGCTGCCTATCAATGCTATGGAGTTAGAAAACTTCTTTAGATGCTTACTGTCCTTGAATGTGCTCCTAAGAGTCTCAACATGCTCCTGAGCATTCATCAATGCCTGTTTGAACCATCGAGTTCTTTGGATAGAACTAGAAGGAATTGAAGTTTCTCTCTTCTCAATTGAAGACTGTTGTCTTGAACTGAAAGCTACTAGTATCTTTGGAGACCCAGACTGAACCTTTGGAATCTCCTACTCTTCATCTTTTGTCACTAGAAAGATCCCATGAGTCTTTTTGCATACAAACCCTTCCTCAAACTTTACATCCCTATTGACTACCACTTTCCTCTGCTTTGGAATAGAGACTTTGCAGGCCTTTGAAGTCTCACTATAATTCACAAATAAACCCTTCCTGTTAGAAGGTTTCAATTTGGTCCTTTCCTTTACAGATATATGGATATAAGTTGGATTACCAAAGATGTAGAAATGAATCACCTCTGGGTTCCTACCATTGAATGCATCTTTTGGTGTTTTACCCTCCTAAATTCTGTAAGGGCACTTGTTCTTGATATAGATTGTTGTAAAGACAAGCTTTTGCCCAAAGAAACACTAGCAAGTCCAGGTCTTGAATCATGGCTTTAGAAGCTCTTAATATGGCTTGATTTTTCCACTTTGCAATCCCATTCCACTGTGGGTTGTATGGAAGTGTCAACTCCCTCTTTATCCCTGCTTTCTTGCAAAAACCCTCAAACTCCTTGGAGGTATACTCTCCTCTATTGTCTGTTCTCAAGACTTTGGTCTTCTTGCCTGTTTGATTTTCAACTAGGGTTTTAAACTCTTGAAACTTATTAATACCTTAGCCTTGGTTTTTTAAGAATTAGATCGATGTCTTGTGAGAGAAGTAAAAAATGAAGGAAACATTATACACTTTTCCCACAAGTGATCCTTCTGATGTCAGTCCATGCATATTTGAATGCACAAGTCTAGAGTTTCTTCAGACCTATGCTTGATGCTTGGGAAAGCAACCTTGAAATGCTTGCCAAGTGTGCATCCTTTACACACTCCCGGTAGCTCAAAACTAAAGTTTGGAACCTATGACAATCTCTCTTAGAATAGGCCGCTTTGTGATGCAAATGCCCCATCTTGTGCCATAACTCACACAAATTGTCACTGTTATAAACTAGAGCTTGAGCTGGCTCACCCTGTAACTTGTATAGATTTCCTTCTCTAACACGTATTACCTGTCCAGTATCTAAGCTTGATCCCTTCAGTCTGATAAGAATTTGCCAATTCTTGAATTCTGCAACATAGCTCTTATCCACCCTCATGGAAAATTATAAAGTAGATTTTTCTTGAGACTAGGAGCAGACAATACATCATCACACTCCAAAAAGTTACCTGATTGCAGCTGAAAGGGGATTGTACCAACTCCCCCTATTGGATCCTTGGCATCATTACCAAGCTCAACCTGAACTCTAGAAATATGTACCTTTAAGCTGGTAAAATATTGCTCGGTTGATGTCATATGCCTAGAAACCACATTGTCCGCATACCAAGCATTAAGTGGAAATGTGCTGGCAGAAAGACAAGATACCATTGAGAAATCTTTCTCAAATTTAGCAGCAAATTCATTCACTTGAATTCCTATAGAGGCTGCCACTTCCTCCTATTGCTACTTCCCTTGGTTCTTCTTTTTTGGACACTTTGATGCATAATGACCAAACATATGACAATTGAAGCACTTGATATGACTCAAATCCTTCTTCCTTGATTTTGAGGATCCTTCCTCATTCATTCCCTTACCCTTGCTGTTCCCTTTTCCTTTATTTCCCTTCATGTATCCATAGAGCACTAAATTCTTGTCATCACCCTTCTTGTTGGCTTTTGACTTTATTCAAGCTTCCTCTTGGATAGAGTTTCCCTAGGACAAATGCCCTGAACAAAAGCTTGCCATGAAGATGAAAACCGATTCAATGCGTCTAGCTGTGCATTTTCACTTTTCTCCCAGCTGTTGCAAGTTGATCACAAAGTTGTGTGATCTTCATCAAGTAACTGGTAATAGTATTTGATTTAGACATCTTTGTAGATTTGAGTTTGTTTCTCAATATCATTTTTCTGTTTACGTTTTCACTCTGGAAAAAATTGACTAGGGTATCAAACATATCCTTGGTTGTTTTCTTTTTTGAAAAATGAAGAATTAAGTGATCCTTAATGGCATCTATGATCATCTGCTTGGCTTTAGCCTCTTTCTTCTTGTGAGTTCCCAACTGTTACAGATCTACAGGTGGATCCCAGAGATCATTTTCCTCCAACACCAAAGTCACCTTGACTTTCCAAGGTAGGAAACTAAATGGGGCATCTAATCTATCCTTAATCGTAAGGGTAGCTGATGCCTTCAAAAAAACATTTTTTCTCCCCCCCCCCAAAATGAATTCCTTAGATTTGAAAATAAAAACTGCTTTAAAAAAAGATTGCTTTGTTTCTAACTCAAGGCGCTGTTGGTATATCCCAGTTTGCTGGTTCCCTATCTAAAGGAAGGTAAAAAACCCTAGTCACTGCCCTAGCCATCATGGATAATAAAAATGCTTAAAAAATACCTTTATTTTTGACAAAAAATGCAGATGTGACATTCAAAAATAGTAGGCAATGTTCAGACAAAAATACTAGTTGCCATTTCTGCTGAAAAAGACCTGTGATTTCAGTCAAAACTTGTCACAAATTTCAACAGGAGTAACCTGCGATTTTTCAAAACACACTTAAATGATTTTTAGAGAAAAAATCACCAATTTCTAGTAATTTTTGCTGCAATTTTTGTTATGGTAAATCAATGTTTTAAACAAAGCAGACGAAGGCTCGTTAAATAGATTTACAAAGACAATGTTTCTAAATGAAACAATTGTGAACTGAAGACAAAAAAGGAAACTTCCTAAAGCAATTAAGATAACTAAGATGCCCATTAAAGAAACATTACAATACTTTAATACCTTCCCTTAATGGTCATCGTTCTAACAACCTTATAGAAGACAATCTGCAGGTCTTTTGGTCACAAATGCATAGAAGGCTGTGCCCTTCTAGTCACGAATGCATAGAGAAGGCTGCCCCTGTCTGGGCAGAACACTCTGCAAAATGAGCCTGCCGTTGAGACCTTCCATGGTTTTGCAAAACTTTTGAAAATGACCAAGATAACCAAAATCCATCCATCCTAATGTTGGATAACAAAACTGTTCCTCCTCATAGCTAGAGATACTGACAACAACTTCCTAAACTTAAACAACGATTTTGAGGAGAAAAATGTCAATCCCTCCACTGCTTTAGAAAAATAGCAATAGCCTTGCAGAAGAGCACTATGACCCAAAAATTGACTACAAGAAACCATGATTTTTGTGGAAAAAATCGCCAAACCCTCCAATGATTTTTTTCGAATAAAATAAAAAACCCCGAGACTAGCAACACCAGTCATGATTTTTTGGAAAAAGCTAGAAAACCCATAAATGATTTTTGAGGAGAAAATCGAAAAAACCCTACAAGATTTTCAAAGAGAAAAATCGATCAAAACTAGACACAATTTCTAAGGAGAAAAATCAATCAAAACCCAGACAATGAAACATCAGCAAGTAGTTGGCACAAAATCCGAGACACAGATCAGCATACAAAACTTCGTTTTTTTGGAAAAATGGTAAAACCCTTGTACCAAATAATTTTTGTGGAAAAACTTGTTCAAAATCCACAATAACTTTTTTTGGGAAAAATTACAAAATCGAGAATATTTTTTTAAGGAAAACAATATAAAAACCCAGAATATTTTTCTTTTGGAAAAAATTATATAAAAACCACCACTAATTTTTTTTGGAGAAAAATTAGAAAAACTGTCCAGAATTTTTTCAAGGGACAAAGGGCCTACTACCAAGATGAGGAACTTCAGACAGTTTTGGATAAGCACCACCTGGTCTTTGTTGACATACCAACACACCGTGGGTTTGAACATACTATCGAGATGGAGGCTGGCGCCAAACCTGTCATCACCACATCGTTCCACCACCCTAAGAAGTTTAAGGATGAGATTGAAAAGACAATAAAAGAGTTTCTTGACAAGGGTTGGATCAGGCCTAGCTCCAGTCCTTTTGCGTCGTCAGTAGTGTTGGTTAAAAAGAAGGATGGAACGTTGCGTATGTGTGTGGACTACCGTGCACTGAACAAGAAGACCATCATGAACAGGTATCCTATTCTCAGGATCGACGAGTTGCTGGATGAGTTACATGGCACAATTTATTTTTCCAAGATAGACCTCCGTTCGGGATATCACTAAATCCGCATGAGGGAAAAGGATGTGGAAAAAATAGCCTTCCGTTGCCATTATGGGCATTATGAATTTTTGGTCATGGCATTCGGTTTGACCAACACACCAACTACATTCCAATCTTGCATGAACCACATTTTTAACAAACAGCTGCGCAAGTTTCTGTTGGTGTTCTTTGATGATATACTAATCTACAACAAGAGATGGGAGGAGCACTTGAGGCATTCGGATGAAGTGCTCGGGATTATGGAGTCACAACTGTTGTTCGCCAAAAGATCCAAATATGAATTCGGGATGACAGCGGTATTATATCTGGGGAACATAGTCAGTGACCGAGGAGTTCAGGTACATCAAGAAAAGATTCAAGCTATCTTGGATTGGCCACCTCTGAAAACTCTCTCGGAACTGCGTGGATTCTTTGGGTTGTGCAGTTACTACAAACGGTTCGTGAAGGGATTTTCACAGCTCAGTGCACCACTTACCGATCTAACAAAGAAGGGGTGCTTCCAGTGGAGTGAACGGGCACAACAAACGTTCGAAAAGCTCAAAGAGGTTATGAGTTCTTGTTCGGTGCTTGCACTACCAGATTTCACTCAGCCCTTCATCCTGGAGTGCGATGCATCGGGAAAAGGCATTGGGGCTGTGCTGATGCAGGATCGCCACCCGATTGCATTTGAGAGTCGGAAGCTCTCAGGAGCTGAAAGGTTGTACTCCATCTACGACAAAGAAATGCTTGCCATCATGCATGCCCTGACAAAATTTCGGCAGTACCTCGTCGGAGCCAAGTTCGTAGTTCGTACGAATCACAACAACCCGAGGCATTTTCTGGAATAGGAGTTGAACAAATGACAACAAAAGTGGGTGAGTAAAATACAAGCCTTTGACCTTGACATTGAGTACGTAAAAGGAAAAAATAATGTTGTGGCTGACGCATTATCAAGAAGGTCAGCCATATGTTCCTTATCTCAAATATCGGCAGATTGGAGGGCACATCTGTTGGTCGAATATTCCAAGAACACCTTCGCGTGCCAATTGCTGGATGGTGAAGTACAAGACGACAGGTACAAAGTGGTTGATGATATCATTTATTACAAGAGCAGAATTTATTTGGTACCCGAGTCCAAATTGAAGGAGAAAATCTTAAGGGAGATGTACAACTCGCCCTTGGCTGGGCATCAAGGGTACTTGAAGACCTACAAGCAGATCTGGGAAAGGTTTTCATGGAAGGGCCTTAAGAATGATATCCTACAGTATGTACAGGAATGTGCTATCTGTTAGTAGAATAAATCCGAACACACCTTACCAACGGGTCTACTTCAACCTTTACCGATTCCTGAACAGAAGTGGGATAACATCTCAATGGATTTCATTTCTGGGCTTCCCAAGGTGCAAGGAAAGGACTATATTTTTGTAGTGGTCGATAGATTGATCAAGTATGCACACTTCTTTGCTGTTTCTGCTGGGTATCAGGCAGCACAGGTGGCAGACTTGTTCTTCCAACAAGTGTCCCGCCTGTATGGTCTCCCTCGAAACATAGTAAGTGATAGAGATAGCCACTTCCACAGTACTTTTTGGAAAGAATTGTTTCGGCTTGCAGGGACAGAGTTGTCGCCGAGCACTAGTTATCACCTGTAGACTGATGGATAGACCGAGATTGTGAACAAATGGTTGGAAGGGTACTTCAGAAACTATGTTTCGGCACATTAGAAAGCATGGGTCAAGTGGCTACATCTAGGAGAACACTGTTACAATATCGCATACCACATGTCGATTGGGATGGCACCATTCAAAGCATTGTACGGTTATGAACTCCCTTCGTTCGTGGACATGGCATTGGGTGACAGTTGCGCACCGAAGGCCAAGGATTGGCTATAGGAGGGAATAGACATTTTGAGGTCCCTCAAGGAAAATCTTCAGGGGGGCCCAAAATCAACAGAAAACATATGCTGACAAACATCGGCTCGAGAGGAGTTTTGAAGTTGGGGACTTGGTGTACCTTCGGCCTCAACCGTACGGACAGTGCTCTTTGAAGGTTTCTGGAAAGGAAAAGCTGACACCGCGTTTCTACGGACCCTACCGTGTGACCAGGAGGGTGGGCAAGGTTGCCTATGAATTGGAACTACCTGAAGGAAGCCGAATCCACAATGTGTTTCACGTATCTTGCCTGAAGAAAGCGGTGGGACAACATGTCACAGTGTCTAAGGAATTGCTGCCTCTCGGTAAAGAAGGGAAGTCAGTTCTGGAGCCTGTCGAGATCATCGACATCCAGGAGAAGAGGCTGAGGACTCGAATGGTCAAAGAATTTCTTGTGTGTTGGAAGGATCTTTCGCTAGGAGATGCCACCTGGGAAGGCAAGCAGATTTTGGAACACCCTAGCTTGTGCTTGCTTGAGGACAAGCAATCTTTGAGACGGGAGGATTGTGATGTCCCCGTCATTAAATAAAAATAAATAATAATGTTGTATTTGGGGCCAGATTGATTATTGTTTTTCTCAGGCCCATCTTTTAATTTTTAGCGTAGGTATGTTTTTGTCGTGTTGACTTTATTTGTACACTCTCGGGAGTTTGTCCGATGGGTATTTAAGACCAACGTGTAGGTAGTATTTCTCATGTGTCTTGGATTATATTATTGTATTGCGAATTCTAGTTGGAGTTCTTCACCATTTCGGAAGTGAAAGTTCTTCCCTATTTGGTGTCCACAGTTTCGGTGGGATTCAACCCTCACCCTACTCTGCTTGTTCTTCTATTTCAGGTCTGGCAAATCCGAAGTTCCATCATTAATATCAATACAGTTTTTCTTGCAAATATATTCGGCTTGTATCTTGCATGATTGTTCTGTGTATGCATCACATATCTCCTACATTGTTGCATTATATCTAATTGGCAACATCATTGGGCGCAAGGAAAGACGGACACCATTCATCCGTACACCGTACGGCCTTCTTGCTTACAACATTCTTGACCACTGTACAACCTTCTTGATCACCGTACGACCTGCTGCTACATCGCACGGCAGGGCCATCATTTGTATCCACCATATGGTCCAAACTATCGTATGGTCAAAACTGGGTTGTCGTACAGCTCCATACGGCCAACACATTGAGACAGTGAGGGTATCCGGAGGTGTGGTTTCCAGTCGGATTGTGGTTGGGGACATTACATTTGTTGTAATATAACTTGTAATGATACTGACGCAAGGGCATAGACCTTAGGGGCCAAATGATGGCACACCCTACAGATCTAGCCTGCTCAACAACACACGGAAGCAACAACAACCATACAGTGAGAGAGAGAAAGCAGGATCATTGATATATTAACTTCATTCAAATTGATTCATACATGCCGGGCTGTAAGGCCTTCCCGGTTAGGGCCAGATATTACAATGAATTATAGAAGTCAAAAAACATGCGAGTATCTGCCAACAATCTTGATTCTACTATCTTCTTTCTTCTACTAAAACTCACTCCCGAACTCTAACCAAACAACTACACTTATACAAGAGGCTACCAAACTGAGTCGGCCTTCAGATCCACAATCCACAGAAGGAACGGTAAGATCTGGGACCACATGCTTCCCAATGATGGATACCAACATTAAATTCGCGACCCATAATCAATGCACAGGTCGGCCTCAACAGAAACACAAAATAAACTACTCGATAAGCAAGGATGACCGAGCAACAGACAAGCATCGCCGAGTGCCAGAGAAACAACTGACCGCCCAGGAGATAACCGACCATCCTCGGTAACCAAAGGAAACCAACCAACTACCGACCAACTCGGTCAAAGCAGGAATCGAGCAACACAGACAAACTTCAAATCTTTTTGGTGACATAGGATTGCCAAGGACCCGAGATGCTCCTGCATCAGACACCTGGGGTTATTTAGGAATGATTCTCCAAATCATTCAGTAGGTCTGGTCCGAGCTGCATCCAACTCAAATTGTGAAATCCATGAACTGTCTTCAATTGGTCTATTCTTCTACTTTACCAGATATTCCATATACTGTTTACCTCTTGTACTCTTGCCAATTCTTTGTTCCAAAATCTGTTCAACTTCTTCATTCTGTTTCTTAGGATATTCCATCGGTACTGTCATGTCTTCATCAGGTTCATGATACTCATACAAATCAGAAATGTTGAAAACTGGTGATATGTCCATGTCATCAGGTAACTCAATCTCAAATGCATTTCCACTGTCAAATTTCTTCAAAATCTTGCAAGGTCCAAACTTCTTCATCTTCAGCTTCCCATATGTTCCAACAGGAAATCGACCTTTCTTCAAATGAACCATCACTTCGTCACCAACATCAAAAGTTTTATGTCTCCTTGATCTATCAGCTCTGTCTTTTTATTTCTGATTACTCTCTTCCAACTTGATTTTCACATGTTCATGCAATGTCTTCATGTACTCGGCAAATTTCACTCCTTCAACACTTCTCTTACTTTCATCAGCAATGTCTCTCAAATCAGATATACCGCTCGCCTGTATGCCATTCACAATCTCAAATGGTGTTTTTCCAGTACTCCTATTCATTGAATTATTGTATGCAAACTTTGCTTGTGCCAACACAGAATCCCAATTACTAGGTGTGTCTCCAACCAAATATCTCAAAAGATTTCCCAAACTTTTGTTTACAACCTCTGTCTGTCCATCGGTTTGTGGGTGAAATGTAGAACTATATTTCAACTCAGTGCCAAACTTTCTCCAAAGAGTCTTCCAAAAGTATCCAACAAATTTATTGTCTCGGTCAGAGATAATACTCCTCGGTAATCCATGCAATCTGACAATTTCCTTAAAGAAAAGATCTGCTACATGTATTGCATATGATGTCTTTCTACAAGGTATAAAATGTGCCATCTTTGAAAATCTATCCACAACAAATATAGAATCATTACCTCTTACTGTCTTTGGTAAGCCAAGAACAAAATCCATACTGATGTCAGTCCAAGGTTTCTCAGGTACAACAATCGGTGTATACATCCAGTATTCTAACTTACTCCTTTTGCAACTTGACAAATTCCACAACTTTTCACAAATTTCTGAACATCTTTATACAACTGCGGCCAAAAGTATTTCTCCTTAAGCAAACTTAATGTCTTATCAATACCAAAATGTCCAGCCAAAGCACTACTATGTTTCTCCTTCATCAAATTAGTTCTCATTTGTCCTCTCGGTATACACAACTGAATACTTTTAAACAACATACCTTCTTGAATGAAATATTCTTCCCATTTTGTACTCGGTTGATCTTGAATAGGTGCTCTGCACTTTCTCCACAGCTCAGAAAAATTAGGATTAGTTTCATACAAATCTCTCATCTCATCAAAACCAAGAACTTCAATTTTCATCTTGGTCATCAAAGATCTACTCAATGCATCAGCAACTCCGTTAGTGACTCCACTTTTATGCTTTATCACAAATGTATAACTCTGCAAGTACTCAACCCATTTCATATGTCTCTGATTCAACTTATTCTAACTACCCAAATATTGTAAAGCCTTATGATCAGTATACAACACAAATTCACTCGGTATCAAATAATGTCTCCATTTCTTCAGTGCTTGAACAATAGCATAGAATTCTTGATCATAGATAGAATATTTCTTTCTAGCATCATTCAACTTTTCACTAAAGAAAGCAACAGGTTTACCTTCTTGACTCAACACAGCTCCAATTGCACTACCACTTGCATCACATTCCACTTGAAATACCTTATTGAAATCACGCAATGCCAAAACAGGCAATTCAACAACCTTTTGTTTCAGAGTCTCAAAACTTTTATCAGCTTCATGTGTGCACTTGAATTCTCTTTTATCTCCTCTCATAGTCTCAGTCATAGCATTACAAATAGAACTGAAATTCCTTATGAACTTTTGGTAAAAACTTGCCAAACCATGAAATGATCTTACCTCACTAGCATTCATAGGTGTAGGCCAATTCAGAACAGCTTCAACCTTTTCAGGATCCATCTTCAAACCATCAGTTGAAATTACAAATCCCAAATACACAATCTCCTCTTTCATGAATGAACACTTTTTCAGATTTATCAGCAACTTTTCTTCTTTCAATTTTTGCAAAACTTGTCTAACATGCAACAAATGTTCTTCTCTGGTCTTACTGAATATCAGAATATCATCAAGATATACAATCACAAATTTACCCAATAATTTCTTCAAAACTTCATTCGTCAACCTCATAAAAGTACTTGGTGCATTAGTTAAACCAAAAGGCATAACCAATCACTCATACAAACCTTCTTTTGTCTTGAAAGCATTCTTCCACTCATCACCTTCTCTGATTCTGATATGATGATATCCACTTTTCAAATCAATCTTTGTGAAATACTTTGCTCCAGTCAAATTGTCCATTATGTCATCCATTCTCGGTATAGGAAGCCTATACTTCACTGTTATCTTATTGATTGCTCTGGAATCAGTACAAATTCGCCATTCTCCATTCTTCTTAGGTGCCAATACTGCAGGTACTGCACAAGGACTCAAACTTTCTCTGATCAAACTTTTATCCAGCAACTCTTGAATCTGTCGGTTCAATTCCTGATTCTTGGTAGGTGTCAATCGATGAGGTGCCTTATTCGGTAAACTAGCTCCAAGGATTAGATCCATGCAATGATCAATACTTCTCTTCAGTGGCAAACCATCAGGTACATTATCAGAAATGATATCACTGTACTCGGTGAGTAGCTTATCAATCTCCTCAGGGACATTATCCTCTGTTTTCTTACTCGGTTTGTTAGGAATCACAACAAAACATACATCATTCTTCTTCAAATCCTTAACAAATTTTCTCCCTTCCATCAAACAAACTTTCACAGATGTGCAAACATTACTAACAGGTTCTTCCATCAAAGGTAACAAGATTTGTTTTCTTCCATCAGCCACAATAGTATACTTATGCAATCTCCCATCATATATAGCATGTCTATCATATTGCCAAGGTCTACCCAACAAAATATGACAACAATTCATAGGCATGATATCACATAACACCATATCATAGTACTTTCCAATCTTCAAATTCACATAACATTGTTCACTTACCAGGAGTGTATGCTCATCTTTGATCCATGAAATCTGATAGGGCTTCGGATGTTCCAACCTTTCCAACTGCAACTTTGTGACTATCTCTTCAGATGCCAGATTCTTTGAGCTACCACTGTCAATGATTACCTTCCAAACTTTGTCAGAAACTCTACATCTGGTTTTGAACAAACTTTTCCTTACCGGATCTTCCTTTGTACTTTCATTCCACAGTGCTCTCCTCACCATCAAGTTATTTTCCTTCTCAGGTTCATTCGGTGATTCTTCTTGCACCAAAACATTTCTACTGCCACCAGGCTTCTTACTAGCATGTGTACATTCAAAAGATCTATGTCCTTCTCCACAATTGTATCAAGTTCCTCGGAAATTACCTCTGCTATAACCACCTCGGTAGTTACTGCCTCTGCCTCTAGATGAACTTTCACCTTTCTACTCGGTCTTGCCTTTGTCCAGATTTGTCTTTTCAGGTTCAGATCTACCATCTTCACCATAGGATCTTCCTCTTCCTCTAGGGAATCTACCACCTCGACCTCTTTGTCTCTGTTCATGTCTCTTGTTCAATTTCTCCTCGGCCTTCAATGCAAATTGATAAGCCTCTTCAATGTCCTCCAACTTGACCAAACTGATTTCCTCTTGGATGGAAACTCTCAAACCATTCAGGTATCTAGCAATTCTTTCCACATCATCCTCATCATGTCCAGATCTGATATCTAGTCTATAGAATTCCTCAGTATACTCTTTTACCGAGCTATCTTTCTGTTTTAGACTTTGCATTCGCCTAACTAGGTTAATCTGATAATCACAAGGTAAAAACTTTCTTTTCAATTTATTCACGATTTTATTCCATACCTTGATTTTGTCTTTGTCTTTCTTCTTCCGATCCAATTGCAGATGCTCCCGCCACAAGGATGCATGACCTCTCAACTTTGTGCCTGCAATCTTCACCTTTTTCTCTTCAGATACATTTTCATACTCAAAAATATTTTTCCATCTTGGTGATCCAGTCTATCAATTCATCAGAATCCAATTTCCCACTATATTCAGGAGGATTGAAATGTGGTGATGACTTCAAGCTTGTCAATGCCTTCAAGAATCTTTCCTCACCCCGATCCATCAGAGGTGCAGGTTCTGCTTCACCTTGTTCCACTTCAACTTTGTCATCACTAACATCTTCAAGATGTCTGCCTCTTCTCTGGGCTGTTTCAACAGCTTCTAACCTAGCAGCAAGTTGTCTCAACATGCCTGCCAATCCTGGATCCGCTTCTCGCCTCCCACGAACCATCTTGGAACCCTCTGCAATTGCAGGTCAGATCACAATCTGCTACCCCACAACAATTCAACTAGGGCTTCGCAAGAAGGAACCTACAAACCTAGATTTGCAGACCTAGATCTAGATCTGACCTCGCTCTGATACCACCTGACGCAAGGGCAGAGACCTTAGGGGCCAAATGATGGCACACTCTACAGATCCAACCTGCTCAACAACACGCGGAAGCAACAACAACCATACAGTGAGAGAGAGAAAGCAGGATCATTGATATATTAACTTCATTCAAATTGATTCATACATGCCGGGTTGTAAGGCCTTCCCGGTTAGGGCCAGATATTACAATGAATTACAAAAGTCCTCAAACATGCGAGGATCTGCCAACAATCTTGATTCTACTATCTTCTTTCTTCTTCTAAAACTCACTCCCGAACTCTAACCAAACAACTACACTTATACAAGAGGCTACCGAACTGAGTCAGCCTTCAGATCCACAATCCATGGAAGGAACGGTCAGATCTGGGACCACACGCTTCCCAATGATGGATACCAACATTAAATCCACAACCCATAATCAATGCACAAGTCGGCCTCAACAGAAACACAAAATAAACTACTCGGTAAGCAAGGATGACCGAGCAACAGACAAGCATCGCCGAGCGCCAGAGAAACAACCGACCGCCCAGGGGATAACCGACCATCCTCGGTAACCAAAGGAAACCGACCAACTCAGTCAAAGCAGGAACTGAGCAACACAGACAAACTTCAAATCTTTTTGGTGACATAGGATTGCCAAGGACCCGAGATGCTCCTGCATCAGATACTATTGGGATTCCCTTGTCATTTTTTCTTCACTGGTTACTGCCTTTCTCATTGTGTATTTACAATCACTTCAATCTGCATATATCCTCTCTCTGACATATTTTTCAAGAGCCCTTTGCAGGAGCTGATATTTAAAAATAGAAGGGGATTTTCCCCATTTATAATTATGTGATGTCCCTTTTCTAAAATAGGGTTTATAATAAATAATAATAAAAAATGATTAAAATGTACAAATAAATAATAATAAATTATAATATAATATAACTTCAAGACATCTAAATATAGCGATTTTGCGAGGTCTCTGAAGAGACAAAATTGAGATAGTAAATCTAAGGATCATACATAAAGAAGTTAGATGTGTTATCAATGATAGATAGACACTAATATAAATCAAGCATGAAACAAGCTTAGCATTGAGCAAACGAGCAATACCAATATTGTTGATGGATCGATTTGCTACGTTAAGGGAGTGGAGTGATTCAAATAAACAATTAAGGAATACACCAATAAAGGGAAAGAAGCAGCCAATTGCCAACAATATGATAAAGCCATTTAAATTACCAGGTATCTCCACTTGGGACGAATCATATTTGATTAAGAGAACCAAGCATTGCTAAAACAGCAATTATATGTCAACAGTGATATTAGCTATTAAGAGCATCGTTTTTGTATATGCTCTAAGGAGAAGAGAATGGATTCATCACCGACGACAATAATATCTTAAGGCAGCGATAATAATAAACACTCCAATTAAAGAATGGAAATTACCATTAATCTCGAAGGGAGGTGTACTGTTATGGATTGATTATTGAACAGTCATTAGTTAAGGACATCAAATAATATTGACTAAAGCAAGGGCATATATCTATCAACTAAACCAATATAAGGCACATCGTTTATTGTGCATGGTAAATCACAATGCATAAGGGCCATCAATGGACAGCAAACATTAGTGGTTAAGAATAATGATAATCATCAATAACAGTGATGGATTAATGCTCAATATTGAGTGATAGAATTAAGAATAGCATGTTCTTTGAGATGGCAGCAACTAGTCAATGTGAGGATTAGAAAGTGATTACTTAACAAATGATTAAGTTGCAAGACTAATGTGATTATGATTATTCTTCAAAGGGATCTAATTACCAAAAGAAGTCTCTTCAATTGTGAAGAGACCTGACCCAATGAATAAAGATATATATGATTGAAGAGGGATGGAATAGGGGACAGATAAATATATTTGGTTCTCATGATGAGAAATAGAAAGTAAGAGGATAATAAGAAAAGTGCAGATTACAGCTCAGACCTGTGATCTGGGTATGCTGTAACTTATCTATGAAGCAATACGGATTTACAAAATATCATATCTAATTGTTATCAGGAATACATGGCCAATATATGGGCTAAAATATATGGCATCAATATCTTTGAATAATAATGAAATCAGAATTATACACACACACACACACACACACACATATATAAAATTCTTAGCTAATTCCTTAATCACTCACTAATACTGTTAAGAGGATAAGGTGGTGTTGTGTAGGGAGAGGTGGAGTAAAACCTCACAATGTAGGAGGAAACTCCCAAGATGAGATAAGGATGGGGTCTTCAAGCCTTGAGGGAGCCTACTTGTAGATTGGTGCCAAGCACCCTATGACAAGTAAATCCCCATCCTTCTTAAGGCTATTGATGAGGAGAGAAGTAAGGAATTAGGGCTTAAGTATGTATTATGGAGGAGTGATTATTTCTTAATTTAAATGCATAGTGATGTATGTTAATCATTGGAAATTGGCATTCTCCTAGTAGGGAACGTTACAAATTGCCATTCCCAAGTGTAATCGAAACCCTAGTTGGGAATGTTAGGATAAATCAAGTAAAGTCCCAATAGGGGACATCAGAAATCATCCAAGGATCTCTCAGTTATGGTTGCTGGTTTGCCATCATCAGCTAACTTTGAATGAAAAAATCGCTTGTCACATTGACTAGCTAGAGGAAGATAATTGTCTTTGAAAATACATGAAGGGCTATTTAATAATTTATGGACTTTTTGGGGGTTCACCCCGTAGTGTAGTGGTTCCTGAAAGCTGTTGCAAAATGGAGGTCTTGTGGTCGAATCACGACAGATTCAATGGGTTTCATCAACGCACACAGTAAAAGGCGTCATGTGGAAGAAGAGTCCCTCATGCGTGGTACAAAGAACTCTGATGTGGACGCTGTTCATGGAGGTCCTGACAGTAGACATTTTCGGCCGCTGACTTCATCGGACATGTAGAGTACATGCTTGATTTCAAGGTGACCAAAATACAAGATCTGTGGGTGCTTGCCACGGAGGATACTGCATGGGAGACATAAGGAGTCTTACACGTTGGTAGAAGGAAGTCTATGAGGAGAGATAAGGGTCCAGATGCCAGAAAAGACACGAGAGACATAAGGGTGGTGGCAAGGGAGGTATAAGAAGATTTGAGTGCCATAGGAGACAAGGGTTTGGACTCTTGGATGTATATGGGCACCGCTCATCGTAGGGAGACATAAGGCAATCGTGAGACATAAGGTGGTCAAGATTGGAGAGATAAGGTGGTTCGTTGACAGGGTGGTCTTCATGCAGGGAGATATAAGGTGGGTGTGTTACTACGAATGGTGGCAGTCACTAGATAAAGGGAGTTATAAGGAGAATTTGGAATGATAAGGAAATGATGCCACAACACAAGTCAAAATATGAGAGACGTTAATGTCTTAGACATTGCGTTGTAATCACCTCGGGAATGGGGTCCCCCTAATGTGACCCTGTTGGTTTAAAGCTCCAGTCAAAAGCAATATTACCGAGCAAAAACTAAATTTATGGACTTTTTGACTAGACATTTTGCCACATGTGAATACGAACTATCTTTTTTTTAATTCTTTTCTCTAATAGCAACTCAATAGTCATTTAGAAATTGCTCTCTGATGCCTTTTTTTAATAGAAGTTATTGGAAAATTTGAAAATTCTTTAGCTTTGAAGTTTGCTAAGAACCATTCTTATTGTAATGTTTTATGACATCTATCACAGATTGCCCTTCCTATGGCTGTTGCACTGAACTTAAAGCAAATACATAGGTAATAGTAAATACTTCTCTCTAAGATGGCCAAAGGAGTGTAACTTTGTGTAGTATGCTTGCATATGGATTTTAGTAAACCTACAACATTTTGTATGCAAGATGATCAACACCAAAACAATCTAGAGATAGATGTCCTTTGTCATTCATCAACATTTGTATGCAAGATGATCAACATCAAAACAATCAAGAGATAGATGTCCTTTTTCATTCATCAACATCCTACCCTAAGTAATTGGGCCGTTAATTTTGGACTCCCTTCAACTTTGTCAGATCTGACCTCATGTTCTAAAATATAGTTTTATGTTGACCAACCTAATGGGGGCTTTTTGATATGTTGTTTATCTTGTTAACTGCAAAGTAGTCTTTGTGATAACTAATAAGTATATAGCTTGATAGGTTTAACATTTTAGGCACCTTCTCCTTTGTTATAAATATTGATAAGCTCAAGCCTCAATGTAGTTTCTTATTTTCTCTCTTAAGTGGTCTCTAAAACATGAGAATCACATAGTGGCAGAAAAATGTTAGATCCATTGGTTATCCATGCAAGTGTCATGATATCCTTTTATAAATTTATAATCTGAAAAGACACAAAATTGAAATAAAAACTTACAAGAAGATAACTCTCATGATTGGATTACTAATATTTTTAACATGACAAGATATATATCAGTATCATCTTGTTGGGTGTCCGTCAGCTTAGATACCATGATCGATGCGTACTTTTTTGTCAAATTCATCTAGGACTTGCACCTGGCCTTGACTGTTGGAGTATGCTACACCCAAAATTAGATGTGGTAACCTACTTATATTAACAATCAACATTTGTTCATTTGAAGCATTCAACATGTCTCCTAGGGATTTGAACACATGTCCCCAATATGAAAATCCCAATGATAAACCACTTGAGCTCATTCCGTTTGACAAAGTGATAAGATAATCTATGCTTGTATATAATAAATTTTTTATAAGACGACAAGTGAGTGTTTTCAGGATGGACTGGAATTCTTAAGTTATCTAATAGTCCTTCACTGATCACTGCACTCAATTTTTCTTGACTCTTCCTTCAATCGTTGTATATTTTCTTTGCCAGTACACTTCTCTTGAAGATTTATTTGGCATGAACTTATATTTGTTAATTGTAGCGGATATCACCCCTCTATAGCTATGCAAGGGTCTCATAATCTCATTCTAAGTATGAGATGAGAGTCCAACTCAACTATCTCTTATTGTTATCAAGGTTTTAACTTATTTACTTTTTCATCTTGGATGGTTAGATGAAATCACGAATGCCAATCTTTTTTAAGAAATTGGTTCTTAATTGGCATCTTATGGGTACATTCAAGCAGTATGTTGACCTTGAAACCCTTACCCATTCGAGGGAACAAAAGCAAGATTTTTCCTAAGCAATGCATAGATTTGTATGAGATGATTCAAATTAAAGACCTCAAGAAGCCAACATCTTTCAAGTTCTCCTCAAGGGACTGGAAGAGCTACATGGGGGGGTTTTTGGAACCAAGATCTTCTCACCTTTAGTTAACTTTGTTATGGATGTTTTGGCTTTAGATGCTACATGCCCCTTTTAGAGAATTTACTAGACTATAACACCAGATTGTATAGTTGTTGCAAGGTGTGCGCTCTTGGTCTCCTTGTCATGTGTAGCATAGCGCTTGGTTCGTGAAATGGCTCAACTGCCTCCCATGTTCTATAAGTCTAGTGGTTCTATCAAGCATTAATAGGTTGATCTTTTGATGCAATGACAACCAAGAATTGGTATCAGGGCCTAGGTTATGGGTTTGAACCCTGCGCTTGCGCTGGGGTTGTTGTTGCAAGGTGTGCGCCCTTGGTCTCCTTGTGATGTGCAGTGCAACACTTGGTTTGTGACATGGTTTAACTGCCTCCCATGTTCTATAAGTCTACTGGTTGTATTGGGCATTAACAAGTCAATCTTTTGGTGCAATGACAACCAACAATAGTAACTATTGAAATGCTCAACAAGCAACACCAGTCAACATCATGCAAGATTAGCTTATGAGAATAGGCACATCTCTTGATTGACTACTTTACACACATGGTACTGTGATCTTATTTAAGCCATAATATGTTATGTTGTATTTGGTGGCCTTTACTTGGACATAGCTTGGAAATGCTTTGCACGTTTACTTGATATATTTAACTGGGGAGTAATTTCACTGTTTCCTTTTGGTTATTCATAAGAGATTGATATGGTTATATTCTTTGTTTTTTGCAATGGCATTTCAACTAAACTATATAACAAGTTACTTTTGATCTTTTTGTTAAAGATTGTTTCTTTTGTTCTGCTAGCAGGTGGGATTCTCTGTAAATGGTGTACTAATTTTGGCTTCTCTCTGGATTGTTAAGGCATTTCTTCAGGTAAGTGCTCAAGCTTTATAGCTAAATACTGAAACTGAAGTCTCTACTAGTGTATTATGTTTAGTTATAGTTGCTTGGCTGAGTGTATGATGATGATACTAAAATGTCTCTGGAATTGAAAGTGCATTGGGACATTTTGCTCTTTTAGGTTGCCTTCCATTTAGGAAGGATCTCTATGATTATATAATTTTGAAAATAGTGGGCTGATCTTGTTAAGTAAATATTTCTTACATATCTGGAAGGGCTGTGAGGTTAGGATTTTGCCTTGATTTTATTGAAATGTTTCTAGGTTGAGAGTTGGTTGCATGTATTTTTAAGTTCTTGAAATCTGTCTAAGTTGTGAATTGGTTATATGTAGTTATTCTATTGCAACTCTCATAAGCCATGACTTCATAGAAATTAATCCAGGTCAGTGTTTACAAAAATGAGATTATTACCAAGACTTGGTAGTCAGTAGTAGTCAAGCCTCTACTAAAACTCTGATTTAAAAAAAATGCAAAGTCATCTAACATATAAAAATGGGTTTGAAATCTAGATAATGGCAGTGTGAAACCAAGGCAATTTGGCTGAATCGCGGGGCATCCCTTGCACACCCTTATACATTCTGATGGATGATACAGACCAGATTTAATATATTTTGGTGAAATAAGACATAATAGTTGTTCTATTATCTTGGTTGAGTTATGAAGGATAGATTTCATATTAGGCAGTGGAGTGTGTGATGGAATAGCAGAGTGCGGATTTTATTTGAGCTTCACTTATGCTGGGTCTCTCTGCTTCACCTACTGAGAAGAAGAAGCATGCTCACATTTGCCAAAGTCAAGGAAGAAGCTTATCAACAGTAGACTAAGATGTATTAGCACATCATGGAGTATATACTGTGGGCGCTTTGAAAGGGTCTTCTATACCCTCTGTCATGTGAAATTTAAAATGAAACTATTAATGACATAGCTACTTCCTCAGGTATGCATATGTTAATGGAAACCATTCATTCATTAAGCTCCATTTCTCCAGTAATCTAATTTCATCTTCATCGCAATCATTAAATTGGTACTTTCCCAAGAGAGAGTTTCTTTCAGACGCTTAAGCTGCTAAGTTGCTAACTAACAAATGTGAACCATGGATTTTGATATCTGCAGATTAGTGTATGGATTTCCTGCTTTGCATGGATTACATTATTCGAGAAATAAATAAGACAACATGCTCTGTAGAATCAGAAAAAGGATGGAAGATGTAATATTGGCTTAGAATTCAAGGATTCAACTTTCAATGGTATTTAACTGTATTTTTTTCAACATATTCAAGGTATAAATACTGGCTCTGCGTTAAGAATTCTGGAGATGAAGTTTACTTTCTTTTTTAGAATCTTTGTTCTGTCATGATCTTAAGAGACATTTACCATATAGATTAAGAGTGAAGCTTCCTTATGATGCTCGGCAACAACCATTAGTGCATGAAAGATGTGCTATGCCCGTAGTCATGCATGCACTTTCTAAACCACTTCAAAACAAGACAAAACAGATGAAGTGGTTCTCAATAAGATGCATAAAACCATCAGTCTTCTGAGTTGTCAATGTTAATATAAAAGCCTACTATTGAAGCTATCACTGAGATCAATTTGTCTACCAAGCTTTTATCACCAATTTGACAATCTATTGCACCAGTGATCTAATCTATGCTTTGGATGTTGGGCATCAGGCAATATCTTCTCATTTTTTATTAAGGAAAAGAAGATACCACATTCTTTAAACTATTGACGCGGATATTTTTTCTCAGATATGGAAATAAGTTGCTGGTTCAATGAACAGGATCATCATGCAAACATGACTATAACTGCTTGAAAGAATTAACATATAACAATATTTTGATAGTGTAATACAGAACTTGTCAGCAGCCAAGGACAAATTTTCTGTTTTAATAACCCATTTCTATCCAGAACTCAGCAGAAACCTTACATAATAATATAGTTGCACAGGGACTGGGGTACTTGGGTGCTTCAGAGACGGGTACAGGTACTGGTATGACTATTTTTTCAAAATAGGGGATGGGAGTACTTGGAGATGTCATTTTGTTTTTCAATGCGATCCAAAGTATTGTGCAAAAACTAACAAACACACAAGCTAATCCAAAAGAAGCTCTTCAAATTTCATGTATTGTGGAAAATTGATGCCTTCAATGGATTCCCTGGTGTTAGTGATATTGCAAAGGTGATGTGATGGACCTTTTTTTTTGATAAGTAAGAGGCCAAAGCCAAGAGTTTTGATTAATATTAAAATATAAGAAAGTTTACAAAATGTAAAATTTGGCAATTGCCCTTGACACAGATAAACCATTCCATAGTTAGGAACTAGGGCATCCAAAAACAGACTCTAGCCAAATCGTTTGACATGATGTGATATTCCTATTTATTAATATATTAATAATTGAATAAAATTGATTAATGTATCGATCATCAACCTTATTATTTACAATGAATTATACATATATAATAGATTAAATGAATATTTAATAATTAACAAACAATATTTATAAAGCGATACATTAATATTAACAATACTATATACTCATAAAATAACGCAATAATATTATAATACTACAAAGTTAATATATATTAATATATATTAATATCATACCCGATATTAATATGAAACGCTGATGACGAAGACCTTTTATGCTTGAACGGCAAAGGGATACGATTAATAATCTGCAAACAATACAAACAACCGATAATTATTGAATATGACTTAGCGTAATAAACAGACGTGTCTTGCCACGCAGGAGATAACAAGGTCACCAAAGGATGCGTCCCGTGCTGAGGAGAAACTATAAGTATTGGTCATTGACGCAAGGTAGAGGCATGGCAGCAAGAAGGAAATACATATTCGGTAACAGCAGAATACATATTAAGGTATTCAATAATAATAACTACTCACGGCTCTACAACAACAGGACCATATATGCACAGCAATAGCAGGTATGTAATATTGAACATATTACATCATATTCAGCGCTGAGCATCATTGATGTGTTAAATATGTCTCTATACACAAATATTCAATTAAAGGTTTATATATATATATTTAATTAATCAAATACAGAATTATTGCCTTGCTAGATTAAGAGGAGGAGTGTAAGAATAACTCCAAGGAGGGGCTTGTCTAAATCCAACCAATAGCTTTCTGTCCCAAGATAGGGTAGGGGTCAGCGTCCCAAAACTCTGAGGATTCAGTTCCAAGATGAGTTGCGGGCTTGGACCTGTAAACCTTGCGGGAGCCTATTGGAGTGGTCTCTAGGCACCTTGGACGCATTCCCAAATCCGTCTTTCTTATGTTAGCCAAGGTAATAAAATGGACATTGATGCTGTTAATTACATGTAGATAACTTGGTATAATTAGACATTTTTTTCTTGGTATGATTAATTAATTAGAATCATGAATCTGTCCATAAACACATTTAAATAGTTTGTGACAATTTAAGTCATCAATTAACAACGATCATTACAATGAAAAGTGGAGGACAAACATAATCATAAGCTAAAATTTAAAGTTTGCAGTTAAAATGATGCTGCTATAACTTGCATCCAAATAGAGTTCGAATGAAAAACATATCTATCGAAAAGATTAAAGCAGCCTTCTTATCTTTATCTCCATCATTCCTTGAAGTCCTATGTTTTGATCAGATTTCAATGCTGCTGTTGTGATTCCATGGCTGCCAAAGTTCCTGCCTCCATTGGTGCTGGAGCCCCTTCCTTTGCCTCTACTTTGCCTTGGCCATCGTCTTCAGAGGAGTCCTGGCTTCCTAATCCATCACAGTTTTCATCATACTTATACTCAAACATCCAGTCATAATTTCCATTGATGTTCTCTCCTACTGGGTCTTGCAATATTTCGTTTATGCCCAAGACTTTTTTCGAAAACTTTATGCTTCTCTTCATCACATTCATCCTCAAATCTTTAAATTCCCATTCCCAACCCGTGAGAACAAAAAATCTTCTGGGTGGCCCTCCAAAGGAATTTCTTCTTGGTCTTCTCCCCAGGCCCAGAAAGCTATCACCTGCCTTCATTATCACTGCATAACCAAATTGAAATGGTATGGTAAGGTCTTCATCAACATTCACAATTGTTTCATGAAGCCTCTGAAGATATTTTCCTTTGAAAAGCCTAATACAAATCTCTTCAGCCACCGTTTTCTTTTCACCTGCCACCAAAATAGATGCTAAAAACCCCGAATAGATGTCCGAGTCTACTCTCAGACGGTGGTTTGTGTTGATGAAATTGAATCCTAGGATTCTGCTAATAGCATGAAGTATTAACCGGTTCTTGTATTGAGAAACTTCCTTGATCCTTTGATCAGTAATGGGAGCATCAAATGCTGTTTACCTGTTTGTTGAATTCAGCCTAATTGGAGTGTCCATTGCAGCTCTTCTTCCCTCACAACAGTTTCCCGAGAATGCTCACCACGGTTCCAAACGTCCCTATACCTGCAAAAAAATGTTGTATCAAATTGCCCTAAAGAACATTGACATTCCCTATGAAATAACTCTTCTTCTCTACGCAATCATCGTTTCCAAGATTTTAATAGATTTCTTGGATTTTGAAATCTAGGAAACACAAGCTGGCTGCCACAAATGGTACTTGCATCTACTTTATTCTTATGCTGGCCAACTCCTTCCTATTTCTTGCATGCGTCATAAATGCTTGACAAGAAAGGTCCGTCACTTTTGTTATAAACTTAATCAGTTCATATTTGTTCCTATTTTAGCAGAGCCTCTAGATTTCATGAAACGACTAATTCCTTAGCTTTGTCGCATAATTTCTCCTTGTTTTATCTATCCAACTTTTCAAATTCCTTCCCACGTCATCCTTTAATTGCAGCCTGTCATTTCAAGTTGTATTGATTCAAAGTCATTCAAGTTTTATGTATTACCATAAACTGTATTTCTGTCTCTTGCTTAATATGATTTATGGCCATTGCAATAAATTTCAAAAGAAATTGACTCTTGCTTGGTAGTATATATCCTTTATTGCAAACTTCAAACCAATTTCAAACACCTCTACTCACTTTTAAAATTGCTTTTGCATCAACTTTCAAAAGCGTCCACACTGTTATCAGTTGCTTTATCCTGCTTTGTTTCATCACCTGATATTGGTTTACTTGATAAATTCTTGAATAGATGCAACATAAAACACTTGTCTATTCTATTAATGCTTATCATACCCAATGGGAGTGCTGAGGAATGACTCTTTCATAAGAAGCTTGTGTCGACATTATTCACTAAAGACCTGTTTAGTATGAATTCCATCAGCTCCCAAGTTTGCTAGTTTATCTGCCAATGTATTTACCTTTTCTAAAAATGAGATTCATTGTTACATTCTCTATTTTTTCCATCGAGTCCAAAGCTATATCCAGGAGTGACTGTAATCTCCAATTAGGTATCTTCCTTGTCCTTTTGGCATTTATAGTCATCGTTGAATCCCCTTCAATCTCAACCCTTCTCAGATTCAATTCTATTCGAAGGGATAATCCTTCCACTAAAGCCTTAAATTTTGCTATATTATTAGTATCAATCTCCAACTGTTTTGATAGCCTTGCTAAATTCTTGCCTTGACATGATTGAATAATGCAGCCTGCACTTGAAGGCCCTGGATTGCCTCTAGAAGCTCCATTAAAGTTCAACTTAAACCATCCTAATTTTGAGGGGTGCCATTTGCAATTTTCTCTATCTTTTTTACTTAATTGACATCGTTTACCAATAACTAAAGGAATTCTCAAACCAAACCAACTTTTGTGCATTCTATCATCCCACTCTGTGTAATAGCTTGATTTATGTTTTTGTGCATGTATTCTTGAATTCGTTACTTCCACTATAACTGCTTCCATCTTATTCGAAAGCATTTCCAAGTTCATTGTTTTCCCTTAGAAGATTCTTCTATTCCTTTCTTTCCAGATCTCTTATATTACAATTGATGGAGATATTACCCAAATACTACTAAATAAACTATTCTTATATAGACTTGGCCAAGATTGGAACGGTGTCAAAAGTCATTGCGTAATGCTGATTGCCATCCTAGCTTAGCACATAGCCACTGCTAGCATGCTTGGGAGAAAGGGCATGTTAGTAGCGTATGATTGATTTCCTCTTCACTGTTGTTGCATAAAAGACAGATTGAAGGACCCTGAAAGCCAATTCTTTTAAACCAGTTTGTTGTTAAAATTTTCCTTTGTAGCGCTACCCAAGAAAATATATCTACCTTAGGCGTGCATAATTTGTTCCAGCATAAGTGTAATGGTAATTGAGATTTGGCCCTTTCTTGCTGCCTAGATGCTACTTTATATCCATCCTTCGCATTGTATAGTCCCGACTTAGCTCCATTCCATACTATTTCATCATTGTCTTGTGTGAAGGAAATAAATCTATTCTTAAGAATTTCTTGAAGTGTATCAATATCTGCAAGTGGCAAATTCAGATCTTCAAAATTTCTGGATTCCCATTTATGACCGAGATTTGGATCTGTGAATATAATATAATCTCTTACATATTGTCCCCAATTCAGTTCACAAGTATGTCTGATTCTATTTGCCTCCATTAAGTTATTAATGATAGGGTTCCGTCCCCAAGAGTCCTGTCAAAAAAGATCTTTCTTTCCATCCTTTATATTCCATGATAAATGTCTAAGTATAATATCACTACATTTGGAGATAAAATTCCAAATGCGAAGCCCCTTGGGTAATTTGATGATCTTAAAATCTCTTCATTGTTTGAATTTGAAAGATATTTACCTCTTATGATCTTGACCCATTTAAGATGTGGCTCCTTGTAAATTTTCCAAAACAATTTTGCCCCTAATGCTTTGTTCTGCCATAATTGATTCTTAATACCCGTTCATCCACTCTCAATAGGATTGCATATCCTTTCCCATGAGATCAAAACATACTTTTTCTTTATATATGTGCCTTGCTAGAAGAATTTCCTCAATTTCTTTACCAAGTCAATGTAAGCACCACTAGACAATGAGATACATGACATTAAATATATGGGAATTGCAGATAAAGTTGCCTTCAACATTACTATTTTGCCTGCCCATGATAACCACTTAGATTTCCATGATTCCATTTTCCTGTCCAATTTTTCTCCTATTGATTTCCATGCTGAAGTAGTTCTCAGAGAGTTATCCAACAGTATCCCTAAGTATGTACAAGGAAGCTTACCTCCCTTGAAGTCCACCAGACTTAGAATTTGGTTTTGAACTCTTGCTTTGACACGGAAGAAGAAAATATGAGATTTGTCCTGATTCACTGCTTGTCTTGAGGCTTTGGAGTATATTTTGAGCACCTTTCTCAATTGTAAAGCTTCCCCTCTACATCCTTTTCCGAATAACATTGTGTCATTTGCAAATTGTTGATGGGTGACTGGTTGCACTGAAGATGTCACTTCCACTCCATTCCAAATTCCATTTCTTTAAAGGGTGCATAGCTTCCTTCCAAGGGCTTCAACCATGATTATGAAGAGAAAGGGTGACAATGGGTCTCCTTGACGAATTTCTCTTGAACTATCAAAGAAACCATGAGGATTTCCATTTATAAGAATAGAGGATATTGGGGTAGAAATGCAATAAGGACCTATTTGGTTGCTGGAATTAAAGATTACAATTACAACCAATATGGGATAAAGTTTGGAGAGAGTAGATATAACCACCTTGCTACAAATATTAAATGTAAGATGCATAACATTAAATGACACCTTATATGATTTTTTTAACTTTTATTTTAAAAATCACCCTTTTTCTTTTTCCCTAATTTTTCAAGATTCTCTATTTTTTTGGGGTTTCCTACTTTTTCAGAATTCTCTATTTTTTTTGGAATTTTCTTCTCTTTTTAATTAATTAATTAATTTTTTTATTTTTTTGGTTGATGCTAGATTGCTCTTAGACCCTAGATGCTCCTACATCACATATACTAGACCAGATATCAATTTTACTGTTAATTATCTTTTATGATTCATGCAAGAACCAAAGATATGTCATTGGAAAGCAGTAGAAAGGGTCTTAAGATATATACATGGTAGAATGAGTCATGGTTTGGAATATAAAGAGAATGATCAATTCTTCTTGACAAGATGCACAGATGCAGACAATGCAGGCTCTGTTGATGATAAAAAATCCACATTTGGATTTGTATTCTTCTTAGGTTCACCACCTATTTCTTGGGGAAGTAAGAAACAAGCCATAGTTGCTCATTCCTCAACAAAAGAAGAATATCGTGCAAGAAGTGCAGTAGTTTGTGAAGTAGTTAGGCTACATCACATACCAGAAGGATTGGATGTACCTCAAAATTACCCTAGAGTCCTCTATTGTGATAATGAGAGTGTTCTCAAGTTTGTTCGTAATCCAGTCTTTCATGAATGGACCAAGCATATTGAAGTTGATTGTCACTTCATACGAGAACATGTTCAACGAAACAATATTCAACTTCAATTTTGCTCTACTTAGGAACGTGTTGATATCTTTTCTAAGCCTCTTGCACGTGTGAAGTTTGATTCTTTTTAAGATTCTCTTGTTAGCACTTTTAAGCAATGATGTAATAAGGGGGGAATGTTGTGTTGGTTGTTGCAACAAAAGCTCAACCTATTAATACCCAATACAACCACTAGACTTATAGAACATGAGAGGTGGTTGAGCCATGTCACGAACCCAAGCGCCGCACTGCACATCACAAGGAGACCAAGGGCACACACCTTGCAACAATCCCTCCCAAGCACACGCGTGGGGTTCAAACCTATGACCTATGCTCTGATACCAATTGTTGGCTGTTGTTTCACCAAAAGATCGACCTGTTAATGCTCAATACAACCACTAGACTTATAAAACACGGGAGGCGGTTAAGTCATGTTGCGAACCCAAGCACCGTGTTGCACATCACAAGGAGAACAAGGGTGCACACCTTGCAACATGTTGAATATTCTATCATTCGCATTCATATGTTTAGTTTGATTGTTTAGAGTTTGTTTATTTGTTAGTAATTTGTTATAGTTTGTTAGCCAATATTAAACAATAGTTGTTATTTGTTAGTTTTACATGGAACTCCTAAGTTCCTATTTTGTAGCTATTGTATAGCTATTTTGTAGCTATATATACCTATCTTTATGCAATTCAAGATCATTTAATGATAAACTCTGATAAGGACTTATTCAAAACAGGTGCTGTAGAGGCCCGAGGGTATTGATTAGCTAGAACCGATGGTCACACTCGACCCTTTGTCACCAAGAGGCGATGACATTGCCTTTAGCTTCCTCTTGTGAGAAAATCTTGGCCAAATGCCCATGCATGAAACAAGAATGATATCGAAAGGCAAACCACTCATAATCCTAGGTTTGCTTCCAAATAAGATCCCCCACATTCAACCAAAGTTGTTGAATTGGAATTGGGTATGTGCATGTGGGTTGGTTAATGCTATGCTAGTATGGACATTTGTTTGGGGCCGAGTACAATCTGGTTATGTCTGTACAAAAAATATAAATCACAAATAGATAAATATTTGCAGCCTAGAAATAAGAATTATGTTCAGAATACCACATATCATACATTTGCTAAACAAAACAATCTTAAGTACTACAAATACAACATATACTGATTCTATATCAATGTAAATAAGCAATAAATTAATAAATATTTAAAAAATATTTTAAATAAAGGCAAACTTGTTCATTTATTCAAATCAAATGAAATAACTAAAAAAATAAAAAATGGAAAAGATACATTTGGAAAAAAAGACAAAAGTGAGGTAGTTTAAGGGAACATGAAAAACAAGAAAATATAAAATATAATGTCGATACTAATATTGACAAGTACCAGAAGAAGCAAACTAAGAGGTATATCTGTTTTTGGGTATGAAAGATTAAACATGCAATACTAAAATTTACAGCTTATCCATTGTTATACATTTTGTTTTCTTTTGATGGTTCTTTGTTTGCTGTGACTTGTTTTCTGAATGAGGAAAATGCATCTTGTTTGCTGTTGGCTCTGACTCGTCAAACACACATTGAAACTTTTACTGTTGTTTAGGGTTTCTGGCACATGTTTTATGGTTTAAAAATCAGATGAAATGCGTCAACCACTAATCACTTAGGTACGCGCATTCCATTTCAAAAGATTTCAACCTTTAAAAAATTTAACTTGCCCAATTCCACAGGCATTTCATACCCAAATCCAATTCGAAAATGATTTGTATCCAGAAATGTGGGGTTTTTTCTGTTGATTTGGTAACATAGTGTTGCCATAGATTTTCTGTCTGATTCAGAATTTTGGAAAGGACCCCTTTATCAAAGTTTTGAATTCCTTATAATTGTCTAAGCCCAAAGTCAGTCATTTTTCGCAACGCATGGGTCATTGTCTTATAGTTGTCGGGTTTTAGCCTAAGTTAGGAAATTGCTTCAAATGCCAATGTGCCTATCCATACTGCCCATCTAACTTGTGTTCTTTGTTTTCCATAGTTTTCAAAGAGTGTTGGTGAGTGTCTTTTGATCTCAAAGTCCTGTTGGGTTCCGACAGCCCTTTCAAAGCTTTGTTTTTTGTCCAAGTCAATCTCCAAAGTTAGTACTTTATCTCCCTTCAGAACCGATGCCCCACCTTGAACCTTTTATGTCATGTATAAGTCTCTTCTAAATGGTCTTTCAGTCTAAAGTCTTTGTACATGAAAAATGGCGTCAGAATCCAAAGTGGTTGTCACAACTTATGTAAAGTCGTGATAACCTTTTTCAAATGATTGTATTGTAACAAGCACACAAGATGAAAAGTATTGATAATGCTTTTGGACTGCAGAGGAGTACTCAAAACTCTTTCAGAGCTCTATAACCTTCTAATAACTAATGCATAAAGGTGAAAGTTTGATAAAAGTTATGAAGGCATTGCTAGCGAAGACCAACGAAAACATATTATGGTTTTGAAACCAAAGGCGAATTTTGACGAAACAATTAAAACAAATTCAAAGCAAAGTGATGACACAACTCCCTAGTACTGCACATTAATGATAGAGAGCTGAAGCATGGGAATTAAATGTAGACGTTAATGGGGTATTTATTTCCCTAATTGTTCACAATAGAAAAATTGCTTGAGAAGATTGAGCTAAGGATTGAAGCAAAACCCTAGACAAAGCAATCACTTGGATTTCTTGAGCAATAGTCACAATCATCACTAGACAAGGAGAGTAAGTGCCATTGTATTTTTCTGCATTACCTTTGAAGGAATTAGAATTGTTTTGCTTGGAGACAGAAATTACTTGTCAGATTTTGTTAAATATAAGCTCAGCTCAAGATGAAATTCAAGTATTTGGGTTATGAACATTTCAATGGTTTAGATAATGCCCTATTGGAAGTAGGTGACACACGGCTAGAGTATATTGATTTAGATGAGTTTTGGAGAAGAATAAAAAGCCCAAGTTGACATCCTATTACCTAGAGGTTGGTAGAGAGTGGATTATTGGAAGTGACAACGTTCCTAGTAGCAATTCAATGCACAAAGCTCGTCATGGAGTGCATTCAAAGATAGGATAGGCATACAAGGCAGATCAAAACAAATGATGATAGGGTTTTGTTGACTCTAGATAGGGCTACCATTCATGCATGTTTTCGCATGCTGAACCGAGAAGTCCATGCACATTGAGACCTTACTCTTTCACAAAGAGAATTTAGTATGAAGGGTATACAGGGGTATCATAGCAAAAGAGTGGTTCGCTGTGTGGAGAACAGGACAATCCCAACTCCCAAAGACTGTTCACAAGTCATATTTGAAGGGGGAGATTGCAAACATTATTATCTTGTTGCACAGGTTACATGGGGCGTCGATCCCTTCAATTTGGATGAATGGATGTTTTTCTTTGTGCAAGTCATTGAGGCTTGGGAGCAATATTTATATTGGGTTGGATTGATTAGTAATCAATTGGATGAGGTGATTTATCTTATTCCTCTAAATAAATCTTTCTATATGTCATCATATTTGATATATGCCCTAACCTGCACAAGATATTGGATCGAACTCCTCCATGTGGAAGTGTTTGATGACTATATTCAGATTTTTGATTTTTACCCAAAACTCCAATTGCATAAAAGTTATGCTAACTTTAGAAGAGTGAATGATGCATTGACTATGCAACTAGCCCGAGAGTTACAAGGTGATTTAAGGTGGAGGTTGTCTCCAAAAGCAACTTGGTTAGCTGACATTTATGGTAGCTATTTTATCCAATATCCCCAATTCACATACCCTAGGGTAGGGGCTATGATGGCTTTCCTGAGAAGCTACCCAAATATGTGGAGGTTACATTTATTCTAATTGAAGTATGTAGGTAGATAAGCAAGGTTAATAAGTGCTGCATAGAGAAGAAGACTAGCATCCAATTCCTAGTTGAAGTAGGATTTTATAAATGTAAAGGCTAATCTGAAGCATTGAACATTAAGGACATTGCCAAGTATCATTTCTCTACATTTGATCAGTTTAGGTTGCATTTTGATAGCAAAAATTATGTTTGGAACAACCTACAATTAGTCCCATCCTACCGTCGTGTGCCCCAGGTAGAAGATTTCTGGGCAAATTAATCAGATGATTATGAAGTCCAAAAGAGAGACTAAATGAGGCTAAGCCTCAAATAGATAAATGATCTCCAATCGGGATGGGATGTGATAGCGATTGATTGTCTATGATGGAACCGACTTGGTTGACCCTGTGGATGCAACCATGGTTCAAACATAGTCCTTGCCATAGGAGTTTCCAATGTTGTTGCTTCTACCACTCCTTCAGCTCAACAAACAGCAGCCTCAGAAGGAGGAGAGCAACCCCCCGATTTGAACAAACCTCCTAAGAAAACTGTGAAGGCTCCAAACCAAACATTGGAGGAGATGAAACAAGTAAAGGGGAAAGAGATGAGTCTCAGGAGAAGGAAGAGGACAAGGACAAAGGGAAGGCCATATAGCCAATGAGACAAGAGGCACAGATGCAACAACGAATCCCATTCCTGACAGAGGTGCAAAGAGTGGTAAGTTTCTCTCCTTTTCTTTTCAATCTATAGAAGGTTGGGGGAACTCCTCCAATTAAGAGGGCCTTATATCTACATGAGATTTGGCAAAGACTGCTATGCAAACTTTGCCTTTGCCTTCATGGCTTGAAAATTATTTATTTGAAAAGAGGCAACTAGAATCTACCAAAGTGCCATTGGATGATGCAGTACAACTTTTGCAATCCCCTCTTGCACCCAAGGCCAAAAGGTTCAAGACTGTGACTAGGATAATGGAGGATGATAAATTTTGATCATTTGTTCTTTGAAGTTGCCACTTCTACTGTAGAGAAGGATTTGAGCCAAGCCACTGCAACAAAATTCAATTTGGTGTGCATTGACATGGATCCCCCAAACAAAGATGCAAATTTGCACAATTTTAAGGTCACTGCCACCAAACTAATGGAGACAAAAAGGAAATAAATACGACAAGGCTAAACTGAAGATGATAGTGGATGTATTGTCAGATTGCTTGAGGCCCCTTCTAAAACCTATTGCACAGGCGATTGGTTCTTCAGATAGAGTTCTTGATCCTCAAGTAGATACCAACAAAGAATAGATCTCAAAGATACAAGATAATCACTTCGGTCAAGTGACCAGGGGATGGATCCAAAAGATCAAAGATAAGGGACCCCCTTTTATTGATAGTATGTGTAAGGCATATCATGAGCTCATCCTGGCTAGGAATGAGGTAAGTTTTGAGATTGTGGCCACCAAACAAGTGGATGCCACTCATGAGCATAACATACGCGAGCTCTAGGAGATTGTGAGCATTGACCCAAATATTGCTGTGGCTGAAAAGATACTTGTTGAACCCTAGGACAACTGATACATTATATGGATCAAAACCTTCAAACGGAAGCACACCTTCTTGGAGTAGAACATAAAGGAACATAAAAAATTATTAAAAGAGACTAATAAGACAATCGAAGACCTTGTGTAGGAGTTTGTTGATATTGGTTATTAGATAAAGAGAAGTGACAACACAGGAGATGCCACTACGGAGGAGCTCAAGGGGGAGTTTGAGAGTGTTATGAACACTATTAGATCCTAAAACTTTCAATGCATAGTGCAAAATGACATGGATCAACTCCTTAACATGGTCGACAAATCATGCCAAGACCTTTTGTGCATAGAGTGATTCTATATTAGGTTTGGCAAGGCTTTATGGGGACTCAAGTAAAGGAGTGCGACCATCATGCACGGGAAAGAGATTGATGACTGTCAAATACCAAAGGGATTATAAGGCCAAGAAAGCACAACAAGGTCCACCTCAACACATTGGGGCTCCAACTCAGTAGATGGGCCCATCCACCCAGCCATGAGATTGTCTAGATTTCTATTCGTCAACGTTGTGAACTATTTTGTTGTTGTTTTAAAGATAGTTTGTCTCTTATGCTTTATTTCCCTGTTGTACTTGATTTGGTTTAAAAGTTGGCAGTTACAAACTAAAATATATAAATATGTAATTATTTGAATGGGGAAGGGTCGACACTTTTGATCTCCCTTATGCTTTGACATACGAGTGAGACTATCAAATTTTGACGATCAATTTTTTGAATGGAATTTCTGGAGATTCATTTGTCTTTGTGCACTTGAAATGATCATTGCTTGTGTTTTGTATAGATCTTTGAGTTTTTGCAATCTATGTGAATTATTGTTTGAACTTTGAAGTAATGTTGATTTCATAAGCGATTTTCATGTTGTATGTATCTTTTATTCAAGATCTGAATTTATTAAGTCTGTCGTTCTATATTTACAATCAATCTTTGAGTTGATGCCAATATAGAAATTGTTCTTGTTTCTCAATGATAAATCCATAAGTTGTGAAAATCTACTCTATAATTTGAGTTTTTGTCTGAAGAATTAGTTCTCACATTTGTTTCATGGTGATGAGCAAGTGTTAGTACCTTTACTTCTTTCTAGTTAAAAGCATACCCACATTAATAGATTTTAAACTTCCCAAAAGAAAAGACTTTGATCATACAAAGGGAGTTGTACCTTTAAAAATTCAAGGGCCAAACTATTTTATAGTTTTTCCAACTGTTGTTTGATACTTAAAAGTTTTTTACTTGGACTAAGAGTTCTTAAGTTTTAAAGGGACCAATATGTTAACCAACATAGTTTTCCTGTAGACCACTAGAAATGTTCATCTCAACACGAATAACATAGGAGGAGAGCAAGAAATTGTCTCGAGCATTATCAATACAAAAGTGCTTAAAGTGTTACCAATAGCAGTCAAACTCGTGGTTTGCCAAAAGTACACTGTAAGGTCTAGCAGACAAACCCATACTGGTGTGAGAAAAGATTTCAAAGGGAGAGAAATCAAGGTACTGTGACTTCGTGCACAACAAGGATTTACACGAAGATCAAGACTCTGTGGGAGAAGCTGCCTATCCTCTTTGTTCTTGTAAACCATTGTAAAAAAGCTCCGATCATAAGGTTGTAGAACTAAATCATCTCTCAAAAGTGGTTAAAACACCTTGGAAAGCTAGGCATGAAACTTAGCCAAACTTAGCCAATGTTTCTGAAACCAATAGATTAAATGAAGTTCAGAATAATGGTCCATCTCTTCTATCACCTTTGGGACCAGCTCTAACATTGGATGATATTAGATTTGGGCAAGTTAGGAGGGTAATCGCATCCTACAACCTTGCATTTCACCTTCTACAGAAACTTCATTCTTTAAAGTCACTGTCATAGGATGTAGAGATCCTAATGGAGGAGGGTTGCACACACTCGCAAAAACCCTAACCAAAGTAGACAATCCATTTGTAACAATAGAAGTAGAAGAGGGAGAGAATGACTAGAACATGCAACATCATTGATAGTTAGATCTTTATGACCAGCAAGAAACACATTGTCCCTGTGGGCAAAAGAGAAATCCACAATTGACATTGTTCCAACCCGCTTGAAAAAACTCAACTTGATGATCAACCAATGTGATGAAGCAAACTGTCCTAATCATAAATTAAAATTGATTGATCCCATCATTATTCAAACATAGGGAAACACTTTTTGAAGGGAACATAAATCAATTCCCAAAGTTAGAACCACTAATAACTGAGCTTAAGAAGAATCGCCATGCTCACCATATAAGGAATTTGACTTAAGAAGTTATTCAATCTCCCAATCCAACATTACCAATCTTATCTTTGTTGAGAAATGAAGCTGTGATACACTTTCATTGCATAATCTGTCTGCCATCTTATTTCATCCTCTACAACCGTGAGAAAAGACTATTTTAAAAAATGACCCCTAATTTCTAAACTCTAGTACAATACTTTTGAGTTTCCAATTCTTCAAATCACTGTTAATGCAACCTAAGTCACAAGGTTCGAGTTCGAGTTCAAGTTCGCCAATGATAAAATTCGGATGAAGTTCAAGGAGGGCAAAAAATTCGATAAAAAATTTGCCTTATATAAATTTGAATTTTTATAAAAATATATATAAATAATAAATCCATTAAGTTGTCTATATAATTTAATAGACAAAATAAATTTGAAATTAAATCATATTACTAAATAAAATAGTCAAATTTATTATTTATTAAAATAAATTAATATTAAATTATTATAAATATTTTACACTCATTAAATTAAAATGTATTTAAAATAGAACAATATTATTAACTTCGAGTACATAATAATATATCTGAAAATATTACAAGAAACATATATTCTGGATTTTTATGGTTAAATTTGTTTCGACTATTTTTTTGAAGACTTGTTTACATCACGGGCTTGATGGAATTCATTTTCATCGCATGGCACAAATAAATAAATTCAGGGCACAAATGAATGGATTCAGGGTGCGATGAAGTTCATTTCCGCCAGGCTTCTCTCCTACTACCGTCTTTTTTGGCTCCTTAAAACCGTGGAATCTTAAATTGCTACCGTCGTTTTTGGCTACCAAATGACCTCGGATACTTCTTCAAATGCTATGTGCGATGGAATTTTTTTATGATTTAGAAGATGAAAAATCACCCAATCCTTTTTCTGTACGAATTATAGGGCGAATTTGAACGAATTTTTAAAATTTTATAAGAGTTTGCAGAATTTCGAACTTCATACATGAAGTTCGGCAAACCTTGTGACTTAGAATGCAACCATTGATAACAATTTGAAAATCATTTTGTTAAGTGTTCAACATATCCCCTTGGGTTTCGTGACATGTTTTAACAACTTCCTATGAGATCCTTAATTGGGATGGTAGCGGTTTTCTGAACAGATGCATCTGTTGTAAGAAACAGGCAGCTCAACTCCCTTATAGAGGTATCTAAGCGAGTTCACAGGTTCAAATTCCCTCAAGTAACACTAAGGGGAAAATTGTTGGTAAGTGTCCAGTATACCCCCTTGGGATTTGTGACATGGTTTAACAGTCTCGTGTGAGATCCTTAACTGGGATGGGAGCGGTTTCTTGAACAAATGCATCTTTTGGGAGAAATAACCAGCTCAACTCCCTTCAAATCTCTCTCAACTTGCAGAGAATCACATTGCATCAAAACTACCCACTTCATACCTTTGAGCAATGCAAGTGATTCAATTTCATTGTTATACTTAGTTTTAACAAAGGAAGAACTTCCTTTAAGAAAGGATCAAGGGAGATCTTGAGGCAACCCTTGCACCAACAAGAGTAGGATTGCCAAAAGACAGACCATCAATAATTATTTTACAAAATCTTCCTTGTGTGGAACCCATTTAGCCATGCTTCTCTTATCCAAAATGATTACCCTTTTAATTGGGGACTAGATTTATATTTTTAAACAACTAAAATTCTATTTAACATATCAAAATTTAATAAGACATGTTCAAAATTATAACATTCATAAATTAATATATATTCAACATGGAGCTATGAACCGATGAGGCCACAAATGGGGGACTGATCTCCATTTAATTATTCAACAATAGTACCCCAGTGGGGTTTGAACCTTGACGGCAAGAACAACAACACCACAACTTAACCTTCACAACATGCCAATGCCAGCATGATATTTTTATATTTTGATATATTTAAAATATTTCATATACTTTGTAGTTTAATATTTTAAAATTTAACGTCTTTAAAATATCTACAAAAAGTTCAATTTTTAAATACAACAATCACTCTTCCATTTTGTTATTTTCTTGAAGAATACAAGTGATAAAGTTTGAAAATTTTTCAAACTTAATTGCTGCAAGTAATTTGGTAAAGATATCAACATGTTGCTTCGGGGGTAAACAATATTGGAGATGACTATTCTGTTGTTGCACATGCTCATGGATGTGGTGGTATTGGAGCTCAATATGCTTAGCACACTCATGTAAAAATGGTTTATGAATGGGCTTCGATGTGTATGTTGTTTTTCAGGCACATGCATTCTTGTTAAGATGTGACATAACCACATGACCTTGCAAATAACTCCACTAGCAGCATGATATTCTACTTTTATTGAAGAGTGAGCAACAATTGTTTCACATTTAACTACCTCCTGATATAAAACTAGAAACAAAGCTTGAAGTAGACTTTCTACCATCTAAAGAAAAATGTTCTTTATTTTATATTCCATGCCATACTCTATTGTACCACAAATGTACCTCAAAACTTGCTTTTCTGCTTTCCAGTGCAAAACCTTAAGTTCTTGTATAAACCTTGAAAGATAACTGATAGCATAGCTGATATTTGGCTTAGTGTAGGTCAGATAAATGAGATTCACGATTAGTTAAGAGTTGCATTCATCTAAGGTGATGTATCATGTTCGGAAAATTGCGTAATGGTCCAGAGTGAGGTAAAAAAATTAATGTTCTTTCAATTTTAACTTTAATTTCTAATTGTCATTTGATAAAAAATAACATATAATTGTACCCATAATTTTTAAATCTTTTGTTTTTAAAGTTTTAACATGTAGTTATTTTTTTAATGTCGCTTTAAAGTATATTTGCTCTAGCATTTCACCTGTTGTGGGCATAATTAGGCATGCCAATATAATTTCTCCTAGCCTTGGAGAGGTTTTTGAGATATTTGAAATAAATGCTTGATCAAATGAAACAAGCAATGCACTAGGGAGCTTGAATTACATTTCTATGATGAGCATATCAGGCCTATTGTGACAGGTGGAAAATAACGAATACCTCAGTTTATATTGTTCTGAACCCTAAATTGTATGCACCTAGACTTGGCAGACTCTCTTGATGACGATGTTGATGTAAAGGTGGGTTTTATGAAGGTGCTTTAGAAGATGTACAACATTGAGAATGCATGCAGACTTCAAGAGCAGTGGATTAAATTTGTTAATCTGTGCGATCCAACACACATCAAACTAGAGGCTTGGGCTGATTTTGTTCAAATAGACCCTATTAGATGGTGGAAATGGCATAGTAAGATACCACGGAGTTGAAGCATCTTACCATTCACCTACTTTCACAAGTTGCTAGTTCTTCTATTGTAGAGAGGAATTGGTCCACCAACCATTTCATCTACTTGGTCAAGTGGAGTAGGCTCCAAACGAATGAAAATGCTAGTTGCAATTCGTAGTGCCTTGAAACTTTGGAATTGATAAACTCTAGCCACATGTTGGGATTCCATTGGAGGACTCTCGAGTCTCAACTTGATGATACAAAGTGTCTTAGAGTTAAGAGGGCCTTTTGGTAGCCTGGATGAGCCTTTATTTTGATATCGCACAATGCAATCAGAAATTTCTATTTATATTGCTACTATTTCTGAAACAGTGAACATGTTACCTTCAATAATTTCTTTACGGTCTTTGATATGTTATAGATAGATATGTCTTAACCAAATTGTAATGTCGTGTATACCTAGACTTGTAAAAAGTTGAATTTATCTATCTATCCTCACACCATCTGCCAGAAATAGCCTCTTGGATTTGCTGTCCCCATAAAATGCCTCCTTGGACTATTGTCTCCCAAATGCATCCAACTGTCGCTTGTCGTCCCCATACCTAAAACTGAGTGAAAAATAGAAAACAACCAATGATTTTCTGGAAGGTTAGGAGATCTTGTTTATATATAATATTATATTATATTTATATATTGCCATCTCCTTATCACTGCCCCAAAATGGCCCCCTGAACTACTTTCCCACCAAAATGCCCCTCTCTACAGCCGTTCCCAATATGCATACCACTGCCCCTTGCTGTCCTTGTTTGTGAAACTCTGTAAAAATATAGAAAGCAACAAATTGTTGTCTGGAAGGTTGGAAGATCTTGTTTATATTCCCATTAATTTGCGTGTGTGTGAACTAAGGAACAAAATACTTTACATCTTGTTCACATCTCCAACGCATTTCAAAGATGTAACTGATGCAGAAGATCCGAACTGTTGGGTGATGAATTCAATAATGCTTTTGGTGATGATGATATTTAGCCAACTCAACCACATGATTTTGATGAATTGGATCTTTTTTGACGCATTAAGAGTCTTGGCTTGTGATTGCCTCTTGTGAGAGTCTTGAATGTGATTTTCTCGTGGACAAAAACACCGTCTTTAAAAATTGTGATTTCATATACTTTCTATATTTTAACTTTGATCAGCTTATTATTAAGATTTATAAGTTTAGACATTTTATGTAGTTTCCAAATTTATGTAGTAATAATACACTATTTTGACAAAGTTGTGAATTTATTTCTTAGGTTGAAAATAAAATGATAAACAAATGCATATTTATATGCTTCAATCATAATCATGATTTTTTTCGGTTGAAAAGTTTAATCTGAAACTGTTCTCGCGAAACTTGAATTTGAACACAAATCTTGTGACATGAGTAGGATTTCTATGTTATTTTGTTTATTTCAGCTTGTGTTTGTATAACATATACTATAAGTCATGAGCAACATGCCAGCTTCCGTGAGGAGGATAGGGTAATGGGAATTTCCTTCATTGTTAAATTTATGGACAATGAATTGTTTTTGGGTTTGTTCAATTTTGTTCTTAGTTTTCTGAAAAATGCGTCCACCCCATAGTTCACCACAGTGAGGATAATAGTGTTAGAATGCTAGATAATAGTGCTTTCATTTTATTCTAATGCCAAAGTTAAAGCATCCCAACAGTGGTTTTCCAAATCGTATCAGACAATTGAACTTGTGATAATTCTATTTTCAATGCTAAGGTCCCAGTTTAGTTTTATGTCTTATGATTAAGATCAATACCTGGGTATTAATGATTTCGAACTCTCTCAAGAGGATGATTGTTGAACGATTGAGGGAAAGTTTACTTTTGGGATTTAATAATCACAAATTTGGTTTTATGTACATACATGTATGTATATGTGATAAATTCTGGTGATTTAGGCGTGCAGCTTTTGTGAATTATTTCAATTGGCTTCTTGTGGAGTGATCAGGAGAATGCAGTTATGCCTTTTCTGTATTTCTTTACAGTCTATCTGGAGGCAGTCTTAATTTAACATGTTTGTGAATGATATAACACAGATAGTTTATATTTTTATAGCATGAGCATTCAATTATAGAATTTTTTTAATAAAAAAATTGCTGTTCATTTTGATGTTCATTCATTTGATATAAAAAATTTCCCAGGTGGTTTGCACGCTTGGAACTGTGGTCTTTGTTTCAATTTTACTTCTGCGGGGAATTTGGTCTGCAGTTACGTACATTAAAATAAATGGAAATAGAAGGTTACGTGGTCCAGATGATGATAATTCATGGAGTGGGGCACAACCTGTAACTTAATTCATTACAGGGTGATTTCCAGCCTTGCATGAGAAGCATCTCTCTTTCTCTTGATTTTTGAATACCAACAGGTATAAAAAATTTATTGGTTTGCTGCTTCTGAGCAACAGAAGAATTGCAAACAGGTAGAGAACAACTGGCATATCTTAATACAATTTTAGATGGCATGATTGCCATTGTTCCATCTATTTGTCAGAGGTGGGAATGGGAAAAGCAAACAGAGACGAAGGAACATAAATAATGGAAAGAAGATCGCAGATGATACCTCTGCTCCACAACCCTCTATTTATGAGGAAGTAGGGTGAACCACTGTTTTTAATAATGAATGCTCAATTTTCATTTTTATACTGTTATAGAGAATAATACAAGTATATACGTCACAATTTCAACTTCGTAAACACAAGCAGTTTTTTTTGTTACTGTTGAGTACAAACATACTAACGTAAGTAATCATTTGTTATGTTTGTACTCAGTAGTGATTATGGCATTCAGAAAGGCCTGCTAGTTTGTGGGATTCACACGCATGGAGCAATAGTTGTGGTTTGTATAAGAATAATATCATTTTAGCTCTTCATTTGATCTTGTACCTGTTCCTTTTACCACTTGAGAGATTTCTTGACACATTATCCACATACACGCAGGTGAAAAAATAACTTTGGGAGTATTATCATGATGAATAACTATGCATTGTATTTGCAAGCCTAGCTATCACCGCTATGGTATCCAACAAGATTGAACTCAAGTCTACTTGTGTTTTAGTTCAAGAGAAAACTAAAATACGACATGCTAAACTCTACACAGATTTGGCTTCATAAGGCACTGTTTCACATTTTTGCATGTTCATGTGGACGGATATTGTCATTGCTGTTAGGATTCATGCATCTATCATGTTTGGAGATGTTAATCTATCTATGCCTGATGAATGCTACACATTAGTAACTATTTTGATTCGTGTATTGCACAGAGTTGTAGGACAATGTGCAACTCTATTCGACTTATTGTTTTGTGAAGAATTAAATTACTTAATATTATATCGTATGCTACCTTGCTATAATGAAGACGTAGACATCAACACCAAAATATGACGAATGCTATTATGACTTATTCTATGCTTGTGGCCTCATTAATGATGAATTACATATATGATTCCACTAAAAAGTACTTTTGCTAGCCGTTTATAGTAGAAGTACATGAGAATTTGAATCTATCAAACATTGCCACATTAATAAGAGCATGTAACATTATGTCCCAACAAAATAATTTATAAGGCTGCATATACTATATATTGAATTTTTAACGTACAAAATGTTGATGACCTTAATCTTTCCATGGGGGTTTTAGGATCTGTTTCATGGAGTAGGGGGTCCCATGAAATTTTTAAAAAATGTTATAAAATTATTTCAAAATTTTTCTTGAAGAATTAACATCCTATCTTTTAGGACTGCAAATTTGAGCTGGTGAAATTGGGATGGGGCTGGAAATTGTCTGCACAGCTTTAGAATTTTTTTATGACTCTTGACAATCATTTGAAATTTTAGATTTTGTCATAAAAAAAATGAAGAGAAAATGATGTTAATTTATTAGTTTTATTCACAAAATTGTTCAAAAGACCAACTTCCCTAAATTTCAAAGCTCACTCTCAAGTTGAACTGCGCTAATAAATTAATGAGATCACTAGCTTTAAAATATTTCTAAAACATTTCAACACCACCAATTGAATTTTGTTAGGAAATCCCCCTCCATAGGATGACAACCTAAAAGGACAATTTATTATGTGGCAAGTGATTCATGATTTTTGTACTAAAAAGAAGCATTATCATTTGGCTATGGTAGTTGACAAAGGAGTAAAGGCCACCTCTATTTGTAGACCAAACTTGTATCTAGTAGTTCTAATTCAATCAAGTTGAAGTAGGAACTGGGAACTTAAGTACGTCCTGGAGTTCGCCTTGAAGTCTTGATGTGAAGGGTAAAATATGATTACTCATGTTGGCTGGTAAGCATATCTTGAATAAGGTGGTGGATCATCCTCCATAACATCTTCTCAATGATGCTCTTGTAGTCATTCATCCCATCCTCTATCACATCTCCTTAGTAATGTTCTTGGAGTTGTTTATTCTAGTCTTTGAAAGAACTCAACGATTTTCCTATCTCTTAGAGCATTTACCCAGTATTGCTCCTTGTATCATTCATTCCATCCTCTAAATGTATCATGAGTGATGTTCCTAAAATGATTATTTACTTTGTAATGTCCCCTTTTTGGGACATTAGACTTTAATTATTTAATAAAGTATTGAAAGTGATTTTAATGGAGCTTAGTGAATAATTAATAAAATATTAATTTAAAGGGGGATAATAAAGGGACAAAGAGAAGGAATACCAAAAGATAGGCAAAAGAAAAATGAAGTCATTGGGTGCACTATTGAAGAACATTGAGAGGCTCATTCTCCACATGTTGGGTTTACATTTGGTTATTGTTCTCTTGGAGAATTTGGAAGCTTCAGGCTTTTAGTTTAGAATTGTCGGGACTGAAATCCTTGGCAATTTAGTCAATTGGACAGAAATCCAATTCGACTTTGAGGTGCATTCGCAACAGAGTTCATAGATGGGCGAAATTGTGAATAGAGATACTTCATGTTTGTTTGGAAAACATGATTGTAATGACTTATCTATTTTGATGGCAATATTCATCTCTATTTTAGATATTATATATTTTTAAAATAAATTGTTAAATGAATAGAAATTAATTTGCATGCAAATTGATTGTTTAAATTTCTATAGTGCATTTGGTAAAATTTGGAGAAAATATCCTAGGGGGATATTATGTACTCACTGATCCTCTCGAAGCCATATCAGACGGCTAAGGAAGGAAAATCCTTTGGTCATGAAGGAACAATTGCTACATAACTTGAAGAGGACAAAAGAAACCAGATATAACTTTAGGTGTGGGGCCCTCATCATATGCCTCATGTTCTACTTTCTTGATGAGCTTCTCGGTTATACAGGAAAAATATTGAAACAAGATATTGTTGTTGCTACAAAAATCAAAGAGCACACTAGAGTTTTAGGAGTGAGTAGGAATACAAATCATATTGATATGCAAAACATAGGTATAGATTTTCCTCTGGCATTGTTCAATGATATAAGAATGAAGTCACTTTTATGGTAGACGAAGATAATTTTTATATGGAGGCATTAGAGCCTAGGACTATTTGCACTCCTTAACTGCCCTATGAAGTCTCAAAACATGAAATGAAATAATATATTGACATTTTTCTTATCAACCGTAAGGATCTTACTACTAAGAGGTTTGACACCTATGATGAGATTACTAACAAGCTAAATAAGAAGGGCCTGAAGGAGAACTTCGAGAATAATAATAAGAAATTATATGAACAATGGGGAATTCCACAAAAATCTACATCTATCACTTCACCTAAATTGAATCCCCCATAAAGTGCTCAAGGACCTAGGAGGATCAAGAGATCCACTTCTTCCACCATCACTACTTAGAAACCTTTCAGATCTCCACAATCTCCTTCCACAAGAAGAAGAGAAACTTTTGAAGCTTCAGAGTAGACAAAGATTGGTAAAAAGAAAAAGCAAAGGTCTAAGCAACAAGCAAAAAGAAAGAAGTTAGAACTGGTAAACATAGGATGATCATGAATAAGAAGAAGAATAATCTAAGCTAAAGAGGAAAGGAAGGAAAACTAAGAAGACTCCTTTGGAAGAACCTCCACATGAACCTTTATAGCTTGAAGCAATCTTCAATGCTATTGCACAATTTGGTATCCTAAAAGAAATTGCAAATCTATATAGAGAGGTGCCTCCTGTTGACAAGGAAACTATTGAAAATATTTTGTGATGTATATGATGACCTTTTAGATACACTCAATGATAAGAGGAAAGAGACAATAAATTAGGATGCTAAGTTGAGACAACAAGTACTAGATAAGGTTGGATCCTCTATTAGTCAAGAGGAGAAGGATAAACTATCTCTAAGACAAGCCGAAGTGCTAAGGACCAAACAAAGATTTATACTCCGATGAGCATGGATGAGGAGGATAGAGAAAAGGTAGAAAAATAAATAAAGGAGAAAACTACAATTTTTTTGGAGAAACTAAAATGAGTTGAAGTGGTTGTATAAGAACAATCTTCTACACCTCATTTGGATGCCTTTGATTTGTAGAAAATGCTTGATTCTTTTTCACAAGATATAGGTATCTCATCCCTTAATGTTTCCACATTAGAGAATGTTAAACCTAAGAAGAATGATGAGAAAGGAAAGGAGATTGCCCACTTGGTGAACAATCAACAACATAAATTGGATGAAGAAGGTGCAAGGCAACAAGGAGATTGGAATTTTCCTCCATTGGGGAACATAGGACAAGATGAAGAACAAAATGCTTCTCCTCTGATGAGAAACAAGATGGTGATGGAACTGAGATTGATGCCACCAAGGAGACTCTTGAGAATGCTTAGGATATTATAGAGAAGATAATGGAGAAGCAAGTTGATGATGCTTCTAAGTAGCTTTGAAATAGGTCAGAGTTCCTCATCTCCTTGCACAAATTATTTTAGGGAACTATTGGCATTGCAAATGCAATTTCAACCTATTGTGTCACTGCAACTGCTACAAATACCAACTCATTAGGGATAGGTTGACTTGTCAATTATCTCTCCCCTCCACAAGATGCAATTAGTGATATTCTTCATTCATAAGTAAGGAGAGAGATCCTTTAACATCAATTGGAGAAGACAAATTTATTAGATGGTGCCATGAAAATAATTGAAGAAGGTGTACCAGATGTAAACATTTGTTCATTCCTGCCTACCGTACAAAATTGAAACTTTTGATGGACCCCTTCAAAGTCTAGTCATCACACTTTGAAGAAAAGGTAGAATAAGAAGCACTGTTGAAGATAAATGATAAAATAATGTCATAAGCTTTTGGCAGGTGTGGAAATGCGCACAACAAATTGCAAGAAAACATGAAGCACATTAAAAAATGCTTGGAAGATGCCATCATGTTGTGCCAATTTTGTTCAAAATGGCCAATATCAACTATGAGCATAAAGGACCAAATTGACTCTATTGAGTCACAAGTCACTCATATGGCTAGTATATATTATCCATTGAAGGATAAAGATGCACAAAAAGAGAATAAATTGAAAACTATGCTCCTAAATCAAAGATAACATACCAAAGAAGAGATAAATGTCCACATTATTAGCATGGTACAACAACAAGGACAATGAGGACAAGATCCCTCTTTTAAAAATGTAGAACTAACTAGTTCCAAGGTTTCAAGAGGTTTGGTCACATCCACATTGGATAGGTAAATGAAAGACAATATGAAGTTTCACGAGGTGGGCCTTTGCTAGTTCTAAAAGATGATTGTTAGACTTAACAACTGATTCTAAATTAAAGTAATCATTAGTCTAGCAACAAATTTCATATAAATGCAAAAGAGAGCACATGGATGCAAGAGATTGAAAGTAAAGCTAATAAAATACTGTGGACAATGATCATTCAAACACACATTTTCTACATACAGATGGTTAGATTGAACCAAAAACCATTTATCATAAATTTGGAAACCCACAATTTATAATAACACAATGCAATCATCTATGGGAATTTAAACACGAAATGATTCTCAAAATTCATCAAAATTGCAAAGGCATAACCATGCATATATGCAAGACAAATTTATCCTCAAAGCATGAATTAAAATGATTCAACCAAGTTATCTAACACAAAGCACAAATATTTGATAATCAAAACCAACTAAATTTAATAATGGAGCAACTCGAAGGAACATCACAAATGGGTCTTGAATCTTAAAGTTTTATTCCAAATTCACAAAGTTAGTAGTGATACACACTAAGATTGCATCACCAATTGTATTTTGTATTCAAATAAAGAATTCCCAACCCTTATTACAAACAAATATGGGATTTAAATGAATTTTACAATTGAAATACACCAAACCTGTAACTAGGGCCCCTAGGCATTATTTTGGGTCCAAATAAATTTAAACTTGCAGCGAAACTAGCCAAAACTATAATTAATTTATCAAAGAATGGTTAGATAACACCTATACTATGTTTACAACAAGAATGTGACCTTATTTACACCAAAATGTGCCCTAGAATTTTGGGATTTAACTCTTGTTCGAACGGTGGAAGTGCAACTCATCCAGAGCCACATTTTAAAGGATTTCCTAGAGTTTTCCCTTAGAAAACTGTAGTCCATCATCATTACAACCCTTAGGGAGATTTGTAGACATATCAACATTAATCTAGAGAGAGACCTGATGCTCAAAAATACCAAAACTTAGCGAAAATAGGATTGCACTGTTATGCTACATTTTTACTTGTCAGATGCCTAAAAATTCATACTACTTACACATAAACATATCAAAATTGCTTCCCATTGATTCATGAATATACTACAAGCTCAACAAAAGTGGCATTGAAGGCATTAATGATTATATTAAGCTCATTAACATCTAGATTTTTCTTGTATTTTAGCGTTACCCATTGATTCTTCTTGAAACCTTTCAATTTCTTATTGGCATCTTCAAATTGAGGCAATTATTTTCCCATGTTTGCCAATTCAATCTTAACACCCATCATCCAATCAATGATCTCCTCCATACACTCTCCATGCAAAATGCCTTTGAACTTCATATTACTTCTATGCTTTGCATATCTGTTCATTCCTCAGACTGCAAAAATGTGCAAGAAAGTGCCTTAACAAAATCTTCTACACACTGCATCAACACATTTATTATTTCTCCTTTTGCCAAAATGCTATTTCTCTTCTTTCTATATTCCTTCACAATTAGAATTATGTTTGTCAACCATTCCACAAGCATATTTACATTCTTGGGCTAAAAAATGGATGTTGCTAACAACTTATCCATGCATCTCTTCTACATGATTTTCAAAATTGGGATGTAATCCCCCCACATGAGCATGGTCTCTTCTATTTCGGTACCATCTTCCTTACACTAGTAAATTTTACCTTAAATTTCGACGAGAATTAGTCAAATTTTTGACAATAATTGGTCGAATCCACGACTAAAACTTTCGTCGCTCTTTTTTCGTCGATTTCTCTACATATTTCTTATTGGTTGAAATTTTGACTATAGTATTGGTCTCAATTTCGACTGCAGCAATCGCTTGAAACTAGAAGAATCACCGTCGATTTTTTGGTCCAATGGTCGAAATTGAGACCATATGACTGGTCGAGTTATCCACCAACTATTGTAGAAATTATCGTCAATTTTTTTTGGTGCAATGGTCAAAATTTTGAGCATATACTAATGGGGCAATGGTCTCAATTTCGACCATACTATTGGTTGAAATTTATTCTATGCAAAGGTCGAAATTGAGACCAATACTAATTTTTTTTTTATAAAAAATGTCCATTAAAAATGTCTATTGGTGTCTTATTTGAGCTCATTTTTAAAAATCTCTTGTGTATGATGTGTTGCTTCCTCTCTATGCGTTAAACTATCTTGTTGACTAGATGAGGTTTGCATCCTAGATCACGTGCATGCTCACAGCTCCATGTAGTACAACAATTCAAACAAGTATATGAAAAACATCTACTCAACCACCTATAAATAGAAGTGATTTCTTAAAAGACAAGGAAGTGAGCATTATTGGGGAAACCAACCTAGAGTTAGCCTAAGAGAAAATTAATATGCCTAAAAAGACAAGAAAACTGACTTGGGTTGGCCCAAATAGGACAAAGATTTATAATTTGTTAAAAATAGTGTTGTAAAACACTTATTCAAAATTGCCTCCACGAAAAATGTTTTATTTGGGGCTATGATATTGTCATTCTTCATTTAGAGTTCACATTTTCTCTCTCAACTTTACTATCACTTTACTCTCACCCTCAAGTTGCCTCAATTCAATTATCCTCCAAATGTCAACCTAAACAACATCTTTCTTTATTATCTGACCATTGTCAATGTGGTCCTCTATCACATTAGTTCTTGATAATCCTCCCAATGTCCTACCATCCACCTATGACTATACACCCTATAAGAAAATTATCTAATTCCTCATTAAAGAAGCCCTTATTTCCTCAATCTCTATCCTTCATCCTAGGGTTTCTAAGAATATGATCAAAATCCTATCTAGTTCTTATTTTGTCACCAATGTGACTTATTCCCTTGTTGAATAGATCCTTGACAACTTCCTACGCTCTCACTTCCCACAATTCAACTAGACCTCTAAAGTAACCATAATAGATTCCTTTTCACTATTGTTATAAAACTCTTCTTGTATGTATAAAACTCATAATTCATAAGTTCCCTCAACTATGCATCTTGCTTTCTCCCTCCAATTCCTCTTCTCAATTTACCAATTTCCTTATAGCAATGCAAGATGTGCTACCTCTGCAACCTCTTGATGATGCTTTTGATGACTTCTCTTCACTCACAAGGAGTGACAAGCAATAAAGCTTAGTACATTAACATATATATGTTGAACATGCTGAATGATTGGGGGGGAGAATCAGCATATAAAAAAAACATAAACTATTTCATTTGCATTTTAAGTTATAAACAATAACTAAATGAAGAACGTGAAATAAAAGCATGTACCACAAAAACAAACACAAGAACACCAAGATCTTTACGTGGAAAACCCAATTAGGGAAAACCCATGGAGAGAGTTAACTCACAATATATGAAACAAGTGTTACATATTTGTTTTAAGGCTCACTTCTCCTGGAAAGAACTTGTTGAGCAATATACAATGAGAAGAGAACCAGTTGAGGAGATGCTCTAAATTCTGATAACAATAATATTGATCGAACAAATAACATTTACCATTAAATTCCACAACTCACTTACTATACCAACTCACCAATCCGCCATGACTATTATGTCTTGCTGTTTATTTAGAACATTCACTGATTCCTACAAGAATATTACATTCTTCAGTGATCATTCACGGACTGTTACAATTCCAACATGGTTAATTATTTCCACAACAAACAGTTACTTCAGAAGTGATTGTGAAACATGGGCCTAGCCTACTTCAATCACACTCGATAACATTGCATACTTCCTTCCAAGACTTGGGATAACAGTTTGTTGAAAACTGTTTCAATATATATTCAAGAACTAACTTTAGAATTGAACTTCACTTTCCCATCACATAGAACCAACTCCCAATATCTTTGAAAACTGTTTCCATACATATATATGAGAACGAACACTTAGCAATTAACGCCAGTTCTCTGAACAAAGCCATTATAAACTTAAACACCTGCAAGAGTGTAATGCCCAAATTTAAAACACGAGATTGAACATCACACAACAAGTTTATTCTACTTAAACTACGCGTATAATTTTTTTTTTTAGTCAACAACCAAACACTGCATTATTTAAAGTGATATTTTATGATCCTACATATTATACCATTTAACTATAATTTGAAATAACAATACATCTACTATAATGTTTAAATGACAACATGACTTGCACTTGCGTACTTGAATCTCTCTTTTGTATTTCTATGCTATGCTCTTATCCCAAATACTTGTTCCTATATATAGGGCTACAAACTAGGTGCATAATGTAAGGTCCATTGAAAGTTAGATACATGAACATATATATAATTCCTACATCAATATGTTGGACAGATAGATAGTGAAGTAGTTACTCAATAAGCTTCTTACCAAATACCCTAAAGTTCTATTCAAATCAAATTTCCTAAATTGATGTATGATTATCATTAGATGAATTCCAATGGAAAAATAATAACAAAGAACATGCTCTACCACTAGTTCATTTTAAAAAACACCAAACCAAATACTTCTATGATAAGATTTTGAGATGAGATTTCATACTGTCAATGCGTTACCATCAATTATAACAACATACTTGAGTTGTGCTTTCATGCTTCTTCACCATATTCTAACACCTGTATCTGCACACACATCTTCACAACTAGATTTCAAATTATCAGTCATTACATTAAATATATGATTATGTTATAATCTTTCGTATTAACTTATCTAGGAGAAAAGTGGACAACAACAACAACAACAAAAAAGTCCTAAGGGTGAGACCTAAAGACTCGGGGGCTCATCTTAGATGGCCTTGCCTACGTCACACACAGAGTCTTCGTAGTTCGACACTTGGATTTTAAACTTTCTAATGCTAGTTCACAAAAATAAAGTGTACGAAACAGTTATATAGTTGAAAGGATATTAAATATGTTAATGAACAAATGATTTCTACACAAGTACTAAATTCCTTAAATACTATCGTGTAACAATTAAAACTTAACTTTTAAAATAGTTATGTTATAAAAACTTCAATATACGATTAACTATATAACTCAAATAAATTAACTATACAATTAACTATATAACCCAAATAACTTGAAATTATTGAATAACTAAAATAGAACTTAATAAATAAAATTGTTAAAAATTCTATACAAAATTACATGATACAAATCCATCTTTTAATACAATGATTCTTTAACTAATCAAAACTTTGATTAAAACTCATAAAAGAGTTTTTTTATTTATTTAAATCTCAACTCATGATTTTCAATAAAACCCAAACCAATATTTTAAGGAGAAGTTTAAAGTGAAAGATGAATCTGAAAAGTTTGGAATCTAAAAAAAAGAGAAGTTGATTCTTTTAACTAGGAATTTAAAACTAAACAGTAAAGTTTTGGACTTCTTAGCTATATATTCCATATAATTCTTAACTCCGTAAAAGTCAAATAATCCAAAGATAGACTACCATACATAATCAAATAATGAAAAAGACAAAGTGTTTTTAATGCTGCAAACAAAGCTTCCTATTTTCAACTTCATACCCAACGCTCAAACTGAATGGAACCCTTTTATATTATATTACAAAACAAGCTCTATTACTGCAATTATTTCTTATATTACAGAACAATTGTATAATTACTATATTTTAAATTCTTTTACTCCATTTTACATTCTGAAATCAACACCATCTTTAGAATATAAAACAAACTACATATTAATAATTAAGGATAAAGATATCTACTAAGGACTTTGAGAGTCTTAAATAGAACAAAGAATTAATTCTCTATCTTACATGATAGGAAACTAAACAAGACTTTAAACTCATGAATTCTTCCTATAGGAATTCAGCTTTTTCAAAGATTTAATCACTGAAAAGGGGAAACAACAATATGCATATAATAGCGGTACAGTGATAGACAAATATAAGAAGCTTGAATAGTATAGCATAGGAATGCATAGTTAACCACATTCCTAGGACAGAAATAGCATTTTAGCTAAAACATTATGAAGCATTATTATGGAAATAAAATGAAAGCTCTTACACAAGTTTATGAGAGAGCATCCAAAGCTAAATAGGAAAGGAACCGTCTCAGCTGCAACAGATGGCATAGAAAAGCACACAGGACAACGATTGAAGAGATTGATATTATGATCATTAAATTAATTGCTATGAGTCTTGAAATAATTAATATAATCATTACTTTTTAAAGACTATGATACTAATGGAAAAAAAATAGAATAAACAGAAATACGTAATGGCGATGTATTTGCTGGTGTCTGTGATTATAACAAGACATCCCCAGTTCTCTTTATATTGTCGACATCATGAAGACATGTCCAGTTCAGAGATATAAAGAAAACCAATCAACCTTATGAGATTCTCAAAATAATAGAGTTAAATGCCAGTAATATCTAGTACCAAAATCGATGGCAAAATGTTTAAAATTGATAGGGAGATAAATAAATAGTTCAACTTATAAATTAATAAGATGTAATGCACCATTTTAATTAAGACATGAAAATGATAATAGAAGAATAACCTCATAATTGAACAAACTAACTAATTGGATACAACAATGCATTCGACCAGCAACACAACGAAGAGAAATAATGAGCTTCGAAATAGGTATCAACATCCATCAAAGCCTAATGAAAGTGCAGTAGGCAATGTGCTGTAGAACATGCATGAAACATTGGGAAGAATAGACAACACATCTATGATGTTGTTTGGAAAAGAGACCCTAGGAAATGTCGAATCATGGGTTGCCTAAGTTGTGGCCTAAAATCTTAATATCCAAGAAATGGGATTCTAATCAGAGCTATGTGATGGTTTATATCTTGTTCGAAGGCTGATTCAGAAGGACAATATGTAGACGAGTGACATACATGCTAAGAATCTGTAGTGGAAAATGCAAAGGCTCCAAAATATGTAGGGGTGAACAACTAGTACTGCCAAAATCTTTCCAGGGCGAATGGATTTCCAACACCAAATACCTTCCAAGAAAGTCAAAGCCAAATAAACATGACCAAAAGAACCTCAATACAGAAAGGTAAAGAAGCACATATACAATATGATGGCGCGGGAGTAGGGTGATGCTCGAAGGGAATAAACTGGCACCCTCCTCCATAGCGTTACCCACCCAAAACCTATCTCCTCCTCCCTCTCCATATCTGCAGCTTCCCTCCCTCCGAAAATGTCTCTTCCTCCTTCCATATACAAAATAGAATGCCCTGCCATCCAACCAGGTTATTTTGAACTACCAATATCCATTGCCTTTCTGTAGTATGTGATGATGATCACAGGGAGAGGAATCGTGGTGCTCTTATGCTCAAATCTAATCTTTTTGATACCTCCTTCGCATTTTTAAAGTTTGTTCCTAGAGTTTCTCAATTCTACTGCACGAGGAATGTGTCTCATGGGATTGCTGGTTTTTTCCTAACTGCCATAATTTGAATGCTCACCATCATCAAAATGTGGAGACTGTTTAAGGGTTTGGAGTCTTGGAAGTGAGAGGAGTTATAAGTTGCTTTGAAAAGTGAGGGCTAATTAGGCCTAGAGTGAGTGCTTTATAGGGATGGATGACTTCACCAGTCAAGGAATCATGTCATGAGATTGACATATGTTATGTAACTTGTTGAGGGGTATTCAATCATGTATTTTGTTCCTTGGGTTTTTTGGGAAAATGTGGAGTTAAGTGCAAATTGTTTGCTGAACTGGGCTACTAGGACAGGCCTAGAAGGGCTAAAGTGTGAAATGGTGACATTGCCAAAAACATGAAGGTCATTTTGAACAAGGAACTTGTAAGGTGTTTGACAGTAAGGAAAAAATGGTATGTGATTAATGTTAGCTAGGATTCCCGATAGAAGAGAGAATGGAAAATATAACTAGTATAATAATGCATAGATTGATAATAGTTGAATATTACTACAAATGTACAAGACACATTGCTTAAATATAGGCAAGGTATGATGTAGGAGTAACAATATGTTGACACATGGCTTAATCCTATGCAACGAGACAACCATTCATACAAATTTATTAAATCCATAAAGAAAATATTAAATGGCTAGTTAACAAAAAGTCAATAATGAGAGATGAAACCATTATAACCATATTTTAGAAGTGACACAGGATATAAGGATAAGTAACTTAACGCCAAAGTATACTTAATATGTGAATAGGTTCTCTGACGTATAGCATCCTGCTTCCTCACACATCCTAAGAGTACTCTCTGACCCAAGCATCCTTCAAGACTCCAATTTTTGATAAATGAGGCATCTAGCATGGCTACAAAATCTCCTGACTTGACAATTCACCATCTTCTTCAAAAGACTCACCCAAAGCTCAACCCAAACACTTCTTCATCTCTGACCCAAAAGGACCCACAATGCCCTTCAACATACCCTTACACCCTAGATCACAATCTTCACAAATTCTACCTCCTGTATACAACCCTTCCTTGACTTATTCAAAGACACCTAACATGCTTCCAAACAACTTTGAGAGGTTATGGTCTTCATCATGGATTCTTTTTTTTGTGACAACTCCTTTGGATAGTCAGAGAGATCCAATCAGAAGTTCAATCCCTTAGAGTGACTGCAAATATTAACATGAAATGGCCTAAAAGGATGAATCTCCTAGTTTTTACAGTGAGACAGAGTATGGACAATCCAAAATGACAAAATGATTCCTTTGAACCTTTAATAATGTGAGGCAAATGATGAAAGTAACAAGGACTCTCTTCTTTAACTCCTAGTGCTTACAATCAATGGCTTGGAATGGAAAATGTAACTCCCAAACTGAATGCAGAAATGTGGCATCATATCTCAAAGCATTTGAGAGGCCATGGGATCCTTTACATCACTATGATATCATATCCATTTACTGATTACATTCATACAGAGCAATTCTTGAGAAGATTGATGGTTTGCTGGTCACAATAATCTGTGATGAACAGTCATTTATAACTTCCACATAAAGGACAATTAATCCATTCGCTTCAGTTAGAATTTAGATTGTTTAGTTACATAACTTTTCCCAAATTTATAGAAAGATCCAACGGTTGAATAAAATGTTATGCTTCCTTTACCGAAACTAGGAATGATTGTCATAAAACTAGACAATTATGACTAATAAAGCAATTTGATCTCAAAAAGAACAAGTAGATCTGCTGATCCAAATTCTTACAATCATGTTCGAACTCCTCTTGACCTTATTCAATCATGTGCAATCATTAGAACCATTTGTTCAATCACATATTATCAAGAAAAATGAAATTTGCAGTCACAGTGAGTAAAATTCAAATAGCAGTCTGCCTAGGGCTTGCGAGATCTCCTCAAATACAAAATGGATTGATCCAAAAAAAATTGAAATGCTTAGTTAAATAAATGTACTATCAACATCCACAATTTCAGAATTTTCCAATGGTTTGAAATGAAGAAATCAATCAATTTGTATCCAAACCCTTGAACATGGGGTTCCATGACTATTTTGACAAAAATGAATGGATCTTTCTCTATAATTTATGGAAGAGCATGAAAATTAGAGCAAATGGAAGGAGATTCATGAAACTTCATCACCAAGTTGAATTACAATCAAAATGAACCAGTATCAAATCATAGCGCATGACTGTTACAATGATTTGCAAGATAAACACAATAGAATGCAATGTTTTCTATTGAAACTTTATTGAAATTTCATCCAATCTCCAAGATCTGTCTACCCTCATCCCAAAGAGGGGTATATAAGTCAGTTAAAATCAATTTTAACTACTTCCAACTGACCTCTAAGGTGGTTGATGGCTTAATCCCTCTTTTGACAACTTTTTAGTGACCCTTATTACATTCCAAACATGACCAATATGACTCAAATAGAACAAAAAAACACTATTTCCATGCCATTTCCACCTATTTGACTAGTTTGACCACTTTTGACCCACCTAGGGCCTTATAGGCCAAATGGGTACATTATGGCTCAAATGGCCTTACAATTGAAACATAATGCATGAAATAATGCATGAAAGAACTATGAAAATGCAATGAATGGCCTTATCATGGACTTATTACAAGCTTTGGCCAAAATTTGGTCCCGGTTCCTCATTCTGTTCCTGGTGCTCTTGCACCATTCTCACTAATAATCTACATCATAGCAATAAATATCTAAGCATAAGGTGAGGCATATTCTATGGTTTAAAGAATAGAGATAGATCATAAGTCCAACTTCTATGTTAGGACCTTGTGATCAATAACATTTTTCCAAACATATTTTCATAATATTAGCCATAAAATGTAGGATGTTAACTAAATAATTTGTTTATCCTTAATTGATGCTATAAATACTTGCACTAATCTTTCATTTTGGTACCCTAGGAACCAAGGTCTTATTCAATTCTAATTATTTTGTCACTTCTAGTTATATCTTAGGAACTGAAAACCTATAATGATGCCATTTCAAGTTTGACCATCCAAGGTTATGACTAAGGGTATATAATCAAAATATACCTTTAACTGAAATTGAATACAAAAGAAAGTGGAACATAATAAGGAAGAGAAAATGAAATAAAAGAATTCAAATCTTCACTAGGAGGAAGAAACATAAAGAATAAATAATTAATGAATTAAAAAAGGCAAAAGTACTTACTTTAGTCTTTATTGATTAAAGGTGATTGCAAACTGCACACAAGTGTAAAAAAGTAACCGCTAAAAGATGTTTCTCTATCAATTCTTCAACCTTGGAATGCAATGTTTTAATATCCTGTGTTGTATTCATAGCATCTATGGGAAATGCATCAAAGACCATTTTTAACATTGTGCACAACGACTTAAACAAGTATGAATTGTAAGAGACTAAGAAAGAAGGCAAAGGTGTTACCTCACTAAAATGATAGTAATAATGAGACAAAGAACCATGAAGACTAAATCCAAGGAGACCAGATCTGAACATCCGAGTTCGATCAAATTCAAAAATTGGTTTGCCTTCATAACACTGTCAAGTCAATAGCATGAGCATTATTTTGTGTCTAGAGTGTCATCAATGTTTTTAAATGTAGAATGAAATGGTTGTAAGTATGCATTTTTGCCACATGCAAATGATTTTGAGATACAGACCTGTGCAATCCAATCTCCCAAGGAATAGACAACACCACTTATCGCCATCTCTGCCAAAATAGGATTTGTCATAAAGCGATGTTAGAATAGTTACTAAAATGGTCATAAATTATGTTCTTATAGTAAAAGAATACTTTGACTTAAGAAAAAAACTACACAATATTAAAACATGACATTGTGCTTTAAAAACTAAAAAGGTACCTGTAATGAAGAACTTCATTTCAACTTGCTAATTGGTTGTCACTATTAACTCTAAGCTTGTCTTTAAAGTTTGAGCTTCACTTGGTTTCGAGAATAGTTGAATATTCTCTACTAAACAAGGCCAACCACGTGAAGGTGGAAGCTCATTTGGCCCCACCCCCCCCCCCCCCCCCCCCCCCTGCCCAACATCACTCTAAATTCCCCATTAACATTTAATAACATTCATTCATCCATTTTTGAAATGTAACATTCAATCATTATAATCACATGATAACATTCATTAACACATAAAATTCATTAACACACAACATTCATGAATAATTCATTAACACAAAATTCATTAACACACAACATTCATGAATAATTCATTAACACACAACATTCATGAAGAATTCATTAACACATCATTCATCAACATTACTAGTACAAAATTACATCCATTAAGACAACGTTCTTTAATTAGCAATAAATGTTAATTACAATCATTTATTTTTGGGTTTCTTGCTGTTTTTTTTAATCATGTAATTTCTAAGAGGAAGATCAATGTCCTCATCATTCCCCTCCTATAGTGATTCTAATTCCAACGTGTGTCTCCTCCTCATCTGTTCAGGAACACGAGGTCATTGCGCCAAAGGGGGGTCCGCTGCAATAACAACTATTTCATGAGTTAAATTCACACCATTTTATATTAGTGAATTACAAGTATTTATGTAAGTAAAAGACCTATAAATCAAAAAATTAATTTAAAAGAACAAAACATAGATTTTCTTTACCTGAATGTGCCACATGATCTACATGGTGATTAGTCTGAACATCCTCCGGCACTCGTTCAACATGACATGATTTTGTATCCTCTAAAATATACACAAAAATGTTACACCAAGTTCAATTTAAGATGTTAAATTGTATTAATAATTACATAATTAGTTTTAAATAGCAAATGAGCACCTCCTTGGACAATACGATGCACATCAGGGGCTTCATGATGCGACGTATGATCTGTGTCACGATTAAGAGGCTGCATTGCAATGTCATGCACATTATTATCAAATTGATTGTTGCTCAAGTATTCAATTTCTAATATATTTTTTGGCATATTTACCTATGCATGTGATGCAGGAGACTCTTCGGTTGGGCTAGTGGAAGCTTGCCATAGGCATTCAGCCACGGCTTGATAGCCTTCCTTGAAGACAATTTTTTTGTGTTCTTCCGTGGCCTCTAAATTAAAATCAGAGCCCTGCATTTTTTGATTAAACAAAATTATTTGCATTTTATAAATAATTTTTCTCTACAATTCATTTACTGCTACTTACAATTCGTGCTTTAATTTTCGAATATCCTCCAGCGCCAAGTCTGTGCTACCCAATCTTTTGCAGCTTGGCCTTTGTTGCCATTGAAGTGTCTTGCAACCTATGAAAAGTTTGAAATATGTTAGATGATATAGATATAAAGATCACTAATTAGTGCATTATTACATTGTACTAGTAGTTAATACTATTGCATACCTTCTCGCATTTGTTGATGAAATTCCTCTTTGAGCATCCGCTTTCTCCTTTGCATCCAAAATGAATTCATTCCAATCCCTCACTGAAATAAAGGGAGGACACTCGTACTTTGGGTTCTGGACGAGACTCTTTCTATATGTGTCCCTCACAGTCTTAAGATGTTTGCAAGCTCTTTCTAAAATTTTCTTCTCGTCAAAAATATTATTACCAAACTCATGCTCTAAATCTTTAACGAGCTGATCTTTTAATTTTTTTTCTTGCAAATTCCACCTTTTAAGAAAAAACACAAAATTGTTAGATATAGCTACTAAAAGAAAAGACCCGAATGAAAGGAAAAATACTGTACCAATTAATGATATGAAAAAAAAATAGTGGGATAAAGTTAGTTCACTTATGATGTTCCACGTTGTATGTATGGTGGGCCCGAATATATGCAGTGCAAGGTCATAAAGCTTCTTATAAAATGTATCGTTTCCTGAAAAAAATGTCATGGGATAATCAATCCAAAACTTGTTATGAATAGGTAAATGCATATTACAATATAAAAAATAATTATTTAAAGTACCTAGAATATTAGGACATTTTAAAGGCATTGATTCATTATTGTCAATCAATAATGACGTCTGCATAACTCTCATGCTAGTAACACGGGTAGATCCAGGAAATGGTGGTGAATTATCACCAATACATGTAGATTGATCTGTATTTGGTGTACCAAACGGTGCCGCCGGTGTATCTCCTACTCCAAAAAAATAATCCACTATGTGATGCACCCAAGATTAAAGTACAAATTATCAAATCATAATTAACACAAAACCAAATATAACAAAACAAGGATTTACCAGTTGCCATAGACCGTGAAGGCGTTGATGTTTGCATGGCCCTTGTGGTCGACATTGCACTCGACAATCTTGTATGGACATCCTGGCTAGGAGGAGTCTCCTGCAATTGATGACCTGAACAATACATTGTTAGCAAAGACATTTTGAAATAATAAAAGTAAGAGTTAACTTAAGAAGTTTTTGAATGTTCCAAAGAAAAAATTCCTTGTAACTTGTCAACTAAAGGATTATTTTACCTGAGGCGGCTGAAGGTCTTCTAGTACCGGCCTCACCACATTGTCCTTGACCAGGTACTAGAGATTCCATAAAATCCTACAACAAGAACACATATTACATATTTTACTTCACAACATAAAAGAGTATAAAATATAAACCTTTATTGAAATTTTGTTATAACTAAAGATTCATTACTGCTTACTTGATACCGACGTGCGAGCACTTTCAATTCAGATAGCCTCATCAACATCTCCTCAGTTGGATTTGTTTCATACAAAATTCCAATTATTTCTAAATTGATTTGTTTCATTTTTTTCTTCAACATAATTGTTACATTAGGCAAATCTGTGAAATGATCATCATCAGAGGGGGTAGCTATTGCCTCTATTGTTGAGGGTGCTTTTCCCTTATCCTGAACATCAAATTGTGACAGGAATATCAATAAAACTATCATAAAAACTCCAAAACCATAAATAAAATAATGTAATAATATAACATTTTTCAACTATCTAATTTGTACAATTTTAATAAGGTTTACCCTTGCTGAAGAATGGGTGGGAGGAGCATCCTCGTGGCCTCTATTATGTGTGGGATCCATATCGTCGTGTGACAAAGATTAAATATAAAAACTTTAGCGAACTGAAAGCAATAGACTTAGCAAAAAAAAACTTATTAATAAAATGGTATATAGTACTTACCACCCTCATGATAGTAACTTTGTTTGTATCTATGCGATTTAAATGATAATCTATTAGTAGTTCTTCCCCCGCACTTATTGATTTTATTGCACATACAAAAACTTGATTCCCCTCACGCACCTCAAATATGTAATTGGGTTGCTTATTAGTTGAGGAAGGTCACGTACTATTTATAAAACCCGCAATATTACCTGTTGCTTTTGGTCTCCCATCAATGTACATTGCAAATCTTTTACTTTGATCATTTTCTTTCCTTTGTATATAATTAGCTGATAGTGCATACCTACGCATACTTTTTTTTATATTGAACAATCCGCATCCAATCATTGTAATTGTAACATGGACCGACATACTTGAATAATTCAACAACTCTATTGTAACATACCTTTATCCCATCCATGGAAAATAGGCCCAAACCATGTAATGAGGATGGAGCAATGCGATATATCCTCTCATTAACACAAAAATCAGTGTTAATTGGAGGTAGCTCATTGGGTACCCATTCTTTCTCAATGTGTGTGTACCGAAAGGGCACCTTGATGTCGCCTTTGGTCTCATCATCATAAGAACATGACCCTCCATTAGCAAGGAAATATTGCATGCGTTTATCAAATTTTTTTCTAATCTTTTGACCTCTAGTTGATCTCCCTATTTTAGCCGTACTACATGTAGAACTTTCATCTAGCATTCCCTCATTTCCCTCATTCGATGTAGATAGATCTGACAAATACCTATTTGGTGGGTGCTGCAATCCATCAAATGAGATATTGTCACATCAATATATATAGAATAATCAAGTCGTGACCCATACGTACGGTTCATTTTTGTCTATATATACACTAGCACTTGCACCGAAAGAAGGTGCAAGGGATAAGCCGATAGGTGTTTGATGTGAAAGAAAGCATAATTAAAGGTTTACATATTAAAAGGAAGTGTGAAAAATAGTGCAGTTGCATTGGAAGATAACCCAAAAGAATGGATTGCCGAAACAGACAAACATTCCATTTATCTTCCTCATTTGATCATAACTTTTTGATATTTTCAAATTGCATGCATTCTTTATGATATCATTAAAACTGATAAAAGAAGATCCCATATATGCAAGCACTATATTTACTATTGAAATAATAATGCTCAAGAAATTCTAAATGTGTTAATATTTTATTTCTTACAATTCTTTTACTGTAAGAATTTGTTTCTCTCAATATTGCTAGTAAGTGAGAAGCATATAAATTTTAATCAAACATTTCACTTGCAAATTGCCAAAGTGATTTTTTGTTGGTGCGTGGTTCTGGCAATAAGTGTTCAATGTTTTTGAAAAATTAGAAATATATAATTCATATTTACTATAAGAAATATATTTTGAAGATAAAGAGGATACATTTTAGAAACTTTACTAAACAAAAGTTACTATTAATTAAAATTAAGAATTATTTATATGTATATAATATATTAACTACTCAAAATTTAATGTCTTAATTTGATTAATTAATGACATCAAATTTAATATAAATAATTATAAGATGTAACACTTGTTGAAGATTTTAAACGAGATAATAAATTAAATAAGTTTAATATGAGTATTTAACTATATATATTACAATAATAATAAATAAAATATAGAATAATAAATTATGTATTTAGTTTTTTAAATATATTTAAATGTTTAAATTTTATTGATTTTTTTATCAAATTTTACTTATTTTAATAATATTTATATTATATTATATAATTTAAGATTTGTAAAATATATGTTTAAAAAATATTTAAATAGTGCCATTATGTAACTTTAAAAAAAAAGAAGAAGCAAATAATAATAATTTTTTAATAAATATATTTTGAAATTATATATTTATATATTTTAATAATAGATTATATGTTTTATTAAGATACATAGAAAAAAATTAAAAATATTATTAAAATTTATTAAATATATAATTTTAAAAATAATTATATTTATGAAAAACTTACTATTTTCTCATATTTTTAAAAGTTAAATAATAATAATATTAACATTTTCATATAATATATATATCCTAAAATGACTTAAATATACATTATATAAGATAAATATTAATTTTAATAAATAACTTATTATTAAAATTGTGTAAATATATATTTAAGTTTTAATATATTTATTTATTATTTAACGTAAATTAAAAATAAAAAATAAATTAATAATAATATAGTAGTGTTGAAAATAAAATAAAGTATCACACTACATATGGTTCATCGTCAACATCCAAAAAAAACTAAAAGAAAATATTTTTTTATCTTAAATTATTACCCCCAAATGTTGTTATATATATTTTTAATCTCAAATGATTGTTCGAAACTAATATCTTCATTTTCAACATTATGTCTGTTAATGTTGTATACCGACATCTCGAAAATGCTTCAAACACTATACATATTGTTTGTTTTAATTTCTCAATCTTTTCTGATTGTCAAATCGGTACGCATAGGAGAAAATGTAGAGAGCACTGTCACAGGTCCGAAAAATGCGGGCTTACTTGAGAAAAAATGAAGTTGCACGTTTTGCAAGGAGACAGAGGTCGCGTGGATAGAGAATAGAGTTGCCACGACATTTTGAAACCCTTCTTTCATGGTGTAAATTTATAAAATAAATTTACTCACTTCTCCAAAGCGAATTTACTCACTTCTCCATGCGAGTCTGTTTTCGATGGAAATCCGGCAGCCGGTGTGAGACAAACGCAACATGCATGAGAATTAACCAGCGTGGCCGTACATAGGCTTCCCCAAAAGGGAAGCCTATCGGCTTAATTATATGATTATATAATATGTCTATTTATAACATACGTGCTCAGTGATAAACAAGAAGAATATAAGAAAATTATGTCTATTTATTGACTTATACCTGTTGATCCATGTCACTGTGCATAATCCACACCAAAGGGGTCAAATTCCCTGCATATGTTAATCATTTATCTTAAGTTAGCTAAAAATTACATGATACGTATGCTACAAATAACTTAGAAGATAACATGAACAATATGCAACATCGTAAACATGAACAAATTTACCTTATATTTGGAATGCAAGATCGTCAACAGAAGGGGTGACGATGTCTGTAGTCAATTGCCTGTTTGCAAAAAGGGTGATAATCAAACACAAATATACATGTATCAGCAACAATTAATTGAGCATCGTAAGCAAAACATTGGTAATTATAAATCACATATGTTGTAATCATTAGAATTGAACACAATAAATATGTAATCATTACAATTTGAACACAATAAATATGTAATCATTTTAATTATGTCATTGATCATCATCATCATCATCATCATCATCATCATCATCATCATCATCATCATCATCATCGCCATCATCACCATCATCATCGCCATCAACAACATCACCATCATCATCATCATCGTCATGATCACCATCACCATCGTCGTCATCATCATCATCATCATCATCATCATCATCATCATCATCATCATCATCTTGATCTTCATCATCTTCAATATCTTCTTCTTCCATAACATTATACTTTATCGACCTTCCTCTTGGATCATGTCTAACAACAAATGACCAACCCTGTTTATGTGGAACCTCTGAGTAAAACACTTGCTCACACTGGCTTGGAAGAACATAGGGCTCATCTCCAACTGGCTCAAATGACCTTGTATTAATCATTGTAAATCCATTATCATGTTGAGTAATAGTTCTATCTGGATCATTTTGATTCAGTCGTAGCCTGTACCATTTGACAACAAATAGAACTACTTTGAAGGAGTTAAAGTCGCACTGAATTATATCATCCAAGATGCCATAGTATTGATTTTGAGATTGTTGAGGATGTATGTCGTTTCTAGATGATATATTGGTGACCTCGAAAACTGCACTTATCCAAGAATCACAAGTTTTCTTTGTGTCATCCAACTTTTTTATGCAAAATTTGTGGCCATGATAGTACATAGCTTTGTGGTGCTTGACTTGTAATTTTTCAAGCGTGTAAATTATTTGCATCACGAGTTGATACGAAACATACGAGTCATGATCATTAATAAATTTGTACGTACCTCTCCACCTCTTAAACTGTGTGCTAGATCAATTACCATTGGCGTAACATTGGAATCTCCATTACGATGAGCTTCTCTAACCAATGAAGCAACACCTTCCCATGTTAATGAGCAACCATTTTGTTGACATCGTTCAATCCATACCGTCATCCAATCAAGATTATTCGCAATATACAAATGTATTGCATCCCACTCTCGACCAGCTGTATCAAAAAAAATACACCAATTATAAATAACTTATATTGAAGATTTATAAGAATTAATTAACTACAATAACATCTTAGATTTACCTCTCACTTTCCTCAATCTGCCTTTGCCCATCAAGTACTCCCCTTCGAATTTGTTAATGGAGTTGGGATCCCAAATACAATCTACATGGATCTTTGCTACAAACTTAGGAAGATATTCACTAATGTACACCATGGTCTGGTATACCATATATCCCTCCACCATAGAACCCTCAGGATGTGCTCTCTGTCGAACCAAGCTTTTCAAAAATTTCAAGTGCCTCTCAACCATCCACGTTGATCTAGTTGGTACAGGTCCACACAATTCAATCTCCTCAACTTGATGTATGAGGTAGTGTTCTTGTGCATTGAAAAAAGTTGAAGGTAGACACTTTTGCATTTCACACATAAGAAGAGGAATTTTGCTCTTCCAATATTTTATATCTTCTTTATTGATTTCTTTAGATGACAACCACCTCATGTATTTTCCAAGATCATATATAACTTGTTTGACACCGTTGGCGAAGTGGTGTGGGAGAGATAGAGGTAGAACGTACTGCAATATTTGTAAAATGATCTTGTAAATATTTTATAAAAGAATGCAATGAAAACCACATGCAGTATACAAATATATAGTGAATACAAAATAATATGAATTACCTTAATAAATATATGCCAATCGTGTGTTTTCATCCCTGGCCCAAATTCACTTTTCTTTGATATGAGATCGTTTATGTTCGCAGCAAATCCTGTGGGAAATCATTTCTTTTATATAATTTCTGTGGGAATATGCCGAAGAACCTTGCGAGGCACCTTTTTTGTTATTCGATCTGATTGATATCTACTAAATGACAAATAGGGCATTCTGTTGCAAATTCATGCTATTTATGATATATAATATGATCGTTTAGACATGCATGTATTGTCTGATACTCCATTCCAATATCTTTCATAATGGCAGATAATTCTTGTTACGAGCGAGGTAGAATGTTTGATGGTGGTAACAAACACTCACCTATCAACCTACAACCAAAAATATAATTTGTTAATTTAAAGAATATTAATTGCTACACGATTCACCCAATGTTAATTGTAAGGGAATTACGACTAAAATAATGAAAAAAGATGACATACCTTAACATACATGTCATTGCTACGTTGGATAAACCATTCATAACCTTCAAGTTCACCAACAACAATACAATAGCAAGAAGAGTTGTTTCAGAGCCTTCATATAGGGGCTCATGTGCCTTCTCAAGTATAGGTACATCAAGCTCTACGTCACCATCATCATCATCATCATCATCATCATCATCATCATCTTGATCATCATGATCATCTTGATCTTCTTCATCATCGTGGTCTTCTTCCATGATATCATTACCTTCTACTTCTATATTCACACCTCCATGTTCCCTCATTTGGAAATCCACATTCTCCAGATTGTTATGGTCCATAACATGAAACTCAGGGATGTTGACCTATATGAAAATGATGACCTTATATTAACCATGACCATGTTGTCATCATCAAATCATGTCTTATGTATTTTATAAATTATTAAAATACATACCAATGGACGAAATTCGTTTCCCCCTTCAATGTGACCATGTTGCCTACAATGTTCCTCAACTATTTTGATTAGATATCTTCGAGTCTTTAAGCCCTTACAAATTTTGCAAGGAAAATAACATTTTCCATCACCTTTTCTTTTTAAGTTAGACCACAGTCTAGCAATTGTCTCCCTATTTTTTTGTGCGTTGATATTGTCAGACGTGGTCTTTCTTGAATGGAATGACTCGTTGGTGGAAGAAGGATGATTTGTTTGCAACCTGCAGATAAAAATCATTACTGAACAACCATTTTCTCAACCATTTTAATATCGAAAACATCATATGAAATATCTTTATCATTTAGATTTTAATGGTATATTTTAACTTTTAATGAGAATTTTGTGTAATATAAGGACCCCTATTCAAAATTATGTCAATACCAACTAAGTGCTAGTAATTTTGAAAGCTGGAATATACAATATCCTTTCATAATAATGTTGACGAGCCTAAAGAAATATATGAATTCAATTTCTTGAGTAAAATGACAAAAAATTGACATGCTCAGTCAATCAATCTCACAAGGATAGGATTGTAGAATAAAATAATGTCTAATCTAAAATATTGAGGAATTCGATCTAAGTTTGAAACCTAATCTAGCTACCCTCCTGATATTAATGGAGAAAGCATATTTAAGTTCGAGCAACTATAATAGTAATACTTTGTATAAGAAGTACACTCACAAGTTGTATACCTATAGAGTTTTTACATGCTTTCATCTTGGTGCAGGGGCACCAAGTGGACACATGAAACTACAAGGTACACCAGGACCTATGAAGGAGACCATGAAGGTACCAAGGGCAATCAATGCCTAATGAAGATATGTAAATTCATTTGATAATGTACCATGGCCTTTGAGCCATTGGGATGTAATAGAAATGATAAAATCTTAAAAATGTAATAGATTGCCAAGATTGGCAACTAGGCCAAAATGGCTAAGGTGTAAGGTTTATGGGATAGGGGTCATTTGAATTTGATGTAATGTTTAATATGGTTTTAAGGGTCTTAAAATATGTAATAAGGCTATCAAAGCCTCTAAAAGATGTAAAAGGCACTAAAAGTGCAATATTTTGTAAAATTGCCAACATTGGCAATATAAGCCAAATTGGCTTAAGGAGGATTAGTTAGGAGTTAGTAGAGGTAAGAAGTTATTCAAGGTTGTCTTTAAACCTTTTAAGAGTCTTTAGGTTAGTATAGAAAGGTTGAGTGGTCGAGTTGACAACTTTGTTGTCAACTTGACAACATTTTTCTTATGTTATGTTGTTAACAGTCAGTTAAGACTGGTATAGAGGCAGTTAGGAAGTAGTTTGAAGGTTCAAGTCATTTTCTTGAAGGTTAGAGTCTTATTTTAGAGAGATCCATGTGAGTGGACAGGGGGACCATAATGAATATGTAATGGCACGAAGTGAAAGGTTTATTTTGAAGGAACAAAGTTAAATTCTCTGCAAATTGGTAACTTGCTGTCCAGTGGAACAATCCCTATAATAGTAAATTGGTTCGAATGAATAGCATGTGATTTTTGTTTGGTGGCAACATAGGAACATTTAAAAAAATTAATTTTACTTATTTATGCAAGAACTTTTCTATTTTGATTGTTTGTAATACCAAGGTCTTGACTGGTGCGGGAATAGTCACTGTTTAGCAGGGTACAGTCAGCAGTCCCATTGTATTCTCCAAAGATGTGAAGGCACTCCCACCTCTGTACTAACTTTGGTTTGGGTGGGAGATGCCATAGTGTATTATATGTGTTAAATATGGTCTTAAATGCAGGGAAAAGTGCAAAGTGAAAGAATAATGTTTGATTGGTGAACACACAATAGTAGGTGCACTTTGAGGGCACCAAATGATGGCTGGGAGTGATTGGAAGATTGGAGAGAGTAATTAAGGGTTGGAGATGTTTATTGGAATGTATTGGAGAGTGTTTGAACTATATTTGAATGTGTGTGTTTCCGAGAAGGGCATTTGCCACAAAGCCCTAGATTTATGACCCTAGGAACAAGGGTTTAATGGTTTGGAAGTTGGGTGATTAGTGTGACCAAAAAAAAGTAGAAAATTGGTGGTTTAGAAACCTAATATAAGACTATTTAAGGTCATAGAGTCTTGGAGAGTAGTGGAGTATAGGGTTGCTTTGATAAAGGGGGCTAATTAGGCCTAGGAAAGAGAGCAAGCAGCAGTAGAAAGGTTCACCAGTCAAGGGATGAAGACTTGAGGTTGATATGAGTTCAAGAACTCAGAAAAGGGTATCTAAAAAGGTAAACACTTTACCAATATCTGCTGGGTCTATCATACTTTTCTATATCTGATATTGTATTTTTTGGCGCTGCCATATTTGAGGAATAATAATGTTGCTGCTCCTATATCCATATATTTGTTGGCACTCATGATATGGGAATTACAATTGATATTACCAAGTATCAATAATATAATCTTCAGCAACTAATAATTGGTGACCTCTCAAAGTCAGCAACAAGTCGACGATGTTATGTAACAGAGAATCGACACCTGCAAAGGCATGACGATAAAGTCCATAATCGGTTATGAATGAAGGATCAATCAATGAAGTTAGTAATGAGTAAAACACCAGAGAGATCAATCAACAATAAGCAAGAACAGTTAAGTCAATTATATAATGGCACCGACTATAAGATTAATCGATAATAATGCTAATCGATATGATAAGTATAATAGCAACCTCTATATCAGAAAATCGATTTGAAAAGGATATCGATTATAGCAATATTGACATAAAGCATAGAAGGATGCAATCGATACAAATATATTGATGTAAATAAACCAGAGTCAGTCAGTGATTAGAATAAGGATATTGCCATTGATCATACAAGGAAACCAGACTGCTATAAAGAACAAAATAGGGATACACAAATCAGTCTACAACAGATGATAATACCCATATCATGAATATTATGACTTGTCATTTATTAAGAAAACGATCTCATAAGATCCAAATTATATAAGGAGATTGACTAAAGACATGAAATTAACTTTAAGTCTTGATGTTAACAAATTGATTAAAAGATGAAGAGTTGTGTTGGCCAGTGATTAGGAGAAGAATGATTAAGATCAATTATCATTATGAAGAGGTGTGATCTCTTGAAAGGAAAAGGATATGTCATTTGAAGTTTAAAAAGCCACAACCGTTTGATAATGAGGATATATAGATTGATTGAAGATGATCATTTCAAGCATCATTCAGACTTTTATTTATTCTAATTCACCCTACTTGGATCTTCTCAGATCGAGCACTTGCCTTATTGGAAAATCCGGTTGCAGGTATCTAAATAAACATCAGAGACAACACCATTATTGTTGCAAGAATATATATTCAGATTAGATACAATGACTTCATTGCTCTAAGCAATATCACCATCTTTGTTGCATACACAGATTGTCATATCAGATATAGCAGCACCTTGTGATTGTTCAAGCATATTGATATACCAGGCACATCACCAAATCATTTTTGCATTGTTAAATAAATATATCAGACACAACATTTTAAGAAGGTTCATTGTGTAGTTCTCATGTCATATCAGAGAACAACAAACTATATATCTGCATACTACAGTAATTCTTATAACATTAGTAGACTGTACATAGATAATATAATATTGATTATCAACAATACACACACACACACACACACACACATATATATATATATATAGATATATATATATATATACATACATATATATATATATACATATATATATATATACATATATATATATATATATATATATATATATGTATATATATATAGATATGTATATATATATATATATGTATATATATATATATGTCTATATATATATATATGTATATATATATATATATGTATATATATATATATATGTATATATATATGTATGTATATATATATATGTATGTCTATATATATATATATATATATATATGTATATATATATGTATGTATATATATATATGTGTATATATATATATGTATGTATATATATATATGTATGTATATATATATATGTATATATATATGTATGTATATATATATATATGTATATATATATGTATGTATATATATATATATACATATATATATATATACATATATATATATACATACATATATATGTATATACATATATATATATGTCTATACATATATATATATATGTGTATATATATATATGTGTATATATATATATATATGTATATATATATATGTATATATATATATATATGTATATATATATATATGTATGTATATATATATATATGTATATATATATATATGTATATATATATATATCTATGTATATATATATATATATATATGTATATATATATATATGTATATATATATATATATGTATATATATATCAAGCTCATTTTATACATTTTGTAATTGTAGCTTGCTTGATTTTTTTCAAAAAATAGCATTTTTTAAGTTTTCAAGTTTTCCCTTAGTACTCTCCAAGTTTGGATTTTTTGGCTTGCTAATTACTCTTCAAGTTCGAACCTACAAGCTATGATTAATATAACCCTTACACACCTACCAACCGTTGAAGAATTGTAACACTTCATTTAATGTCAAGAAAATGAGAATCAACTTGTGATCAATAAGAATAACATTCATCCATGATTAAAAGCTTAGACTGGGATAAGCAACAAAACTTTTGGGACATAGTCTTGCCTAGTTCATGCTACTAGGGTTGTTGTCACCCTTGTAACATCACTCTAATATCTTTCAGGCCAATAAAAAGTATTGAACTTGCTACCAATGACCTTTATTTTAAAAGGAACTCTCAAAGCAATATTATGGTTGCATTGGTGACAATACTTAACATTTCATGTCGCCAAACAATATCTCAACTGCACCATAATGGCACAACTGAAATGATCTAATGTAGAAATCAATCAAAGGTAGAGTTAACTAGGTTAATTGTGAAATTTAAAACCTTCAAATAGGGATATTGTTATCATGATTTGACTGTGTAGTTGTTTGAGTCAAACTCATTGATCCATGTTTCTTCTCATAGTAGTTTGTTAATGAATTAGTTTGCTGTCTCATGTGGGACATTGCCTTTTTTTCCCTCTACTAAGCTACTTTCTACAACATGGCTAGTAGAAAAGAGAACTTCAGACTGTTGTCAGCCAAACCCCAATTGTTCAACATTGATTCTTATCCATAATTATCTGTAACGATATTCCACTACATGGTACCTTTTGGGCATTTTTATGCACCTTTCTATGAACCATTCTCCATGTATAGGAGGAATCTATTATGCTAAGTACTAGCATTTGTGCAACACTAATTACCTTGATCTAACATATCACAAAATTCTCTACCAGAAAAATGTTTTTTTGTTATGGACTTCTACCAATCATTCAAATCATGATCTAATGGTTGGTTGGAAACTTGGAAAGAAGTTTCTTTGTTTGGTCTTTGCCACATGCTATTAGTTCATTCTACTCAATGCTAGGGCCTTGCTTGAGTTAAGTCTTTTGATCAAAATGCATTGTAATTGGAAGTGATCTATATGGCAATTTGATTGGTTGCCAAATTGTGCAACTGAGGAAGTTCTTAAGAGCCACAAATGATAGTTGAAATGGAAGGGCATTGCTTTCTAGGCAAGGCATAGAGCTCCCTATATCCCCTTGTGATCATGGCCAACCTAACAACTTCCATACTTAGGGATTAACTATCTAAAACTGAGCAACCCTTTTGGAGTATAGGTTACATTTAAATGTCAACCTAACAACTTCTATGCTGGATTATCTAAAATTGAGCTACCCTTTATGGAGTACAAGTTACATTTACCCAAGGGTATATACTTGAAATGGGTTTGTAGTGTATATTCACTATGAAACTATCTAGGATGTTGTCCTACTTTACAAAAAGCATTGCAGTAAGGTAAAGTACAAGAAAGTAATCAACTTGAAATGATAACAACTAGTAATGAAATTGTAAAGCAAAACTAAATATACCAAAGCATTCACAATAAAACTTAAGATATGCTAATAAAGGAAAACAACAAAACTGCAAGATGATGTCTACAATAATCTGAATGCTACGCTACAACTACATTAAATGCATCAATGAGATCAAGACATTTAACTAATATGCATAAATGGAACTCAAAGATATATTACCTCAAGTGGGCCCTCTGTTGTGCATTGCACACACGCCCCTTTGAAAATAGGGACCCCTAGCCTTCTTCAAGGTCCTTAGGTTAGCTCAGGTTAAATTTTGTATCTCATTCCATATTAGGAATTATTTTTTGTCGCATTCGATCTCTACATGTTGAAATTAGGAATACGCCTTAGGTCACAGAGATAAGGCCAAGTTTTGTCTTAGGTTCCCATCTAGGATTGAATGAAATAAAACATTATTCATCCTCTGCAATCAGCAATACCTGGTCTTGGTGGAATGACTGGGGTTAAGAGATGCTAATTTATCCCTTTCAATAAAGGGCTCTCAAGAAACATCAATAATATTATAATCTCCTAAACTTTGTCCAAATACTGTGAAGGGAATTTGTTTACGATGACTAATATAGTATAATCAAACAATTGTTTGCATGAGAAAAATGTAATTTATCTTAAAAAAATTATAGATGGTTGTTTTCCCAATACCTGGTTGTGGTGAAAGCTCCTTTATCCGTCCTCTGCAATCAACAATACTTGGTCACAGTGAAAGCTCCCGCGTGAAATGAAATAATAAAATGAAGTGAGCCCTTTTTTTAAACTTTATGTTATGCCCGCGTTGGTCTCAATGTCGACCAATACCGTGTTGGTCGAAATTGAGACCAACACGGCATGTATTAAAAAAAAAACAAAATTTTTCCTTCTCTAATGCGACCAACTAAACATTTTTATTTGATGGTAGAAATGTTAGGTCAAAATTTAGGGTAAAATGTACTAGTGTTAGTAACCATGTCCTTCAAAATTTGCAACGGTTGGCCATGGACATGTACAGAGTCAAAACTAGCCTTGTTAATTCTTCTCCAGTTTCTTTTGTTTCCTTCTACCATTCAATGCACGCTAACAAAAATGAGTCTGCCTTAGAAAATTGACACTTGGCTTTTAGGGCTACTTGCATAATGGAAGAGGGGTTCAAGGGACCAATTGGGTCTACCAACTGATGAATGTAAATCTTAAGCTTTGTAACCTATGTTTCTAGGTTTTCTTGGGTGTCTTCATCCTTCTACATTCACTTGAAATAACTGTAACAACTTGATGAAGTAAAGTCTTCTCACTCTCCATAGTTGTGATTCCTAAATTTATTTCCTACATTTGATAGTCCTCTTCTATCATTTCTTCTTCCATTTTCTCTATTCAAGGGATTGTTATTTGAGCCTTCTAATGTTTTCTAGAATCCACAATTACATGTGATAGCCCACGAGCCTTCCTTCTTAGTTCTTCCTTAGCAAAAGCTCCACCTAAAATTGAGAAGTCTTGGAATTCTACTTCTATATACATCTGCTCTCTCTTATGCACAATCTGAGACCACCAGATAGGAGTGGTCCAAGACATTAGTGGCTTATCCTAATCCCTTCTCCATGCACTCCAAGAGTCCAAATCCATATGTTCAATTCAAAATTCATCGTTGTGGTTTAGATTCACAAGTTCAAAATTGACTCAAGCCATTATCATGCAAGCATATTTGAATACCATATTTTCAAAATTGAATTACTTAAATTGGGCCAGTGTTTCCTATGATAAGTTGGCCATTACAAATCAATTATAACTCATATTATATTTCAAATTGCATTCTAGGGTGGTGTATTTAAGGACTAGTCCTAATTGACTTGAATCATCTAATAATCAAACACTTATCTAGGTTTGATTGAGCATTTAATGAACTAAGTTGTAATAGACAAAGTTGTTACATCAAAATCCTAGGAGCATACTAAATGATTAGGTATTATCCTTAATTGCTATCCCTCATTTGTTAAATTAGACCATCTAAGGGCCTCACAAAAGGAGAAAAGAGCCTTGCCTAGCAAGTCCAAAAATGATGTCAATCAAGACCATTTTTTTTTTCAAATATAGGTATATTAGATCGAGGCAAATAATTCTTAGTCAACAAGTTCTTGTGATATCATTTTTGTACATGAAGTTCAACTCTATGTGTCAAGTTCACTTTCATACGTGTGACGATTGGATTCACATACATAACTTTGAACTAGATAGTCAACCAAATTTTTTATTGTTTCAAGGTGATTTGATAGATCCAAGCTCTCTAATATAGTGGAAAATTGGTTTGTGACATTTGTAACAGTGTCTCTTGCATCATATTAAAAACAAATATCTATTAATATTTTTTTCTATATAAATTTCTCTTTTAATAAAATATGTATAACATTATTTATGATTAGTCTCAATTCCTTATCCCAAATCAAAACTATTTATCATGTTCGAATAATATGAAAATATGTGCTTAAGAGATGTGTTGTGACATATTTGAGGTATGTTGTCACTGCTGTCAACATATTTCTTTGTTTGTGACAGTGTTGTAGTGAACTCACTGAATGTTTGTGGATGTTTGTTGATCTAGTGTAGCTAGTCTATTGAATATCACTATATGCAGATGTGTGTGTTTGATATACTGATGTCTGTAGTTGATTCAGCTCAACTTTTAGAGGTTTGCATGAAGATTTGAGTAAGCTATGGGTATATGTGTGGTGACTAGTTTTTCAGTTGTTCAGAGGTGACAATGTGACAATATTTTGATCCATAGTACTCCACATTGAAATATTTATCTATGTGGATCTAGTGAGCGTGTTTGGGACATTAATGTGTGTCCTCAACTCAATTGGTTCGTTATTTGGAGGCCTGCAAGTTATTTTTCTAGATTGACAGTTGTTCTTGTTGGTGTTCTCGTCGAGAGACGATATAATGATGATGATTCCATAATTTGTGTTGATATGGATGTTGCTATGGTAATTAATGATGTTTGTGGATGTTTCTAGATCGTGTGCTTCTTGTGTTGTTGGTCTGCATTGATTTTTGTGCTTACGATTGGTGATTTCAGTTGGTGAGTTATTCTTCATGTTCTTGGCCAACATGATGATTGTAGCATGTTGCAGATGATCGAGGCATAATTCTTGGAGGTGTTTCATGTTTGAGGCGTATGATTTCGGTCTAAGCTATGTCTTAGCTGAAATTTATTGGTTCACATTAAAAATTGTATCATGTATGGTTATATTTTTGTAATTAGGTGGTGAGAATGTTTGGTCAGCTTTGTTGATTTCTCCAAGGTTGATGACTTGCATAAATAAATGTAATGATATTGTATTCGTGTGCGATGGATGGATGAGTTGATGTGCAAATGGGCTGAAGGAATATATCTTTTGAAGGTAGGGAATGGGTGTGGAAAATAAAGTTGTATATGTGCCTCAATGGAATTGATTCATGCATGTTGAAGATGTTATTATCTACAAATTGTTGTAAGATAGTGAGTCTTCCCAAGGTAGTAAGCCCTTATTTTCTTTTGAGTAGTGAGCTCTAGGTAGTGTTCCTAAATGCATGTGCATTCCCATTGTAATAATCCTAACATGGTATAAATACTTTTAACAAAGTATATTATCTTGTGGGTTCATCCCCAGTCTGGTTTTTCCCTTAACAAGGTTTCCATGCAAAAAATCTTGGTGTTATGTGTTCTTGATGTATTGTGGATCTATGATTGCATGTTTATTTATTAGATTTGAAGTTGCCTGCTGCCATATTTCCATCAATTGGAATCAAACCCTAGTTCCTCTGTGGGAATCTTAATTGCTTGAGGTGATTCAAGATGGCAACTTTCAAGAAGGATATTTCAAGATTTGATGGTACAAATTACACTCTTTGGAAAGGTCACATGGAATGTCATTTGAGATGCATTGGAGAAGACTATTGGGAGATTATCAAGAAGCCATATGCTCCTCTTGCAAATCTTTCTACTACTACTCCTGATGAGAAGGTTGAATACAACATCAGAGATAAGGAAGCATTGTTGAGTGCCTTGATTGATACTGAGATGAAAATTGTTATGGAACTGAAGACTACTCATGAGATTTGGAATAAGTTGGAGACATTGTATGAAGGTGACACTTATGTGAAGCTGACAAAGTTGCAAAGCCTAAGAGGAAAATATGAGACATGGAGGATGAACAAAGATACAAACATTACTGCTTACATGCAGAAGGTGAATGAACTTGTTTGTAGTATTAGATGTGCTGGTGGATAGTTGGATGAACCAGAGATTGTTGGTAAAGTTCTTAGATCTTTACCTCCTTCCTATAACACAAGGTTGCTACTATTGAGGAAATCAGAACTATGACAAATGTGACTAGAGACATGTTGATTGGTAAGCTTTTAGCTTTTGAAATGAGTGAGTTTGGTGATGCCCTTCCTAAGGTAGAATCTGCATTCAAGACTACTACTTCAAAGGACAAGTAGATATATGATCTGGGAGAAAGTTCATCAAGAAGTACATCCAGATATGCAAAGGAGATGAAAGAGATTGAAAATGAAGAGTGAAAACTTGAAGAACTTGAAGCTCTTATTGCCAAAAGATTGCCCAAAGGTGCTAGTAAGTATGGAGGAAAATTGCCGCTTAAATATTTTTCTTGCAATAAGATTGGTCATTTTGCTTCAAAGTGTCTGGAAAGAGTTCCAAAGTTTAAACCTAGAAAGCCTAGATTTTAGAAGAAATGCTATTATTCTAAAGAAGGTGTGACAAATAATGAATCTAATAAAGAAAATTCAAGTGAAAATGAATGGGTTTTAATTTCTATCAAGGAAGAATATGGTCCCAAATCTACTAGTTGTATGAATGCGGAAAGAGCTTTGACAGTGTAAGTTGAAGAAAAAGATGAATGAGTGATTAATAGTGAATGTTCAAATTATATGACAGGTGACAAGAGAAAGTTTGTGAGTTTGGAAAGGTATGCTGGTGGCGTTTTAAGATTTGGAGATGATACACCTTGTCTAATCTATGGCAAAGGATCTATTACTCTTGATGGTAAGAACAATTCTAATGATGTTTTGTATGTTGAAGGTTTAAAGCATAATTTGTTGAGTGTTGGACAATTAGTTGACAAAGGTTATGATTTGCAATTTAAGAATGACAAGTGTAGAATCTTGGGTAACTCCTATGTTGAAATTTCTTTAGGTACAAAAACTTAAGGTATTGTCTTTCATTTGAATAGTGCTGATAAAAGATGCTTGATTGCGTAGATTGATGAAAGCTAGTTGTGGCATAAGAGGATGTGTCATGTGAATTTAAATAATATTGTCAAGATAAGCTCTATTTAAGCTGTAAGAGATCTTCCTAAATTAAAGAAGCTTGCTAGCCCTATGTGTAAGGAATGTCAATTGGGAAAACAAACTAGATCTACTTTTAGAAGAGAGTGCTTGTAGGTAGGCTTTTTATTCCTAGTCTCAATAAGTATCATTCCAAGCAAGGATAGTCTCAATCATAATTCAAGTGGAATATTGAATCTTGTTTATACTGATTTATGTGGTCTTATAGTGAAAAGTTTTTAGGGAGACATATATTTCATGTTGTTCATTAATGATTATTCAAGGATGATGTGGGTTACTTTCTTGAGGGAGAAATTTGAGGCCCTAAAGAAATTCAATATTTTCAAGGATATGGTTGAGACATAGACATATTTGAAGTTGAAGTGTTTGAAATCTGACAAAGGTGGTGAATTCACTTCCGATGAGTTCTATGCATTTTGTGAAGAACATGGGATAAAGAGACAATTGTCTTCTTCGTAGACCCCTCAACAAAATGTTGTGGTGGAAAGGAAAAATAGAACTACTCTAGACATTGCAAGGACAATGATGATGGAGCAAATGTTCTACATGTTTATTGGAGATAAGCTATGAGTAGTGCAGTCTATACACTTAACTAGGTACAAATCAAAGGTGTTACTAGTAAGACTCCTTATGAATTATGGTGTGGAAATGTTCCTACTATTAAATATTTTAGAATCTTTAGAAGTAACCGTTATATCAAGAGAGATGAAGTTATAGGAAATTTTGATGCTAGATGTGATGAAGGAATTTTTCTTGGTTATTCAACAAAAAACAAGGCATACAGATGTTACAATAACAAATTGAGGAAGATAGTTGAGAGTGCAAATGTTAAGGTTGATGAAGGCAATTTGAAATAATCTAGATCTTGCAGATATGATTAAGATGATCAGGATGATAGTGCAAATCAAGGAAAGAAAACTCATAATCAAGTTTAGATTGTTCTAGTAGATCAAGAAGAGGAATACGCTAGTGAAGAAGGAACACAAGAGTCTAAAATTCAAGAAAACCCTAAGATTCCCAAGTATGCAAGATTGAATCATTCAGAAAGTTAGATAATAGTGTTGGCATTATGCTTAGTTGTCATCATTGGCAAACATCAAACACACCGGTCTTTATGTTAGAGCAACAGTGGTGAGCTGGTAGTTGTCATAGTCGACAATCATCAAACTTGGTAAGTAACTAGTGTAATTGCACCAGTCATGACAATACTGGTGTTGTCCAGCCGGTCTAGTAGAAAACCACATAAGGTAGATGACTCAACCAACAACACATCGGTTCTCTGTAAAAAGTATTAGACCTACCGGTCTGTGCTTTTGTAATTCGATTCAATTTTTACGGAGAGTTTTGGCATGAACTGGAGTTATGTTTGCAAGCATTTAGGGATGAACTACAATTCTATATGCGAGCATTTTGGCATGAACTAGAGTTTTGTATGCGATATTTTCAGAATGCCTTATAGAACAACGATGTTTTGGAGGATTTATAGCTTGGTGCCATAAGTCCATTTTGTAATGTGAAGATCATTATATATATGGGTCATCGTGCATAAGTGCAGTGTGGTTGGAGAAATCAAGTGCGCAGAGATAAAGAAGAGAAGAAGAGCTAAGTCTTCTAAGAAGGGATACAGTCACTAGGAGTGAACAACAGAGATTGAACAACCAAGCCTAGCGAGGAATAGAATAGGTATGATTTGAATGACAAATTAAGTGTCTACAAAAGATCATTTTTCTTATTGTATGAAGCTCATGAAAATCCCTTTATTAGGGTGAACCCTAACAGGTTCCATTGTATTAATCCCTTAACCGGGTGACATCTTGATTGATGTTCTTAAGTCCTCTGGCGAGGCAACTCCTAACAAGGTCAAGATCTTAATTGATCTATATCAAATCCCTTCACAGGTAGCACTCTAACAAGTGTTGTTGTAAGCCTTTAACATGACATCTTTATTACTGCAGTAGTGAAGATTGTGGGTTCTGTCCCACCATGATTTTTTCCCTCTAACCAAGGGTTTCCACGTATAAATCCCGTGTTAGCTTTTGTATGTGATTTTTGTTAAAGATACTTAAACATGCATTACATTTTCTTTATCACACAATATCTGTATTTAGATTTATAGGATAAGATTTGAAATTAGTTGAGTTGATTGATTCACCTACCCCTCTCAGTCACTGGTTAGGATTAACAAATAGGAGATAAAAATAAAGCTGTTCAAACTAGAAGGAAAGTTGTTGAAGATAGAATTGAGTATTGTTTGATTTCAAAGATTGAATCGAAGGATGTGAATGAAGCTTGTAGAGATGAACATTGGGAAAAATAATTGAAAGAAGAGTTGAATTAGATTGTAAAGAACATAATATGGGTTCTTGTTCCTAGACCCAAGGACAAAAATGTAATATGAACTAAATGAGTCTTTCGGGACAAATTGAATGAAGATGGTTAGGTGATCAGAAATAAAGAAAGACTTGTTTGCAAAGGATATTCACAAATGTAAGGTATTGATTTTGAGGAGACTTTTTCTCCTATGGAAAAAATTGAAGTTGTGAGAATTTATCTTGCTTATGCTGCTTACAAGGATTTCAATGTTTATCAGATGGATGTCAAGTTAGCATTCTTGAATGGTGAGTTGGAAGATGTGTACATTGAGAAACCAGATGGATTTTCATTGATTGATCAGAGCAACATGGTTTGCTGGTTGAAGAAAGATTTGTATGGATTAAAGCAAGCCCCAAGAGCATGGTATGCAAGATTGGATAAGTATTTACTAAAACTTGGATTTAACAAAGGTACTACTGATAGTAATCTATATTTCAAAATTGATCAAACTAACATTCTGATTGTTGAAGTCTTTGTTGATGATGCTATTTTTGGAGGGAATGACAAGTTGAGTAAAGAGTTTTCCAATGAAATGCAAAATGAATTTGAAATGTCTATGATTGGAGAGATGAAATTCTTTTTAGGTTTGTAAATCACACAGTTAAATAATGGAATTTTTATATCTCAGTCCAAGTATGTGAAAGAGTTTTGAAAAAGTTTGGAATGGAAGATTCAAAGCTAGTTATTACTCCTATTGTGACTGGATGTAAGTTGACCAAGGATGATGACTCACCTAAGGAAAATCAGACCAGATACATATAAATGATAGGTGGATTGTTATATTTGACACAGATCAGACTTGATATCATGAGCTCAATTTGCATTGTTGTTAGCTTTCAAGCATATCCTAAAGAATCTCATGTTGTAGTTATTAAAAGAATATTCAGATACTTGAAAGGGACAATTGATTATGATCTATGGTATTCTAAAGATGATGATTTTACTTTGAGTGCCTTTACTGATGCTGATTGGACAAGAAATGTGGATGACATGAAGAGTAATAGTGGTGGTGCATTTTTCTTGGGAAAAAGATTGGTTTCATGGTTGAGAAAAAAGTAGAATTTCCTTCACAATTTGATGCAAAGGTAGAATATGTTGTCGTTGTAATAAATTGTACTCAGGTGGTATGGATGAAGCAGACATTGAAGGATACCAGAGTTGTATAGGATGAACCTATTGCTATCTACTCTAAAAATTCAAGTGCTATTAACACTTCTAAGAATCCAATGTTACATTCAAAGACCAAACATATATCTATCAATTTTCACTTTTTGAGAGAGAAGGTTAATGAGAAAGAAGTCAGATTGGAGTATGTGCCTACTAAGGAACAACTTGTAGATATTTTCACAAATCCTTTTCCTAAGGACACTTTTGAGTATCTGAGAGAGAAGCTAGGGGTGATTTCCCTTCCTGATTATAACTAAGGTGCGCTAATTTGCATCAACCTGGTGCATTTATAGACATATCTTGTGGTCTGGATTGATGAGTGGTGGCTACTACTTAGGGAGAGTAGTCAGTCTTGTACTTTTGTGAATAAGATGTTTAGTTTTGAGGAGAGAGTTAGTTTTTATGGAAAATATGTGCTTTTTCATTGATGTCAAAGGGGGAGAGATTCATGTGAAAAAATAGTGAAGTATTGGGAGAGAGCGTCATGAAGAACTTGGTGCAAAATCTTAGGGGGAGATTGTTAATTTCTTTGTCATTGATTATTTTTGACATCACATGTTCCCATCAATGCCAAATGGGGAGATTGTTGGAATAATATGCTAATACATGCTTAAGAGACGTTTTTTCACATATTTGAGAGATGTGTTGTCATTGATGTTAACATATTTATTTATTTGTGACAATGTTGTAGTGAACTCACTAAACGTTTGTGGATGTAGCTAGCATATTGAATATCATTGTATGCGGATGTGTGCATTTGATATAAGGATTTTTGTAGTTGATAGTTGATTCAGTTCAAATTTTAGAGGTTCACATGAATATTTGAGGAAGCTATGGGTATCTATGTTGTGACTAGTTTTGCAGTTATTCATAGGTGATAATGGGACATTATTTTGATCCATAGTGCTCCGCATTACAATATTTCTCTATGTGGATATGGTGAGTGCATTTGGGACATTGATGTGTGTCCTCAACTCAATTGGTTCGTGATTTGGAGGTCTGCAAGCTATTCTTCTATATTGATAGTTGTTCCTATTGGTGTTCTTGAGAGACAGTATAATGATGATGATGATTCTAGAATTTGCGATGATATGGATACTGCTTTGGTAATTCATCATGCTTGTGGATGTTTTTAGATCATGTGCTTCTTTTGTTGTTTGTTTGCATTGGTCACTGTGTTTGTGATTGGTTATTTTTGTTGGTGAGTTGGTGTTCTTCATGTTCTCGATCGACATGATGATTGCAGTGTGTTGTGGATGATCGAGGCATAATTCTTGGAGGTGTTTCATGTTCGAGGCATATGATTTTGGTCCAAGCTATGTCTTAGCCGACATTTTTGGTTCGCATTAAAAATTGTATCATGTATGGTTATATCTTTGTAATTAGGTGGTGAGAGTGTTTGGCTGACCTTGTTGATATCTCCGAGGTTGATGACTTGTATAAATAAATGTAATGATCTTATATTCATGTGCGATGGATGGATGAGTGGATGTGTGAATGTGCTGAAGGAATATATCTTTTGAAGGCAAAGAATAGGCGTGGAAAATAAAGTTGTATCTGTGCTTCAATGGAACTGATTCAAGCATGTAGAAGATGCTATTATCCAATTCATGATCTATGGATGGTTGTAATCCAAATTGTTGTAAGACATTGAGTCTTCCCAACGCAGTAAGCCTCGATTTTCTTTTGAGCAGTGAGCTCTAGGCAGTATGCCTGAATGCATGTGTATTCCCATTGTGATATTCCTAATAGGGTATAAATACTTCTAACAAAGTATATTATCTTATGGGTTCATTCCCATCGTGGTTTTTCCCTTAACCAGGTTTCCATGCAAAACATCTTAGTGTTATGTGTTCTTGATGTATTTTGGATATATGCTTACATGTTTATTTATTTGAGACATCATTTTCTCTCACATAATACTCAAATTTAAATGCTCTATAATTTAATATTGTAGTATTCTATAAATTTGAAGCAATAATTTAATGTTGTAATCTTATATAAATTTCATGTTTTTTTAGTGTCTAATGATTAAAAAATCTTAATATTTTAGATATTGCTTAACCAACATATCACACTTATAGTGAAGAGTCAGTTTGACACATGTACCAATATTTTTCTCATCAAATTAAAATTAAAATATCTATTAATATTGAATTTTCTCATCAATTACTATAGGTATCACATTATTCATGATTAATCCAAACTCCTTATCCTAAATCAAATCTATTTATGATTCAAATTCAATTAGTTTATCTATAATATTTATATGAGACATAATTTTCTCTTACAAACAATCCTCAAGTTAAAATGATCTTTAATTTAGTGTAGTAATTCTCTAGATGTAAGCTTTTATAAAACCTAATAATTAAAAAAATTAATATTTCAAATAATTTTTAACCAACATATGACATATTGCAAATTGTACATAGAAAGTTAGCTAATGTATAACTAAACAACTACTTACATCCTAAAATATGAAAAACAAGTTTGGGAGGTTTGTTAAAACAGTCAAATGATAAAAAGTTATACCATAGGTACAGAGTTCGAACCACAGGAGAAGCATTGAAAAAAAGGGCAAAAGCAACTGTGATACGGCTAGAAGACGTCCCCTGCACCTTTCCATTGTTAAGTTTGCCCCCCATCTTTATGGTAATAAAGATATGCAACCCTAGATCTGCAAGATCATCCACTAAATCAAACTAAAGGTAGGATAAAGTTGTCTTCCAAATTCTTCTCGAGTACAGATACTGATTAAAAATTCAAGTTTTGGGACCCTCCATGGCAGAATAGTTATGGATAAACTGGACCCATGATAGGTACCCACTTCCCCACATTTAATAATTTTGGTAAGCTGTTAACAAAAAAATCTCAGAAACTTTAATGGAAGTCAAAATCAGATTTAATGGCAGCCAAATCTGACCAGTTTGGCGTGCAATTCTGCAATAAAAAAAGAGGGTGTACACCTAATGAATGAAGATGACTGTCAAAGCTGTCTCAGCTTTTTAGCTGTTGTTTTGTTTGTCCACCTTTTGAGAAGGTGAAATGAAATGATTCCCAAGACAGATAGACAAACAGTTGTTTACAACCAGAAACTGATGGTTTTGTAGGAATCTACTCAAATGTTTCTGACGCTGCACACATTATTACTGATGCTTCTCTTCTCTTCTTCAGCTTTATTGCTTTTGCTTTTGTTTTCTTTTGTGGTTTTCAGAACGAGGATAAGTACACTGTACAGTAGAGTTGTTTATCTTGGATGGATGAGTAAATCTTTGTCTGATTTAGGGTTTTGGGCATGGAATCTAGAGAAACAAAAGTACTCGAAGTTGGCTAAAAATGGGACTGTTTACAATTGTCTATTTAAGGGCTTTGTACTTAAAGGGAACTCAAATGCTCTGGTTAGTTTTGTGTCTAAATAGGATGATGGGTAATTGATGTAATTGGACTTTGGATTAGTTTATATGTTGAGATTTGAGATTGTGAGAAAGTTAGGTAGTAATGAAAAATGAAAGTGAGGGATAGGGAATTATGAGGGACATAGATGGGTTTGTTGAGACAATTGATAAGAGTATGTAAAGTGGAGATTAATATAAGATTTTAGATTTTGAGATAATAAAATATGATTTGGTCAAGAAATATCTTAGTGTCCATAAATATACAATTATAGGGATTCAATTTAAAATTTGGGCCGTACATGTTAATATGCAATGGTCATATCTTAAGGTTATGGGTCTCAAATAGTGGGAAACCTAGAATTTGTTTTCAATAGACTAAAATCAAAATTTTGATCTAATCTAAAAAAAGAAATTCCCTAAGAATTAGATCAATCATATTTTGAAGTGGAGGATTTTGTAAATCACAGTGTTAGGTTTAATATTGGGGCCAATGAGTGAGCCAAATGAGCCAAATTAAGTGCTAGAGTCATGCATACATGACTCTCACACAAAGTGGCATAAAATATAGAGTTGAAAATGTTGAGTATGCACTTTTCTTTTGTATATTTTTCCTTGACTTTAGTTTTGTTGGTGTTAACCACCTCCAAGGAGCATAATATGCAAACCACCACCTTCATATAGAGAGAGAAGCACAAAAGTAGTGCACCAGAATGATAAAACGACTATTGAGATATGTATAATGTACACATGCCTTGCTTATTACGGCAAGGAGAGAGCTGGTAGATAACCAACAACCAACTACCAAAAACTAAATGCACTAATAATTTAATAAATAATGCCTAAGTAAACTTAAGCATGGGTAAATAAAATAAATCCTTACACTCCAACAACCCACCTTAAGTACAACTTAGGGAGAACTTTTTTGTGCAATTTAAATCTAAGATGCAATATGGGTCTCGACTACAAGGTTGTGTTAGGTACCCATGTGCAATGCAAATGAAATGAAAGCTCCCACAAGTGGAGAAAAGGAGAAAACCACAAGGGAGAAAAATCATCTCCAAAAGAGAGAAAATAAACAACAATATAATGCATGGATGTGTGGAGGACTCAATCATACTCCCCAAGGCCTACATACATCATGCATATACAATCAATTATCTCCTCATAGGAAGGAAAGAATGAGACTTCATATCCCCCTATTTTGAATAATGTCCTACATAATGGTGAATGCTTGAAGAAAAAACTATAATCCAATGCCTACAAACAACATTTATCCCCTTGGGGAAAAGATAAACCAAGTACAATTGTAGGAATGCTTCTCATCCTTGATAGGAATTGACAAGTTGCAAAATCCAAATGTAGAATGATAAAGATATCACAAACCAATTAGGTATATTCCCAATCACAATAGAAGATGACAAATAAGGAACAACTGGAAACTATTTTTAAACAAGCTCCAAAAACAAAGATGAAGTGACAACAATTGTACCACAACTATCATCAAATAGGAGAGATAAAACCTCATTTAAGTGTCCTCCAAATTTGAAATGTGAGACTCCACAAACAATGAACCAAAACCTGACAAGTAGGAATCCTAATTAGGAAGATAGATAGATACCTCTTGCAATGCATCACTAATAAGAGATGAATGCTAGGGAATTTATCCATGTGCCGCTAACTGATATAAGCCACCTAAAAATCAATGATCTATGGAAGGAGTTCATGGTGGAAGATAATTTGAAGATCTTCTAGTTGGAGTGAGCATATGGAAGGAGCTTCTAGATTTTAGCTATGAACATAATTATATAAGAATCATTTTGAGAAAAATTCATGGAAATATGATGTACTTAGTGTAATACCCCAAAAATGGGCTATAAGTTCATTAATCTCCTACATCGACAAATCGAACAAAATCGACATCAAAGTCCTAACCTAAGGCACATCTAAACATCATCGAATCATAATTGATTATCTTAAATTTTGCATCGGGGAATATTCCTAGTAATATTCTTAATCATCTTAATTATCTTTAATTTAATGATTATTTGGCGATAAATCACATTTATCCTAAGTTTGATTAATTAAATATTTTGCATATTTAATTAATTAGATTTAATATTTGCCACTTAATTGTTTAATTAAATTTAATTCTATCTATTATTAATTGTATTATTTAATTTTGACAATAAATCTAATATCATATGAATAATTGATTAAATTCTTATTTAATTAATTAAAGCAAGTTGTCATTATTTAATAATATAATTTTTAATAAAAGTTTGGTAAAATAATTGATTAACCCATAAATCAATTGTTTTATTTTTAAAAGCAGTTAAGTTGGAAATAAATCACTTTATTATTAAATTAATTCATAAATAAAACATGCACAATCATAAAAGCAGACAACTATCAATTATCAATTAAAGCTAAACTCTATTTTGAGTTAAAACTTAGCTTTTGCATGATTTTGAGAATTAACTATCTTTCATGATCAGATAACTCAAAAATCAAGCTGAGTTTATTTGAGTGATTTATGGCTTTTATCCATGCACCTCCAAAGCCCTAGATTTCTATAAATAAAGGCTTCAGCTCTTCACAAATCATCTCATTTTTTTGCACAATCACGCTGGAGAATTGGAATTGAAGAATCAAAGCTCTTGCGAATCGACATCTTTGTGAGATCAATCTTATTTTTGCATTCATATTACATATCATTGTTAGATTCATAGCATATCAGTTTTCAATAGCATTCATATCATATCAGTTTTTATCATTCTTATTGCATAGAAAATATCAAAAATATAGATTAATTGCATTTATTCCATATCTAGAATTGCATTCAAATCCTTCATTTAGGTGTCGTCTAGGTCACTGATCTCGATAATAATCTGAGAACATTAATCTCGCACCTATTAGAAGGCAGTAAATCGCTTGGTTAGATAGCTTTCAATTTTGCACGATTTTGATTATAGCTAACCTCTAATGTTTTACTGAGTGTTGTGTCTACAGATCAGGTACAATTTTCACACACACATTTCTAGCGCCCACCGTGGGGCCCTGAAACGGGTTTCCCTTCATTTCTATCAATTTTCTATCTTTTGAGGATAAGGGTTTCAAGGGAAATTTTTTTTTTTTGGCACTTTTTCTATCAAAGTTGTCCGTACACAGTGATTTTTATCATTCTGTCCGTACTTCCGTACATCTCTGTACGAATTCTCACGTGAGATTTCACTTGCGTCGCGCGAGATTTCTTTCTGTGTCGCGCGAAATTTCACTGGTATCATTTTTGTGCGCGAAAAATCACTTTCTGGCGCGAGACTACAGTTCCTCGCGCGAGACTTTATCTTTTATCGCGCGAGACTCCACTTCCTCGCGCGAGTCTTCATATTTTTGTCGCGCGAGATAGTACTTCCTTGTGCGAGACTTCATTCTTCATCGCGCGAGACAGTTTTCCTCGCGCGGGACCGCATTCTACCTCGCACGAGATTTTGCTACAGAGACACATAATTTGCAGATTTGTACTTTTAGATTATTGATTTCTAACGCTTACAATTTGCTGTTGATTGGTCTTGATTTTGTACTTTCGGATGTGTGCTAAATTCTGGATTGCAGAGCGTTGGACCTAAGGTATTCTTCTCAAGCTGATAATATTTCAATTTGGATCCTAAAATAAATCTCTTATGTGTCTGGCTTGTGTGCATCCTTTCATGCTTTTATCTATCTCTACACACTTGCATAATTGATACTAGGTTGTAATCCCTTAAGGATTCATTAAGTAGTTTTAGAATACTTGTGATTGATCTTGATTGCTATCTTGGGTTATTGGACTCGCTAATCCGCCGGCCCCTCATTTTCGCCCTGTGGTTGCAATCTCAGTGCCATAAAGGGGAGGGGTCAATAGGACAGAAGCGTTAAATGTTCCACTTGGCAACCCTTTTGTGCTTTTAGGAACTCACTTGTTTTCTAAGTTGTGGACATGTTTTTAGCTTATGTGAGGTGTTAAGTGTTCCACCTTGTGGACTCATCTCATATTTGCTTTAAGCATTAAGTGTTCCTCTTTCTACTTTTTGAATGCTTTTGGTAGATTTACTTTCGAAACATATATCTATGCTCACATAGTAATTAGGCCCTATGAACACTATTTGTGATTCTTGAGAGATTGGATTCCTAGCGAAATCTTTCTTGACGACAGAATCCTTGTAGGTAGGGAGGATACTTAGTGCGTTTCACATTCAGCTTGGTTAGTGCATCTTCTCTTATTGATCGACACATTCTCTCTCCGGAGAGGTTGATAAATCACGTGGAGTTGATATCACAGACCTTGGTGGAACAAAACTTTGTCTTAGCGTGTCAGATTAATCTGCTTGCTTTGTTTGGGTTAAAAGTGAAGAGGTGTCAAAACCTTGAATCTGGAGCCAAGTACCCTTGTGGTATACTATTGTGAGTCATCTTTAGAGAGGGTTAACCGTAGCGGACAATCCCTTCACAGGGCAAACTGCGTTGACGGAACCTCAAGCGGTCATAGCCATTTTCGCCATGGTAGTGACAGCCGCTATATAAATGTCCTTGTGGAAGAAATCTCCACGGGTATGGTTCATTGTTGGGTTGTCAGATCTCCCTAGCAGCTCTTGAAGATTAAGTTCTCAGACTGTGTCAAAACCCTGGTGCGCCGGGATTGGAGTTCACCCCTTTGAATCATAAAAGTTGCAGAGTCAAACCATTACTAAAAACCCTAGAGAGGCCAATTTTTCACTTTCAGGTATATGTGCGTTATTGCAAAACTTTTTCAGAACATACACAATTAGTACTCTCAGGGATTAGCACAATTTGGTCACTTGATTGTTCATGCGCAAGGTTGCTTTTGCCCTTGTTCATTGTTTTCAGACATGCTTGGAATCACTTGTTTGCTGTTCTGCGTGCTTATTTATCTACTTGGCTATTAAAAATGATCAAATCTGGTATAACCTTCAAAATCTGGACAGTACAATTTGCAAACAATCCAAAACTGAAAACCTTAAATTTTGCAAAATTTGACGTAAAATTCTTTCTGGAGTCAAAAGTCATTTCAAGAAGTCAAAAGTCGTATGACTTTTTATCAAATGTCATTTCAGTAAAGCCCATATGTCGTATGATTAAGAACCCAGTGTCATACGAGTCTGCAGAGTGTTGTTTGGAAAAATTTGAGAGAGTTGTCAGAAATTGTCAAATTGCAAGATATCCAATGTTTCCAGCCTAGTTCCAGAATCTGTCAAAAATATCATTGTGTCAGGAATAGAGCGATAGGTATTGAGAATCAGTACACATGTCTCAAAGAATCAGTAAACAAGAGGAAGAAGCTCTGATCGCCACTATAATGAAACAGATACATGCTATGCAAGTCCAGCTTGACAAACTTGGGAAAGAAAAGGAACCTCTATACTCTTTTCCATTTGATAAAGATTTGTACATGTCACCATGCCCCCGAAAAAAAATTGAGCAATATGATACCTCTTCCACAGAGAGTGACACATCTAGCTTTGGAGACTATGATGCCTATGACGACAGACAATGTAATGATACCTATAACACCTCTGTTCCTAAGAGTCCTCCTCATCGTCCATTCCTACTTACTACAAATGGGCCGTCACATTGGATAGATCGTGAGGGTGATCCATATGATTCTGATTATGAAAGAGACTTTGATGATTTCTATGCACAATACCTAGATGATCCATCTGTTTCACTTGAGGAAGAGAAAGTTTACCACGCTGATTATAAACATGCATACTATAAGGATCTCTCCTCTAAGAACTCTCAGGCTGAAAATAAAGATTACACTCTCAAGCAAGATCATGTTAATGTTGGACCTTTGTCTTGTGATGGTTCCCTTCCATCCCCTACTTCCTCCAATACCCATACATTTCCTAAAGCTTCCGAGTCTTTCAAATCTTTCACAGAACCTTCATCTGACACAAGCCCTAATACTTTTCATGTGGTTCCCCATAGTTATCCCCCAGGGCTACCTCTTAAAGAAACTCAAGCTAACCTTCACTTGGCTGCAAAGACTTTCAATAAGGATAAATCTAAAGAGCCTAAGCCTTCATATGCTATAATCCCTACTTCAGCTAGTCCTCCACCATCTCTTCCAAAGTCATCCATACAATCACAACATGCTTCCTTGTCCTTAGAAGTGGCTCCATGTCAAGAGGACTCTAAAAATGATGAAGAAAAGAACATAAAGAAAGATCAAGATCAAGAACCCTCCATGTCATCCACTCCTTTTCCCGATGTCTCTTATCCGCTTCATGGTTCTTTTGATCCTATACACCCTTTTTCATGCATTCCACCATGTCTTAAGTCTTCTCTTAAGCAAGATCAGGCTACTACTTACACTAATGAGCTTATTGACAATCAAAATGACCTTACTACACTTGCACTTTCCAAAGATGATACTTCCATTAAGGTTGGTAAAAATGGTGTTCCTTCCAATGTTAAGCCTATTGAAAAACAAGAGAAAAATTATGTGCTTATGCTATCCGAAGATCCTTGTCAAGATCAAAGTCTTTCATCTTCTTGTTCTACCACTCCATGTTCACTTTCACTTTCTACTCTTCCTAAGTCTTTGCAAGCTTTGAATGATCCTATCAAAGAAAATGCTCTTATTCAAGATGTCCATGATTTTATTGAAAATTCTAATGCTCACTCTAAAGATGCTGATATCCTTGGTTGTCATATAGATGATGATGAACTTATTGATTATCCTTTTGCATCTTCCACTTCCATCCTTGGACCTCTTCCACCACTACAAAGATCTTCACACCTTCCTTCCATCTTGGGTCCTTATGTCCCTTCACTTTCCCCTCCTAACTCTCCTAATTTTCCATCCATCTTGGGTCCTTACATACCTCCATCTCCCATCTTTCCTCAAGATCAACATAGATGCATACCCTTGAATCTTTTTCATCCACCCACCCATCTAAACCAGTCATATCCTCCCTCTTCCACAAATCCCAAGTCTTTTGGAAGTAACTTGAATGTTCAATACAAGAAAAAGAAGCAATGCAAGAATCCATCAAAAAAAGAAGATCACCATGTCTCCTTTAATAGACATGGAAACATAAAGTCAAAAGAGATATCTAAGAAAAAAACTACAAGACAAGTATGGGTTCCAAAATTCATCATTGAAGATATTCTCTCTAGATCATCAAAAGGAAATAAAAAGCCTATGACTATATGGATTCCAAAGTCTCTCTTGAAAGAGTCTGGTGTTGAGAAAAAAGTAAAGTTGACATTCAAGCTTCCAAAGACTTCCACTTCATCTCCCTCCAAAAATATTCTTCCATTTCATGTGCCTAAACCTCAACCTCTGCTATCCATTCGCCATATTCCTTCACGTATTCCTTCATTCACATTTCCTCCACCCTCTCGCCACCCTTCAAGGTGTGTGTTTACGTTGATCTTGCCTTCCTTTCCACCTACCCTTTCACAATCCTTCCATGCATTATCCTTCTACCTTCTATCATTTTTCCTCATTTGCCTATTCCTCCTATCTTCCAACCTCACTCGCTTTACATAAAACCCTATCCTCCATTTTTCTCTTCCATGTTCCTTTCCCTATCAGCATCTTTGAGCATATCATTTTGAATCTTTGACATATCATGGTTTATCCTTTCAAGGAGCATTATCTAAAAAGCTTGCCTTCTTCCAAAAAAAAATAAAAATTGAAAAACTTGAAAATGTGCCTTGGTGAAAACCTGGAAACAGGCGCCTTGGTAGCAAAAGTAAAGAGAAATAAATTCATCCTATGGTGAAAACCACTTCCTTGTGGCACCTTGGATAAGTACCATGATGAAAACCTGGCAATCAGGCGTCATGCGTAGTTCTTCTACATATTTCATCCATTCCATCTTCTCTCTTTGATCTTGACAATGTTGATCTATACACGAACATTTGGCTATTTTGTGAGCTATCTTACGGTGATCTTGCTTTCATTCCTTCCATGTTTAGCCTTCATATCCATCTTCCTCCATGCATTTTCGCCTATCGCTATCCTTTTCCCTTTTGGTCTTGATCTAATAAAAAAAAGAAAGAAAGAGTAAAACACAGTGCTATGAAGCCTCTTGACATGTCTACTCCTTTGGATTGCATTCTTTCCTGCTCTTGCACTACGTTTTTGTGACTTATCCTATACTAGCCTTTCCCTACTTATCCAAATATGCTTTACATGATAATTTTTCCCTAGCTTGAGTATTCTTGAGGAGTTTTCCCTTGAGGATTTCTTTCCTCCATTCTCTTTCATTCTCTTGTCTTCCATCTCATCCACCAGCTTGCCAATCCCTCTTGTTCTCCACCTTGCTAGACATTGGGACTGCAGATATGATCTTGCTTGGGAGTTTGCAATAGAAAAATATGCTATCAAGTATACCAAGTATCAGAACCAGTATCAGAACAATTATCAGAACAAGCATCAGAACCAGTATCAGAACAATTATCCGAATCAGTATTAGAATCAGTATCAAAACCAATATCAGAATAATTATCAAAATCATTATCAGAATCAGTATCAAAACCAATATCAGAATAATTATCAAAATCATTATCAGAATCAGTATCAGAATCAGTATCAGAACTAGTATCAGAACAATTATCAGAATTAGTATCAGAATCAGTATCAGAACCAGTATCAGAACCAGTATCAGAACAAGTATCAGAATGGGCCTACAAAACAAGTATCAGAACGCCTACAGGGGCTACACCTTTCGCTTTAGTTTATGGGTCTGAAGCGGTACTACCTATTGAGGTTGAAATCCCATCACTCAGAATCAGAATGCATGGACTTGTCACTGATGAAGACTACAGAGTGTCGAGGTTACAAGAACTTGAACTACTAGATGAGCGCAGACAAGTAGCGTCTGATCATCTCAGAGTGTATCAGAAAAGAATGTCTAGAGGCTACAACAAGAAAGTCAAACATAGAGAATTTCAGGTTGGCGATCTAGTGTTGAGAGAAAATCCTAAAAATCAATCACATCGAGAACGCAAGGGGAAGTTCGAACCCAATTGGTTGGGTCCCTTTGTAATCACTGCTACTTTTGGCTTTGGTGCCTATCAACTCTCAACAACTGAAGGAGAACAGCTCCGAGAACCAATCAACGTTCTCCATCTGAAGAAATTCTACGCCTAAGGCATTCAGTCTATGGTAAAATATCCTGGAAAAAATCTTAAAAATCAGAAAAAGTCCTAAAAAAATGAACATCTTGGTGAAAACCTAGCAATAGGCGCCTTGATGATTCACAAAAAAATCAAAAAATATCAAAAGTACAAAAAAATTTAAAAAAATCAAAAGTACAAAAAAATTGAAAAAATGAAAAAATACAAAAAAAAAAAAAAAAAAAAAGTGTGCCTTGGTGAAAACCTGGAAACAGGCACCTCGGTAGCAAAAATAGAATCTCTACCAAGATGGTGAAAACTCGGCAAATGGGCACCACTTGTTCCAAAATGCTCCATCTATCAGCACAATCTTGGTCTTTCCCAGCTTTCAGTCTTGCTTTAGTTTGTACATATCTCTCGGTTTGTTTCTGCATATCCTGGTTTCAATAAGTCAGTCTGTACACCAATCAGCTTGAGCGTCTGTATCCTATCAATGTTCAAACTTGGAGGCAATCAATGTCATATCCTATGGCCTCCAATGTATCTTAGACGTGTCATATCTAGCCAGAGTCCTTTGAAGCTTCATGTGAGTCAGTCAGTCAGTCTCGTCTCCAGAAAGGATTTTGCATCAACAACAATCAAACATCAAAACTCAACTGAAAACAATCTGTGCTTTTCATGCTTTTATCTCCTTGTAGGCTTACTGATTCGCATTGAGATTTTTGCATATTGTGTCCCTTCGAGCTCTTCAATGATGTCCTTTACAGGATTTAGAGAGTGATGACAGGGGGCATAATCTTTTCTTTGTCTTCTGCTTGTATGTGAAAATCTAACAACTTTGGAAATTTTGGATTGAAATGGTGTCCGACTGTAAGAGCCTCTATCTCGAATTGGATGGCCATGCGTACCTCGACCATTGATACCCAAAAAAAATTCAAGGACGTTTGATCTAACTATTATCTTTTTGAAGTAAATTCTTTCTCCTACTGTGAAACGCGCTCTTGCCTAAGGAGGTGAACGATAAAGGGTCACTACGGGTAATTCACACTAGATTTAGAATGATCTTTTGGTTGTTTGATGTGTATGTTAAATGCAAGGCGTATTCAGGTCATCATGACGTTTATGTTTTGATGCTTATACAAATTGCTATATCAAAATAGACATGATATTCAGGTCACCCTAGCATTTGTGCCTTGATGCTTATATCTGTGTGATAGAAAATGGTCACACTTCTGTGAATCCTTGCATTCAAGAAGACTCAATAATGAGTTCTCAAATATCGATTCACAGCTCTCTATTCGTGGAGTGCAGGGGTTGTATTATGAGGCCCTCAGATTAACCTTGTTAAACCCATGCAAGTACACCAAGAAACGAGAGATTCAAAGATGAGAAGCAAGAGTGCTAATCTCCATTGATCTTCAAGTTATTGCATGTAAATGAAACTAATCTAGATGATTGACATGCAAGAAATAAACTACTCTATTGAGATGAAAGTATTACAAGTTCTTGCTAATTATGCTATGTGGATTAAGCTAGAACAATGAAAGGAAACATAAATTTAAACTATTATGTGAATGCAATATTAATCTAAACTATGGATTGCCATGAGGCATGAGAGAAGAAGACAAGAAGAAAGAAGTCTCAAATATCCAAGCTCCAAATGTGCTCAAAAGCTTCTTCCAAAATTGCTCTCCAAACCTGCAGCATAACAATAACATGAAAATTCTAGGATCCTAATTGAGAAGGAGAGGGCTCCTTATATGAGAATTTGAGGAATTGAATGCAAATCCAAGAGCAATGTGGGATAAATGAAAAAGAGGAAACAATCATCATTTTTAGAAGGTTTGTAATAAAATGGAATTACATTTTATTTTCTTTTATTTTTATTCAATTTGTTTCCTTTTTCATCACAGGAGATCTTTTGAGAGAATATTTCATTTATTTAATTTTAAAGAATAATATCTCTTTTAATTAAATAAGGTAATATTATATAATTTAGAAATGAATATTAATTCAATAAAATAAAACCATTTAATTAAAAGAGGATTTTAATTAAATAACATTATTTCATTCAAAGAATATTAATTTCAATTAAATAATATTATTTTATTTATTAAAAAGGGATATATTTCTTTTAATTAAAATTTGATGGGATATTCAAACTTTAGGGAAAATTGAAATATTTATGATTTGATCAATAAATTTGATTTGAATGTATGACAAATATTGATTCAGGAATTGATATCGATAGATTAAATAAATGGGGCCCAAAGTCTAGGCGACCATTTTAGGGTGCATACAATATCTAATCCGACATTCAAAAAATAAAATCAATATTCATATGTCCATGGTTGTTTGACCAGTGGGTGTTGTATTGATTCTTGCACATACAAATCGATATTCATATGTCTATGGTTTCATGGCTAGTGGGCATTGTATTGATTTATCCGGTTACCTAAAAGTTCAATGATGATAACAAATCGACACATGATCAGTGACTAGGTCCTAGGTCTTAGGTTGCATTTCATTTTGCATGTCTCATTGCATTTTGCATGTTTACATGATCTCACAATGATTAAACGAACTTCAATGCTTAAACGATTCTTGAAATCGCATCTTCTAGTCTAACAAGAGCTGAATCTCACACGAAGGTTCCTCCAATGAAATAGCAAGTAGAATCCTTTTTCGGGATCAAAATTCAAATCTGAGATCATTCATATTATTAACTACTTGCATATTCGACCTTCAATCATCACAGAAATCTAGTATTCAACTTAATTGATTATCTTACATCAAACTATTGAAATTTCAACTTGGTCAACCATGGTCAACTCATGGTCAAACCTAGTCAAACTTGGTCTTTTGGGACCTTCCAACGATGCATAATGCATTCTCGGACGTGTATAACCACACTTCTCAAATCAATTAACATGCTTCTAAACTATGACGCTGACTTTTCTTGTCAGATTTCAATTTTAATCCCGAAGGGGGCATGGTATTACACATCATTCAAAGTCTGTAAATCAAATTCTATCGATCAAATCTATCAATATCTTTCATCAGTGATCAAGACAACAATCACGTCTAGTCGCTGATTCATCAAAGGTCCTCATCGCTCGGGGCAAATCTATCATCACTTGGGGCATATCAGATTCATCGATCCATATCAATCTGGTATTCTCTTAATCTTGTAATCTGTATCAGTTTTTGCAACCATCAGATCATAGTGTTCTTTCCTTGGTTCTTCGGCAACTGAGGGATTCGGATGTGATACCTGCTAGTTCTACTAAGACAATCGAGTCTAGAACGGGTCACTCACTTCTTATCAATCCTAAGGTTCAGAATCAGGCATTTTGACACTTTTTCGCAATCATAGGTTCATTTGCTGCTACAGTGAACATTATCTTTGGTCATTCAGGACCTATTATCTCCATATCAATTCAATATCAATCAACTCCTATCTCAATATCTTTCAATCGGTTTCTATCTTGAGATCGGTTTATCTTTTGAATCAGTTTCATATCTTTATCAAACACAGACTATCTTTGAACCACTGCGCTTCGCACAGTAATTCAAAGAGGGGCAAAATGTAATACCCCAAAAATGGGCTATAAGTTCATTAATCTCCTACATCGACAAATCGAACAAAATCGACATCAAAGTCCTAACGTAAGGCACATCTAAACATCATCGAATCATAATTGATTATCTTAAATTTTGCATCGGGGAATATTCCTAGTAATATTCTTAATCATCTTAATTATCTTTAATTTAATGATTATTTGGCGATAAATCACATTTATCCTAAATTTGATTAATTAAATATTTTGCATATTTAATTAATTAGATTTAATATTTGCCACTTAATTGTTTAATTAAATTTAATTCTATCTATTATTAATTGTATTATTTAATTTTGACAATAAATCTAATATCATATGAATAATTGATTAAATTCTTATTTAATTAATTAAAGCAAGTTGTCATTATTTAATAATATAATTTTTAATAAAAGTTTGGTAAAATAATTGATTAACCCATAAATCAATTGTTTTATTTTTAAAAGCAGTTAAGTTGGAAATAAATCACTTTATTAGTAAATTAATTCATAAATAAAACATGCACAATCATAAAAGCAGACAACTATCAATTATCAATTAAAGCTAAACTCTATTTTGAGTTAAAACTTAGCTTTTGCATGATTTTGAGAATTAACTATCTTTCATGATCAGATAACTCAAAAATCAAGCTGAGTTTATTTGAGTGATTTATGGCTTTTATCCATGCACCTCCAAAGCCCTAGATTTCTATAAATAAAGGCTTCAGCTCTTCACAAATCATCTCATTTTTTTGCACAATCACACTGGAGAATTGGAATTAAAGAATCAAAGCTCTTGCGAATCGACATCTTTGTGAGATCAATCTTATTTTTGCATTCATATTACATATCATTGTTAGATTCATAGCATATCAGTTTTCAATAGCATTCATATCATATCAGTTTTTATCATTCTTATTGCATAGAAAATATCAAAAATATAGATTAATTGCATTTATTCCATATCTAGAATTGCATTCAAATCCTTCATTTAGGTGTCGTCTAGGTCACTGATCTCGATAATAATCTGAGAACATTAATCTCGCACCTATTAGAAGGCAGTAAATCGCTTGGTTAGATAGCTTTCAATTTTGCACAATTTTGATTATAGCTAACCTCTAATGTTTTACTGAGTGTTGTGTCTACAGATCAGGTACAATTTTCACACACACACTTAGATAGACCACACAAGATCAAAAGGCATGCCATTAGGACATTGCCACTATTATGTTCCTCCGGGATGATTCCAATTCTAAAATCAATCAATAATGATATGGTTAACAACTTAATCGATGCACAATCCGATAAAAGAAACATGATAGTTGAGGACATCATATAACTGGTGTTTGGCATGTGACAAAGTTCATTGCATGCAAGATTTATTATTTGAACTAAGAGGCATTAATTTAATATAATACATTGTTAGGATTAATTTATGGTTATGTTTACTATAGGGTTAGGGTTAGGGTACACTATAATCCTTGTTTCATATATTGTGAGAACTCTCACCATGGTTTTTCCCTTCTTGGTTTTTCCATGTAAATCTAGGGCTCTCTTGTGCATACTATTCATTGGTTTATCTTCTTTATAGTTGCTACTCACAATAAGGATTAATTGACTGTAAAATTGAAATGAAATTTTAGGTAATTGATTTGAGACTGATTCCCCCCCTCTCTCAGTCTTGAGGTGTGTTCAACACCTTGGACCTCATTGAAGATGTCCTTAAAATTGCATAACCATATCTATAAGTTTGAAGGAATGAGAAGCATTTTGGTTTACCCTTTAAGACTCTTTACTCTGCCTTGGTACAGTTTGGTAATCACTCAACTTTAACTATCATCGAGGAAGAATTTGTGACATGAAACTTTGAAAATAATAACTTTTTAGCTTCACAAACTTAATTTCTAAATTGTAAGACAATATCTTTCCATGTAGAGGAGCATAGACTAGATTATAGTGGCACTTCCTTAGAAGTTTCTCTGTTTATGTCTTACTTTTTCTTCATGAAACAAGTAAATTTTAAAACTTAAATGATTATATGAGATTCACCTAATTCTTTACATCACTTAGGAGCTAACCAATATGACTGCACACCTCAAGACATTCATAACATAAGGTGTAGACACCCAAATCTAATTAACGATATTATTATCATATTTATTCTCTTCTAGACATCCTAATTAAATATTATTATTTAATTAAGATTTATCGATTCCCTAAATAATTAATTTAATTAATTAATTATAGTTCAATTAATTAAATAAACAACCATGTCTATTTAATTAATTAATCCCCTTCTATTAATAAGATCAAACATATTAATTTGATTTAGTCCAATTAATTAAATAAGAAACCACTACTATTTAGTTAATTGATCTCCAATCTTTTATTAATTAAATCTAATTTAATTAAATCCCTTTCCCCCTTCTATTAATTAAATCTAATTTAATTAACTCTCTTTCCCACTTCTATTTTCTCAAAATTAAATAAATAAAATTTATCATATCCATTTTCCCACTTTGATTAAATAATATCATTTAATCAATTAGAGCACATAGCTCTTAACTTTAACCCTCACGTAACCTCACATCCCTAACCATACCCATCCTTCTAACCCACTTGTCTACTCAAAGCCCTCTTTGTTGACTTTTGCATATCCATCCTTCTAACCCACTTGGCCACTCAAAGCCCTCTTTGTCGACTTTTGCATACCTATCCTTCTAACCCACTTGCCCACTCAGAGCCCTCTTTGTTGACTTTAACCCTCACCTAACCCTTAATCTAACTCATCCCAACCTATTCACATACTAATTATCCTTTAGATAATTAATCATTATTAATTAACTAATTAATCTTCCACTCATTCTCTCTCCTTCCACTTGCATCCTCCATAAAATCCCACTTGCCCACTAATTAATCCTAATCAAAGCCTAGTCCAATCCTAATCATGTGCACAACCTTAATCACAAGGATTAAGAAATCTAACCCAAACACCAAGTCAACTCTTGTCACATCCTCTCACCCCAACCAAATGCATTTATGTAAATCTTAAATGGTCTTACACCTTTCTTACACACTCCATCCATCTCTTACATTCTTGTCCCCTCTCACATCTCCCAAAATGGTCACATTCCCCCATTCTTCCAAGCTTCTCTCCTTGAGACACTTGTCACAATGAGAGACATTTGAGAAAGCACAATCCATGTGCTCTCTCTCAAATGTATCTCCACCCTTCCTTGGGTTTGCATCTTGACCGTCCATTTCATCCTTATTTGCCTATAAATTGAACCATTCTCCCTTCACAAATCATCCACCATCCATGCAAAGTTATAATGCTAATTTGAGAGCTCCAAAACTATCAAATTACCATTATTATACCAAAATCCTTCCACATTCTCTCCTCATCCATTTTAATTGAAGCTTGAGAAAGCATTTGAGAATACATTCCTCATTTTGGACCAAATCTACACAACAAAAAGAGCTTATTTGAGTTGCAAGGTTTGCATTTTATGTGTTTGTGAGTTCTTTTTATGGTCTAATCTTAAGTTTTGCATAGTCTTAGTTTGTTGAATGTTTTGCTTAATGTTGCATTCCTTTGCACACCAATTCTTTGCACACATAAGGAAGTTCACCTTGAGCTTCAAAAGATAAGGCACACTTGCTTTTCACTATGTGCAATAGACTTAACCATATGCATATTAGAGATAATGCACAATTGTTGCAAAACATATGGATATTCAATCATGAACTTTAGAAGACAAAGTACAACTAATACTTACAATACCTCTAGACTATGTCATGATAACATGTTGACTATGTTACACTTACAAATTGTTGAATATTGCCATTGTTCTATGGTTGACATCCATCATGCTAACTCCATATTTGCATTCACACTTGCACAAATCCATTTCTTTATACCATTGCACCAATTCATTTCTCTATATCTACATCTGCACCAATCCAACTCTATTCTATACAAATATCTCATTAGTTGACATCATGACAACACATTGTGGCAATGTTTCCCTTTGTCATTGATGGAAACACTTATTTACAAGGTACTTCTCTCCCCCTTTTGAATCAAGAGAAAAGGTAAATGGGTATTCATCTAAATTGGCAACTAAAATATGCTCCATTTGATTGTATCCATCCACTACATGCTCCCCTTGAGATGTAGCATTGGTCTCCTAAAAATGACATAGAAAAATTGTTTCTTTATTTCCCTAAGATATATATAGGTGATATGTACACAGTCCTTTTACCAAGAACTAATAAAGGCATTGCTAACCTCATTCTTATCCTCCACTTATAATTTATATGATCACAAAGTTGTCCTAGCTAGTCTAGCTTGCTACTTAGAGGGTAAAATATTATTGTAAATTACCTTAAGCAAACTAAAAGTTGTATTGTAGTGTACCTTTATTGAAGATAAGATGTGATTTTGATATTCGAACTCTAATGTACAAGTCTTCTGCTCCATCTAAAGTACTTGAAACCTTCAATTTTGATAAATATTTTCTGTATCATATAGGAAACTAGTCAAGGATGCAAGTCTCAAGTTCTCCACTTCCCTTAGTTGACCAAATTGCCTTTTGATTTACTTTCTTTGATCTTGAAGCAATTACAACTATGAGTGATAGTTTTCAATTTATGCCCTTGTTGCACCATCTTTATCCTTCACCATATCATAAATGTTGGCTATATGAGTTACCTATGACTCAATAGAGTTAATTTGGTCCTTTACGCTCTTTGTTGATATTGGCCACTTCAGGAAAAAAAAACTCATACAACATGGTGACATCTTCCAGACATTTTTGAATATAATTTATGTTCTCTTGTAGCTTATTGTGTGCACTAGCACAATATATAATCAAGGACATTAGCCATCCTCTTGTCATTCATTTTCCATCGACATGGTGTGCATTAATTCTTGCTCACATGTAGTTCCTCCCTTAATTGTTATTTTGCTCAACATTTTCATATGTAATGTATTGACATGATATTTTCTATATATATCCTTGAAAATTTGAGTAAAACCAACATTTTCCTTATGAATAGGTTTAAAAGGACCCCCCTTATCCAATTTTATTTACTCAAATTTTGGTCCTATAAATTGTTTTAATCTTAAATATGATACATGTACCCACAATATGGTCATCTCTTCTATGAAAATGCATTAGAGTTGAAATATTTTATGATGTGTTTAAATATGTTCATTGGTTTTATGTAAGGTAACGTGATAAGCATTTTTTGTATGTTTTTATAACACTATATGTTGAAGAATGACAATCGAAATAAAATTTCTAAATTCTTTTAGCTTCAGTTGAATGTGTTGTGATGAGAAGCAACACAATCGTGTGTGTGTGTGTGTGTGTGCGCAACATTTTCCTTATGACTAGGTTTAAAAGGACCCCCCTTATCCAATTCTATGTACTCAAATTTTGGTCCTACAAATTGTCTTCATCTTTAATATGATACATGTACCCACAATATGGTCATCTATTTTATAAAAATGCATTAGAGTTGAAATTTTTTTATTGTGTTTAAATATGTTCATTGGTTTTATGTAAGGTAATGTGATAAACATTTTTTGTATGTTTTTATAACAATATATGTGGAAAAATCACTATTGAGATAAAATTTCTAAATTCCTTTAGTTTCAGTTAAATGTGTTGTGATGAGAAGAAACACAATCACGCACGCGCACATGTGTGTGTTTATGTGTGCGTGTGCATGTGCGTGCGTGCACACATTATAAAGACAATTTCCATTGTATAGTTTGAACATGGTGTATGGGATAGTTACTAACATGGAGACATTCTTGAGCTAGTGCCATAATTGTGGGTCACCTATGAGGAGGAAAGAATATGGTGGGATTGGAAAATTACCTATGTAAGCACACCAATATCAAGTAAAACTTTGCAGTGATGAGTATAGAGAGCGAAAAGGTTTCACCTGATGCCCTTCAAATCTAGGTAAACTAGAGTTGAGTTGAGCAACATAAGGTCTAAGCAAATACTTTGGACCATCCTATAATCAAGAGAGCTCATGGGTGAGATAGTAGTTTTGTGGTATATTGAATTGGAGCATATTGTGGAGGTAGTAGAGTTGATGAGTATGGTTCAGGGCCTACAAATATAGAGCGTGCCTTAAATCCAATCTCAATCCATATCATTTCTATGGAAACCAACATAGTATCTAGACCAACCACTTGCACTAGGGATTGGGGTAGCCATGCTCAATCATAATATAAATTATTGTATCATTATTATCATGTTTTAATATTTACATCATTATTTTATTCAATAGTAAATTTTATACACGTGAGACACATGATACATAAATTATATTTTTTGTTTTTCTTTGAGAAATATCTATCTGCTATGGATATTTTATGTTTAATGCATTTTATGATGTTATTTATCTTATTAAATCAAGTATGATTATAATTTCATTAAATAATATTAAATAATTTTTTAAATTGAAAACAACTGTAATCTATTTATTTAACTAAATATATAAAATATCTAATGACAAAATAAAATTACATTTCTTAATAAAATACAACCAATATCTAATTAGTTATGAAATAAAATGGCATAATTAATATTATAATGATCTAAATGAAATTTTTGACAACAATGAGGTAAAAAACTAAAAACTAAATGAGAAATAGAAATAGAATCCAAGATAATAGAAACTATATTAAGAATAGGCAAATGAACATGCAAGTGATTCAAAGTTTGAGAAATACTAAAAAAATTGATTAATTACATTTAAATATGTACAGTACATTCTTATAGAATAAGATATACCAAAAATATTATAGGAAAAAGGAGCCGTGCCAATGATATAATGAGAATTGATAATCGACATTGAGAGAGGGGGACATGGGTGCATTGAATTTATGGGTTCCTTAAAAGATTTATCATCCATGGTAGATATACCTTAACTTTAAGAACCATAAACAAAGGAGATGATGTAAGGACATTTTACTTAGGGCTGAATTTATCCTTGGAATTTTCTTAGGAATTTACATTATTATGGTTCTCATGGATAATGAGATCACCTAATAGAAAAGAAGATAAATGACATGTTAATTATAGATATGATTAAAATATTTTAATATTATTTGAAGTGTTCAAGGATATTAAAGTAATGCTTCTTGAGCTTCTCAAATATTGTAATACATATTATTAACAATGAAATCTAGAAGCAAAACCTACAAAGATAATATATTTGATTCTAGAGGAATGATGACATAAACATTGTACGTGAGATTATATGGGGCATTGTTAGTGACCATTTGAATGCTTGTGCAATATAAAAGTTGTTTGTGTTGATATTTACTATGCTTGGAATTTTATAAGATTTTATTAAATATCTTTGTTTGTAAAATGTGGAAATGAATTCTTATATCTTTTCAAATATATTTAAAATTAGATAAATAGATTTATTAATAATTTTTCACACTTGATATCAAAGAAAATCTTTGTGAAAAATTATTTATAAAATTATAAAATTTTATCCAAGGTAGTAAAAGGGTAGTCCCACTTTATGTTTTATTTTTATTTATTTAAATATAAATTAATATCTAGTATCACAACACCTATAAGATACTTAATGGTTTTGTTAGAAGATATTTTATATCAAATCTTAGATAAATGTTACAAAGTTGTTATAAATGAAAATAGGATATTATTGTATTTTAAGTTATATTCAGGACATCAAACAAATAAAATTGTTTGTAATTTTAAAAATTTAATACATAATAAAAAATTATAATGTCTTTTCTTAGAGAATTTTTTGAAGTTATTTTATTTGTCAATCATACATGTCTTTGAAACATGTGAAACATAAATGTCTCTGTGACACTTTCGAGGGGAAATACGTTTAGTTAGATAAATGTGTATGCTTAATCATCAACTTTTTATTTTTCTTTAATTATATTTTTACTAGAAATTACACCTTGGTGTACGATGTGTATGCTAAAGAGGTGTTGAGAGAGAGGATTTGAATGTAGTCACTAGATATGAATATATATCGCACCTTCCTCAACAAGATTCTCCCAATGGCGTGCCACTATTTGTTGGCGAATGGGTTAGCTCTCCCAAACCTATGATGGATGCTCATCTATCTTCCTCTTTGAGAAAATATTGTTACAAGTAGTGGTTGTCGTTGCACCAAAAGATCAACCTATTAATGCTTGATACAACCACTAGACTTATAGAAGACACAGGAGGCGGTTAAGCCATGCCCCAAATCCCAAGGGGAGCACTGACCATAATTCCAACAATCTTCCCCTTAGCGTTATCTGAGGGGATTTGAACCTATGACCAAGCTCTGATACCACTTGTTACAAGTAGTGGTTGCCGTTGCACCAAAAGATCGACTTGTTAATGCCTGATACAACCACTAGACTTATAGAAGACACAAGAGGCGATTAAGCCATGTCGTGAATCCCGAGGGGAGCGCTAACCATTTTTCCAACAAATATCTACCACTTGAGCAAGGTTTCATGGGAGCCATAGAATTATTTTTTGACATTGCCAAATGTGACACTCACCCAACCTTATATCAGCCTTTGAAATTAGAGGATTTCATAGGTAATGACAAAGAAGATTGTTCATTCTTCTACAAAACTCCTAAAATAAAATTTTGACAATAATTTAATGAAAAAGTTGAAGAAAATTAAGAATTTCTTTATAGAGAACACATTAGTTGGAAGGTTTAGTAGAGTTTGGCCAAGTCTTCTAAATCTACATAAATGGGATTCTTAATCATGGATACCCATTTTGGAAGAGATTTTATAAATTTATTCATGTGGCAGAGGCTTTTGTATGATGAATTTCAATAGTAAGAGAGATAGAAATACCATTTCGAGGTATGTTTGATATCAAGATCAAGGCATATCAATGTTAAAATCTTGCCATCCATTTTTAAATCTAGCTATTGAAACTTTCTCAATTATTCCTATTTGAATTCACCTCCCAAATCTCCCCCTTTATTACTAGTTTGAATATTGATATTGCATGGATTAGCAAGTTCTTTGATAATTTTGTAATCATAGATCAAGATTCAATAGATTTTATTCACACTTTTTTTTTATATAGATTATAGTGGAATTAGACACCTATAAAGATATTCCAATAGAAATAATCTTAAATGCCAATGGTAATGGATGGTCACAACCCTTGGAATACAAAGGCCTATCCTTTTGGTGTAGAAAAGTAATAAATTGTGCACATTGCAGTAGAAAGTCCAAACATTAAAACTGAACAAAAAAGGGATTCCATATTGTAGAAAGTGTTAGAAATAGGAAATACTGAGAGGGGGGGGGGGGGTGAATCAATATTTCACAAACTTTTACTTTTGCCCAATTATGGATATAAGAAATTAAATTGTAGCTTGCATATGAAATTAAACTAAGTAAATTGAATAACAAGCATACCAATAAAACAAATAAACTCAAAACACCATGTTTGTTCTCGAGGAAACCCTGGCCAAGGGAAAACCCCGGTGTGGATGATACCCACAATTGATCCACTAATCAAAAGTATTCGGTTAAGGATGTTGACCCTGTTAGGAGTCTGTTACATTCATATACTAGTGTCTCTGTCCTGGTTAAAAGAATCTAGGCCTTGTTAGATGCCTCAACCCTGTTAGGAGTTTCTATTACAAAAATATAATGTTTGCAAGATGAGCTCACTTCCCAAACATGCAATATACAATAATATCTTCAGATACAAAGGTAAGATACAAAAACCTTTTTACTGTTGTCGACTAGCTTTACTATTCTGATCTAGCTTTGTAGGCTCTTCGCTTTGATATACAGTACTTGCTTCTTTTCTTCTTACAACATACAATTTCTCATCATAGATCAACTTATTAAAATCACTATATCTTTCTTTCATACTTCACATTACATTGTACTTACATATATACAAGTTATTACAAAATAACTTCATGTTGGCTTTACAATACATTGTACTCTTCTCAAAACATAAAATCATTATATGCTACCTTAGGGTTAACATCTAGGATGTCATCCCTAAATAGTTAAGTCATTATTCTGATAAACAAAATAATCTCTTAACTCAATATAATCATATTCTATCTTCTGCTCTGTTCAGGTCGGCTCAACACTGTTTCTGTAAAACATTAATATCTTCTTTCGTACATGCCGTACAGACTTGCACTCTCATATGTGGCTTTGATATACATAGAATGATCCATGTTCAAGTGCATATGCATTGAACCTTCTTCTGTGAACATCACTAAACAAAATTGTCTCTGATTAGACTGGTAAACACTGTTGTACTTAGACAATTTTCAAATGCACTCATACAAAACTGCATCCTCCAATTATGCTATCTTTATGTTGAGTATATGTTGCCATAATGACAACATTCTAATATCCTACTTAGCCAAATTGCCAACGATCTCCCCCTTTGTCATTGGTGGCAACATATGGGAAAATTGGCTAAGTCCCAAAAACTTTGATTACAAAAATGAAAAATGAAATATATGGCAATTACAAAATTATGGATCCTACATGTCTATAGATGTCTAGTTATTTCTCCAAAAATGATACTCTCCCTAAGAGTATACTTACTACTATTCTGCATATCTGTATCTTCTATATACATACAATTTTCATACTATATTACTCCCCCTTTGACAACAATGACAAAGGTGTTAATTCTATAAGTATGACAAAATTGATTTACCTTTTAATCTCAATGCTGCAAGGCTAGAAGGCTTGCAACACAATCTACAAAATTGGCTTTCAAATTTTCTAATTTTCCTTGTCCCATGTCTTCTTCACCGATTCAGAAACACTGAGCAGTGCACATAGGCCAAAGGATGCTATTTCAACTGCCTTCAAATTAGCATAAGCAAATTTTCCATAAGATGTCTTAGTTAAAAGACATTCTTTGAACTGACTTTCCACAATACTAATTTTCAATGATAAATTCTCTCTAAGTAGAGTGAATCTCTTCAATTTCTTCTCTTTTTTATCCTCAAGAAGTCTTATGTCATCATAGATTCTGCTTGCTTTCTTCTCAATATCCGTGATCTTTGCATTCAGACTATGCAAATCATTTACTGTCACTTGTAATTTTGCTTCCTTGCTCTTCATTTTCTCTAAAATTTCTGATGTGTGGTTGCGGGATTGTGTACATTGAATGTACAATGCTTTTCCTCTCTCTAAACATCTTCTTAATTCTTTTATGCATATATCCAAGTTATCTAAATCATTTCTTCTATTTTGGCAAACAACTTGAAATAATTGTGCATCATGGGCTGTTTGAGCTTTGGCTGATGCAATATCTAATAAGTTAGTGAATTCTATGTCACAAGATTTTATTACCTCTTTAGCTTTGGCTTGGGGATCAACCTCACTAACTTGAGTTGATATCACTTCTTGAAGTTTACTGGTCACCTCAAGTAATGCTCCCTCCAAGATTTTCACCTTCTTGTTCTTACCAATTATCTTATTCAGAGATGAGATCAACTCTATTTGATCATCATTGTCAACTTCTTGCCCTAAACTTGCAAAAAATGATTCAATAGGTGGTCTAGGCGGTATTTCTGTTGTGTCCTTAGTCTGATAAATAGTTTATGTCTTCTCTTCTTGCATCACATGCTCCACTTCTACTGTTTTAATCTTATTGTATTCCTTCTCCTCTTCTTTTCTTGTCTACCATTTCTTCCTTATTTTTCGCTTCATCTTTTTGCTCATTATCTTCTGTCAAATTGCCAACATTGGCTCCTTGGTCATTGAATGGGTTTTCTTCTCTATCTATGGTGATATTCGTGCCTTCAATGTTCATAGATTCATCAATAATGTTGATAGAGGGTGGCAGAACTAGTGATGATTCAGTCTGATGTCCTGCTTCAATTGCTTGATTAGATTCACTGATTAATTCTCCTGGTCTAGAGGTCATTACCTTCACAACCACTTCCTCTGTTTCTCTGTTTACTTCTTCATAATTTCCTCCCATTATCAATACTATCCTTCTCTTCCTTCTCAGATGAGTACTTAAGTTCTTCATGATTTCTTCAAAGTGATCTTCATCCTTAATCTCACAAAGCTTTCTTATATCTTTCTCTTATGCCTTTGTCTTCTTCTACAACTCTCTTCTTCCTGTTTAAAAATTTCTCATATAGATTATCAGGGAACTTGCGTTTGATATCTTCAAACTTCTTGTCAGCAAGGATCATATGTCTGACAACTACATTTTCAAGATTTAACTTCTCAAAATTGTTATACACATCATAATACTTGTTCAACTTGGTGAAATGCCCTTCATTTATGATCAAAGGGTTCAGTTTTTCTATCTTTGACTTCCATTATTTCTTTTTGCTGCTACCTGCCTCTTCATCTTCCCATGGATTCTATGCTGGTGTCTTTATCCTCTACACTGGTGTAAAGATAGTTTTCTGCATCTTGCATGGTCCACTTGACAATTCTTTAATTCTCTTAGATGGTGTGGTGGAGGTGGATCTTGTGGATTTTCTTACTCTAGGTACATCCAATTCTTCAATCTCTACATCAATATCCCAACTTACTTCAGTAGGGGCTGCATGGGTTGTCAATGGTGGAATTGACAACACTTCTTTCTATCCAATATCCTTAATTATTACTGCTATCTTCTTTGCAATGCCAAATTCATGCTCGATCATGCCTGTATCCTTCAATATTTTCTTAATTTTATTATCAACTCTCTTCATTGCCAATTTTTGCACCTGTGACTTTTGTGCTGAATTGAAGTTCTCTTCATGTGTTCCAAATCTAGGACTCTTTTCATCCAAATTACTTTTAAGTAACCTTCTCACATAACCTTCAATTTCTACTTCAGATACCTCATACTCAAGAGGATCTACAAATTCTACTCTTGGCTCAATTGCTTCAATTTAGGTAAACTCTGTGTCCACTAGAAAACATATCTCATCTTTATACTTCTCCAAAATAGATTGTGGAATCCTTGATCTTTTCCTCATTTTATTCTGAAAAGTCTTTATCACTAGAGTAGCACCCTCATTCACTTTATCAATAGGATGTCTCAAATATACTTTATTTATTTTGTCCATTGAATTTCTGTTATCATTCCAATCAACTCCTATGGTGTATGGGAATCTTCTTAACAAATGGAAAAACATGTAGGTGACCAAGGATGAGAATCTAAACTGTGAATTCTTAGTCTTTTTGATCTTCTCAATATTTTCAGTCAACTTTATCCTTAGAATCTCACATATATCTACTTCTACTTTGTCTACACACATAAGATAAGATGCATGTACCATGCCAGCTGCCATGTCATCTTCCCTTGAACTCGCACAGAATTTTGAAGTCAATATTTTGCATACATATCTTACATCATCTTGCTCAATTTTACTTATAACAATTCCTCTTCCATTATATGAAGACTTGGTGTTGTCTAATACTATTTTCTTAACATTATTTTCATTCAAAGGAATTACTCTTGACTTAGACAGTCCTGTTACCTCATGAATAAGTTCTACAGTAATGTCTATGACTCTATCATCTAAGCAAAACTTTCCATTGTGAATTCTGCTCAAGATTATCTTGGTCCATTCATCATTTTGAAACTCATAGTGAAGTGTGTACTTGATAATATCTATCTGACTAAAATGATCAAACCCTTCTTTGTAGGAGATGTCTTGTTTGTAAATCTTATTATACTCCATGGTTATACTAACATCTCCTACAGTCTCAAAATTACTATTCAGATATCCTTTCACATCTTCCAAATACAAAACTCTGTCTAGGACAGTTGACAAAGCCAAACTAGGGTCTTCCTCTAAGTGTTCTATAGGCTCCTTCTTCATCTTAGGTCTAGTTGAGGCTCTGATGTTGTGAACTAGTGATGCATCTATGATTCTATTAAAATATGACTACTTTGATAGTGAATACTTAGTAAAATACCCCAGAATCATGATTTAGGGATTTGCATAGATCTGACGAGGAATCTATCTCCAAATCTTGCAAAGTATTCTTTATCTCCACTAGCTAGCTCTCTATATCTCTTGCAAACACTTGAATGATTAACTAATGTCAATCATCTACTTTTATCCTTCAAATCTTTCAAGATATTGACATTGAATTAAATTTCTTAAGTGCTTCATGCCAAAAATTTGTTCCTGGTTACTTGCAAAACTTCATTCTTTTCATGTACTCGCATACATATTCATAAATTCATGTGCTCTTAACCATAGCTTTATTATATCATATACTAGCTCATATTAACTTCACAAAACTTAATTCAACTTACTCTAAATTATACACTATTCTTATACCTTACTCTAATACATAGTTCATGAAATAAATGCTTAATTGCTTTGAGATGAATTAGGAAATGACTCACACTTACTCTCAGGTACTTCACCTGTCTGGTTTCCTGGAATACTGAATGGGCTCACTTGATCTGTGGCTTTAATAAACTCAACTTCTTCCAATTTACTACTACATTCTCTCTGACTGTTGTTGGTGTTCACATTTCTCTTGGTGTAGTTTCTAGGATTAGGGTTTCTCATGTTGTTCATTCTACAAAATCTCGATGTGTGACCAAAGTTATTACATATCTGACAAACTACTCCATTGTTTCCATGTCTCGGTCCTGACTAGTTGATTTATGATCTACAATTTTTGGCAATATGTCCAATTTTTTGCATCTATAACATACAACTCCATTCCTTTTGTTCATGTTTCCAATAGGTCTCTTATCTATAGGGTTAGTATCTCTAAACATTCTACTATTATTGTTATCATTAGATCTAGGTTTCTAACAATCAATAGCTCTATGTCCAAAACCATGACAATTATAACAATAACCAAAGATAGGTTTGAATTGCTTACTCGTACAATCTCTTTTCATGTGTCCAAAAGAATTGCATGAAAAACATCTACCTTTGAATTCTCTTCGCATCTCTTTAGGTGGTTCATCTTGCTTAGGTGGATTAGGTATATCTTCAGATTTTTTAGATTCATCAGGTTTCTTTTCATCTTTATTCTTAGGGTGTTTCGGATCTGGTTCTTTGCACTCCAATCTTCTTTGGGAACATATCTTCAAAATATTCAAGACCAATTTTATCATAAGATGGTTTCTGATAAGATATTTGTTCATCAATCTTTTCACTACTAGAATATAATTTCTCAAGATGTTGTTTAGACTGAGTTAATTCTCCTTTCACAATTGTATTGTACTTCTCAGGTTCAACATACTACAATTTTGTTTTCTCAAGTTCAGATGTCACTTTGGTAATTTTAGATCTCAGATTTCAGATTTGATTCATCTTTATTATTGTCATCTTTCGAGCTTAACTTCAGATCTACTATCTTTAGTTCATGTTTAAGGATCTCATTTTCTTTCCTTAGTTTTGAAACTTCATCACAATCCTTGAATTGAATTGTAGGTTCTTTCTTTGATTTCAGATCTTCTATCTTTTCTTTTAGTTTCTCAATGTAGTTTTTCGCATCATCATATCTTTCCTTTAGATTATCTCTTTCTTCAGTAAGAATATCAATCTGTTTAAGAGCTTCATCAAGATTCTTCTGCAATTGATCCATATCCATAGAGATCATACTCAAGCTGTTAGGATTTCTCTGAATAACTTTGTTCTGAGTAACTAAGCTCCGATACCAATTATTAGAAATAAGAAATACTGAGAGGGGGGGGGGGTGAATCAGTATTTCAAAAACTTTTATTTTTTCCCAATTATGGATATAAGAAATTAACTTGTAGATTGCATGATAAATTAAACTAAGTAAACTAAATAACAAGCATAACAATAAAACAAATGAACTCATAATACCATGTTTGTTCTCGAGGAAATCCTGGGCAAGGGAAAACCCCAGTGGGGATGATACCCACAACTGATCCACTAATCAAAAGTACCTGGTTAAGGATGTTGACCCTGTTAGGAGTTTGTTACATTCATATAGTGTCTCTGTCTTGGTTAAAGGAATCTAGGCCTTGTTAGAAGCCTCAACCCTATTAGGAGTTGCTATTAAAAAAATAGAATGTTTGCAAGATGAGATGACTACCCAAACATGCAATATACAATAATAGCTTTAGATACAAAGGTAAGATACAAAAACCTTTTTACTGTTGTCAAATAGCTTTACTATTCAGATCTAGCTTTGTAGGATCTTCTCTTTGATATAAAGTACTTGCTTCTTTTCTTCTTACAACATACAATTTCTCATCATATTTCAACTTATTACAATCACTATATCTTTCTTTCATACTTCACATTATATTGTACTTATATATATACAAGTTATTACAAAATAACTTCCTATCGGCTTTACAATACATTGTACTCTTCTCAAAACATAAAATCATTATATGCTGCCTTAGGGCTAGCATCTAGGATGTCGTCCCTAAATAGTTAAGTCATTATTTTGATTAAAAAAGAAATCCCTTAACTCAATATAATCATATTCTGTCTTCTGCTCTATTCAGGTCGAGTCGACACTGTTTCTGTAAAACATTAATATCTTCTTCTGTACATGCCGTACAAACTTGCGCTATCATATGTGGGTTTGATATACATATAATGATCCATGTTCAAGTGTGCATGAACTAAAACTTGTTTTGTAAACATCGCTAAACAAAACTGTCTTTGATTAAATTGGTAAACACTGTTGTACTTAGACAATTTTCAAATGCGTTCATACAAAACTGCTTCCTCCAATCATGCTATCTTCATGCTAAGTATATGTTGCCATAATGACAACATTCTGATATCCTACTTAGCCAAATTTCCAATAGAAAGATACCTCTCCCAAACATTATATTGTTGTTATCTCCCCAAAAAGGTTGGAACTCTCTTTGAGTGTAGATACAATGATGGAGAAAGATTTGCAAGAAGAGGAACTCCCTTGAGAAGTAAAGATGGTTTAGTTCTAGTAGCTTGAATAATCCTAAATTCAACAAGGACACAAATCAAGAGTCTTCTTATCTTGAATATTCCTAAATACCTAAATACAACAATCTCTCTCTCTCTCTCTCTCTCTCTCTCTCTCTCTCTAACATTGTCTATAATTCAAATGTTAGAGTTGTCGCTAGCAAATGAAACATAGAGATATAAAGAGGTAATTTAGTCATCCCTCTGTCAAAATATGAAGACAAAGCATACCCCTAGATCCTTACAACTAAATTCAGACCGAAGAATGAGGTTAATTTAACCATCTCTCTATTTACATCCAATTGTCATAGAGAATACTAATAACATACTTTTTTGAGGACCTAATAAATAAAGTGACATTGTATTGATTGTAAATAAGGATGATGGAAAAATTACAACATATATAGATGTTGTTGTTAACAAAATGTTGCAAAACATGGCGGTAAAGACAAAAAGATCCAATTTTTTTGATGCTATAACAAGTCTTTATTCAGGAGGTCATATTGCCCTTTTGAGACAACCCGCCAAGTTGAAGAGAAAAAGATTGAATTCAAAATAACCATCTTCATATTACCTCCATGTCATGGTAGATGGTTGAGTACAACAATTTTATGCACCCCTTATTAAAGGCATGCACTTTATCAACTCTATTCCTTATCTATTGTGGTGTACAACTCCCTAATGCCCAACTTATGGGTTTAAAAAATGGTTATATTATATAATTAAATGGCATAAATGAAGATCAAACATTTATTATGGTAAAAAATATTATAGGTTAACTAATTAATTAATTTATTAATACTAAACAAATAATAATAATTATAAAATATATATTATATAATTAGATTATTTTGTGTTTGACTAGATCCTCAAAAATATTGTCTCTAGGGGAAAAGGAAAGTCTCTAGAGAATGTTGATGCTAGGTCAACAAAGGATAATCCAAATTTGGTGTAGAAAAAGAAAGGAAGAAGAATGAGGTAATTTTAATATGAATCTTAAGTCCTACTCTAAACACAAAATAAAATTGTGATTTTTAGTTGTTATGGTAGATTTGAAGTGTAATGTAATACTTCCCCAATTTCTTTCTACTGTTAATTTTATTCAGGGATTACATGGACTTTTTGTTAGGGGTTAATTGTGTGATGATGATTCCTCATTTGTGGTCTCACCTATATGAGCCATGTTAAGATTTCCCATATTTCTTTTAGTTTAGGATGAGTTAAACATCCCACATTAATTGATTGAAAAATCTATTGTTTGTTAAAGATATTTAATATATAATATTATTATTAATGATATTATCATGTTATAGTTAGTATAGTTATATATAAATATAAATAAAATATAAATATAAATATAATATGAATATATATTATATATTTATAAATAATAAATATCGATTTAATTTTATTAAAATAATTCAAAATTAATCTTTGGCAACAACAATGCTTTTTGTGGGACATTTCCATATCATCAAAACCATTTATATAAAAATTCTTGAATCGAGCGAATGCCCTGAGATAATGATAATATAACATAATACATAGGATTAATTTTGGTTTGCATTTATCGTAGGGTTAGGGTTAGGACTTATAATAATAACAATAATAATAGTATAGTAAGGTTTGATGGAGGGTAATAGATCATTTGTAGCCTAAACATACAAACTAATAACCCATTTCAAAACACCATTACATAGGGTCAAAAATTAGGCTTGATCTCAAACTCTTGAGAGAGATGCATTATGGTTGATGATGATTAATTGTCCCTCCTTTGATTTGAATTGACAATGCACGAACTAGGCTAAACAATGTAACATTGACAATAGTTAGCATAAAAAAAGATCTAGAAACAACTAAAACATACAAAATTGGAAGGGTGATGTAGAGATGAACCTAAGTCTAAAATCTTAGGTCAAAATGGCTAGACACTATGTCTAGGAAAAATATTCCTCCATGTATCCTCGATGAAAAACATCAAATTGGTCCTAGGAGACTCCAAACTACCTCCTTGTCAATTTTTACGTCAAGCTACCAACACTATAGTACTAGGTACCCTAGTCCTAGGGGACTATGCTTTTAGTCATCCTAGTCCTAGTCTTTTTTGCCAAAATTTTCTTAGTTGTCTCTTTCTTTATCTATAGTATGCTCTTGTACCTCCAAAATGGTCTTGAGATCTGATTCTTGGCCTTCGACTACATAAAAGTGGACAAAAATGGTGTTGGGATATATAAGGGCTTTCCTGAGTTAAACCTTGGGTTGGAATCTATTGGCAGTGCACCAGAGTCCATGGATTAACCACCTCTTATGGATTCTATAAGTCTAGTGATTGTATTGGGCATTGATAGGTAGATCTTTTGGTGTAATGATAATGACTACTTGTAACAAGTGGTATCAGAGCTTGGTCATAGGTTTGAATCTTCACAAGCCACAATGAGTGACGCTAGGAGGGGGATTGTTGGTAGTGCACCAACATCCCTTGTGGGATTCACAACATGGATTAACCACCTCTTGTGGATTCTATAAGTCTAGTGGTTGTATTGGGCATTGATAGGTTGATATTTTGGCACAATGAAAACCACTACTTGTAACAAAATCAACTCTAAAAAGGTAATGACAAAATGACAACTTACCCATGGTAGGGAAAAGGCTAAATGTCAAGAAAATGCTTGAAAAGAAATAAGTAATTATACCTTTCATTGATAGTGGAATTATCTTAGGATACATCTTCTAAGTGTTGATGCAATAACATGATAAATCATCAAAAAATCTATCATGAAAACATACTTTGTTGGTATAATTAAATATTCTTAATTACACTTTACTTAAGCTCACTTTGGATAATGCATGGGATAGTAGTTTGTGCATGAGACACATAGGAGTTTGTTGTTTTCATAACTGATGTAGAAATGATTTGAGTATGTTATGGCATGTGTTTGATGCAAAAATGATGTTAGGTTGATCAATTATGATGTTTTCATTGATGTCAACTTAGTGTTTGTTGGTTGACAATGTGCCTGTTATGCTAGTAATGTATGTTCAAAAGGTTGGATCCAGAGTTGTGTTAAGAGTAGGAGTGTGAGATCATAATGAAAGACTAAGTGATGTCTCTAGATGTTGTATCTATGACTGCATATGTTTATCATATGTATTATGTTACTTATGATTGATTGAATGTTGAAAAGTCAACATGAAGAACATGTTGTAGCCAAGGTGGAATGATTTGATGACTGTGTCAAATAGGTTTGGATTTAGGTGTTATGATTTAGGATATGTTATATTGACTATGTTATGAGGTTTTTTTTGTGAGTGTATCATGATTTGTGACTAGAATAAAAAGTTCCAGTGGATAGAAGATCGCTCAGTGAAAAGAAAATGAAGTTCTTAGAACAACCGGTCAGATCCCTAACTGATGATGTTGTATCGTGTTGCAATAAGTAGTTACATGTTCCAGGGATTGTAGTGATGTGGTAGATGGACATGAAGTGATGAGTTGGATTTTTCATGATCGTTATGATCATATTTCTTGAAGTTGTGCAAGAACATTGGAAAGTGTAATGTGGTTTGAATTTTCTTTGTCAAATCGATGTGCAATTTTAATTGGCAATTAGATATATCTTGTTATTGATGGATATGGTTTTAGTAACACATTTTGGCATATATAAGATGTAATTCAAATGTGGTTAAGGCTTTCTTTCCGCCTTAAGTTGTAAATTGTTTTATATATCATTTTGATGTATTATGAGAAGTGTGTGTGGAAGAGAAAGATAGTGAATCCAATTGTGCGATTGTAGAGTATGGATGGTTTGAATGTGCAACATAGATTGAGCTTGAATTAGATCTGTACTAGTAGAGGAGGAGTGCTATTTTCTCAAATCACTTTCACTTGTTAATTCCTAATAGTTTCATCAAGATAAAATCCCTTAACCGGGTAGACCCTAATAGGTCTGATTTGTAAATCCTTTAACTAGGTGACTCTTTAACTAGAGTTTGAAATCCCTTAACAGGGTAAAGCTCTTAACAAAGCTAGAGTAAACCAATTAATTGGGTGGATCCTAACAAGTTCTTTCTCTTAACTGGGCATTTCTAAGCTCCTAACAGGGCTAAGCTCTTAACCAGACGTACTTCAGAATAGTGCATAATTATTTGTTGGTGCCATTCCCATACGTGGTTTCTCCCAGTTGGGTTTCCATGAGAAAAATATTGGTGTTATTTTGTTTCATGGTTGTGGATGTTTATCTTCATTGGTTTATTTATTCATGCAATGGATGTTAATTAATGCAATCAGAATCATGACTTAATTCTTTAGCTTTCCTTACCAGTACATTAGACATTGATGCCTTTGTACTTGAAGCTATATTGGAAGATGAAGGGAAACAAGGAGAGCTTTAAGCACTATTAGCAAGGAGATTTCCTAGAGGAACTTGTAATGCCCCAAAACTAATGGGACAAAGCACAACACAATCTTTCTTTTCAAATGTATACTAAACTTTCTAGAAATTAAACAATATGATAAATCATAGGATTGAAATCATAATATAGCAATATGATTAATTCATTCACTAGGGATTTCAGAAATTTATAAATCATTTAAACAATTTTCAGATGTTGGTTTCTTAACCTAACAAATTTCATCATTTCAACAACATAGAGGTTGTAGGAAATATAAGACATTTAATAGTTAAAAATTCATATTTTTCACATGATCTTGAAACAACTGCCTTTTCCTTTATAATTGCAGGAAAATTTATCTACAATGAAATAATCAATATTGATAAGAAATATTTTGAAATACACCTAATATTGATTTCTTCTTCCAACAGGATTTAATCAAACTTTAATTACAACTTTTTTCTTTGTACATTTACAAGTTCATGAATTACAATTTGAATAGAACAAAATCATTTAGAATTGTCACACCTCAAATATTCCTTTAATTCTCTTTCAACTTCAAATTTGAAACTTCATCTTTTCATATTCAAGCAAAACTTGCAACACAAAGACATTTACCACATGACCATGGAGGCTCACCTCCCAACCTAGAATATTTCATGGCCACCCATGAGCTAGGGGAAACAAGAATGGATGGGATACAAACATTCACACTTACAATCAACAACACGAAACATAAACATTACAGATTTCACTCCCAATCCCACGCTTGCACAAAGGATCATCATTGATTCCAAGATGGGTGAAGCTAGAAACATCACATATGGAGATGCCATACTCATACAAAACAAGCATTACAAATCTTTCTTACATGCCTTCACAATGCTCTTTCCCAACATACCAGCTCATCAAAAGAGCTTCATACACATCCCTTATGGCCCCTAATTATAACATAAGTAGGACTCAAGAATTCCCATTCATCCAAGCTCTCAAATGTATGGATTTCCCAACTAAGCCCTTCACCCGAAGACATTCTCAAATCCTCCCAAGGATGAGAATTATCTTGCACACCTGTAACGCCCTGCCAGTGAACCCAAGAGAAGCTAACCTAAAACATGTTACTTAGTTTGGTGAATAATTTTTTTTTCTAAAGTTAACATACAAGATAAACAACAGTGCGGAAGTAAATACCATTTACTCACATTGAAACAACATTCAACATAGATTACAAGACTCAAGGGTTCCATGACACATAATTACTTAAGAACAAAACACAACTAGAACTAACATCAATAAAAGATTTCATAACTTATAAATTACAATTACATGACATAACAATAAATACAATCCTCATGGACATCCATGACAACTAATAAACTGACATCCACTGCACATGTCGCAGGGTATGTAATAATAAAACTAACATAAAAGTACAATGACCAGATTAGGTATCATAGGCGATACACTAATACAGGATTAGAAATAATAAAGATAAGAAATGAACATCAAAGAAGAAGCATCATAAGGAAACCATCTGCAGAGTCACCATCAAGCATCAGCACAAGGATGTCGAATCTCAAATGGTAAAGAATCACTACCACCCGTTCGTGTAGAACCACAAAGACCTACCCCACCATGTTGAGGAGATAATCACAAACCCCAATCGGATAACCAATACAAAACAAGGATAAAAATCTAAGCAGAAGGATCTTGAAAAGCACTCTAACTCAAGATACACATGATAAAGATATAGGTACAACTCACTAATCCAGAGACAACTGACACATGTAGAATAACCAGACTATGCATAGGAAGGTGTCATCATGTACGTCTAACCCTTGAGTTTTGTCTTGGTAATCTCTCTGGATCCCGACACCCAAGTGACCATACATGGCATCAATGACCTCTCGTACTGACGAAGTCATCAACTATGCCAACTCATCCCTCAAAAGGGGGCTAGTCATCTTCTCAACTCCACCTTAGTCTGTACTACCACTCAAGCATGGGTGAGGACTCATATCTTATTAGGTTCATTTAAATACCCCTTAATTATATTAGGTTATCACTTGATTACTGATACGTACAATAAGTGATCTTGGCAGCCACTTGTGTGCCCGGGTGCTTATTGCAAGCCACCTACTACTACATATCTAGGTAAACTACCCTAGGCTCACAAATCTCTCTTAGATCTAATCAGGTATTCAACTACGTAACCTCATATCCAGATTCACAGGAAAGAACTAGATATGGTTACAGAGATACCACAAACGGAATACAATATATCATGAGCCCAATGGTCAAACAAGAGTGATAATCAGATAAAGTACACACACATCAAAACATAGCTGAAATAGAACATCTGACACATACCCCTGCCTCTGTATCCTCCTAGGTCTTCTAGTACCCGATAACCCATAAAAGAGGACATGATGAATACAACACTCACACCATTTCAAACTGAAATAAAACTATGATCAAATACACTCCATACCCATCATATTTGAATTTCAAATATAAGGCCCACTAGGAAATTCTGACAATAATCATGTCCAATAATAGCATAAGTGTAACCTATTTCCTAAAGAGTACCCACAAATTCAACATAATGAAAACGCCTAATTTTAGTAGAAAAATTACAAATATTTCCCTAAGAATGTCCTCAAATTATAATTGAAAAGTTTAATTCAAATACCCTACGTAGACATTCTAGCATTCAACTGATCATTACATATGAAATTAGAATTTATAAAGAAATCATATACAATATTATTACAAAGTTCCTCTTTTACAAAAACCTATTTAAGTCCGTAAATAAATGAGTGACTTTGCATAAATTAAAAACTACTCTTTTATGAAATTTAATCAAACGAAATGATTAAAAATCTACTCATAAATAATTTAACCTAATGAATAAAATAATAGCTTAAAACAAAATAATCTATGATTTAATTAAACTAATCATAAATTAAATACATTATAGTTTAAATAATCTGTCTTAATCAAATTATGAATTAAACAATTTATATTTCATTTAAATTACAAATTAAATCATTTATAAATTAAAATACAAATTAAATAATAAAGTATAAGTTAATCTATTTACAAAATAAATTAACTAAAATGAAATTAAATAAATTTAAATTTTTTAATAAAAAATAAAATAAATTTAAAACAAAACCCAAAATAACATACCTTGGGGGGTACCGTGGGGGCCACGGCCTCCACACGGGGCCCCAAGGCTGTTCGCAACAGTATAGACTACCGTGCGTAGCCTAGGCTGTCACAACAGTCTATGCTACCGTAGGCCTCTTAGGCTGCGCGTGGGGTTTGGGGGGTGGGACCCCCGCCCCACTATAAAAATTTTCATATATATATATATATATATTTTATATGATTTCCTTAAATTTTTTTTTTAATATTTTAACCAATGAAGTTTGTTGATTCATGCAACTATAATATATATATATATATATATATATATTAACATTATTAGAATATCTTTAAAGCATTTTTTTTAAAAAAGGCACTGTTTCCGAAAATGAAAATGTACAGGCCTTCAAAAATATTTCCAGAAATGGAAATTTACAACTTTTGGCACACACACACACATGAGAATATTATTTTTCTTTTATTCAGTTTTATTCTCCATTATTTTCAACATATTTTCCGATTTGATAATGTAATTTTCTTTAACATTTGCAAGCAACCAATTTACTGTGGTAATTTATTTTAACAATCACTTTTTTTTACAGAGAATAGATTTTTCACCCAGATTGTATTTTTCTATACCAAAATTGGTTTTTCTCAACAACCAATTTAATTATTTCATCTACTCAATAGTTTGAACTATAGCCAATTTAATTTTTTCATTTTATAAGGGTTCTATAGTGAATTTTCTCATGAAAATTTGACAGCATATTCCTACTATGCCAAGTCATAAAATAATCTAAAAATCATAGTTCTAATGGTTTTCTAATACCCAAAAATGAAAGCATAACAAAAAATAGATCTATAACAATGAATCAAATCAAACACATTCACATATAGAAAATCCTACAATTGAAATTATAGGAAAGTTTCTCAATTCCCTACCTCAATTCCAATGCTAGAATTGTAAAGAATGCCTGTAGAATTCTGAAACACCCAATTCTGTCAGATGAAAACTCAGCCCTGATTATCTGGATCAACAATGCAAGCCAAGCCAATTCCAAATCCAAAGTAATCCTCACTAAAAGCTCAAGCACAAACACAAAGCTCAAGAAATCCAAAAATACCAAAATTCTCCAAGAGCTCTCTCCACAAATCTCCAACAACCTGATTGAATACAAATGAATGCTAATTCCCCCTATTAGGGATTCAACTCCACCAATCATGCAAACCCTAGATGACTCACAAATAGAACTCCTAATCAAACTCTCCCTTTTTTTGTTGAGAGAAAATACTAATTATTAATTAAAAATAAATCTAATTGTGCACAACTCAACTTAGTCTCCTAAAGACAAGTTGTCACCTTTTTCAAACAAATCACTTTCAAACTCAATAAAGCACATGTTAATAATAAAATCTATTATTAAATAATTTAATATTCCAACATCATTAAATCATGCAATTCATAATAATTGAAAATCTAATGAGCAATATTAATCCTATTTTCACACAATTAATTAATTAAAACCAAATATCTTAATATTTGATTTTTAATTAATTAATAATCATACAAAACATAGGAATTGAATTTAACATTATTTTCCAACTATGATATTAATTTCCCAAATACTCAAATAATTAACTTTAATTTAATTTTGTCAAATAAATCCTAGGAACATATTTAATCATTAAATTCAACTATGCACCTAACATTGATAATCACATAAAATAATCTATATAAACATAATTCAACGATAATCAATAAATTAATAATCACCCACATAACCACAAATCAACTGAAACCAAACGACATAAAACCAAACAAACACAAGAGAAGAGATCCTCGAACTCATGCCAACCAGATGAATTCGGGTAGGGAAGTCAAACTGACACTTATCCAATCCTAGGACAATTTGGCTTAGGTTAGGGTTTGGGTCTATGTATTATCTCCCCTCTTTACCATTGAGATAAATATTTGTGGGCACGCTCACTCCTACCAATTCAAGGAAGACGATACCCTGTACCTGCAAACCTATCACCACAAGATGAAGCATGTACATACAATAGTATATATCAAACAATGATAGGGTACGATCGGTCATGTGGATCTCGACTATGTGAGTAACTACGCCTCCTTCCTCTACCAAAAAAACATGTCAAACAAATGCAAACAAAAGATAACCATACACATGCCAGTATGGGATCAATACCATAAATCATTATAAAACATAAACATAACATCAAATGATATCAACATCTAATCTATGCAATAACCTGATACACATTCAATGAACATAAATCCATAATCATCATTTATTAACATAATAATCGATCACATCAAAAGTGACCTAAAAGAATTCGGTCAAACATTGAAACATAATGAATCCTAAAAGTGAAGTACGGGCGGGGTACTACATCTACCCCCCTAGGATTAGGCTTACTCGTGGAAGCCTGGAACAAGTAGGGATGTAAGTCCCATAAACTTCGCTGCTTTGAAAAGAAAACTAAAAAAAAGGATCACTGAGTAGGCCCCATCATACCTTTTCCTGCCTTAGGGTTCGTACACTGAGGATCATTCCCTATTGCAAAGGCCCTATGAGATCTACCTGCATCACTGACAATAGGCTCATAAACCAATGGCCTCTGTCCTGAAAACTAAACTAGAAATTGGGGACAATCGTATGGTTTATGACCAAGTTGGCCACATGTGAAACAATTTCCCTTGAAGACTCTCCTTACTGCAGGAGTACTGGGCTGCTGAAAACTACCTCCACCAAAATCCTGATGAGAACTCTGAATTGGTGGATCCTCCTAATTGCGCACACTATGCTACCAATTGTAATAGTTCTCTGATCGAGAACCACCACCATTACCATTGAAGAATTTCTTATCCTGCTGATTTTGATTACCTTTCTAAAAGGTAAAAGGATTCTAAAGATTCCCATTCCGCTGAGACTGATTCCCCTTGGAACCACTAGGCTGGACACCTCTCTGACTACCATGACCTAAAACAAGATTTGTCTCTGTAAGGGTGGCCTTAATGACCACCTCCTAAAGGGTCTTAGGCTCAAATATTAGGACCTCTCCAATGATGTGTGCATTTATTCCCCTCACAAAGTGTTGTACTAGGAGAGCTATATCCTATCCGAATCTAGCATACTGTTTGAGCTCAAAAAACTAACACTCATACTCTCCTACCGATAGGGTCAACTGTCTCAGATCATGAAACTCATCTACTCTTTGTCACCTCCACTGATATGATAGGAAGCACTCTCAAAAGTGTTCTAGAAACAACTCCCAAGTGACAGTATCTATCCAGAACCCTAGCTTCTCCTCCTCTATCTTCCACCATATAGCAACAAAATTTGTAAGCTATATAACTGCATACCTGGCTTCAGTATTGCTACTAAAGGGATGCATGGTGAAACTCCGCTCTAAGGCTATCAACCATGTCTCTGCCTCTAAACCAGTGCCTTTCCCATCAAAGGGAATGGGTCACCCTCTCATCAGATCCCTCATGTGGTTAGCTACCACTACTGTAGGATCAACTGTGAAGTTCCTCCTAGGAGGACTCCTAGACCTCTCTCTAGCCTGCTCTGCTTTGTCCTACTCAGGACCAAGATGATTGAGAATCACTTGCAAGAGCTGTCTCATATCAGGATCATCCTGACGATCCTCTCTCTGCTGACCCCTAAACTACTGCCGGTGACTCTCCTGACTGACACTTGTAGAAGGGCTAGGCTGTCTAGCCCTTCCACGGTTACCAGCATGACCTCTACCATGACCTCTAGTAGATCTAGTCACAACCATAATTCTTGCAACATCAGAGATCCAACAACAACTCTCAACAAAGCTCGAATCAAATCAAAAGAAAACATAATCTTAAAGCAATGGTCTGAGAACAAAATGTTATATGTCTATGTTTAGTTTCAAGTTTAAACTACACAAAACCTAATAGGTGTACATACCTAGAGTTCCCAGTGTAGAAACTCCACTCTGATACCAGATGTAATGCCCCACCAAGGAACCCAAGAGAAGCTAACCTAAAACATGTTACTTAGTTTGGTGAATAATTTTTTTTTCTAAAGTTAACATACAAGATAAACAACAGTGCGGAAGCAAATACCATTTACTCACATTGAAACAACATTCAACATAAATTACAAGCCTCAAGGGTTCCATGACGCAGAATTACTTAAGAACAAAACACAACTAGAACTAACATCAATAAAATATTCCATAACTTATAAATTACAATTACATGATATAACAATAAATACAATCCTCACGGACATCCATGACAACTAATAAACTGACATCCACTGCACATGTTGCAGGGTATGTAATAATAAAACTAACATAAAAGTACAATGACTAGATTAGGTGACTTAATATCCCTAACTAGGTTTGGTGTAAAAGATTCATTAGGTCCAATCTTAATCTTAATAAAAAATTTAGTAAAGATGAAAATGCAATAAGCATAAAGGTGTCATTAATGATCTTAATATTATTTTCCATAAAATTTTTAACTTATTAAAGAGGGTACTAAGGTCATTAACTATCAAATAACAAACTCTGAGTAAAAGCTTCACAATTAAAAATAAATCCAATCATGTGACATAACAAAAATCCTTAATTACATTAAATATAAAATTATTAAATGGCTTAAATCTAGAGAAATAAGAAATCTCATGCGTTAGGCTGGTGAAACCCTAATTAGGGTTTAACATAAAAAGTTACAAGGGGGGGGGGTAAAACCAAATGTTATTAATTAGAACATAATAAGTTTGATTAATAGGAATAATATTATTGAATTCAATGGTTCGTATTAATTTCATTAAGATTCAATAATTCTTATAGTTAATCCAACCAAGGGATTAGAACATTAAAATAATACAATAATTACTCAACGGATTAATATTATTGTTAGGGAAAAATAATTCACTTAAGACCTCCCAAGAATTAATAAATTATTTATTCCCTAATATTCCATATATTTATTAAAGGCAATAATGTGGATCATTAGATAAAATAATTCAACTAATTTTCTAAAATAAAGTCTAAAGGTTAAAAATCATAATCCAAAATAGGTCTAATGTCTCTAAACAACGTATCATCAAGATAAACCAAGTGTCAAAACAACTGTCGAGCTAAGATGAGTCGGGGTAGGACCTCACATCCTCCCCCCCTAGGCATGAACTTCCTCTTGGAGTTCATCAAAATAGATGGGGATACTGAGCTCTCCAAGCATGGCATAATATATACTAAAAGAGTTTGAAGATGAGAAAATATCTTTACCCCTTTATTAAAATTTAATTAAAAGGAACTCTAATGTTTATTTAAATAATTCATTAATCTTCTAAGAGTACTAACGATTTCAACACAATACTAGGTTAAGTTGTAATGCTATTTTTATGTTGGCCAGTATACTGGCCACATATATTGGCCCCATAAAAATAACATTATCAAGTTTTAAATTAATGAGCTAATTTTTTTTTTAAAAACTAAAAACTGAATTTAAACATTATTCCATATTAATCTTAATTTGATTAATCTGCAAGACTATTGTAATGCCCAAAATACAACAAATTTTAAAGAAATGAATTTAGTACTAGATCAAAAAAAATAAAGGTTCACTATTTAGTTTTCTAAAGCACTTACCAGGAAATGGAATGTTTTATCACAATAATTTATTTTAGCTAGAATGTAATGCCCCAAAATACACAGACAAAACACAACAACAATTTTTTTTTTGAAAGAACGCTAAATGACAACTATGGTTACACCTAACTCACTATGAGTGATACTAGAGACACAAAGACTAGGCAGCCATTGTCTCATAAGGAATAACATGGCATGCGATGTCGTGCCAACATCACTTAATCTAAATAAATCTTTAATTAATTTTAAAAGTGTAAGAATATAAAATTGAGATCTCAAATCTCAATATTAATTTAAATAAAAGAAAAATCCATAATTAACTTAGTCAATATTTAAGGAAAAAGTGATGGGAATGAGCCAAATGGGGCAACTTCCCCTCTTCACTTTCTGTCAAAACAACTTGCACATTATATATCTCTAACTTCTTTAGTAGATCAACATCATGAGCGGGAGTTGAGCGGGAGCAGAGCGGGCACACGGGCGAGCGCGAGTGATGGGAGCAGAGCAGGTGGGACCAGGGTCTCTAGCCTATAGGAACAGGAGGGTGAATCTGATGAAGATGAAGATGGTGAGGGGAGACAAGTTTTTGTGGGGGGTTGGCGCTGCGTCGAGGGCCCTCTCCCTTCTTTTCTTGAGCTTTCCATGGTTAGGGTTTGGGTGCTCTGCATCAGTGATGGAGTGAAGGGGGCTCTCTTCCCTATCACTTCAGTTTGGAGAAAGCCTTTTCTTCCTTGGGATGCTAGAGTTGGTGGACGGCTGGAGTGGTTCCTCTACTAGGATCCTCCTGTGCTAGCATTATCCTAGGACTCTCTTGTGAGGGTTTCTACTTGGATTTCACTGCTCTCATTTCTTGTGAGGAAGAGTGGTGGTGGCTCTTCTAAAGTGGCTCTGAGTGGGATCCCTATTGAGGTGGGGTTCCTCACTGGAACTCTTTGGCATTCAATGGTTTCTCCCCTTCTTTACTCCTTTATCCCACTTCCTATTGAGGTGGAAGCTTCTTTTGAGGAGAAGGTTTCTTTCCCTCCTAAGACCTCTTTCCCACTTCCTATAGAGGTGGAAGTTCCTTAAGAGGTGGAGGCTTATCCTATTGAAGTGGCTTGTTGCTGGATGGAAGAGGTGGGTTGGAGTACAGTTGGAGAGCTCGACCTTTGCTGGAGGGTTCTGTTTCTGCCAGAGATCTTTGATGGTCTTATCCTTTTCTTGGCAGGTTGTGATGTGGTGGTTTTGGGAGTCTTCCTCATTCCCATCTCTTTGCTAAAGGTTGGGGGAGACTTACAAAACCCTAAAGTGCTCAGCCTTTGCTGGAGAGCTCTATTTTTGCCAGAGATCCTTGATGATCTTTTATTTTTCCTGGTAGATTATGATTTAGTGGTTTGGGGAGTCCTCCTCATTCCCATCTCATTGTTAAAGGTTGGGGGAGCCTTTCAAAACCATGATGTGCTTGGCCTCTGCTGGAGAGCTCTATTTTTGCCAGAGATCCTTGATGGTATTTTCTTTTTCTTGGCAGATTGTGATTTGGTGGTTTGGGGAGTCCTCCTCATTCCCATTTCCTTGTTAAAGGTTTGGGGAGCCTTTCAAAACCCTAAATGCTATGGTGCAGTTGAAGATTGTCTTGCTCAAACATTTAAGCTTTTGTTTCTTCATTGGTTTGGTTTCGCTAGGGTGGACTGGTTTGTCTGCCAGCTCTGTTGGTTGTTAAAAACCATTTTGGTTATGGGAGCCATAAAAACCCTTAAATTCGGTGTAGGGAGCCTGAAAAACCTAGATATCTGATGTTGTTGTAAAGCATTGGCTTTACTCTACTAGTTCTAGTAGCCTGTGCCTTTCTCTATCTATTTCTTTTGGCTGCAATTGTAGTGTTGTTTTTGTGTTGCTAGTAGTTCTACTGGCTTTATGTGCTAGAGGGGTGCTGTAAGATTTATCCTTTTCCCCAGCTGTTTCATTTAGTTCTAAGCTTACTCTTCCAATCTTTAAGCTTTGGGTTATAGTTCCCTCCAAAAACTGAATGTACATGATTTCGGGGCCCATTCAAAACCTATTTTTACCTTATTAAAAAACTTAGTCAATATTTAAAGAAATACAAATAACCACAATAACTATAAAAATCCTAAAATATCTCAAAAATCAATAATAAATCTTGGGATTTCAATCCACTTAAAATAGATAATAATTTTAAAAATTCACTTTCCAAAGCAAGAGGGAAAAAAGACAAGAAAAACATGGATAAATCTCAATTAAATAAATAAAACAATTCAATAACACATAAAGTCTAAAACTCAAATTTCAAAATAGTATTAAATTAATATAAAGAATTGTTAAACAATATTCTCAACATTAACAACTTAACATAATACTAATTTTGTCTTTATTAAATATTAAATAGAAATAAGTTTCTCTTGACAATAAACCCACAAATTCTATATTCTAAAATACAAATCTCTAAGATGAATATAAAATGAAACAATATTAAATTTTTTAATTTAAAATTAAATGACTTTGGTCAAAACATCATTAAAAGGATGAAACGGTCATTAATAAAATTAATTAAAAATAAAATAAAAAATCCTATTGTGTATCCAATCATAATCCTAATATATAACAAAAATAATTTAATAAAAAGAAAATGTCCAATAAATTTGATCCTTAATCACTCTACGATTCTATTTAGTATCGTTTTATTTATTAGATTAAATTTAATGACTATAACATTAAAACATCAAAATAATAACTTTTCAACTTAATGTTCATCTTACCTTAATTCTTACAAAAAGATTTACGACATTTATTTTTAATATTCAATAAAATAGTTAATATTTTTTTTTATAAAGGAAAATATGCCCAACTAATTTATTTACCTTAATGACTCATCCCATTTGGCTCAATTTACAACTTATAAAATTGGAATAAAAGAAAATAAAAATAAAATAAATAAATAAAGTGGAGATATCAATTTCCCATCTTTAATAAATAATTTAATTACTTAAGAATTCTAAGGTAAAAGCATACCCCATAAAGCATATAAACAAGAGTGTGAGTTAAAGTAATAAATAAATAAATAAACATATCTAAGTGACTCCCAAACCCTAATTCAAAATTAGGGTTGGGAGCACTTTTATAAACACATGAAACCCTAATAATTCTCATTTCTTTTGCAAGGACAAAGGATTAGCTATGGGATGGAGAGGATTTTTTTGAGTGTTCTCACATGAGAACAAGTGTGTATATGCACACCTTGGGTGTGCATATACACACATATTCTCCTGTGAGAATAAGTGTATATAGAACTACATGGGTTTCTTCAAACCCTCATACGAAGGACTCTACAACATGGCTGAAGGAAACCCATTATTTTCCTTTGCATCCACATGTTGTTTCTTCTATATTCTTATTCTTCTAAAAATCTCTGCAAATAGATTAGGTTTCATTTCTTATCCGAATGTGTTTATGTTTATCATAAATCTAGGGTTTCATTTTCTAATGCACAAATTTATTTATTGGTGCAAAAAAAAATGTTTATTTCATTGTTTAAGCTATGTTTATTTAGTTTTTTTTTTATATCCATTATCTTCTTACAAGTTTCTAGCCAGGGTTTGAATAATTTTTTTTTTTTCAAACCCTGGTTTTTAGAAAGAAAAGAAAAGCTTGTTATAGATCTGAAAAACCTCTTTTTATTTTGGGTTTTTTTTTGTTTCCATGATCATGTATATTTAGTTAATATTTTTTTTAAGATAAATGAAATTAGGGTTTCATTATTTTATTAGCAAATACTTTTACTGTTTACATTTTTAAAAAAAATACTGTAAGTTCCAAATAATAATTTTTTGAGAATTTATTTTTTATGGGGCAAGTCGGCGACCATGGCCACACGCCGACTTGCTCTTCAGCCGCTGCTGGTGGCGATTCGCACACAGAGGCCGAGCCTACTGTGGCGGCGGCTTCGACTGCTCACAAAGATCGTGCCTTGTTGTGGCGGCTTCAGCCGCTCACAGGGTCGTGCCCTACTGTGACGGCTTCAGCCGCTCACAGGGTTGTGCCCTGCTGTGGCGGTTTCGACCATTCACAAGGGCTGAGCCCACTCTGATCGTCGATCCCCACAAGGGTAAGGTGAGAGTGGGAAATAAGAGGGGGTCTCAGCTTTGCCAAACCCCCAACAAAATATTAATTTTTTTAATATAAATTAAATTTTGTTTTATATACGATTTTTTTATATAAAGTTTTATTTAATAAAATTTATTATATATGATGTTCATTTAAGATTAATATTATATATAATAGTATATATATATATATATATATATTCTGTATAGTATACATACACAAATTATTTGTATTACTGTTGTGTAAACTAGGAACATAAATTAATAAATTTAAATTTAGTTTAATATATGCAAAAAATTTACAAACATAAATATGTAGTATATATATATATATATATATATATATATATATATATATATATATATATATATATATATATATATATATATATATATAACATCAATTTATAGAAGGTACTATCTTTTTTTTAGTCAAATTTTATACTAGTTTACTAATTTTCTAACACATTGATATTAATCTTAAATGTTCTGTTAGATAAGGATATCATATAATTTTTTTTTATAAATTAAATCTGAAAGTTTCTCAAGCATTGTGTTCCCATACATAAGGTGTTATACAAAACATGCAAACTTCTATGTCTACTCATTTCTTTACAGCCCTATAGCTTTCAGTTTACTGATATTGTTTACAGGCATATAAATCTGTATTATTAACAGGCAAAATTTATCAGACCATAATTCTAAATCAGAATAAAAGAACAATAATTTTCTCAAAAGAAATTTAAATTAATAGCTAGAATTTCTGTACTATATTAGAAATCAATTTCATGCTAAATTTCTTCAAATTAAACAACTTTCTATTCTATCCATAAATGAGAAATCAGGATCATATAATATCAACTAGGTAAAACAATATTCACCTTAATGATTGATACTTCTTTTAAAAAGATTTTTAACTTAGGATTAAAAGAAAATACAACATTTTTCTTAATCCATTAACATAGAGATTGTAGAGATCTTACTATGCATTAACAGACAGGGTCCCTAGAGCTGAAACTGGGCTCTGATACTAGAATGTAATGCCCAAAAACTAATGAGACAAAATACAACAAAATCTTTCTTTTCAAATGTATACTAAACTTTTTAGAAATTAAACAATAGGATAAATCATAGGATTGAAATCATAATATAGCAATATGATTAATTCATTAACTAGGGATTTCAGAAATTTATAAATCATTTAAACAATTTTCAGACATTGGTTTCTTAACCTAACAAATTTCATCATTTCAACAACATAGAGGTTGTAGGAAATATAAGACATTTAATAGTTAAAAATTCATATTTTTCACATGATCTTGAAACAACTGCCTTTTCTTTTATAATTGCAGGAAAATTTATCTACAATGAAATAATCAATATTGATAAGAAATATTTTGAAATACACCTAATACTGATTTCTTCTTCCAAGAGGATTTAATCAAACTTTAATTACAACATTTCTCTTTGTACATTTACAAGTTCATGAATTACAATTTGAATAGAACAAAATCATCTAGGCTTGTCACACCTAAAATATTCCTTTAATTTTCTTTCAACTTCAAATCTAAAACTTCATCTTTTCATATTCAAGCAAAACCTGCAACACAAAGGCATTTACCACATGACCATGGAGGCTCACCTCCTTGCCTAGGCCATTTCATGGCCACCCCCGGGCTAGGGGAAACAAGAATGGATGGGATACAAACATTCATACTTACAATCAACAACAAGGAACATAAACATTGAAATGTCACTCCCAATCCCAAGCTTGCACAAAGGATCATCATTGATCCCAAGATGGGTGAAGGTGGAAACATCACATATGGAGATGTCATACTCATACAAAACAAGCATTAAAAATCTTTCTTACATGCCTTCACAATGCTCTTTCCCAACATACCAGCTCATCACAAGAGCTTCATACACATCCCTTATGGCCTCCAATTATAACATAAGTAGGCCTCAAGGATGCCTATACATCCAAGCTCTCAAACATATTGATTTTCCAACTAAGCCCTTCACATTCTCAAATCCTCCCAAGGATGAGAATTATCTTGCACACCCACAACACATTACAAAATAAGAAAATAGAACAAGAGTAAAATTCATATGAGCACAATGAAACTAAACATCAAAAAATTCACACAAAGTTTTATCTTCACAATACAATTACATAAACATAACATGTTAGATCCACCAACTTTTTTCTTAAGCAATGGCAATGGAAGATTGTAGAAGAGAAATTTCCTTTCCTTCCTAGCTTTTCCTTCACTTCTCAAACCTCTAGAATTCTCAAGTCCCTTCCTCTCAAATCTAAACTTCCGTAGTCAAGAAGTGTCCCCCTTTTCTTAGAATCCTTTCCTAAAGACCCAAAAACATTCCTCTCTCCTACTCCCATCCCAAGATAAGTTAGGTGTCTTGGTTCTAGCTCACAAGCCACTTCTCCTTTGCTATGAAATGATAAGTAATTTAAGACATGGGAAAGAGGATTAACCTAGAAGACATGACCAAATTCATCACTTTCAAGAAAGGCTCACTTTGAGGGGCATTTTGGAAGCCTAGGGAAGTGAAAAGGGTAAAAGTTGATCCCCTAACCCATGCACATGATTTGGGGCACTAAAAACCAACCCTAACTACACCATAGGGATCCATATAACCCTTCAAAAATCCTTGTAAAGTTTACATCCAAAAATAGAACCATGATGACATAAACCCTGGTTTCCTAAACCACTAACCATGCCTATGGATCCACAAGATAACCTAAGGATGAGGTAGGGTCCACATTCCACTTAGGCATGCCATCTCATCAAAATAGTGTCAAGTGACACCTCACAAAAGTACACATCACATTACACACTTGACATGCCTAGTGGATATTTAACATTTACATTTTCATAATTAAATTTACATCAAATTATGCTTTTACAAACATTTACAACAACATTCATACATGCATCACAATTACAAACTAAAATCACATAACAACGAGTCTATTCTCTTCTTAGAGCCGACCTTGGCTTAAACTGATTTCACATAGATCCATCCTTGTTTCCTTGCATTTACAACCATGGTCACAATCCTGCACACTTGATTCGGACATCAGTATCACAAGAAAAAATTTCATATATAATCATATAGAAAAAGAAATAGGATCTATGAAACATGTAAATTCAATACGTAGAGAAGCTACATTTCATGATTCATCATAAACATTATCCTTATTATACCCTAATTCTTATAAGCATCGAAATTTAAGTTTTATTTCACTGAAACAAGTAACCCTAAGTTAATCATTGAACCATTACACTATCAAAATTTACTATTCAATAAGGTAACGTAACAAATGCAGAAATCAAAATTCATATATCATAAGGTAATCATGAAACCAATACAAACATGTAAAAAGTACGACTAACATCAACATCATATAAATTTGTAAAAATCATCTCATAAAATCTAATGGTTGAAAGTCATAATCCAAAATAGGTCTAATGTCTCTAAACAATGTATCATCAAGATAAACCAAGTGTCAAAACAACTGTCGAGGTAAGATGAGTCGGGGTAGGACCTCACAGAACTGGTATGTACAAAGGCAATCTACCACTATTTTTTTCATGTAATAAGATTGGACATATTGTAGCTAGATGTCCTAATGGTGAACACAAGGATAAGTTTAGAAAGTTTAGGGGAAAAGGGAAGAAAAAATGCTATGTTTTAGTTGATGAAGGAGTTACTGATGAAGAATCAAAAGATAATGAGGAAGGGGAAACTACATTTGTTGCAGTCAAAGAAGATCCATATGAAGGCGAAAAGACACTGGTTTCTCAAATGGGAAACAATGATGTATGGATTATAGACAATAGGTTCTCACATCACATGACCAGTGACAAGAGTAAGTTCATTAAGTTTGATGAGTTTGATGGTGGTGTGAGAAGGTTTGGTAACAATACACATTGTTTGGTTAAAGGAAAAGGCACTATTTCTTTGAATGGTAAGAGTAATATAGATGTTTTTTTATCTTGTGGAAGGTCCAACATATAATCTGTTGAGTGTGGGTTAGCAAAATGATAAGAGTTGCAAATTGGAATTCAAAGGAGGTATGTGTAGAATAATTAGAAGATCAGGTGATGAGATTTCTACCGGTAGAAAAACTAAAGGTAATTTATTCCATCTAAATAGTAATGTGAACATTTGTTTGGTTGTAAAGGTTGAAAATAGTTGGCTATGGCATACAAGGTTCTGTCATGTAAATTTTGATAGTTTAATCAACGTGAGTAAGAAAAATGCAGTTAGGGGATTTCCACAATTAGTCAAGCTAGACAACATGATGTGTATAGAATGTCAGTTGGGTAAGTTAACTAGTTCTAATTTCGAAAGCAAGTCTTTCTCATTTGAGGGAATATTTGATTTGGTACATACTGATCTTTGTTGGCCTATGGGACAAAGAAGTTATCTAGGTGATAGAAATTTCATCGTTAAAAAATGACTATTCTAGAATGATGAGGATAACCTTCTTTAAGGAGAAGTATGATGTATTCCAAAAATTCAAAGCATTGAAGGCATTGTTTGAGAAGGAATGGTAAGAATTTGAAGTGTTAAAGGTCCACAAAATTTTCTAAGTATTGTGAAGATAATGGAATCAAGAGACAAATGTATTCACCAAGGTCTCTACAACAAAATGACGTTGCAGAGAGGAAGAACAAAACTATAGTGGATGTTGCAAGGACAATGTTGATTCAAGGTGATGGACCAAAAATGTACTGGAAAGAAGAAATTAGTACTGTTGTCTACACACTGAACTAGGTACAAGTAAAGAAAGGAACCAATAAGACACCTTATGATCTATGGTATGGTCACTCACCTAGTGTTAAATCTTTCAAAGTCTTTGGCAGTAGATGTTACATTGAGAGGGATGATTACACAAGAAAGTTTGATCCAAAAAGTGATGAAGGTATTTTCTTGGGTTATTGAACCAAAAGTAAAGCATATAAGTGTTTCAATAAGAGAACTAACAAAATTATTAAGAGTGCAAATGTAAAGGTGGATAGATACCTTGAGAATTCTGGTGATTCAAGAAAGAAAGTGATAGAGGATGATTGGGACATTGTGTATATTGAACTAAAATTGCATGAACCGACATAACCAAACAATGTGGAAGAAGTGATTCAACCAACATAAGAAGAAGCTCCTAGACCTAAACTATTGATACCTAGGTATGTAAAGATGAATCACTCTATTGATTAGATTATAGGTGATAATAATGTAGGTGTTCTAGCCAGAAGAAATCTCATAGAAAGTACTTGTTTGATTTCCAAGTATGAGTCGAAGATAGTGAAGGAAGAAATCAAGGATGAAGATTGGGTAAAAGCTATGGAGGAAGAACTTGATCAAATTGAGAAGAATGATACGTGGAAACTTGTTCCCAGACTTGCAAATAAAAATTTAATTGGTACCAAAGGGGTTTTTAGGAACAAGTTGAATGAATATGGAGATGTGATCAGAAATAAGGCAAGGCTTGTATGCAAGGGCTACGCACAAGAAGGATTAAACTATGGAGAGGATTTTTCTCCAATGGAAAGATTGGAAGGAGTAAGAATTCTACTTTCTTATGTTTCTTATAAAAAGTTCAAAGTTTTTCAAATGGATGTCAAGTCAACTTTCTTGAATGGAGTTCTTGAAGAAGAGGTCTACATAGAACATCCTGATGGTTTTGCATTGGAAAAGGACAAGGACATGGTATGAAAACTATAAAAGGTACTATATGGACTAAAATAAGAACCAAGGGAATGGTATGAAAGGTTACACTCTTATCATATTTAGATTGATTTTAATAGAACAAGTGATGCTAGTAATGTGTACCTAAAAGTTGAAGTAGATAAGTTGTTGATAATTAAAGTGTCTGTTGATGATATAATATTTAGAGGAAATGATGAGATGAGTTTGACATTTTCTAAAGATATGAAGGAGGAGTCTCAAATGTCAATGATTGGGGAGATCAAATTCTTGATTGGATTGCGAGTTTCACAACTAAAGAATGGTATATATCAGTCAATCCAAATATGTGAAAGAAGTACTCAAAACTTTTGGTATGGATGACTCCAAACCGGTTGGAACCCCCATTGTAAAAGGATGTAAATTATCTAAGGATGATGAATATGATTTAGTGGATGCAAGTTTGTACATGTATATGATCAGTAAGTTGTAGTATGTTGTTCATAGCAGACCAAATATTGCTCATGCGGTTGGAATAATGGCTAGATTTCAAGAAAATCCCAAGGAATCTTATATGGTTGTACTCAAGAGGATATTCAGGTATTTGAAAGGGGAAATTGACTATGGTCTATGGTATGCTCATGATGGTAATTTCTCTTTGAGTGTGTTTACTAATGTAGATTGGGAAGGAAATGTTGATGATAGAAAGAGCACAAGTGGTGGTGCATTCTTTCTGGGTAAAAGACTTGTGTCTTGGAGAAAATTGTATCTCACAATCTACTGTAGAAGCACAATATATAGTAGCTATATATTATACAAAAATTGCATGGATGGAGAAAATTCTTGAAGGTATCAAAGAAAAGGTGATTGGATCAATAACTATTTTTTTGACAATACAAGTGCAATAAATATTTCCAAGAATCTAGTAATGCATTCCAAGACTACGCACATTACAATTAAATATCACTTTCTAAGAGAGCAAGTGTAGGAGAAGGAGGTGAAGTTGGATTATGTACCAACAAAGGAAAAGATAGTAGATATTTTCACAAAGCCACTACTTAAGGATACTTTTGAGTATCTTAGAGGTAAGCTAGAGGTTGTGCCCCTACCTGAACAAAACTAAGATGTTGTTGATGCATCAATCCAGTGGATTTATTGCCATATCTTTCATTGTGTATTGATGTTAAAGGGAATAATCTTTAGGGGATGCAATCAAAAATAGATGAATACTTGGACATATTTCACCTTTAGCATTGTTGTCAAAGGGGGAGAAGAATAAAGAGAAAAAATAGCTAAGGGAGAATCAAGAGAAGAATTGGGAGAAGAATTAGCTAAGGGGGATTATTTATTTGCTTGGTATTGTTGGTGTTGCCATCAATGCCAAAGGGGAAGATTATTGGCATAACTGATGTAGAGATGAGTTGAGTATGTTATGGAATGTGTTTGATGAAGATATGATGTTAGGTTGATCAATTATGATGTTTTCATTAATGTCAACTTAGTGTTTATTGGTTGAAAATGTGCCTTTTATTCTAATGTATGTTCAAATGGTTGGATCCAAAGATGTGTTAAGAGTTGGAGTGTACGATTATACTAGAGGACTAAGTGATATCTCTAGATGTTGTATCTATGACCGCACAATTTTATCATATGTATTATGTAACTTATGATCGATTGAAGGTTGACATGTCAACATGAAGAACATGATGTAGCCAAGGTGGAATGATTTGATGATTGTGTCAAATAGGTATGGATTCAGGTGTTGCAATTTAGGATATGTTATCTTGACTATATTATGAGGTTTTTGTTGCAACCACATCATGATTGGTGACCAGAAGACAAAGTTTCAATGGATAGAAGATCACTTAGTGAAAAGGAAACAAAGTTCTTAGAACAATTAGTCAGATTCCTAACCGGTGATGTTGTATTGTGTTGTGGTAAGTGGTTATGTGTTCTGAGGATTGTAGTAACATGGCAGCTAGATGTGAAGTGATGAGTTGAATTTTTCATGATCATTATGATTGGATTTCTTGAAGCTATGCAAGAATATTGGAAAGTGTGACGTGGTTTGACTTTTCTTTGTCAAATCGATGTGTGATTTGAATTGGTGATCAGATAGATCTTGTTATTGATGGATTTGGTTTTGGTAACACTGTTAAGCAGATCTAAGATGTAATTCAAATGTGGTTAAGGATATTTTTCCACCTTGAGTTGTAAAATGCTTTATATGTCATTTTGATGTATTATGAGAAGTGTGTATGGAAGAGAAAGATCATGAATGTAATTGTGCGATTGTAGGGTTTGGATGGTTTGAATGTGAAAAAGAGATTGATCTTGGACCGGATTTGTACTAGCAAAGGAGGAGTGCTATTTTCTTAGATCACTTTCACTTGTTGATTCCCATACATTTCATCAAGATAAAATCCCTTAACCTGGTAGACCCGAACATGTCAAATTTGTAAATCCTTTAACTAGGTGACTCTTTAACTAGGGTTTGAAATCCCTTAATAGGGTTACTCCTAACATAGATAGTGGTAAATCCCTTAACCAGGTGCCTCTTAATAGGGTCTCACTCTTAACTGGGAATTTGTAAGCTCCTAATAGGGCTATACTCTTAACCAGACATACTTCATAAGAGTGCAAAATTATTTGTGGGTGTCATTCCCACATGTGGTTTTTTCCATTTGGGTTTCCACAAGAAAAATATTGGTGTTATTGTATTTCATGGTTGTGGATGTTTATCTTCATTGGTTTATTTATTCATGCAATGGATGTTAATTGATGCAAGTTGTTGAATGGTTTATGAAAAGTTTAATGTCTTATATTATTGATTCACCCCTCCTACCCCTCTATAATCTTAGACCTGATAATACTAACATTTGCATCTTATTTTTGCATATGGTGTAGGATAAATTCCACTTTAGGTGGTGATAGTTATTACATTTCCACATCTTTATGTGTTTTCTCCACCTTTAGTGCACTAATCACTTATCACTTATCATACTCACATTGTTTCACATACCTCATTGCACAATGGAGGACGATTCATGTTTGGTGGACATGTGCTTCCACCTTGTATAGGTGATAAGTTATTTTCTTCTTATCATGTACTCCTATTGCGTTACCTATATAAACAAGCATATTTCATTATATTTATCTTTTGGCTTGATTATATTAATGAGAACATAGTTTATTCTTGTCCATCTTCTCTCTATTGTTTGTGCTATTCGTTGGGCTCTAGATCTTGGGATATTGCCACAGTATCAGACCTTGTAGATTGCCATTGTGTAGCCTATTTGGAGAGATATTTCTTTGTTCATTGGAAGGATTGCATTCAGATTCATGAAGTAACACTTTGTTTGGGAGCGTCTAGAGAAAGATTTGACCTCATCATTGTATTTGATATGCCATTCTAATGAATTTTGAATATAAATTTGCTTATTTTGGGAAAAATTCAAATCTTGGCAATTTTTTTTGTAAATCAGGCCATGCAACCCAATCTGCACAATGAAAGTATAGGTACATATTTTTAAAAATAAAAAATAATTTTGTTTGGGTTGGTTGCAGCATTATTATTATTTTGTCTCCCAAATTATTTGTTTTTTCGAGGGTCATAGCCCCTATCATTTTCAGAGTTAAATCTACAAGGTCTTGATCTACAACAAATCGATCATACAAAGGCAATATACATAGTATAAATTGACATTCAATTGATTGTTGCATACCATTTCTAAAAACTATATCACCATTGACATTGACTTTATGCAACATCTTGGGGATCTACCTTTGTAACTAGTGTTCGCATATTTAAAAGTTTTGTTTCAAACCACATAGAAAATGTGGGACAAATAAAAGTCCCTCTGCCACCACCACTCCCTCCCCAGTCCTCCACCCATGCTCCTCTTACAATGTCTTCACCCCTCCCTGAATGCTACCTCCTCGCGGCCAATATATCTGAGACACATGACACTACAAGTACAAGCCACATGGATCACATAGAGTCACCACTTAGCAAGCTCCAGACACATCAAGTGCCCAGCATGAAACCATGTCAATGTTGTGTGGCAACCATATCAACATATGTACAACATAGCCATCACACATCAACCACAACATGTTAATGCTACAACATTTGAACAACCTTGTAAAATTTTGACACATGTTTTTCTGCACATTAAATTTGACATTTTTGTAACTGTCATTTTATGGTATTGTTGTATTTTTGTGATAACCATACGACCATCAAATATGAATTTCCTAGCTTGATAACATCATCAGTGTTCAAATTTTATGGATGCCTCACTATTTACATTTTCAAATTTGCAGTTCGACATTGGAGGCCCATAACTTGGTTGTAGAAATTCCTTTTTGAGTGCATTTTTGTTATTAGAATTTCATAAACATTTCAGTGGTGGTGTTAGTTTCTAGTTTTAGTGGACAAATTTTGCATAAATATCTCTTTTTGTTGATTATACCTATCCAATCCTCAATTCTACAACTTCCAAGGCTATGTTCAGGCTCATACAAACACATTTTTAGGTCCCAATATTTTTAATGTGCATAATTTTTTGTCTACTTTTTTAGATCTACTATTAATTTTTAGCCATCGTGGGCAAAAATATCACTTTTATATCTAAATATTTTTTGGCCATTTATGATCATTACAATGCTAGGATTTCATTTGAATCCTTATCCATATTTATTTGAGTCTAATATGGCCTCTTCAAGGAAATTGTAATCATCAAAATAAATTCACTCTTGTTTGGCAAGTGGTATTTGTACATGCACTATATATAAATTGCCAAATTCTTTTTTGGGAGGGTTTTTTTTTTTGGGTGGGGGAGGGGGGGGGGGGGTGTTCTTTGATTGAGTAAATTGGAAGGTGGGGGGTCTTTTGTGATTGTGTCTCTTTTTCTTTTTTTCTCTTTTCATTTTTACATTATGGGTTCTCCTAAATTTCCACTTTTAACTTCACATAACTATGCAACATGGAAAAATAATGTATGGAGTGAATTAATGGAAAGGTTTGAATTATTTTGTTGATGGAACAATTACAGAACCAATAGATCCTACTGCTAATGCTAACACAAAAAATGAATGAATCATCAAAATTTCTACAGCTCTAGGTACTTTGAGGAAATATATCTCCCTTGATCTCATTTTTCATATTTCCAAGTGTAAGAATATCAAGGAAGCATGGGATTAAAATTGTAATTTATATGGTAAAGTGGATGAGACTAAGGGATATACACTTGATGAAGAAATTATGAAATTGGATCCCAATAACTTTGACACAATTCAATATTATGTCAAAAAATTCAATGAGCTTAGAGAAAAACTTAAAGATTGTGGGATGGATAAGAAGGATACATAGTTAGTTTAAAACATATTGAGGACTATTACTTTAGAATATGTAGTTTTTGTTTCAAGATTCCAAACTCACTAGTTGACTATGGGAAAATCCTACATTGAACCTTCATTTGATTTTTTTGTAGAGTTGTTGATGTTAGAGAGATCTAAAATGATGATTATGGGGATTCTCAAGTCTTCAAGGTCTAAGGCATTGGTGGCTAATAATGAGAATCAAGGTGGAAAAGGTTCCAACAAGAAGAAAAAGAAATAGAAGGAAAAATCACAATCAGAGAGAACACAATCTTCTTCCTCACAAAAAGTAAATTCTTCATCTGTTGGCAAGTTGACTATACTGGTGTATATGACTTAATATGGTGTTTTCATTATGGAAACAAATTCATATGATGTTTTGGAGTCACCGCTCATGATAAGAAGATAAAAAATTGGCTAAGTGCTAAAGATTGGACAGTGCACAAAGTACCTAAAGGTTAGAGCATCAGTGCACATGCATACGATAGAATTATGGTATGCACCCTAGAAATTAAGTTGGTAAGACCATATTCATGCTAAATTTAAGAGCACATGATCAGAAGATTTAGTATGAAGAAGATATAGAGAGTTTAAGTTGCACAGACAGTGAATGCCAGAGAAGAACATAACAAGCAGCGGACTGTTGGTATTTTGGTTAGCAGTTATATTATTATGTTGTAAAGGCTATGAGCCTATTTTAATTAGGTTGTATACATATAATTATGTTTGTTTGCAAACACGCTTGAGCCAATTCAATTGGAAGCATTTTACGTAATCGGTTATAGGCCAACCTAGTTAATTATTTTGGTATGCACATATAAATATGAGATGCACCCTTTGTAATAGGTATGAGAGTTGAAATATAATTGAGATAAGTAGAGAAGAAGTGTGTGAAGAGTTGTTAAGATGTATTAGAGCTTTGCAAGAGGTTAAAGCATAAGTGCATCAAAGGAACTGATCTGACAAGCAGTGTCACAACACTAGTTCATCCAGCAGATATAGTGTGTATCTAAGATCTAAAGTTCGTAGCCTTCATCACTTGAGCAGTGAGCTCTAGGATAGTGTGTCCCCACCCCTAATAGGGTTATTGTAAAAGACTCCTAATAGGGTCTGACCCTTGAAAAGGTCACTGTACTAAATACATTGTAAAGCAACTCCTAATAGGGTTAGGGATCTTCTAACAAGGATCATAAAACACTAGTACAAATTATAAGTGGGTGTCAATTCCCACCGGGGTTTTTACCTATTTGGGTTTCCTTGTAACCACATTGGTGTTATGTGTTGAGTTCATGTTTCTTATTTGTTGATGTTCATTTCAATACTTAAGCATTCAAGTTAAGTTTAAGAAGTAAAGAAAAAAGATTAAATTAAGTGAACACTGATTCACCCCCCTCTCAGTGTTCCCATTCCTAACAATTAGTGTCAGAGCTCTGGTCCTTAGCAAAGAAGTTTAACTACTTGAGGAGATCATGGACAAGACAAAAAATGAAACATTTGAAAAGAAATCTTGAAGCTTCTCTTGAAGACCTGGACAAATTTGAAAAATAAATTGAAGAACTAAAAGAAAAAGTCAATGATGCTCAATCAGTCATCAAAAGGCTAAGAAAAGATTTGAAAGAATGCTCTACCAGTGAGTTAGGGATAATGATCAAGAAGATGAATGAAGAAAATTCATCCCTGAAACAAATTGAAGAATTGGATGATAAGCTAACCAACAATCAAGATGTCTATGAAGAACAGACCAAGGAGAACCTTCAACTGAATGAAGAATTAAGGCAAGCAAACATGGAACTCTTGGAGTTAAGAAAAAAGGAAAGCTTGGAATCTGAATTGAAAGAGGCTAAGAATCACATTGATAAATTACACACAAGCAAGGATCTGATTGAATCTCAATTATATGCTTGGAAGCTTAAAGGAGATACTAGCGGCATTGGATTTACTGAAGCACAAAATAAGATTAACATGCGAGAAAGAATGAAAGCACTAGAAGAGACCACATATGCTAATTAAGGAGACTGGAAGTCAAACTAAAGATCATGTTGAACCATCCAAGAATGAGCGCAAGCTAGTAGATCAAACTTGTTATGCATGTAACAAGCATGGACATATAGAAAGGAACTATATAGAGGTAAGACCTTTCAATGGTTATTGTTATTCATGCAATAAATTTGGTCATAGAGCTATGAATTGTAAGACAAGTCAGAAGAACAAGACTCAGCATAATCAGAGAAATCAAAATCAGCCAAATGTAAGAAGTTCTTAGAATGTTAAATGTTAGATATGTAACTATAATGGTCACTCAGCTAGATAGTGTAAAATGGTAACTCATGTCAATGCGCTGAGGAATATAAGGCCTCCAGTTATTTGTCACTCATGTAACAAGGTTGGACACATCTCAAAGTTCTGTAGATCAAGGACACAAAGTCAGGAAAGCCTTAAAAAGCTAGAAGAATCAATACTGGATACTAAAGGAGAAGTCATTTTGTGAAAGCTTCAGAAGATGGGAGCATGATTTGGTTAGAGGTGAAGAAGGATAAGGTTGATGAGCATGTATTGGATGCATCCATAGTGGACGCACCCTCTACATCTAGATAAATGGCCCTCAGGGTCATAGGGGGAGCTAATTTAGCTCTAGACCCTTGCATAGCCGGTATACTCACCATTTGAGTATGCACCTTTGGATTTAATCTTTTGGAGACTAGAAGAACCTATGTATAAGAGCGCACTAGCTGATTGATAACAAAATGAAAGTTGGATATTTTCAATGAAAGTCTAGTTTGCGTGGAAAGCATTAATGGTGGAATTGTTACTTTAAGTACACATAAGCTTTTAGATCTCTCATTGCATTCAAATTCAAAGTGATTGGAGAGTAGAGAAGCCCTAGAATTTGATTGTGAAGGATTGTAGATTGATTCACTAGTGATTAGAAGTGCATTTGATCGGTTGCAGAAGCCCTAATTTGTCGTGCCAATTCAGAAGTCTTTGAGATCATTTGGAAAGTGATATACAAGTAAGTAATGGCTACTCCCATTGTATTTGATGTGGTGGAGAAGAAGAGATATGTGTTTAAGAGGTATCCATTCAAATCCACACTAGACGACCTACAAGGTGCGTTCTCCCGCACTCCCATGGGTGTTATGCATGTGGAAGATATCAGGGCATACATATATTGCAAGAAGGAACTAGTAGGTTTGGATAGGATAAGAGTGTGCATAAAAACAATGATGAAACCTGATGAAACCTTCATGGATGAGTATGCACAATTGGAAAATCATCCTATAGTGTAATATGCTTCGGTATATGAGTTCTATGAGTCGGAATGGATCAAGATCCTACTCAACAGGATCTGTGATGACCTATTTTGGATAGGTGAAGTACTGGTTAGGATAAAAGGAGATCTAATTCATGAGATGACATGACTCTCAAGGACATGCGTCATTCTTCTAGTGGGCAAGGATGTTAGAAAACTTGTAGAACAGGCTTGCAAATCAAGAAGTGATAGGTGCAAAATGACAATAGAGCCTATAGAGGAGAAAGACATCAAATTGATGTCCATGATACTGGGATACAGGTTCCAGCACACAAGCAAAGTAAACAGTGTGTCAGCGGCCATCATTCTAGTAGCAATAAGGTTGGTAAGAGAGAATAGAGAGTTTAATCTGTGTGAGATCTTGCGCACATAGCTAATAGACAACATAAGAGCCATCAAGCTTGACAATACCAAGATATTCAGGTTTGGGCCTTTAATAATCTATATGTACAACCACATTCTTGGAAAGGTGTCTGATTTTTATCTAGACAAATCTATTCCCACTATGCCACAGATATCCTTTAAGGCATCCACATAAATTACTCTTAAGGATTACATGGAATTGGAGTTGAAAACATTCAGAGTGAGAATGCAGATGAGGTATAGGATACCTGAAAAGATAGTTGAAAAATACAAGGATAGTATTTGTTTCATGGTAGAGACTGATACAACATGCATGGAGGCTATTGAACCAAGAACAAAGTGGATTCATCCATTGGGAATCGAAGTTGAAGAACCTATTCTAGAGGCTTATGCTCAAGTTTTGTTGTCAGCACCTAAGGACCTCAATGAACCTAGATGGGGGACTTATGAAGAGAAAACAAGAGAAGTAGATGTTGTATTGAATAGCATAACCACAAAAAAAAAGTTGCCAAGGTTACTTTGGAGATTTTGAAAATTCATGGAGTATCTCAAGAAGACCTAGACAAAGCAAGGCAAGAGAAGATTTCTTTGGAAATAAGAGCGCAGCTACAACAAAGATAGAATCTGATGATCCAAAGATGAAGAAGGTGAAAATTGAGAAATTAGATGATCAGAAGGGTAAAACTGATGTTACCCCTCCTGTGCCCAAGGAAACTATTGATCTTATTGCTCCTACAGAGTATAAGACAATGTCAAAGAGGAAGAAAGAGACAAGAAAAATTCATCCATCCTCGCGCACCACAAGGAGTCAGAAGAAGAATACACAAGCACCACCTTAAGTAAGTTTTAGACCTAGTCTAAAAGTACTCAATTCAAGAATAGTAGAAGAAGGAAAGATTGATCAGATAGAAAAATTTTATGACAAGTACAATGAGATAGATAAGTCTGAGATCCACAGCATGATTATCAAGCACATGCTTAAGTTTAAAAAGATAGTATTAGAGTTGAAGACAGTAATTCCAGATAATGTATGGAATATCTTAGATTTCTTGAAAAGGCAGGCTATAGAAGAGGATTTGAGAATAAGGGAGAAGATCCTAGATCAGAGCCTACCAGTATGTTCTTTATAGGATAAGACATTATTGTTGGATCTGGTAAAGCCACATCTTAGAAAAAAATCAAGGACTTTGCACATTATGGACAAGAACTATGATCTTGTTGCAAAGGAAACTGAGAAAGCATTTGAGACAATTTTCCTAAATAGGCACATGTTCCCTCCTACTGCACCCACAACACAAGTGCTCACAAAGGTTGAAAAATAGTCAGAGACCATAAATGTACCATCTATAGGTCCACGGGATTTAGCGCATACAGTTGATGCACCCATAGAGGCAGAGAAGCCTGCACCTATAGCAAAAGTTCAAAAGAATGACACAATTTTTATTGACAATGTAGAGATAGCTATGGAATCCTCTGACATTGACTTGGATAAGTTTGAAGAGGAATTTTTGAGTACTCAAGAGGCTGAGACTCTATGTGGTAACACCCCTCCCAATCAGCAAGAAGTTTTTATTGAGGATATAAGAGAGGAAGAAGGAGAAAAAGAAAAAGAAGAAGAAAAGAAAGAAGAAGAAAAAGAAGTAGAAAAAGAGAAAGGAGATGAGAGTATGAAAATAAATGAGCCATCTATTGAGATGTAGATCAGTGTTAAGCATGAAGCAATGGACAGTACACCTATCACTCCACTACCCTCAGCAACATTGTTGTCAAGTTTGATACTTGACACAACTAGTTTGGATTCATGGGGAGAAGCAGACCTAATCAAGATCTATGTCTTAGCTATGGAGAAGGCCAAGGAGAAATAGGTAATGAGGAATCCCCTCTTTTTATAATCAATAAATATTTACCAGTAGATAAGAAATTGTCCAAGGTACACTCTGTTGATGATGTAAGTGCAATTCTTTCATAGTTCAAGAGTAATTTCTCTAACTTGGAAGAATCAACATCATTAGTTGTAGCGGAGAAGTATATGAAGAAAAGACTAAATGAGTTGGTTAGTAACTTCTCACTAGACCTTAGTTCACTCAAAGTTGGACAAGAAACTTTGAAAGAGTTTGTAGCGAAAGGAAGGAAAATTATTGCTGACTGTATGAATCAAGATAAGTTGACAACCGATGACTACAAGAAGATTCAAGAAGCAGAGGTCATGATTGAAAATGTGAGGAAGTCAGTAGAAGATCCCTCTACTAATGTAAACATGTGTAACAATTTATATCAGGGATAGATTGACAAAATTGAGAAGGCGAAAAAGGAGATGTCAAAGATAAGGGCTAGGCAGACTTAGCTTAGAAATGCTCTTGTGCCCTCCCTAGATGTGTTGAATCAGAATATCAAGGAGATCGATGCCACCATGGTGACATATGATCAAGGTCCTATTTTAGATTTGGAAAAGATGGAGAAACTACAATATGCCTTATGCACCCATCTCCAAACAATCAATGCATTGATTGCATTTTGGAAGCAAGAGATCCAAAATTTATAGATTGCATACCCGGATGTACTTTCAGTGTAAGTACTTGTACAGATTCAATTTTGTAACACCTTTTTCATTAATGTCAAAGGGTGCGTATGTATAGAATATGGAGCTATAGCTATGTAAATAAAATGTATAGTAAGAAGATATAAGGGAGATATAAGATAGAGTATGATTAAGTGTTTTTTGTATTAAGGGACAATTAGTAACTTTTCCATATTCCTTTGTTGCCATCAATGACAAATGGGGAGATTGTTGGCAAGTTGACTATACTGGTGTATATGACTTAACATAGTGTTGTCATTATGGCAACAAAGTCATATGATGTTTTGGAGTCAGCGCTCATGATAAGAAGATCAAAAATTGGCTAAGTGCTGAAGATTGGACAGTGTACAGAGTACCTGAAGGTTAGAGCTTCAACGCACGTGCATACAATAGAATTATGGTATGCACCCTATAAATTAAGTTGGTAACACCATATTCATGCTAAGTTTAAGAGCACATGATCAGAAGATTTAGTATGAGGAAGATATAGAGAGTTTAAGTTGCATAGACAGTGAATGCCAGAGATGAACAGAGCGAGCAGCCGAATGTTGGTATTTTGGTTAGCAGTTATATTATTATGTTGTAAAGGCTATGCACCTATTGTAATTAGGTTATAGACATATAATTATTTTTGTTTGAAAACATGCCTGAGCCAATTCAATTGGAAGAGTTGTACGTAATTGGTTATAGGCCGACCTAGTTAATTGTTTTGGTATGCGCATATAAATATGAGATGCGCCCTTTGTAATAGGTATGAGAGTTGAAATAGAATTGAGATAAGTAGATAAGAAGTGTGCAAAGAGTTGTTAAGATGTATTAGAGCTTTGCAAGAGGTCAAAGAATCAGTGCATCAAAGGAACTGATCTGACAAGCAATGTCACAATACCAATTCATCCAGTAGATATAGTGTGTATCTGAGATCTGAAGGTTGTAGCCTTCATCACCTGAGTAGTGAGCTCTAGGACAGTGTGTCCCCACCCCTAATAGGGTTATTTTTAAAGACTCCTAATAGGGTCTGACCCTTGACAAGGTCATTGTACTAAGTACATTGTAAAGCAACTCCTAACAGGGTTAAGGATCTTCTAACAAGGATCATAAAACACTAGTACAGATTATTAGTGGGTGTCAATTTGCATCGGGGTTTTTACCTATTTGGGTTTCCCCATAACCACATTGGTGTTATGTTTTGAGTTCATGTTTCTTATTTATGTTGATGTTCATTTCAGTACTTAAGCAGTCAAGTTAAGTTTAAGAAGTAAAGAAAAAAGATTAAATTAAGTGAACACTAATTCACCCCCCCCTCTCAGTGTTCCCATTCCTAACATAATCTTCTTTCAAAAATAAGGGAAACCATTTTAAGAAGGATAGACCACATTGTGGACATTTCCAAAATAATAGTCATGATGAGCATCATTACCACATTAAGAAGATTAATGAGTGGACAAAATTACTAAAGAAGAAGAACATCAATGTGTAGAATTCTTCCAACAAGAAGGATTTATCACCTCCCACTTCAAAAGGAAAATGAAAAGAATATTGGGAAAGTACAAACTCTTCAGAGGAATGGATAGTTGACTTGGGTTCCACTCATCATATGGGTTCTTAAAAGGAGTATTTTTCTTCATTGGATCCATCTAAGGTACCTCACATCTTTGTAGGAGATGATACTCAAGTGGAAGTTGAAAGGAAAGGTTTAATTGAGATGAAAGATGGAGCATTCAAAGATGATGTCTATGTTCCTAACTTGAGCAACATTCTCCTTTCAATTTACCAAACCGCTCACTATGGAGGTGGAAATAAATTTGAGTTCCTTCCCAATTCAATTGTGGTAAAAATATTAACAATGATTCTTTGGTAGCAACGATAAAAGAAAATCATAACATAAGGCTTTACTCATTCTCCCACTTTGTGCCTAAGTCTCCTTCTATAGTCTTGTTGACACAATCAAATTCAAAAATATGGAATCAACAGTTTGGACATTTCAACTACCCCTATATTCAATATCTTAGCGCCAAGAAATGGTCAAAGGTATAGATAAAATTAAGTTTTCTAAGGGTTTATGTTTAGTTTCTTCAATGGGAAAGCATCTAGAACAGAATTTTGAAAAAGAGAATTCTTGGAGAGCATCAGTTGTTCTTGAGTTGGCTCATAGTGATGTAGTAGGCCCCTTTACAGTGCCATCATTCAATAAGGCTCACTATTTCCTCACCTTCATTGATGATTATTTTCACTTTACATGTGTCTTCTTTCTTGGTCACAAGAGTGAAGTGTTTGAAAAGTCTCGTACCTTCAAGGCTCATGTTGAGAAGTAATAAGGGAAAGCCACCAAGGTTTTACAAATAGATAATGGAAGGGAATATGTGAACTCAAGACCTATGGATTTTTACACACTTGGGGGAATTAATCTTCAACACTCAGTTGCAAAAACTCCATATTAGAATGGTGTTCTAGAGAAAAATAATAGAAACCTTAAGAAAATGGCTAGCTACATGATTCATGCTAGGTCTCTTGATCTATATTTCTAGGAAAAATCTATATCTATATTTCTAGGAAAAAGCTATAGGTTCTTCCAATCACACCCAAAATCAAGTTCCTCATAAAGCATTGGATGGAATCACTCCTTTGAGGCTTGGTGTGGTAGAAAACTAGTTGTGAAGCTAACACTTCAAAGTCTTTGGTTATCCATCTTGGGCGTGCATACCTCCACAAAAATGTAAGGCATTGGAACCCCAAAGTAAGCCTTACATATTTTCTAGATATCTTGAAGGTATTAAGGCATTTAGACTTATGGATCCTGAGACACATGAGATATTCATAGAGATGAGTGTTCACTTTAGGAAATTTCTCATAGCTTGGCCTCTACTCCTCATCGTCCTTTAGAAATTGTGGATAGTCATACTAATTATTTAGATGATGATACTCCCTCAACCTCATCTCACAAGATCACACCTTTGTAGGGTCCAATTATAATTGAGGATACTCCTTCTCCATCTTCTTCCACTAGACCTTGTTGGCCTAGAAAGCCTCTTGATTCAATAGGTTCACTTGTGGGGGATCCTTATAATAGTCAAAGTAAAATATCACAACATCAAAAGCTTCTACATTCATACATTGTTATAATGATAGCTCCATGCAATTTAGTACAACTAGGTACACCTTCTCTTCTAGATTTAGCTTCAGGGGATGACTTCTTGACAAAAATTTTAGGTTTTTTTTTGGAATCCTACATTGAAGATATGGAAGAAATCAATGATGACATACATCTTCTCTTTGATGAGGATGATCCTTCTTTAGTCATTGCGAGGGGGGAACACTTTGATCTTCTTTTCCATTCTCCACATGATCAGTCTTTCATGGTTGAAATAATTGTGGATCCTTATGTACAACAGTCAGAGGAGGTCTTTTTATCTTTAGAGGAGTCACTTGGGTCTTTGGAACATGTTCTACATCCATTCTCATTAGATACCGACTTGTATTTTTTAGTAAAGTGGACTAGTACACTTGACTTGGAAGGCCTATCCTTTAGTATCATCATGAGGACACTTGAGAAGATTTTAGAGACATCATACATCTTTAGGTTTCTTCCTATAGATTAGGGAGGTAGCTCTCATACACCTATAATATTGTTTCTTCCTAAGGGGAGGAATGATGTTCAATGTTCATGAACCAACTTCTACATTCATCTTGGAGCATATATCATTGATGTACATTCTACATTTACTTAGGATAATGCATTGCATAGTAGTTTGTGCATGAGACACTTAGGAGTTTGCATCTTATTTTTTCACATGATGTAGGAAAAATTCCACTTCAGGTGGTGATAGTGTTAGGAATAGTCCCAAGAGATAACTGAGAGGGGGAGGGGGTGAATCAATTATCTACAAGTTTCAATTCTTCATCCAATTAAGTATACTTAAACATAAAGCATAAACACAATGAAATAACACTTGAACACAACACAATATTTTGGTTACAGGGAAACCCAAATAGGTAAAAACCCCAGTGGGAATTGACACCCACTAATATTTTGCACTAGTGTATTATGATCCTTGTTAGAAGATCCTTAACCCTGTTAGGAGTTGCTTTACAATATATTTAGTATAGTAGACCTGGTCAAGGTTTGGACCCTGTTAGGGGAGAGGACACACTATCCGAGAGCTCACTGCTCAAAGGGGAAAAGGCTACAACCTTCAGAATGATAGATATACACTATATTTGGATATTGGTGAATTGCACTTAGACCTGCTATCTAGATCATTTCCAATGTATAGAAAAAAAACTTTACTTGGTCACATAGACCTTCTTCTGATGGCTCAACACTTTGCACACTCTGATTTGCTCTTGTTAATCAACTATGAACCACACTTAAGCAATAAAAAATGATTGTCTATAAATATCTTTCCTCTAAATGATATAATCAAGTCGGCCTATTAGAACCACCTTGAAATCATATTAGAGAAACCATAACAAAATTCAATAATAAATCAGTCAGCTCTACTAAGCACGCAACACATTCTGGGACTTGTCTAATAAGATAATTGTAGATGCACGTTACACACTGTCAGCTCTACCAAAACAACTGGATATTTCTCCTCAAGCTGAATTAATTCATGCACTCTTAACCAAACATAACTAACTCTTCTCTAAGCTTAAATCCAAGGGAGCATACCCAAATGATAAGCGCAACTCCAAAACCAATAAAATTTTTGTCGGCTCTTCTGAATAAACATAGGAAACTGTTACTGGTGAATAGCGACTGCATAACTTCACTTCTACTGATCATCAAACTCTCCATCCATGAATGTAACATCACTAATATGTCTTCAACATACATCCAAGTGCACAAGGCTCCATGATAATTGTACGGACAACCATACACAGAACACTACCTATTACTCTGTTAGGAATACTGCTGACACATACTGCTATATAACTATATGTACTAACAGTTAACCTCTGCACCCATGATATCATGTTGATATCATGTACATGCTACATATACTGAAAGCTTACTACATAATACTTTCATGCATGCTACTTTCCATATGTTGTCAACAATGACAAACATACAGTCAGTACTGGCCTATTGGCAAATCTCCAACAATCTCCCCCTTTGGCATTGATGGCAACATATGGATTGAAAAACTCCACCAATCCAAATGAATATTTATTTTATAACATTCTCCATTTCCTCTTCAAAACTCCCCCAAGGATGAATCCTCCAACTGCTGCAATATTCTTCAACATTCTCCATTTCCTCAACTGGACTGCTGTCATAACTGAATACTACTCCCCCTTAGTATATTACTCCTCCTTTTTACTTCTATTTTTCATGACTATATATTACTCCCCCTTTGAAATCAATGGCAAAGGGTGCCAATTAGTTTAAGCACCAGTACTACTCTAGAAGTAGAGTAGTCAACCATCTATCAGTCCCTGAGGACCGATGCTTTTCCTTCTTTCTTCTAAGCAAAATCAGGGAAGGGAATTACTCCCAACTTCTCCCTGAGATACTCAAAAGTATCCTTTGGCAAGGGCTTTGTGAATATATTTTCCAACTGATCTTTAGTACTCACATAGTCTAGCTTGACTTCTTTCTCTTTCACTTTCTCTCTTAGGAAGTGATACTTGATCTCAATGTGTTTTGTCTTTGCATGCATCACAGGGTTTTTCAACATATTGATAGTGCTAGTGTTATAAAAGTGAATAAAAATAGGATAATCAATCTGAATACCAAAATCCTTTATCATCTATTTGACCCAAACAATTGTAGAACAATTCAAGGCTGCTACAACATACTTCACTTCTACCGTTGGCTGAGAAATACAATTTTGTTTCTTGCTTGTCCAAGTGACAAGTCTATCACCAAGAAACACTGCTCCACCTGATGTACTCTTTCTATCATCAATGCAACCTGCCCAATCTACATCAGTGTACACATGAAGCTCAACATTTTCTGAATTAGGATACCATAGACCATAGTCTATAGTGCCTTGCAAATATCTGAATATCCTTTTTACTGCCATGAGGTGACTTTGTTTAGGTTCTGTTGCAAATCTTCCAACTATGCCAACTACATTGGAAATGTCAGGTCTAGTCTGAGTAAGATAAATAAGTTTTCCAATCATAAACTTATACAATGTTATATCTACTGCTGGTGAGTCATCTTCTTTTGTAAGCTTGCATCCAGTTATCATAGGAGTCCCTACTAGCTTGCAATCATCCATCTTGAATTTCTTTAATATTTCTTTCACATACTTGGACTAATTAATGGAAATACCTTTCTCTATCTGCTGCACATTCAATCCCAAAAAGTATTTGATAGGACCAATCATACTCATCTCAAATTTATTTTGCATTTTCTTAGAAAATTCAGCACTAAGTTTGTCATTACCTCCAAAGATAATGTCATCAAAAAATATATCTACAAGTAGTAAGCCTTCAGATATCTCTCTTATGAATAGATTATAGTCTATTGCTCCTTTCTTAAATCCAATCTTTGTTAGATATCCATCTAGTCTTTCATACCATGCTCTAGGGGCTTGCTTAAGTCCATAAAGGGCCTTCTTTAATCTACATATCATATCAGGTATGTTTGATAAGGTGAATCCTTTTGGCTACTCAATGTATACTTCTTCTTTCAAGTATCCATTTAGGAATGCTGATTTGACATCCATCTGATAAACTTTGAAGTTTTTTATTGTAGCATAAGCTAGAAACAAGTTAATAGCTTCTAATCTACTCACAGGTGCAAATGTGTCTAAATAATCAATGCCTTCTCTTTGTGCATATCCCTTACATACTAACCTTTCTTTATTTCTTACTATTGTACCATCTTCATTCATCTTGTTCCTAAATATCCACTTTGTTCCAATCACATTCTTATCACTAGGTCTTGGGACCAGTTCCCAAGTGTCATTCTTAATAATATGATCAAGTTCTTCTTTCATAGCATCATGCCAATCTGAATCATTACAAGCATCTGCAACACTTAAAGGTTCAATCTGAGATAGTAAACATACCGCTTCACTACTGGCTGAGTTCTTTGCTTGTGATCTTGTTAAGACTTTGCCGCTCTGATCACCAAAGATGTCTTTCTTGGAATGGTTTCTAGATGTAAACTTTGGAACCTTAGGTGATGCTAACTCATTAGCCTTAGGAGTTTCTTTTTCACTTGTCTCAGGGTAATTAAATAACACATCAATACTGTCAAACATTTCTTTAATATCTGTCTCACTAGTGGAGGGTCTGGGTTCTTCTTCAATCATGGGTGAGTAATCATGATATCTTTCTTGAACCATAAACTTTTCATCGATCTTAACATGAGCACTTTAAATGATATTTTTCAATCTTAAATTGAAACATCTATAAGCTTTACTTTTAGTAGAGTAACCAAGAAAAATACCTTCATCACTTCTTGCATCAAACTTGCCTACTGCTTCATCCCTCTTGTTGTAGCACTTGCTTCCAAATATTCTAAAGTATTTTACTGTGGGAACATTACCAAACCATAGATCATATGGTGTTTTGTTAGTGCCAGGCCTTAATTGAATTCTATTGATTGTGTAGACTATTGTATTGACCGCATCTCTCCAATAGGTGTGTGCAACTTTTCCTTCAATCATGATGGTGTGCGCTATATCAAGGATGATCCTATTCCTTCTTTTTACAATTCCATTCTATTGAGGGGTTCTAGGTGCACTCAACTATCTCTTTATGCCATGTTCTTCGTAGTACTCATAGAATCTGTTAGAGGTGAATTATCCTCCTCTATCCAATCTCAAACATTTTATCTTTAGTCCAGATTCATTCTCAACCTTAGCTTTGAATATTTTGAACTTCTCAAATGCTTCTGACTTATCTTTCAAGAATGAAACCCACATCATCCTAGTATAATCATCAACAAATAAAATGAAATACCTTTCACCATAGTATGATCTTTTTTGAGTTGGACCACATAGGTATGTATGAATCAGATCCAACTTGTTCTCTATTGAATTGTGCTTGCTCCTGAATGAGTTTCTCACATGCTTTCCCATCACACATTCCCTGCATATAGTATCAACTAGTTTTTCTATGCTAGGTAGATCTCTTACTGCCTTTACATTGCTTATCTTTACTATGTTATCAAAATTGATATGACAGTCTTTTATGCCACAACCAACTGTCATCAACTTTAGCAACAAAACAACTTGCTTCTGAATTGAGTTGGAAAACATTACCTTTAGTCTTTGAGCCTGATGCAATCATAACACCATCCTTGTTGTTAATGATGCATTTGTCATCTTTGAACTCCAACTGATAACCTTTTCGAAGTAACTGTCCAACACTAAGAAGGTTATGTTTAAAACCATCTACATAGAGAACATCATCAGTACTATTCTTTCCATCCAAGGAGATGGCTCCTCTACCAACTATGGGTTTAGGAGTGTTATCTCCAAATCTAACCATGCCACCATTGTATTTGTCCAGATGAACAAACCTATCTTTATCACCTGTCATGTGATGTGAACAACCACTATCTATAATCTAGTTAGTCCTTATATCAGCTTGTGAATTCAATGCTAGCTCTTGATTCTCTTTCTTATCTTCATGATCTATTTTATTGTTCATTTTCTCTATGATAGCAATAAATCCAATTTCTTCTTTAGCTGAGTCATCATCTGAAACTCCATCTCCAGCATATTAACATTCCTTAGAGAATTTAGGCTTGTAGTCATTTTTGAACTTCCTAGCTCTTAGGGGACATTTAGATGCAAAGTGACCAATCTTATTACATGAAAAGCATTTAATGGAAATTGACCTTCATATTTCCCTTTTCCTTTCTTTTCTCTTTTGGAAATCATAGCAATGAAATCATCTAGTGTTTTCTCTTCATCATCATCATCAAAATTACCAGAAGTGATTGCAGATTTCTTACCATGAACTGTTGCTTTGAAGGCTGTCTCACTTTTAGGTTCTGTCTTCATTCTTGAAATCTCAAAGGTTGAGATTTTTTTGATCAAAGTCTCTCTCTTGAAATTTGATGTAAGCTGCATGGTCTCATCAAGGATGTTGATCTTCTTTTCATATTCTGGAGTGAGAGTAGTCATCAATTTGTCCATAATGTCTTCCTCTGAGATCTCTCCACCATTGTTCTTGATTCTAGCAACTGCTTCATTTATCCTTTGATTGTAAGCTCTGATATTTTCTTCAGCCATCATATCTAATGCATTGTATCTTTTCTTCCATGTCTTTCTGCACGCATCCTTTTCTTGTTTGTCTCCTTCAAATATGTCTTCTAGGTACTTCCATATTTTGTGGGTTGTATCTACCTTATTTATTTATGAAAATTAACTATCAGAAAGGGTGCTAATAAGGTCTTCTTTGGCTATTGCATTCTAATGAAATAATTCCTTTTTCTTATCAGTAGCATCATCCTTTGCAAGGTCTTTTAAAGTAGGAATCTTGACTGCTTTGATAGTTACATCAAAAACTTCAAAAGCAATGCAGTGCAAATGAATCACCATCTTGTTCTTCCAATCAAGATAATTATCTCCATCAAACTTAGGACTTTCTTTTCTAAAGAATGCCATCTGATCAAGCTCACGCTATTAAACTTTCTCTCAAAGGCACTTGGCTCTGATACCAATTGTTAGGAATAGTCCCAAGAGATAACTGAGAGGGGGGGGGGGTGAATAAGTTATCTACAAGTTTCAATTCTTTATCCAATTAAGTATACTTAAACATAAAGCATAAACACAATGAAAGAACACAACACAATATTTTGGTTACGGGGAAACCCAAATAGGTAAAAACCCTGGTGGGAATTGACACCCACTAATATTTTGCACTAGTGTATTATGATCCTTGTTAGAAGATCTGTAACCCTGTTAGGAGTTACTTTACAATATATTTAGTATAGTAGACCTGGTCAAGGGTCAGACCCTATTAGGGGAGAGGACGCATTGTCCGAGAGCTCACTGCTCAAAGGGGTGAAGGCTACAACCTTTAGAATGACAGATATACACTATATCTAGATCTTGGTGAATTGCGCTTAGACCTACTATTTGGATCATTTCCAATGTATAGCACAAACACTTTACTTGGTCACATAGACCTTCTTCTGATGGCTCAACACTTCGCACACTCTGCTCTGCTCTTGTTAATCAACTATGAACCACACTTAAGCAATCACAAATGACTGCCTATAAATATCTTTCCTCTAAATGATATAATCAAGTTGCCCTGTTAGAACCATCTTGAAATCATATTAGAGAAACCATAAAAAACTTCAATAATAAATCATTCGGTTCTACTAAGCACGCAACACATTTTGGGATCTGTCTAATAAGATAATTGTAGATGCACACTACACACTGTCGGCTCTACCAAAACAACTGGATCTTTCTCCTCAATCTAAATTACTTCATGTGCTCTTAACCAAACATTACTAACTCTTCTCTAAGCTTAAATCCAAGGGCACATGCCCAAATGATAGGCGCAACTCCAGAACCAATAAAATTTATGTCGGCTCTTCTAAATAAACACAAGAAATTGTTACTGGCAAATAGTGAATGCATAACTTCACTTCTACTGATCATCAGACTCTACGTCCATGAATGTAACATCACTAATATGTCTTCAACATATATCCAAGCGTGCAAGGCTCCATGATAACTATACGGACAACCATACACAAAACACTACTTGTTACTCTATCAGGAACATTGCTGACACATACTGCTATATAACTGTTTGTACTAATAGTTAACCTCTATAGCCATGATATCATGCTGATATGATGTCCATGCTACATTTACTAAAATCTTACTATAGAAGACTTCCATGCATGCTACTTTCCATATGTTGTCAACAATGACAAACATACAGTCAGTACTGGCTTGCTGACAAATCTCCAATAGATAGTTGTTATCACATTTCCACTTTACATGTTATCTCTGTGTACATGAAATTATGACACTTATGTGAATCCTTTCATGCAAGGAGATTCAATAATGAGTCCTCACAAACTGACTCACAGCTCTCTATTCGTGGAGTGCAGGGGTTTGTATATGAGGCCCTCAGATTGACCTAGTTATGCCCATGCAAGTACACCAAGAAACAAGAGATTCAAAGATGAATAGCAAGCATGCTAATCTCCATGATCATCAAGTTATTGCATGCAAATGAAACTAGTCTAGATGATAACAATGCAAGAAATAAACTATTCTATTGAAATGAATGCTTATACAATGTTAATCTATGAAAGGAAACATGAATTTAAACTATTATGTGAATGCAATATTAATCTAAACTATGGATTTTCATAAGGCATGAGAGAAGAAGATAAGAAGAAAGAAGTCTAAAATATCCAAGCTCCAAATGTGCTCAAAAGCTTCTTCCAAGATTGCTCTCCAAACCTACAGTATAACAATAACATGAAAATTCTGGGATCTAAAATGAGAAGGAAAGGGCTCCTTATATGGGAAAATGTGGAAGAGAATGCATCCTCAAGAGCAATGTGGGATAAATCCAAAAAGAGGAAATAAAGCTCATTTTTTAGAAAGTGTGGAGAGAAAAGGGATTTTATTTATTTTTAATTATTTGTTTCCCTTTTTTCATCACAAAGAGCTTTAAGAGGATTTTTTATTTATTTAAAAGAATGATTCTCTATTAATTAAATAAGATAACATTATTTAATTAAAAGAGAGATATCATTCTAAATAAGATAAAATTATTTAATTAAAAAAGATTTTAATTAAATAAATTTATTTCATTTTAAAAGATATTTCTTTCAATTAAATAAAGTTATTTTATTTATTTAAGAGGGAATATTTCTTTCAATTAAATAAAATTATTGAAAGAATCAGGAAAAGGATTTTTGTTTTGTTTTTATTTGATTTATTTCCTTTTCCATCACAGATTTTGCTTTAAGTGGGGATTTTATTTATTTAAAAGAGGAATTATCTTTTAAATAAATAAGATAAGTTTATTTAATAAAAAGAGGAATATTTAATTAAATAAGATAAAATCATTCAATTAAAAGGGGTTTTAATTAAATAAGATTATTTTATTTAAGATATTTCTTTTAATTAAATAAGCCTATTTTATTTATTTAAAAGAGAATATATTTTTTAATTAAATAAAATTATTGATGAAATGATCAAACCTTAGAAATATTTGAATTATTGATTTAATTGCGATTTGATCAAGGAATTGATTTGAAAATTGCAAAGCATTGATGCAGGAAATTGATATTTGACAAATTGAATAAATGGGTCCCAAAGTCTAGGCGACTATTTTAGGGTGCATACATTTGCCCCTCTTTGACTAATATGAGGTCGACTTGGGATCACATGCAGTCAAAGAATGAAATTGAAGTGTGAGATCAATTTGGGATAACAAAACAACCCAGATGTGTGTTCGACGGATGAGAACACATCAGGACATAGATAAGTAGATTGAAAAAGACAAGGCCAACACCAGTGAATAGGTAATTGTCAAGTCTCAAATAAGAGATAAGAATCTCAAGCAAGGTTGCCCCAAGAGAAGCAATTGATAAATTTGATAAAGCTGAATCAAGCATTGAAGTTTGGTAGGTACTGCCCCCTCATGATCAAAATCGAAATGAGATAGAGGAGAAACAGTAAATGGATAAATTTGATCAAATCAAAACTAAAGATAAAGTTCTTGATGTAAGATGAAAGATATAAGAATCACAGAACTAAGGTAGCTTACCAAGAAAGATTATGCCCCAAGGTTGAATTAGAAGAAAAGAAGTGGGGTGAAAGTGAATGGAAGATAGAAGTTTGAAAGAAATGGAAAGAAATGGAGAGAAGAAAGATAATTTGCCTCCAGAAAGAAGATGCCCCAAAATCAATCAACTGTTTAAGATAGGGAATTTTGATTGAGATCACGAAAGAAGGTAAGGAAATGAAGATCAAAACATGACCATAGTTGACTAAAAGTCCACAAGAAAGATGAAGGAAACCCTCTCAAACTCATAATGCAGCCTAAAAGTGCAAATTTAACATGAAGTCTAAATAATGCAAGCTACACGGAAATGCAAAGGTGTACTTGCAATAGGGTAACATAGGATTTTTGTGTTCATCATTCATTAGAGAATGTAATAGAACTTATTTTCATCATAGGGCCATTATTATCGGACATCGGACGATCACACAATCATCACTAGTAAAAAATGCAACTATGAAGATATGAATGTGATTTATATCAGATTGGAATGTGGAAAGATTCTAGCATGAGCATCAAAGACATAAAGGTCAAGATGACTACAATGTTAGCTTACCCAATTTAATGTAGCAAAACCATGCTCGCATCAAGGCATAAACGCTGGGATGACCATGAGAATGGTTGTGCAAAAACAGTCAAGGATGATGCCTTAAATCTCCTAAGTGTGTCAAGGAGACAACAAGAGACATTGAAGAGGTTCAAGACAACACCCACAAGTAGAAAGAAAATAAAAACATGCCCCATGCCCCAAGTCCTCTAGCTATGCATCACAGAGAGACTTGTTAGACAAGGACACTCAATGAAAATCAATATCAGTCAACACATAAAGAAAAGATCATGACATATCTCAAGCATTAAGTGTTGCATTTAAAAATTTAAGTGTGTAAATTGATACTGAGTTCCGAGGATAAGGATCAAATGCTTGCTAGCAGGTAAGATCACATGACCAAATTGGATAAGACCAAACTGATAAGTGTTGAAAAACACTCGATGTCAAGGGTTGTGTTGAAAAACACAGTTGGGTTGGTGTTGAAAAACACCATTTGTGAGGTGTCCTAAAGACAAGCATATCTAAGAGACCAAAGCTAACACACTGATGCCCCCTAGAGAAAGACAAAGACTAATTCCAAACCAAGGTGACAAGGACAAGGCATGATGGAGAAAGGCTAAGTGTCGAGGATGCATGCTAAGAAATAGGGGTGCGAAGGCCTCAAGTAGCACCCGTTTCTAGGTTTTCACCACTTGGAAGAATTTTTTCATGACTTTTTACAATTTTTTAATATTTTTTGCTACCAAGGCGCCTGTTTCCAGGTTTTCACCAAGGCACTTTTTCTTTTTTTAAAAATTTTTTAAAATTTTTTTAAATTTTTGATTTTTTTGTATTTTTTGTATTTTTTGATTTTTTTGTATTTTTTGAATTTTTGTATTTTTTTGTATTTTTTGAATTTTTTGAAAGTCACCTAGACTTTGGGACCCATTTATTCAATTTGTCAAATATCAATTTCCTGAATCAATGCTTTGCAATTTTCAAATCAATTCCTTGATCAAATCACAATTAAATCAATAATTCAAATATTTCTAAGGTTTGATCATTTCATCAATAAGTTTATTTAATTAGAAGAAATATTCTCTTTTAAATAAATAAAATAGGCTTATTTAATTAAAAGAAATATCTTAAATAAAATAATCTTATTTAATTAAAACCCCTTTTAATTGAATGATTTTATCTTATTTAATTAAATATTCCTCTTTTTATTAAATAAACTTATCTTATTTATTTAAAAGATAATTCCTCTTTTAAATAAATAAAATCCCCACTTAAAGCAAAATCTGTGATGGAAAAGGAAATAAATCAAATAAAAACAAAACAAAAATCCTTTTCATGATTCTTTCAATAATTTTATTTAATTAAAAGAAATATTCCCTCTTAAATAAATAAAATAACTTTATTTAATTGAAAGAAATATCTTTTAAAATGAAATAAATTTATTTAATTAAAATCTTTTTTAATTAAATAATTTTATCTTATTTAGAATGATATCTCTCTTTTAATTAAATAATGTTATCTTATTTAATTAATAGAGAATCATTCTTTTAAATAAATAAAAAATCCTCTTAAAGCTTTTTGTGATGAAAAAAGGGAAACAAATAATTAAAAATAAATAAAATCCCTTTTCTCTCCACACTTTCTAAAAAATGAGCTTTATTTCCTCTTTTTGGATTTATCCCACATTGCTCTTGAGGATGCATTCTCTTCCACATTTTTCCATATAAGGAGCCCTTTCCTTCTCATTTTAGATCCCAGAATTTTCATGTTATTGTTATACTGTAGGTTTGGAGAGCAATCTTGGAAGAAGCTTTTGAGCACATTTGGAGCTTGGATATTTTAGACTTCTTTCTTCTTATCTTCTTCTCTCATGCCTTATGAAAATCCATAGTTTAGATTAATATTGCATTCACATAATAGTTTAAATTCATGTTTCCTTTCATAGATTAACATTGTATAAGCATTCATTTCAATAGAATAGTTTATTTCTTGCATTGTTATCATCTAGACTAGTTTCATTTGCATGCAATAACTTGATGATCATGGAGATTAGCATGCTTGCTATTCATCTTTGAATCTCTTGTTTCTTAGTGTACTTGTATGGGCATAATTAGGTCAATCTGAGGGCCTCATATACAAACCCCTGCACTCCACGAATAGAGAGTTGTGAGTCAGTTTGCGAGGACTCATTATTGAGTTTCCTTGCATGCAAGGATTCATAGAAGTGTCACAATTTCATGTACACATTTTTGGCACCCACCGTCGGGCGCCAAAAATTCGCCTAGACTTTGGGACCCATTTATTTAATTTGTCAAATATCAATTTCCTGAATCAATGCTTTGCAATTTTTAAATCAATTCATTGATCAAATCGCAATTAAATCAATAATTCAAATATTTCTAAGGTTTGATCATTTCATCAATAACTTTATTTAATTAAAAGAAATATTCTCTTTTAAATAAATAAAATAGGCTTATTTAATTAAAAGAAATATCTTAAATAAAATAATCTTATTTAATCAAAACCCTTTTTAATTGAATGATTTTATCTTATTTAATTAAATATTCCTCTTTTTATTAAATAAACTTATCTTATTTATTTAAAAGATAATTCCTCTTTTAAATAAATAAAATCCCCACTTAAAGCAAAATCTGTGATGGAAAATGAAATAAATCAAATAAAAACAAAACATTGAAAATTGCAAATTTGACAAATTGAATAAATGGGTCCCAAAGTCTAGGTGACCATTTTAAGGTGCATACAATCTCTGCCTTAGTGCACTTATCACTTATCAATTATACCCTTTACATTATTTCACATACTTCATTTCACAATGGAGGACGATCTATCTTTGGTGGACATGTGCTTCCACCTTGTATAGGTGATAAGCTATTTTCTTCTTATCATGTACTCCTATTTCCTTTCCTATATAAGGAAACATATTTTTATTGTAGTCATCTTTTGGACTCATCATATTGATGAGAATTTAGTTTATTCTTGTCCATCTTCTCTCTCCTATTTGTGACATTTATTAGTTCTAGATCTTGGGATATTGCCTTAGGCAAATTATTACATACTTGAAGATGCTTTATTGTAGCTTGATGCTCCTTGCACTCAGTTCTTTTGAGAAGAATATTTTCTCTTAATATGAAACTTGTACATGCTATATTATAAAAAGGAAATAGAACTGGTGGTTATATAAGGTTCTCAACATATTTTCACATTTTGGCTGACTTACAATTGTAATATCCCAATTTCAAGACCAAATCTATAAATTTTAAGGCTGACACATTCCTATCCCAAAATTTAGCCAAAAAGGACAATCTATGTGGCTAAGGCACTTAGTCTGGATTTATTTTGGATTGAACTTTCAAGGAAGTGAGATAATAGGAACCTAATATTAGATCATGAATTTGTATTAAGATTGATGGCATGTAGTTGGTGAATTCAGTGTATTAAAATTTAAAATATGATAGAAACCCAAATAAGCCTAAAATGATATACAAAAAAGGGTACATTAAAATAAAATCCAAAAGATGACTGCATTGAGATTTAAAATAGAATAGGACTCATGTTCCCGAGTTATATATTAATTTAAGACTACAAATGGTCATAACAATGCTTGGATGAGTGGAAAAATAAAATGGGTACTATGAGTGAAACTAAACTCATTACTTAAAGGAGTACAATTTATGACACTACATTTAGCCCCCACTTTATTGAGAGTAAGAAATTACGCTAACACTTATGGTAAAATAGAAATGAAGAGATAGTTCATATGAGAGAAAGACAAGCTAGGTATAAGATGTCACTAACTTTGTTGGAAGATCAAGCCCCCAATCTAGGATCCTATCAATCCACGCAAAAACCTTCAAATATACATAAAAGAAAAAAGCTACTATTAAAATAAAAGGTTCAAGGTTAAATTGTTGAAGAGACCTTGATATCAAAATGTCTCAATCACTAACATCATCCTTAGCATGTTTTTTCAAGAGCATAAGTGGACTTGTATAAACAAAAAGGACATGCACAATTTAAGGAGATAAGTCACGAATTTAATTGATCAACATGATGTGATATGTAAGAAAATTTATAAACCAACTACAAAATGAGTTTTGCAGTGTGTATTGACACAAGGAATAGGTAGACCTCATATGTCCCCCTTAATATGTCAACATACATCTATGTTGATATCTTAAGGAAGATAGTGTAATGAAGAAAATGGTGATCAATGGTAGACCACCAAATTCAACATACATTGGAATACAAAAACCTTAACAAAGTGAACCCAATTTGCACAACTGAAGGAGTAAGGGTGTAAATTCATGATCTACACAATGTGGGGTTTTGTGGATTCCTTATAATAAAGATGTGACTAATAAGTAACAATGATTAATTAAAATAAATGCAATAAGAGAAATGAAACTTACCTTGAAACTAAGAGTGAACAAGTGAACTTCAGATCTGGGTTTTGTTGGCAGTGGGCCAGCATCCCTTGTAGGGTTTGTGACATGGCTTAACTTCCTCCTATGTCTTCTATAAGTCTAGTGGTTGTATCGGGCATTAACAGGTCGATCTTTTGGTGTAATGGAAACTCTAGCTTGTAACAAGTGGTATTAGAACTTGGTCACAGGTTTGAATCCATGCAGGCCACGACAAGTGACGCTAGGAGGGGGATTGTTGGCAGTGGGCCAGCATCCCTCATAGGGTTTGCAACATGGCTTAACTACCTCCTATGTCTTCTATAAGTCTAGTGGTTGTATCAGGCATTAACATGCCGATATTTTGGTGCAATGAAAACTCTAGCTTGTAACAGGTTCACTATCACAGAGTTGTTAGAAACAAAAAATATTCTAGATATGGAACCCTAGTGCCTGTATCTTCCGATTGTGAAATTTGCAAATTCCCAGGATGATGCCGACTCAAGTCGGCCTCGTCCAAAAAATTCAGCCTTGTCCTGGAGATCTAAAAGATGATAAAACCTATGGAAGATCCATCACTAGTTTTAAAACTCCCAAAATCCTAATCTGAAACTCCGCCACCTATTCCTACACATAGAAAATAAGGGAAACTTTTTTTGGGAAGGGGCTTGCCTTGGTCAAGCCTATGTGTAGGAATTAACCTTGAAATGAAATTGAAGTTGCACAAGGAAATGTAATCTATATCTGAAACACAAATCACCTTATACCTTAATGATGCAATGCCTCTTTGAAGATGATCACAAGTGTTGATGCAATAGCTTGGAATCCACAAAAAACTCAATAGGAAATCATGAAACCAAACTCTTGAATGATGAATGTTGTATTTTTAATACAATGTTGGATTGAGGAAGAACGAGAAGAAGAAGAATACTTGAAATGATTGATGGATTCCTTTCACTTGAGTCTCTTTAATGTACAATGGCTTGTTTGCATGAAGATGGATTGCATAATAATGGATTGCTAATGAATGCATTCATGAATTGTAGTTGTGTAATGGATATAAAAAAGAGGGGGAGAGGTCTCCTTTTATGCACATTTCAAGGCCCAGATTTTATGAGGCAAATCCTGATTAAAGATCTAAAAGATAAATCCCAACATCAGGCTTGAAGCTTGCTAAAATGCAATGCCCTAGGACAAGGCTGTCCTAAGTTGGCCTAGTCCAAGCATATTTTATTTTATTTATCCTGGGACCTAGGGGTGTGTGCTAAAAGTGGGACTTGAAATCCTTAGTCTACCATCAAATCAGGGGAAATCCTAAAATGTAAAATGCATGTAAAAGGACCTAGATGGAAGACAAATTATGTGATAGGATGAAAAATGGTAAATCATGCATAGAACGTAGAGCCATTCTCAAGTTTTGAACAAATAATGTTAAATAAAAGGATGCAAAAGGGATAGAAGGATGTGAAATCGATGTGGGAACCCATAGATGCTAAAATGGGGCTAAAAATGAGCACCTAATAATGGTGCTTACTTTTTAGGATAGTAAATTTATCCCCCACTTTAGTGAGAGTGCGAGTCCACCTTATGCTCATAGTATAACAAAAGAAAGAAAAAGAAAGATGAAGATCATGAGAAAACTACAACGAGGTAAGACATTGCTAAATTTAAGGACATAAACCCCAAACCAAGGATCTTAACTCAGACATCCATACACAAGGATATAGAAATTACCAAAAAATGCCTAGAGCTTACTAAGATTCCAAGTCAAGTAGAGACCTCACCACAGAAAATGTCTCAACCACTAGAATTACTCTCATAAAGCTATAGAAAGAGCACAAGTGGTCACCTGAAAATAGAAAGAGTGCGAATCAAGGATAAGATAAGAATCCTTGATCCAATCCAATAGAAAAGTATATTATTCCAAGTAACCATAGAGGATAGATTAAGACAATCATGGATAACACAGGCTAGGAAAATTATGTTACACTAGATGATCCATGAGAGGTAGAAAGAGAAATAAGGGTGCAATCACCTTAGCCTAGTAAGATTGTATGTCTTACTATGAACCACATGAAGAAAGACAAGTGTGACCACCATTCCCAATAAGATTGTATGTCTTACTATGGATCACACAAAGAGAGCACCACAAAAGATGGCATTGAAAGGTTTAGTAAGTTGTGTTGTGCTAGCTCAATGCATAAAGGATCTATTCTTAAGAAAAGTGTATCCAACAAGGGATCCAAAAAAGATGATTCTATTCTAAGGGAAGGTAAGATTCCTTAGGGATTGAAAGGGGAGGGAGGATATGTCCTTAAGGAAAGTGTATCCAATAAGGGACCCAAAAGGCAGATAGTCTAGTGAATTGTGTTACACTAGTCAACCCATGAAAAAAGATATGCCAAATGGTCTAGCTAATTGTGTTATGCTAGTCAGCCGGTCCTAAAAATGTGAAAAAGGGAGAGAAACTAGCCCTAGAAAATTGTATTATGCTAGTGAACTCTCCTTGTCATGCTCAAAATATAGCAATAAGAAGGGTATGTATGCCCCCCCTTAAGTTAGAAAAATAAGTACTATTTTTTCATCTGAAAGAAATGATGAACATAGATAAAGAAATTTTAACCAAGACAATATCCACAAGAAACACCTAGGAAAAACCAAAGAGGTCACAACTCCTATGAGTTCATGGAAGGGATGAATGCAAAGGGGTACCATACAAGAAGTGTAAAAGGGATCCTTGTGAAGGATGACACACTGTTAGTCTCCAAGGTAAGGGATTTTTCCACCAAGGAAACCCAATGGTGAACAATGAAAAAGGTTATGATGAAGGATGTATATCCTTAATGAAAACCAACATTTCTATGTAAGATTAGATGTCACATGATAGCTAAATATTTCTTAACCAAGGGAAAAGTGGATCCTTGAAGAGGATGAGAGAGATTGATATAATACCCTTTCACACCAAGTGTGGAAACACATAAAGAGGACCTATAATGCTACTCACAAAGTATGAGGACACCATGCATAACAATGAGCCCCCAAGGAATAGCATAACAATTTTACATAGCGTAGAGAAACATAATATGGACTTAGATGCTATTTAAAGAAATCAAGATTGAAAAATAACTCATTGGGGCATGATATGTGAATAATATCATTATCAATGAGTTATTGGACTTTGTAATGTAAATCTTGAAATTCATTAGTAGAGTGATCATGGTATCAGTGATACAAGTAGAAAGGAAAATTCATAAGATGTTGACTGCATTTCTTTTTCTGTTTAGGCCTAGTAATCACCTTAGCATGAAGAAGATTAGGAAAAATCATTTCTTGATTAAAGGTTGATGTAGAAGAAGTGTTAGATGATAAAGGAGAGGATGTGGACAAATAAGGAGACTTGAAATAAACTACATCAATAGGTTTCTCACTATTCTACACACTTTGTTGAGCACATCCTAAACCATGTTTGTGATTCTGATTCACAATGGTGTTAACAATAACCATTTGTGGCTGGTTGTAAGGATTAAATCTAAATCCATAAGAATTTTCATGCCTCTTTTTTCCTAAGAGAACTTGAATTCCTTATTCATTCTTTCCACATCTATTCCCATTGAATCCATGTTTCGCCAATAAATTATAACTAGGGATACAATGAGAAGCCATATCAGAAAGAGTTAATGGGGCCTCAGAGGTCACTATATCATCATCATTAGGTTTGACAGTTTCTCAAGCTTCGTTAGGAGTGGAAGAAGTGAAAAAGTTGTTACTAATCTCATGAGAAAGAAGAGTTGTGGTGTTGGATTCTTTGTCAAGTTTAGATTACTTATGGTTCAATGTGGAGACTTTTTATTCTCCAATATAAGTTGGGGTTAAATCTTGTAAGGAAACTCAGGTGCGGAAACAACTTCCTACACTAATCTCTAAAGGAAAGTATTGTGCAAATTCTTTTAAATCCTTACAATTTCAGATTCGTTAACTACTTTAACAATGATATTGCAGCCATATACCCTACATATAGAAAATAGAGAATGACACAATGATTTACCCTGGGGAAACCTTTCGGTAAAAACCCCAGCACTCCAAAACCTACACAATGTATTACTCAAAACTATTACAGTTTACAATACACTTGCAATGCAAGTTCTTTTATAAGATTTCCAACTCTTGAAGACAAATCACGATAGCATAAAAACATTCCAACAATACACTTACTTCTCCTATCTTCGCAACCCTAAAAAATGCTTATATCATGCGCTTCCTTTTTAGGGCAACTTCCAAAGATAGCTATATTTTGGAAGAGTGTACAATACTCAACTTTATCGGTTGCCACATGTCTTCACTTGTCATTGAATCTCCCAGACATAGCTCTTATGTGTCATAGGAATCTGTCATAACTGTTTCAGCCATGATCTCCTTACACACAATTCAAGATGCCGACACATCAAGTGGAATGACACATCAACATGCCAACTAGACATGTACACTCACACTTAATTACATTATTTGCAAGAAATACATTTTACAAAACAAATAATAAGAATAGGAATTATCCAAGGTTGAGACACCTTATTCCTAACAAATCTAAGGATCCCCAATCGTCATCTAAAAGTACACTAGTAGGAGGATCATCCTTAAGTTCTTGATCTTTTTTTCTTTAATAGACATAGGTTTACTACTTGATTCATTATTCAAACAACTATTTGGTCTATCATCTACCATAAATGTGTACATCAAATTGTTGTAGATAAACTTGACTTTTCAATGATGAATTGAAGGAACCATAGCATGTAACCAAGGTCTACCCAAAAGAAGGTTATAATTAATAGGTCAAGGCATCACATGAATAGGAATATCTAGAATAACTAGACCTACCTTAATAGGTAATGTGATAATGCCCAGTATTTTCTTAGCAATATTGTCAAAGCCATGAATAGGAATGTAATTAGGTTTAATAGTTGAAACACTAGCTTTGATCTCTTTCAACATGTCTGTTACAAGTAGTGGTTGTCGTTGCACCAAAATATCGACTTGTTAATGCCCGATACAACCACTAGACTTATAGAAGACACAGGAGGTGGTTAAGCCATGTCATAAATCCCAAGGGGAGCGCTGATCAGTTTTCCAACAATATCCCCCTCAGCGTTACCCAAGGGGATTCAAACTTGTGACCAAGCTCTGATACCACTTGTTACAAGTAGTGGCTTTTGTTGCACCAAAAGATTGACCTATTAATGCCCAGTACAACCACTAGACTTATAGAAAACACAGGAGGTGGTTGAGCCATGTCATGAATCCTGAGGGGAGCGCTGACCAGTTTGCCAAAAATGTCTATACTACAAGTATTAAGTCCATACCTATTATCAACTAAGTTTTGACAAATTAAATTTTTGTTGATAAGGACAACTACCATAAGCATGTCATATCAATCTTGGAATTCTTTAGAATGTAAATCATCTTGAGTTAACTCAATTTAAGGTGGAACATGAGTAACATGCATGCATTGTAAAATGGAATTTATGTTGTCTTGATTAGGTGGTGGAGTTGGAAGAGTAGTTAAATATTTTTACAAGGCTTCATGATATGTAGGAGAAGTTTGAAGAAGTTCCCAAAGAGATATCTCAACAGGGGTATTATGAAGTTGTTTGTAAAAGTCATACTCCTTTCTAGATTAGGGTAAGTATTATTTCTTATGTGATAAGTGTAGTGAAAGTTTGAGAAGAATGTTATAGATAACCCTTAAAAGTAACCACAAGTTTTCCAGGTGTTTGGGATGAATTTTTTTGAGTGCATCCTTTGAAAATTATCATAGGCTTGTTGGCTACCATAGCTTGAACATATACAACAACTTTATTGACAACATTGACTTGATCAATATCTTAACTGTTCATGGGTTCATCATGAAAAGGTGAAGCATTAATTAAATTAGTATTGATATTATCCTCTTCTTCCAAGATGTTTTTAGAAGAGGGATTAGGGAATTTCTTTAATGCTTCATCTCTAGGAGTGTCAAATGAAGGTAAGCTAATATCAAGGAAAGTATTTATTATGTCTTCCTTTTTCTCTAAAATATCCTCATAAGGGAGGTATGTCTTAGGAGAAGGAGAAACATCAAACATAAATGCATCATCTTTAGAGGAAGAAGAATAAATGTCAACCATTATATCATCTTCTTTTACAAAGGTTGGTTCACGAGGAAGAGAGTAATCAATGTCATTATTGAAGGGTTCATCCCAAATAGGAGAATAATCAAGGGGAGGAACATCTATATGAATTATAGGAGAGGAATATTCTTGATTAATTAAAGCTTGATCCATAAAGGGAGAGGAATTGAAAGAAATATCAAGTGAAGTATAATCATCCAAATTATCTTCATAAATAAGACCCATATTAGGTGAAGAGTTAACATCAATCCTCAAATCTCCTCCCCAAAGAGGAAGATCATGGAGAGAAATGTTAAAACCATCTTCTTACTCTAATATATCCTTATAAGGTGATAGAAGAGGGGAGAAAACAACATCACATGTATTAAATTGACTATTTTTAGTGGTAGCACAATGTAAAGGAAAGTTAATAGGAGGATGTTGTTTTATCTAAAAAGTGATAGATTGGTTTCAGGATAATGTGTTAAATAAATTTTGCAACATGAGAAGAAAGAAAGAAGTGCATACAAATCAATGAAAGGTAACAACTATGTAAATTCAAGATATAGAAAAATGAATATAAAGTAGATCTAGATGCATACAAAGGGAATCTAACTATTAAAATGTCCAAATGCATAGATTATAGAAATATGATGTGAATGCATACAAAATAGATCTAGATATGTTATTGCATAGAAAGAGGATCTAACACCAAAATAAGAATATAAATATTATAAGTTAGGTTCACCAAAATGTAACAAAGAAAATGGTGATCAATGGTAGACCACCAAATTAAACATACATTGGAATACAAAACCATTAACAAAGTGAACCCAATTTGCACAACCAAAGGAGTAAGAGTACAAATTCATGATCTACAAAATGTGGTTTTTTTTGGATTCCTTATGATAAAGATGTGATTAATATGTAAAAATAATTTAGTAAAATAAATGTAATAAGAGAAATGAAAATTACCTTGGAACTAAGAGAGAACAAGTGAACTTCAGATTTTGGTTTCACTATCATAGAACCTAGTGCATGTATCTTCCAACTGTAAAATTTGCAGATTCCCAGGATGATGTCAATTAAAGTCGGCCTTGTCCCAAAAATTCAGCCTTGTCCCAGAGAGCCAAAAATTGATAAAAGCTGTGGAGGATCTATCATTGGTTCCAAAATCTTGGAACCCCGATCTTAAACTCTACCACCTGCTCCTGTACACAGAAAAGAAGAGAAATTTTTGTGGGAAGGGGCTTGCATTGGTCAAGATCTTGTATAGGAATTAACCTTGAAATAAAATTGAAGTTGCATAAGGAAATGTAATCTATATATGAAACAAAAATCACCTTATACCTCAATGATGCAATGCCTCTTTGAAGATGATCCCAAATGTTGATGCAATAGCTTGGACTCCACAAAAATCCCAATTGTAAATCATGAAACCAAACCCTTGAATGATGAATGTTGTAGTTTTAGACAATGTTGGATTGAGGAAGAAGGAGAAGAAGAAGAAGAAGAAGAATACTTGAAATGCTTGATAACCTCCTTGCACTTGAGTGTCTTGTATGCACAATGGCTTGTTTTCATGAAGATAGATTGCACAATAATGGATTTCTAATGGATGTAATCATGAATTGTAGTTGTGTAATGGATGTCAAAATGATGGGGAGATGTTTCATTTTATACACATTTTGGGGCCCATATTTTGTAAGGTTGAGCCTGATTAAAGATCTAAAAGATAAACCCCCACAATAGGTCCAAAGCCTACTAGAAAGAAGTGCTCTAGGACAAGGCTGACCTAAATCGGCCTATTCCAGGTGCATTTTAGTTTATTTAGCCCAGGACCTAGGGGTGTGTGCTAAAAGGGGGACTTGAAAGCCTTAGTCTACCAAAAAATTAGGGCAATCCTAAAATGTAAAATACATGTAAAAGGACCTAGATGGAAGATAAATTATGTGATAGGATAAAAAATGGAAAATCATGCATAGAAATTAGATCCATTCTCAAATTTTGAACAAATAATGTTGATTCGAAGGATGCAAAAGGGCTATAAGGATGGGAAATCAATGTGGGGACCCATAGATTCTAAAATGGGGCTAAAAATGAGCACCTCATAAGGGTACTTAATTTTTAGGATGGTACAGATAAATGTCCACATCAAGGATACATACCTTCAACACCAATGAGTTATCCTCAACAAAATGCATACATTCAAATATCAGATAAAAATTATGAAATGATATAATTCTTTGAGAAAGGAAGAGGGAATAGTAAAAGGAATATCTTGTAAAAAATATAAAGGGGTCCTTATCAAGGATGCATGACTGTAAGAGGGGGAGGAAGAGATGTTTCCCTAAACATATCTACCTTGAAGAGGAGATATTTAATAGATATGATATTTTTAACTAAAGGGTAAGGAGACCAAGGATACACACCTTCCATATTACTAGGAGATAACACATTGCATTCATTCAATCACCAAGGAGACATTGAATTTAAATGATATACACTTTTAAGCAAGTAATGGGTCCTCAATTCTATGCAAGAAATCTAAACCATTTTGGAAAGATGCAAGTCAATAAAGGGAGAATGGATCCTTAGGAAGGATGGACATTTGAGAACTATTATTAGTGTTTATTATAGAGATAAGAATAAGTAAGCTATCATGTTGCTAACCTAATTGTAGACACTAAAAAATGGTCAACACATGTGCTGCCACTTTTTAACATCTTGATGATCATTTTGAAAAATTGTTTCACTATTGTTCTAACTATTCTTCTATGTCACACATTTATTTTTAATTATTTGTCCACATTTTATCATTATTAATTAATTGAATAATGTGACTTATTTAATAAATCATTAATATTCATCCTCAAAGTTTTCATCATATTCTTGTTACAAGTGTGGTTGTCATCACACCAAAAGATCAACCTTTCAATACTTGATACAACCACTAGACTCATAGAATCCATAGGAGGTGTTTAGTCCCTTTTCATGAATCCTTAGAGGAGTGCTAACCATTTTTTCAACAATCTCCCCCTTAATGATACCTGAGGGGATTCAAACTTGTGACCAAGCTTTGATACCACTTGTTAAAAGTGTGGTTGTTGTTGCATCAAAAGATCATCCTTTTGATTCCCAATACAACCACTACACTTATAGAATCCATAGGAGATAGTTAGTCCTTGTCAATAATTTTGAGAGGAGTGTTGGCCATTTTTCCAACAATCCTATCGATTCACCCTTAACCATATGTCTAGTTAAATAATCCTAATGATTAATTAATCTTCTAGGGGTGAAAAACCATTAATTTGGCCTCTTATTGTAATGTTTCATAGCTTGGTAAATAAATTGTATTTATTTACCCCCTTTCCTCTTTTCTCACAATTAATTAATTTTAATTAATTAATGGTCAATTTTTCCCAAATATGGAGAATTAATAATTTCTAATTATTAAATCCCCTCATTTCTAGTCTATGACACATTCCCACTAATTTGGTTTCCATCCCATTAATTTAGTCCCCATCCCACTTTTCACTCCTTACACTTTCCCTGTTTCAAATTCCTTTAATTTCTCATTACACTTTCCCCTAATTGATTTCCACAAATTTCTCCTTTCCAAATTCACTAACCAATTTGTCATATTTGTGTCATAATTTATCATTTTCCAAATACACAATTATCCACCGATCTGAGTTCTAAAAATCTATTATTTGGACTCTCATTTCTCATTCTCCTAGCCAAAATTTCTAGTATCCTCATCCTTATTCTATTGATTTTTCCCTACTTGATTTCATATTATTGGTGAACCTATCCATTTGAGAGAAACATATCATATTGGAAGAGAATTAAAAAGTTGTGAGGCCTCATCAAAGAAATCCTTGGGTTTCTTAATTTAGTTTATATTTTATGCATTTTTTTTATATATGGTCTTAATGGTGTGATTAGGAATAGATTACATGATGTTGTAAGATTTTTTGGTTGGCTTTGATCATGTATATTTCTAGTGCTAATTTACCTATTTGACATTCTGGTGAACTTAACGTGAACACATTAAAATCTAATAAATTTGTAATTGATTTTTGTGTAGATTTTCTTTTTTGATTTGTTGTTACATGTAGAAAGTAGGAGTCTAACATATGATCTATGCAAGGTTTTTTGTTGTAAACATGCAATGAATCACAATTTCCATTTTTTATTTCAATTATTAGATCAAAGGGGTTTAAAATGAACAACTTGTATCTAGCCTAATCAAGAGGAATGAATCTAGCCTAATAAGGAGGAATGCATCTAGCCTAGTCAAGGGGAAAAATGAACTACAAATTGCACATATTCTAATAAGGTGGATCAGTGAACCTAATAATTATCATTTAGATCTAAATAGGGGGATAAATTGAACAATAATTTTCACCTAGATTTTATTAGGAAGCGAAAGAATAAAAACTTCTGCTATTTTGATCATATTTCCTTGTTACTATAACTAATAGTAATGTTGAAGATTGATTATCTGATGGAGCTGATTGTTAGATTAGGTGAAAAACTAATCTCCCAAGAACACCTACATGCATAACCCTATCACATGGAAGAAGCAAAGAACAAAAAGAAAGAAAAATCTATGGAGGCCAAAAAGCCAGAGACATCATATGCACATTCAAAAGAACAATATTACAATATGATAATCTGATATGAAATACAAAGAGGTGAATCCTTATAAAAGGATACTGAAACCGTAAAGGTGAAAACCCTAAAGAATAATAAGATGCCTAAGTTTAACTTAAGTGTAGAGTATAATAGACTAATAATTAAATTAATTAATTATTAACTATAATATGACAACTCTAACACCCCCCCTTAAGTGTAACTTAGGGAGAAGCTAAACAACTAAGGACTAAAAGATGCATGAAAGAACTATGGGTCCCAGCAACTAGGCCTGATCAGGTACCCAAATATAAGAAATAAACTAGATGAAGGAAACAAAGCCTCTAATCTAGGGAAAGTACCAAAGAAAGGAACAAGAAAGAGCATGTAAAGCATCTCCGAAGCATGAAACTGTAAACACTATCAGAAGTAACTGCTGGAACCTCAACTGAAGAAGTGCATGATCAGGTAGAGAAGACAAAGTCTGAAGAGCTGATCAATCAAAGATGTGACCTCCAAAAGTAGGAATGAACGAGTGTCTATATAGTAGATGAACCATCTCACCGAAATGCATAGGTGCCTAGCCACTGCATCCGCCTAGTACATAGGAACAAGAACTGAATATGTAGATCACTCAACTGAACCAAGGAAGCAATATAACCAATAGGTGAACCCCCCCATAATGCTAAACAGGGAGAGGGGTGATAGGAACACTGAAATGCAATGCCAGAAACATCTGCAAGAAGAAGAATCAAGAACACCAACAATGCAATAGAAGTACAAGCACAGGATAAAGGGTAGTGTCATGGACACACAACATGGGCTAATGTCATGGAAGGTACACTCACTTAACAAAGGTGGATGAGCACAAAAGGCAAAACATCATAACCACCCATGGCACTTTATAACTGAGTGCAAGTACAAACAAACACAAGGTGCTCAAAATCCCTAATATGAAAAAGTAGGCACTTTATCTTAGTGCATTTATAGAAAAGAGAATGCAACATAAGAGAAGCATACAATGCTCAAAAAGTTAGAAAGAAGAGTGAGCCAGAAGAACAGAAGAAGAGATCCCAGGACTTGTAGAATCCAAGTAATCCGCCAGAGTGCGAAAGAGAAAAACTCAGAGGAGAAAAAACCTAGAGTAGAATCTAGATAAAAGACCCCTGCCACTAAAAACTCATAGAACCAGCTTTCCGACGATATCTGGTTTGCCAAAAATAGAGTCCGAATGAGCAAGATATGGCTCCCAGAAGGCAAAGATAGACATCAGACTTTGATAGAAAAAAAAACTATCAAAATAGAAGAGCCAAAAAACCTAACCTCCATAATCGGAAAGAGCTTGGAAAAAGATTTCCGATGATATAAAGAAGTCTGAAAAAGACCTTCGTATGCTCCAAATAGAGAAAAAATAGTGGCAGGGGGTCAGAAAGGCTCCAAAAATAGGTTTTAAGCCCCTGGGGCTGAAAAAAAATTTGGCCCCTGAGCGCATGGCACGCACAGGGGGCTGAGCTGAAGCTCTCGGTCACCCATGTGACTGCCGCAGGGCTTAAGAACCCGCTGGGGAGCTAGAGTGGAGCGGAGCGGTGCTGAGGAGCGGAGTGGGCCGGGAGGAGGCAGAGCTGGTGGTGGGGGTGCCACTGCTGGAGGGTGTTGCTGTTGGAGGCAGCACTGCCAGTGGCAGGGGCCGGAGGAGCTAGCGGAGCCCGCAGGGCCAGTGGAGGTACAACCAGTGGTGGAGGAGCACCGGTGGCACCTTTCAAAATGCTAAGGCTGTGTTAAAAATTAACCCAAAAAATATGTAAAAAATGTTTTTTTTAAAAAAAATTTCTTTGTTTTCGTGCCTGTACGGCACTGGAAACCAATTTTTTTTTGCCTCAAAGCCAAGTTGTCCAAAATGGACAAGTTTTATATGGATTTTAGGGTTTTTGGGTGCTCTAAACTCAATGGAGATGTTTGTTTGAGCCTAAAGTGACCAGAAACAAAACCCACCTCTAAATCCACATTAAAAAACTCTAAAAACCTTGAAAACCTCCTGCTTCTAAATCACTTCAACAGAACATGAACAAGGAGTAGCAAGATGGCTCTGATACCATGGGAGATTAGTTTTTCACCTAATCTAACAGGTTCTGATACCATGTTAGATTAGGTGAAAAACTAATCTCCCAAGAACACCTGCATGCATAACCCTGTTACATGGAAGAAGCAAAGAACAGAAAGCAAGAAAAATCCATGGAGGCCAAAAAGCCAGAGACATCATATGCACATTCAAAAGAACAATATTACAATATGATAATTTGATATGAAATACAAAGAGGTGAATCCTTATAAAAGGATACCGAAACCCTAAAGGTGAAAACCCTAAAGAATAATAAGATGCCTAAGTTTAACTGAAGTGTAGAGTATAATAGACTAATAATTAAATAAATTAATTATTAGCTATAATATGACAACTCTAACATTGATGATGAAGACCTCCCAACATAAGAGGAATACATGATGATAGTAGAAAGATTAGATCAGTTATTGTCTTTTCATTGATGTCAAACAATTGATTTATGGTTTATATTATGTTCCCATATTGTTCGATAATGATATCAGATGAATGAGGTAAGGAAAATAAGAAATGAGATGTTACGAAGTTGAAGAACTTAATTGGGCAACTGATACAGATCGGACAATGTTAAGATCATGTTGATATAATTGTTTTCTACCTAACATATTATTATGTTAAGTTGGTAAAGCATGGTAATGAAGATTTGACAAGTTAGTAAGTTAAGTTATTTTGGCTACCGAGTAGGATATGCCACTCAGTAAGGTAAAGGTAAAAGGAAAGGTCACTCGATAAAGGAAAAGGAACCAAAGGCACTGAACAATAAAGAATGGTTTAGGTACCGCGTGAAGGTAACCAAAATTCAAATGAAGAACACCGAGCAAGCTGGAACAAATATTAAATAAGGATTAAATTGACATTTAATGATTAGCTATGATGAGATAGATGTTGTGATGTTAAGGAAAGTTAGTTACAAGAGATCTACGGACATGACAATTCAAGGTGAAGATCTATGACAAGTGTTAGATAACTGAGAGGAGGGGGGTGAATTGGTTAATACCAGTTATCCTACAGTCCCAAAACTCCTACATGTATATATTCAAAATTTTCAAACAAATTATCAACTTGGTAAGCTATCAACAATAACTTTCTCTTCATTTACCATTTCACAGTCAATTCAATACTATGTTTACCGACTAGACTAATTATGAAATTTGTAAATTAAAATAACAATCCAATCACAAAAAATACATATAACACATATATTTTTAACATGGAAACCCTGTTAGGGGAAAAACCACCTAGGACCGTTAACCCAAAATAATTAACTCTTTTGATGTGAGCTTGATTAGGAGCCAACCATGTTAAAGGTTATAAACCACACTGTAAGGTGTGACCTGGTTAGAGGATTTATCACTAATAGTTCTCCCTTGACCAACATTCACTATGGGGCCAACAAGAAAACAATCAACATTGATCGAATGTCATATTGAAATACAAAAAGACTGTTAAGTCCACCCGGTTAAGAGATTTTGTTGTAATATTGGTTAAACTGATATGGTAGTGATTTGATTCAAATACAACTAATATTTGCAGATTTTCAGATCTATGCTAAGCTCAAAATACCTCCTCTGATCAATATTCTATTCAATCCTTCACATTCTCCAACTTATTCAACTTGATAAATAATTCTCTATCACTCGGTAATGCCTACAGTTCAGCTTGGTTCTATTTGTACTCAATTTGATCAGAAGTGCATGAAAAAAATCCTTTCATGTGAATTCTCCTACAATGTCAATAAGCCCATAATCCATAATGAATCTCATGTCTCTTTAAATAGACAATATAAACCATTTTCTTCTCATCCATTAGATTTTTCCTATTAATCTCCATCATTCCTTTTTTCGCTTTAAGCTTCCTCGGCAGTTGTGTCTATAACACATTTTGTCCTTCTCCATTCAATCAATCTTGAATTTTGTTAACCGTTAGATCATCATAACAAACTTTATCATCTACCTCAAAATCATAAGCAATTGTCCAACTCATCAATTTAGTCAGCTGTTATAAAATTTATTTATTTTTTTCACTCGGTCAATACCAAAATGTGTCGGTGAATACCTGCTTGGTTAATACTATACTCGGTATACACTATACTAGCTCGGTGTATACATAAATCTTTAATTACCGACCACATAAACTTGTTTAGTTCTAATCTTCAATACATAAAAAAAAAATGTAATACAATCAAGTCAACAACATGATGCCATAGACTCATCAATAAGTTACCCAATGTATACCTTAGCCATATCTTTCACATCCATCTCATCTTCATGTAGATATCTCACTCCTTTACCATTTTATTCTTCAGATGTTTGTAATTATCATGATAAGTAAAATAAAAACTAGTTGACATCAATGACAATACATTGACTAATTTAATTTCCTTACATATCACTTTAGTAGCTCGGTGATCTATAATTAGTGTCTTTCACTTGTCCATTCATTTCATCAAGATATTCAATCAGTTGTAGATTAACAACAAGATCTAAGTAGAAAAAAAGAGATGGAATAAGTTCCTAGAAAAGTTTAAGTTCCTAGGTGAAAATAAAACGTATTACTGAGATCCGAATTCAAGGTATAATGAATTGGAGGGTTACAATTGATTAAAAGAAAATGTAATAGATGAGATTAAGAGGCAAAAATTTTATATTTAAAGGATGATATTGTATGGATAAATGGTTGGAAAAGTAATGAAAAGCAGAGCCACCAACTGATACAGTGAAGAAGGAACATAGAGATTCTGAGTGTGAAAGAAGGATCTGATGAAGCGTTGATGCTTATGGAAAGTGAAGAATTAAATTACAGATTGAAGAGCGCTTGAAGGATCTTATTGGGAAAAGATAAATGCAAATATATAGGTCAATTTATTTAATGTTTCTTATTAACACGTGTAACAGAGAAATATCTTAATAGAGTAGACCTAACAGTATTATTGTAAAATCCTTGAAAAATGTCACATTCTAAAGATTGTTTTAAGCCCTCTAAAAAGGCCACTCCTAATAGGGTGAAGATCCTAATAGATCTGAGGTAAATCCATTGATTGGGTTACACTTCATATTTTTTATTATAATCTTTAACTAGATTGGATCTTAACCGAGCGTACTTCAAAAGAGCATTTTCTTAGTGGGTGAGAATTATCACAACAATTTTTCCCAAAGCTAGGTTTCTACGTTAAAATATTGGTGTTATATGTTGTGAATGATTTATGTGAATGATTTACTGATTGATATAGTTTATTTATTATTTTCAGTAAACAATGAAGTTTTTTTTACCGAGTTACTACTGAGTTAATCAGAGAAAAGTTGGTAAGGTATTTGGAATCAGAGATTATTGATTCACCCCCCCCTCTCTCCATAATCCAACAATTGATATTAGAGGTAAGTATTATAAAGAAATAAGTTTAAAAGACTTGAGTAAAAGATCTAAAGATGTATAGGAGAGAATTACCTAAGATGAACAAAGAAATTTTCTCAACATGGAAAAAAAAATGAGATTGTATCTATTTGGGATTGGAGAATCTACACTACATCTACTAGATAATGATTACACTCCACCACCTACCGGACCTTTGACAGTTGATCAAATGAAACAAAATCAGGAACACAACTCACTTATGATAGAGATTGCTTCTTCCCTCTTCTATGTTGAATTCAATGATGTTAATGACTGTGCTAATTCAAGAGAGATGTGGGATAGGCTTACACTTATCTATGGAGGAGATCAAGATGTACAAAAAGCTAAGGTTTATAGTATGAGAGGAAAGTATGATGAAATGAGAATGAAAGATGAAGATAACATCACACAATATAACTGTAGAATCAAGGAAGTTTTTTGTGCCATCAGAGGTGTTGGTGGATCATTGACTAATGAAGAAGTGGTAAGTAAACTTTTGAGAACTCGTTCTTCCAATTTATGCTATTAGAGTATCTATAATTCAAGAATTGAGATCTGTACTGAACAATGTTGTTACTCTTGAAGCCCTAATCAGTAAGTTGATTGCATTTGAGCATTGGACCATCAAGAAGAGAAAGAGAAAGTCACAGGTAATTCATATGGAAATGAGTATGACAGTATCATAACTGAAGAAAAAGAGCACGAGGAATTGGAAGCACTGCTGGCTAACAGACTACCTAGAGGTAAAGAAAATTACAAAGTAAAGTTACCATTGAAATGTTTCAATTGTAATAAGATTGGTCATATTTCATCTAGATGTCCTAACAATGAAATAAATGATAAGAATGAAAAAAAGGGACAACTGATGCCAAAGATTCAGATATTTTGAGGACAAAGGTAAGATGTCTTGCTACCTAGTTGAGGAAGGTGTAACTGATGATGAATCTGATGATATTGAAGAAGGCTATGAAGTTTTCTATGTTGCAACAAAGGAAGACTTAGGTGAAGAAAAATATGAAGATGAAAAAGAACTTGTGTCTCATTTAAGTAAACTAGACCCATGGATTATCGATAATGGATGTTCACATCATATGACTTGTGATATTCATAAGTTTGAGAACCTACAAGAGTATGATGGAGGATTTGTCATATTTGGCAATGATGCTTCATGTCTTGTAAAAGGTAAGATATCCATTGTATTAAATGAGAATATGAAATGTAATGATGCGTATTGGGTTAAAGGACTGAGCTATAATCTATTGAGTGTTGCACAACTGAACAATACTAGCCACCAAATGGAATTGCAAAATAGAAAGGTGAAAATAGATGGTGTTCATGGAGATCTGATTGGAACTAGTGGAAATCAACAGGTAATCTATTTTATCTTGATACTAATGCAAACAATTGCTTGTTTTTTAAAAATGAAGATGTATGGATGTGGCATAAGAGACTCTACCATGTGAATTTTGATAACTTGATCAAAGTAAGTAAGAAGACTAGAGTCATAGGACTACTAAAATTAAGCAACCTTGATAAAGCTATGTGCAAAGAATGTCAGATTGGTAAGATGACTAAGTCAAGTTTTTCAAGAAAATCCTACTCTACCAATGGCATTTTGGAACTAGTTCATACTGACCTTTGTGGTCCTATGAGAGTTCAAAGTTATTACGGAGATCAGTATTTCATTTTCTTTGTTGATGATTATTCAAGAATGATGTCTATTATGTTTATAAAAGAAAAATCTGATGCATTTCAAATGTTTAAGTGGAATAAATAAAGAGTTGAAAAAGAAACAAGTAAACAACTAAAGTGTTTGAGATTTGATAGAGGAGCTGAATTTATCTCTGATCAATTTACTATCTTATGCAATGAGCATGGAATCAAGAGATAAGTATCTGCACCAAGGACTCTACAACAAAATGGGATAGCTGAGAAAAGGAATAGATCCATTGTTGAATGTGCTAGAACTTTGTTGATTGACAAAATAGTTGCAAAAACATTCTGGAGAGAAGCCATAAGTACTACAGTTTATACTCTCAACTGAGTACAATTGAAGAAAGGTACAAACAAGACACCCTATGAACTCTACTTTGGTCACACACCGAATGTAAGTTACTTTAAATTTTTTGGAAGTAGGTGTTATATACTAAAAGATTCTAGAAAGGGAAAGTTTGACTCTAAAAGAGATGAAGATATATTCCTACATTATTCATCAAAGAGAAAAGCATATAAATTTTTGATCAAAGCCACTAACAAAATTGTTGAAAGTGCAAATGTGAGGATTGATGAATTTGCAGAAAGGAATGAAGAAGATAAAAAAATGTAACCTGAGGATTACAAAAGATTTTTCTATGTACAAGAATGTAATTCAGTTGACACAACCAAGCAACAACAAGAAGCAACTAATGAACAAGATGAGCCTCCACCGAGAGATGAAAACACTTATGAACAATTTGTTGAGTGTGTATTAGAAAAATATGTGAGAAGACACCACTCACCAAGAAAAATTATTGGAGACAAGAATTGATGCAGGAGCATCCTAGGATTATTGGCAATCCTATATCAACCAAAAATATGTTTGTTTTGAAAGGCAAATTAGTAGTTTTGATCTTAGTTGGTGAAGCATTTGCTCAGTTTTGGAGTTTGGTTGCTTGGTTTCCATGGCTACCAGGGTGCTCGGTCTTTGAAGAACACTCAGTAACTAAAGGCATCGGTTACTCCTGGTGCTCGGTGATAACTATGTTGCTCGGTGATGCTTGGTGTGGTTAGTTCACTGGCTCTCAGTTATTTCTCTTCTACTTGGTGTTCTTGCAGACCGACTTGGTTGTGTGGATGAATCGGCTTGGCCGACTCATGCATTTAATTTGGGTCACATTCCTCAAGTTATGGAATGACCATTAGATGTGTGAGGACCTAGATCTGGCGTGTTGCATTCTCCTATGTGGACCTGAAGGCTGACATGGATAATTTATTTATTGTAAGGCTATTTGACAGCTGACCAAGTGTTGCATTTAATATTTGTATATTATTTGTAAAGCCAACTTGTGGCTGGGATTTGGTATTTAAGAGGATAAAGGGGTTGTAGTTTAGGGGCAGTAAGGGGCAGAGATCTAGAATCAGTTGTATCTAGATAAAAGGATAGAAAAGTTAGTAGCTTACAAGCTTAGGAACAAGAAGATTTCTTGGTGGCCTGTGTGCACAAGTTTAGATCTTTCTTGGACTACCTACCCATCTCCTATCGTGCTATAGACCTGGACTAGCTGGGAGGTTAATTGGATCCTGCATGATCTTGTAGAACTGTTCTTACTTTGTAATTGGTTGTAACCAGAAAGGCCTTACAGCCCAATGCATTGCATGTAATTAGTTGTTGATGAATAGAGATACCTATTTTCTCTCTGATCTGGTGTTATTATTATGTAATTCCACTGTGTTGTGGTTTGGCTACAATTTTGGATAGTCCTTAATTGGATCCTCCATCCTTGACTGCATTAAGTGGTATCAGAGTGAGTTGATCTTGAATGTGTGGATAGACTGCCAAAGGAAAGATAGTTTGCACCAGGATCTTGGATTGAAGATGCCTCCGAGGAGAGCTCGTGAGATCTTGGAGGAGGAAGCTATTGGAGAATTTAGTCTTGATCATTTTAGAGCTTTGCAGAAACAAGTGCAAGATCTGCAAGAGGAATTGAGAAAGAAGAAGACTACACCGAAAGAAGATAGTGATGATGAATCTGAGGAAGAAGATCATTTTGAAGAAGATGTAGAAGAAGCTAGAGATACTGAAGAAAATAGAATCTTGAAGGCTATGTCTAAAATTGGGAAAAGACCTAAGATTGAAGTTTCTGCATTTGCTAGAAGCCTTAGGCCAAAAGATTTTATTGATTGGATTAATGAAATAGATGAGTACTTTGAGTATGAAGAAATAGAGGATCCTGATAGGGTTAGATTTGTGAAGACTAAGTTGAAGGGTCATGCAAATATTTGGTGGAGGGAAGTTCAGTTGGAAAGAAGTAGGAGAGGAAAGAAAAAGATCACTAAATGGAACCGAATGGTTGACAAGTTGAAGAAGCAATTCATTCCAATGGATTATGAATTAGACATGTTTAAGAAGATGCAAGCCTTGAAGTAGACTAACAAATTAGTGCAAGAGTACACTGAAGAGTTTTACAGAATCTTGATTAGGACTGGTCATTCTGAAGCTGATACAGAGAAGGTTGCTAGGTATGTTTATGGTTTGAGACCTAGTTTTCAAGAAGAGTTGCTTACTATTTAGATGTAAAATATAGGAGATGTTGATCATATGGCATTAAAGATTGAAGAGAAGCTTAATAAGAAGTTTGAAGGAAGATAAAACAACAGGAACCGAGGTGGTAAGACTGGTGAAACAGTTGCTGAAAGTAATGTGGTAGAGAATCCTAAGAAGACTGATGTGGGATCTGGCAGTGGTCAAGTCACTAAGAATTTCAATACTAGATAGAGAGGAAGGTGGAAAAATGAATTCACTAGTACTTGTTATCAATGTGGTGAAGTGGGCCATAGAAGTTTTCAATGTCCTAAGAAAAGGGTTGCACTAACTACCGAGGAAGACATTGAGAATGTTGTAGAGAAAGGTGAATTTATTATCACTAGGAGGTTGGCTACGTGTGTCTAGGAACCAATGCAAAGAATAAATTTGTTTAGAACCAGATGTAAGTGCAAGGATAAGGTATGTAATGTCATAGTTGATGGTGGTAGTTCTAAGAACTTTCTTTCAAAAGAGATGGTTAGTAAGTTGAATTTGGAAAGAAAGAAATATCCTAATCCTTATCAGATTAGTTGGATACAAGATGTGTCTAAGGTTAGGATTGAAGAACAATGCTTGGTTAATTTTGAGATTGGATCTTATCATGATGAAATATTGTGTGATATATTGCCTATGGATGCTTGTCATTTGTTGCTCAAGAGACATTGGGAATTTGATAGAAATGTTTTGTTTGATGGTTGTGCAAACACCTATGTGGTTAGGCATGAAGGATCTAGGCATAAGTTGTTACCTTTACAGGAAACAGGGGCTAAGGGATGTGGATTTATTAGGTGTTTTCCTTATGACAAACCTCGGGAGCAGAGGATTGATGAACCTATTCCTACAAAGCTTAGTTTGAAAGAGAAGGAGAATAATATATCTGAAGAGTTTGATGAGATTAAGAGGCATATGGTCTTTCTGATAGAAATAGTACAATAGATAATGACATTTGTGACACAGAGAGATATAGATGATGCCGAGTTGATTCAACAGTCTGGAGAGGATGGGGCTTACTGAGGTACTGATGTGGTCAGTAGTGGAAGGAATGGTCAGAGTCGGTTGTTATCAGTTGCATACAGGAAAGATAAGAGAAGTGGGAAGTAGGAAAACTTGCTGCAAGGGACAATGGATGAAGTAAAGACAACTTGGAATGAAGGACAAGAGGAGATATTCTATGTGTGAAAATTGTACCTATCTGTGGACACAACACTTTAGTAAAACATTAGAGGTTAGCAAAACCAAAATTTGTAGATAAATAAAACTAAGCTAACCAGATGATTTACTGCCTTCTAGTAGGTGTGAGTTGGTGTTCTCAGATTGAAATTGAGATCAGTGACAATGCAACACCTAAATGAAGGATTTGAATGCAAATGAATGAAAAACTGTATGAATCTATATTTTTGTATTTTCTATGCAATTAGGATGAAAATTTGTATGAATCTAATCTAGATGAAAATGAGATGATATGAAGATTTAATCTAGGAATGATATGAATGAATGAATGCTATGATATGCTATGAAAAACTATGACCAACAATGAAAGATCTCACAAATCACCTGTCACAAATGCTTAATCCTTCAATCGTCAATTCGCTAGAGTAATTGTGCAAATTTGAGGGTTCTAATTGTGAAGAGCTGAGCCTTGTTTTTATAGAAATCCAAGGCTTGAGGATGCATTGAGAAAAGCCATAAATCACCCTTGATAAACTCAGGTTGATTTTTGAGTTAACAAGAAATTAAGAATAAATAAACTCATAAAATCATGCAAAAGTGCTTTTTATCTCAAAATAGAGTTTAGTTCTCTTTTTCAACTCATCATCAAATGTTGAGTTTAGAAAGTTAACAAATTGAAATTGAAAATTGATTTAAAGTTAACTGCTTTTCTGATTGTGCATGATTTAATATGAATTAATTTAATAAATAAAGTGATTTATTTTCCACTTAACTGATTTTGCATTAACACAATTGATTGATGGGTTAATAAATTATTTAATCAAACTTTATTCTAATTAAATCATTAAATTTGACAACTTTGATTTTAAATCAATTAAATAAATATTCAATTGATTGTTTATAGGAATTTTGATTTATTGTCAAAATAAAAAAAAAATTAATTAGGAATAAATAGAATTAAATCTAATTAAATAATTAAGTGGCAGAATTAAATTAATTAATTAAATATTCATCATATTCAATTAATCAACTTTAGGATAAATAATGACATTTATCGCCAAATAATATTCAATTAAAGATAATTATGATAAATTAGGAATATTCAAGGAATATTCCCCGATGCAGAATTAAGATAAAATCAATTAGGTTTCGATGACTTGATGTGCAGATGTGCCTTTGATTAGGACTTTTGTATCGATTTTGTTTGATTTGAAGATGTAAGAGGTTAATGAATTTATAGGCCATTTTTGGGGTATTACATTTTGCCCCTCTTTGAATCACTATGTGAAGTGCAGTGGTTCAAAGATTAATCTATTTTTGATGTTGAAACTAATTTGAAAGATGAACTGATTCCAAGACAAAAACTGATTGAAGAATGTGAAGATGTTAGGTTCTGATTGACCAGAGATAATGTTAACTATAGCAACAATGAACCGGTGATTACGAAAAAGTGTCAAAATGGCTGATTCTGAACCTTATGATTACGAAGAAGTGAGTGACCTGATTCCAGACCTGAATTTCTAGAGGAATCATATTGGTATCACATCTAAACCCTTCAGTTACGAAGAACCAAGGAAATGACGCTAATGAACTGATGGTTATGAAAAGATGATATAGTTTACAAGATAGATTAGGATACCAAATTGATAAGGATCTCGATGAATCTGATATGCCCCAAGAGATGTGCCCCAAGCGATGAGGTCTTCCGATGAATCAACAACTAGACATGGTTGTTATCTTGATTACTGAGGAAATTTTTTTTTTTTACAAAATTAGATTGATAGACTTGAATGATGTGCAATACCATGCCCCCTTTGGGATGAAAATCAAAATTTGACAAGAAAAGTCAGCATTGAATGGTTTAGAAGCATGTTAACTGATTGAGAAGTGGTTATACACATCTGAGAATGCGTTCTACATCATTTAGAGGTCCTGGAGATCAAGTTTGACTAGGTTTGACCATGAGTTGACCATGGGTGACCAAGTTGAAATTTTGATAGTTTGATGTAAGATAATCAGTTAAGTTGAATTCTAGATTTCTGTGATGATTGAAGATCGATTATGCAACCAGTCGGCCGTCTTGGGTCTAAAAATTTTAAATTGTGATTTTGACATAGTAAACGATCTCAGATTTTGATTTTGATCTTGAAAATGGGTTCACAACGTCGAATTTAGCTAGGGGTGCCTACTTGGTGATTTGTTAAAAAGACCTTCGTGCGATACTCAGTCTTTATGATGTGTTTAGCATAGTTTTAAAGAATCGTTTAAGTGTCAAGCTGATTTAGGCAATCGTGAGATAAATGCAATCATGCAAAGTGCAAAATGAGATGCAGAATGAAATGCAAACCTAAGACCTAGGACCTAGTCACTGATCATGTGTCGATTTGTTTTCATCATTGAAATTTTTAGGTAACCAGATAAATCAATACAACACCCACTAGATATGAAACTATAGACATATGAATATTGATTTGTATGCATGAGAATCAATACAACGCCCACTGGCTAGACAACAATGGACATATGAATATTGATATTTGTTTTCAGAATGTTGGATTAGACATAAGAACCAAAGCACAAACACCAGGATGACTTGAATATCATATCCATTTTGATATAGCAATTTGTATAAGCATCAAAACATAGCCGTCGTGATGACCAGAATACACCTTGCATGACAAACACACCAAGCAGTCAAGAGATCATTCTAAATCTAGTGTGAATTACCTATAGTGACCCTTTACCGTTCACATCCTTAGGTAAGATCACATTTCACAGTACGAGTAAGAACTCACTCAAAAAGATAATAGTTAGATCAAAACTTTCTTGAATTTCCTAGGTATCAATGGTCAAGGTACTCATGGCCATCCAATACAAGATAGAGGCTCTTACAGATGGACACCATTTCAATCCAAAATTTCCAAAGTTGTTAGATTTTCACATACAAGAAGAAAACAAAGAAAAGATTATGCCCCCTGTCATCACTCTCTAAATCCTATAAAGGACATCATCGAAGAGCTTGAAGGGACACAATATGCAAAAATGTCAATGCGAATCAGTAAGCATACAAGGAGATAAATGCATGTAAAGCATAAATTGTTTTCCGTTGTGTTGATGTTTGATTGTGTTGTTGTAGATGCAAAATCCTCTCTAGAGAGGAGACTGATTGACTAACTCGGATGAAGCTTCAAAGGACTCTGACTAGATATGACACATCTGAGATACTGAGGACTGTAGGATATGACTTTGATTGCCCCCAAGTTTGAAACATTGATTGGATACAGACATTTTAGCGTATTGGTGTATAGATTGACTTTATTGAAACAAGGATATATACAAACTAAAGCAGACTGAAAGTTGGGAAAGACCAATATTGCACTGATAGATGGAGCATTTTTAACAAGTGGTGCCCTTTTGTTGGGTTTTCACCATCTTGGCAGACATTCTATTTTTGCTACCAAGGCGCCTGTTTCTAGGTTTTCACCAAGGCACTTTTCTTTTTCTCATTTTTTCAATTTTTTTGTACTTTTGATATTTTCAATTTTTTTTGCGAATCATCAAGGCACCTATTTGCTAGGTTTTCACTAGGATGATCATTTTTTAGGACTTTTTTTTATTTTTTTTATTTTTTCAAGACATTTTTGAATAGTGAATGCCTTAGGCGTAGAATTTCTTCAGATGGAGAATGTGGATTGGTTCTTAGAGCTGTTCTCCTTCAGTCATTAAGATTTGATAGGCTCCAAAGCCAAAAGTAGCAGTGACGACAAAGGGACCCAGCCAGTTGGGTTCAAACTTCCCCTTGCGCTCTCTATGTGATTGATTTTTAGGATTCTCTCTCAAGACTAGATCGCCAACCTGAAAGTCTCTATGTCTGACTTTCTTATTGTAGCCTCTAGACATTATTTTCTAATATACTCTGAGATGATCATACATTTCTTGTCTGCGCTCATCTAGTAATTCAAGTTCTTGCAACCTAGACACTCTGTAGTCATCATCTGTTACTAAACCATGCATTTTGATTCTTAGTGATGGGATTTCAACCTCAATAGGTAGTACCGCTTCAAACTCATAAACTAAAGTGAATGGTGTAGCCCCATTTGGTGTTCTGATACTTTTTCTGTAGGCCTAGAGAGCTGGATTGATGATGAGATGCTAGTCTCTTCCTATTTTATTAACTATTCGGTGCAAGATTTTCAATAGATTCTTGTTTGAAGCCTCTGCTTGTCCATTCCCTTGAGGATATTAGATTGATGACCAATGTTGTGTAATCTTGAATTTGGCACATAGATCATCCAAGTCTCTATTCTTGAATTGTCCACCATTATCTGTGACTATAGAATGTGGAATACCATACCGACGTATGATGTAGTTCAAGATGAACATTGATATTTTCTTGCCAGTTGCTTGAGTCAAAGGGACTACTTCTACCCATTTTGTGAAATAGTCTGTAGCTGTAATAATATGGGTATGTCCATTAGAAGAATGAGGATGTATAGCTCCTATAAGATCAAATGCCCATTGGTGAAAAGGCCATTGTGTAGTAAAGGGGATTATATCTCTCCCTGGTGCATGAATTCAGTTTCCATGTACTTAGCACTTTTGACAGTTCTTAGCAAACTTGATTGCATCTTTTTCCATTTCAGGCCAATAGTACCCAACCCTAATAAGTTTTTGAGCTAGTGTTAAACCATTGGAATGTGATCCACAAATACCATTGTGGACTTCCTCTAATGCATGTTGAGACTCTTCCCGTTCTAAACATCTAACTAGTGTACCATCTAGACCTCATTTGTACAGATCGTTACCAATGATGAAAAACCAGGATGCATTTTGGATAAGGTATCATTTCTCATGGTGGTTGAAGGAATCAGGAATTATTTGGTCTTGGAGATAGGAGAAAAGTTTTTTGTATCAAGAAGAATCATGACCAACAACAATGCAGATCATGCGGGTTTTGGGGGAATCATAAGTAGGATAAGATAGTGCTTCCACCAAGAACTCATAGCATAGCTCATGTTCGGGCTGCTGTAATAAAGTAGATAGTGTTGTCATAGCATTAGGAGCTTTATTCTTTGTTCTAGGAATTTATTCAAAGGTGATAGATATGAAATATTTCTTTAGATCATCTACCATTCTCTTGTATGGGATTAGCTTTCCATCTTTCATTTGATACACATCATTGACTTGGTGGATTACAAGTTGTGAGTCTCCATGAATATGTAGTTCTGTTATCCTCCATTCAATTGCTATCTTCATACCATTAAGAAGGGCTTCATATTCAGCAATATTGTTTGTGCAAGGAAAATTTATTCTGGATGCTTTAGGGATTTAGTATCCTTGAGGAGTGATGAACAATATGCCTGCTCTAGATCCATTCTATGTATAGGAGCCATCAAAGAATAACTTCCATGCTCTAGAAGAAAGATTCATGATAGAGGAGTCTAGGAATTCCATTTGCATTGGTGTATCATCAAACAAAGGTGCATCAACCAATTGATCAACAATGACTTGGCCCTTGATAGATTTTCTTTCAACATATTCAATGTTAAATTCACTTAATAGCATCACCCATTTAGCTAATCTACCCATGAGGGCAGCTTTGATTAGTAGGTACTTTAGTGGATCAATCTTAGCTACCAAATGTGTGGTATGAGCTAACATGTAGTGTCTCAGTTTCTATGATGCAAAGATCACATCTAGACAAGCTTTCTCAATCATTGAATAGTTCTTCTCATATGCTACCAATGTTCTACTGATATAGTACATAGCTCTTTCCTTCTTGTTCTCATCATGATGTGCTAGTAATGCCCCTAGTGATGTATCTGTGGTGGAGACATATAAGATCAATGGCTTCCCTTGTATAGGAGGCATCAAAATAGGAGGATTTGATAGATATTTCTTGATATGATTAAAGTTCTTTTCACATTCCTCGTTCCATGCAAAAGTCACACTTATATGTAATGTTTTTATGAAAGGTTGTGATATGTTAGCTAGCTAAGATATGAAGCATCTGATAGATTGTACTCTCCCTTGTAATGTTCTCATTTGACTAATATTCTTGTGAGGTTGCATCTCCATGATAGCTTTAACCTTTTTCAGATCTACTTCAATTCCTTTCTTTGAAACAATGTAACCTAAGAGATTTCCAGAAGTGACACCAAAAGCACACTTCTTAGGGTTCATTCTGAGACTAAACTTCTCCATTCGATCTTGTATTTTTCTCAAATCATTCAGATGTTCAGATCTTATCATATATTTTTCCAAAGTATCATCAACATAATCCTCCATATTTTGATGCATCATGTCATGAAAGATAGATTTCATAGCTCTTTGATATGTAGCACCAATATTCTTAAGCCCAAATAGCATGACATTCCAATAGAAGGTACCCCACGCACATGTGAAAGTAGTTTTCTCTTGATCTTCTAGAGCAATTTTTATTTGGTTGTATCCAGAAAAACCATCCATTAAAGAATACATCTCGAAGCCCGCAGTCATGTCCACTATCATATTGATGTTAGGTAGTGGAAAATCATCCTTAGGGCATGCTTTGTTTACATCTCTAAAATCTGTGCATACTCTTATAGACTTGTCTAGTTTTGATAGAGGTACAATATTTGAGATCCATTCAACATAATCAATAACACGAATGAATTTGGCTTTTAGTAGTTTCTCTAATTCAGCTTTGATCAAGAGTGCAACATGTGGATGCATCTTTCTCAATTTTTTCTTAACAGGTTTGACCCCTGGAGCTATGGATAAATGGTGCATTGTAAGATCAGGATCCAACCTTGGCATATCTAAATATTTCCATTCAAAATTGATCTTCTTTTCTGTTAGGAATGTAGTAAATTTTTTCTTTTCTTCTTCTGATAAGGGTTGTGCTACATGGATCAACTGTGGTTCTTTTGTTGTTCCCAAGTTGATGGATTGAGTGGGCTCAATCAGTACTAGAGATCTATCCTGTAAATGACATGGAAGGACATCAAATATCTCATCCTTAGGTTCCTTAGAGAGGTTTTCACCTTGGAATACATCATTTTTTATTTTTACTTTTGTAGGTTATGCGACTACCACAAAGTGGTTTTCACCCTCAGAACTCCTTTTCTTTTTATTTTTATTTCTATTCTTTTGACTAAGATACTTGATGTCTGACTCCGTCATTCTAACGCTTGGTTCACTGATGGAAGTCATCATAGGCTCAACTACATTGAGGTAGCAATAAAAGGGCAGAGTCATTTGGAAAGGTATAGATACCTTGGCTCGGATTCATGGAGGTTTGGTCAAGAAGTTCAAGATGTTGGATAGTCAAAGTGGTGAAAGATTGGGAAATAGTGTTTATAGATATGGATCTATAATCATTGATCCTAACCTGACTCTTGAGTTCAAAGGTGATATTACAACTCAAAATGTTCAATTTGTGAATAGGCTCAATTTCATTGTGGGAGTCCACTTTAGCCATCGGTGGATCAGACTTGTTAAGTTAATTATTTCACTCTTGACTCACATTGGGTTTAGGTGCATATTGGTGAATAATTTCAATATTGTTTTCTTTGATAAGCTCATCTTCCTTTGGAATGGCTCCCCATTCATAGTCATTTGATTCCTCATCTATGCCTCTAGGAAATCTGAGAATGTGTGTAAAGTCAGGATGAATACCCCAAGAAGGGTTACCCTCATATTCTGATTTGAATTCATACTCATGAGAATCTATCTCAGAATAGCTTCCCCCTTCCTCCTTGTCTATTTGGTTTTCTTCAAGATCAACTGGTTCTTGTGGTGTAACTGTCTTTTGTTCCATAGTAGGTTCTTGTATTTCTACTACATTGATATTCTCTTTAGGTTTCTCTTCATCTTTAAGGTGGTCTAGTATTTCTTTGGGAAAATTCATAAGGAATGAACTCATCAGTAGTGTCTAAATCATCACTATCAGATTGTGGTGTTTCTTACTTTGGTTGAATTTTTGCTGACGGTTCAATTTGTTCTAAGACATGTGGAGATTTTTTGCTAAGATAGAAAGGCTTCTTTTGATATCCTAAACCTATTGTATTCTTGTTTGTTCGGCCATGATGGTCAAGAGGTGATAGAATACCTTTACCTTGTAGTCCTAGAGGCCCTTTTCCAGTATATCTCATTTTTGTGATCAATTAGTCTCTTGGTCCATATGACTTTTGAGGAATTTTTCTTGAAGTGGAGTCACATTTATGGACTGATTGGGATTGAGACTCATCCTTGTATAACTATGCAAGCACAACTTCTTCTTCATCAAACTCTTGTTTATTTACTTTCTCTGTGACAAAGCTTCCATTGAATATGACCTGGGATTCTTTAGTTGTGGGTTTCACTTTGTCAGAAGGTTGTCCATAAGATTTTGGGGACAACGGGAGAGATGTGAGAGATAAAATGGGTTCCATTATGTATTATCCCATGCCATTGTCTTTGATGCTCAGTCTCTGAAGAACGCTTAGTAACTGAAGGTGTCCGTTACTCCTGGCACTCGGTGATAACTACATTTCTCGGTGATGCTTGGCGTGGTCAGTTCACTGGCCCGCTTCATTATTTCTCTGCTACTCAGTGTTCTTGCAGACCAACTTGGTTGTGTGGATGAATCAGCTTGGCCGACTGATGCATTTAACTTGGGTTCTGTTCCTTGAGTTATGGAATGACCATTAGACGTGTGAGGACCTAGATTTGGCATGTTGCATTCTCCTATGTGGACCTAAAGGCTGACATGGATAATTTATTTATTGTAAGGCTATTTGAGAGCTGACCAAGTTTTGCATTTAATATTTGTATTTTTTTTGTAAAGCCGATTTGTGGTTGGGATTTGGTATTTAAGAGGATCACGAGGTTGTAATTTAGGGGCAGTAAGGGGAAGAGATCTAGAATTAGTTGGATTTAGATAAAAGGATAGAAAATTTAGTAGCTTGCGAGCTTAGGAACAGGAAGATTGCTTGGTGGCCTGTTTGCACAAGTTTAGATCTTTCTTGGAGTACCTACCAATGTCCTATCATGCTATAGACCTGGACTAGCTGGGAGGTTAATTGGATCCTGTGTGATCTTGTAGAACTATTCTTGCTTTGTAATTGGTCATAATCGGGAAGGCCTTACAGCCTGACACATTGCATGTAATTAGTTGTTGATGAATAGAGACACCCATTTTCTCTCAGATTTGGTGTTATTATTGTGTAATTCTATTATTTTGTGGTTTGGCTACAAGTTTGGATAGTCCTTAATTGGATCCTCCGTCGTTGACTGCATCAAGAATGAAGGATTAATGAAAAAAATAAGTTAAAAGATAACACATGTTTCATTTCTAAATTTGAGACAAGATTAGTAAAGGATGCACTAAAGAATGAAGATTGGATGAATGCTATGAAAGAATAAATTGATCAGATTGAAAATAATAACACGTGGTTACTAGTATCGAGACCCAAGTACAAGAATGTGATTGGAACAAAATGGATTTTTAGAAATAAACTCAATGAGAGATGAGATGTGATAAAAAAATAAGGCAAGAGTAGTCTACAAAGGGTATGCACAAGAAGAAGGTCTTGGCTATGGTGAAACATTTTCCCCCATTGCTAGATTAGAAGGTGCAAGAATATTTCTTGTATATGATGCCTAAAAAGTATTCAAATTTTCTTAAATGGATGTTAAGTCTTCATTTCTAAATAGAACTCTCGAAGAAGAAGTTTACATTGAAAAACCTGATGGGTTTGTTGACAAAAGTAATAAGGATACGGTATGAAAACTGCATAAAGCTTTATATGGATTGAATCAGGCACCTCGAGTATGGTATCAAAGGCTACACTCTTACTTAATTAATATCAAATTTGAAAGGACTAGTGATAATATAAATTTATACTTGAAATGTGATAGTTCTGATGAAATTCTGATTGTTGAGATATTTTTTGATGACATTATATTTGGTGGTAATGAGGTAATGTCTAAATCATTTATCGAGGAAATGAGAAAGGAATTTGAGATGTCTATGATTGGAGAGATTAAACTATGTATTGAACTTCAAATTAAACAAGTAAAGGATGGGATCTACATAACTCAATCTAAGTATATCAAGGAGATCCTGAAAACATTCAATATGGAAGACTCAAAATTGGTTGGAACATTGATGGCTACTGGTAGTAAATTTTCAAAGGAAGATGATACAAAGGAAGTGATTGAGACACTTTATCGAGCCATGATTGGTAAACTATAATATTTTGTACACAGTAGACCTGATATTGCACATTCAGTTGGTATAGTTGCAAGGATTTATGCAAACCCAAAGGAGACACATTTGTCTACAGTAAATAGAATATTGAGATATTTGAAAGGGACTGAAGATTTCAGTCTGTTATATGCAAAAAGAGGATATTTTAATCTTAAGGTATATATTGATGCTGACTAGGCTATAAATATTGATGACATAAAAGGACTAAAGGCAAATCTTTCTTTTCAGGAGAAAGACTAGTGACATGGTTAAGAAAAAACAAAAGTGTATTTCACAATCTACTATCGAAGCTGAATATTGTCATGCCCAAAAATTAAGGACAAAACACACACAACAATTTTTTTTAAAGCAAAAACAACTAGGTTGTGTATGCACCCTAAAATGGTCGCCTAGACTTTGGGCCCCATTCTTGCAATTTATCAAATTCCAGAATCAAGATTTTCAAAAATCAGCATTTTTCAATTATATCAATTTCTTTGATCAAGTCCTATTTTATCATTTTTGATTTTTCCTTGGGCTAACCATTTTATCCTAAAGTCTTTATTTATTCAAAAGGAATATTTCCTCACCTTTTAATAAATAAAAATCCCCCACTTTTCCTCTTATCCTAAGTTGCACAAATAAAACATTATTCTTATTTTATAAAAAGAAGAAAAGCACTTTTTGTCTCATATGGACACAAAAGTCAACTCTTATTTTCTCATTGGAGGATACTTGTGCACATGGATTGCTCTTCTTTGATGCTCCACCGTTGATTAAATCTTTTTCCTCTTAATCTCCATAGTCCATTCCTTTTTATTTCCTATAAAAAGAGAGCTCTCTTCTTCATTTTCATATGTAATTTTTGAATACTAATGTTATGCTATAGGTTTTCTAGGTCATTTGGAGCTCTTTGAAGACATCCTTGCATCCAAGCTTTGAAGACATTGTTATTGCATCTCATTTAGTTTTCTTTCATAGTTGCATAATCATGGCATTCTTAGTATAGATTTCCTTTATGCAATAGATTAATCTCACATAGCTTAATTAGGAGGGATTGTAAGACTTGTACTTTCCTTTCATAGTCTAGCTTGTACTTTCCTTTCATAGATTAGATTTCCTTTCAAACATTGCATTGTTATCATTTATCTTAGCTTGCATCTTCATTCTTAGTTTACTTGCATTACATTTCATTTGATTCTTGGAGATATTGGCACTCTTGCCCTTGTCTTCATTTGAATCTCTCATTGTGTGGTTGACTAGCAAGGTCATTAGCTTCATAGCCCTAGCTAAGAGCAATTTTACAATCTTGCAACTCCATACATAGAGAGCTATGAATATATTTGTGAGGGCTCATTCTTGAGTTTCTTTGCATGTAAGGATTCATAGAAGTGCACTACTTTTGTGTGTACATTTTTGGCACCCACCGTGGGGCAGAGTAGATTAGCTTTGTCCTTTAGATTTTGCATTTTCATCATATTTTCGGCAATTTTTGGACATTATTCACGGTTTCTGGGTTTTCTATCTTAGTGTATCATGTGATAATTTTAGGAATATCACACGATAGTTCTCTGTATACATGAGTGATACTTCACCTGTTGGAAGTATCGCCCGCCTATTTCAGGAACTGTCGCTTGGTCTCAGACGAAGTATCGCCTGGGTATAGAGCAGAGTATCACTCGAACTAATATTATCACTCCAGTACACTAAGAAGTGTCGCGTGATAATTTTTGTGTCTACAGTATATTTCTATACTCGGTAGTGAGCCTTTTTGAGGTTTTTTGGCCGAATCTTGATTTAGTTAGCTTGTTGTTTCTATTTCCTGCACTTAGACAAAATTAATTTGCATAGTTGTACTCAGTTTCTTGCACTTTCATTTGGATTTTGGATCTAAGTGTGTTGCATGGATTTGAGGTATTTATTTGCATCTCTATAACATTTGGATTTTGGATCTAAAAAAGAACCTCTCATGTGTTTGGCTTGAATGTTTACTTGCTTTCATAGGCACATCTCTTTTATGCTCTTAATGGTGAATAAAAGAACATAGATTTGTTTTTACAAGTTTGTGTAGGTGAATGCTTCTTGGTTTCCAATATCAAACATCTCATTGAGTGATTGGGGGCATGGATTCATTCCTTGTTTACATAGGGATTTAAATGCACCACTTTGTGGACTCACTCTATTTTTGCTTGGAAAGTTAAATATTCCATTGATTCAACCCTTTTTCATTTGTGAGTAGTATTGATAAGCAACTTTAGATTACTTTTGATTGATCTTGTTAGCTAAATTGGGTGTTGGACTCACTTATTTCTAATCACCCCTCATTACCGCCCTTTGGATGCAAGGTCAGCATTCATACATAGGGGAGGGGTCTACTTGAAAAGAGCGTTAAGTGTTCCACAAAGTTTCCCCCTTTTTATGCTTTCTTGATCTCATTAGTTTTCTAAGGTGTGGACTTACCTTGAGTTTGTGTGAGGAGTTAAATGTTCTGCTTTTTTGGACTCACTTCACACTCACTTGAAGAGTACTTTTGATTGAGCTTGTTGGCTAAATTGGGTGTTGGACTCGCTTATTTCTAATCACCACTCATTACCGCCCTTTGGATTCAAGGTCAGCATTCATACATAGGGGAGGGGTCTACTTGAAAAGAGCATTAAGTTTTCCACAAAGTTCTCCCTTTTAGGCTTACTTGATCTCATTAGTTTTCTAAGGTGTTGACTTGCTTTGAGTTTGTGTGAAGAGTTAAATGTTCCACTTTTTGGACTCACTTCACACTTACTTGGTGAGTTAAGTATTCCACCTCTACTGCTTTAAATACTTTTGGTAGTGGATTGCTTGGAGCTAATTGGATCTTGGATTGTTCTAACCTTGTTGAGCTAACAAGTTGTGGTTGTAGGTGCATTTGCTTAAAATATTTTGCTAAAAGAACACATGTCAAAGCTTCAAATGCACAAGGGCTACTAATGGTTTTTGCAGGGCTGCCCAAAGCATAAAAAACCCAAATCAAGTGCTTGTTTAATTGCTTTCTTTATTGAGTGCGGCATATACTAGTTGTTCATTTCATAGGCACTTAATATCTTGTTGTAGGAATTCTTGGATGGTAGGAGAAGTATGCTCTTCACCCTTATGGTGAACTAGAAAATATTGACCCATCTTTGGATTTTGAAAGCAAGAGGGTAATTGAACCTTTGCTTGGTGTGTTTGGATCCATTTTCGTTTAGATTGTTAGAATCTTTTAGCGGGCCTGCTCTTGAGCAATCAAGAGGAATGACTAATTTGATCCAATTTGAGTAATTGAACCTCATAAGTTGATCCATTTTTTTTTAGATTGTTAGAATCCTTTAGTGGGCCTGCTCTTGAGCAATCAAGAGGAATGACCCAAGTGGGGACAAGCTTATTGCTGGCTATTCCGACCCACTACAAACTCAAGGCTACCAAGGACACAAAACCTTGGTAGATGTAGTGCGTGTCTTCACTTGATGTGAGTACTTGTGGAATTGTGACCATGAGGAAAGTATTAAGCAAGAATGCTTAAGGTACTCTTGAGGCCGCAAGGTCCCAGTCCTTTATGAGGAGCAAAAGGGGTACTATGAATGAAAGCCCTTATTAAGAACCATAGTTAGAGGCCACCCTATTTTTCCACTTAGCTTCTTGGTGCAAGGATTGATCCAAGTGGAATAACCTAGATCACCCCAAGATTACTCACCATATGTGTTCCTTTGGTTGTGTCTTTGGCACTTCCATGACAAAGCCAATATCTATTGTGAGCAACCACTTTGTGTGAGGCAAGGGAGCATCAAGTGTGGGCCAAGTTGTTAAGTATTGAGCCTTGACTTTCTAGGATAGATGTTGCTTGAAGTGTCTTCGATTGTGTAATACCAATGCCAACGTTCTTGAACATTCAAATAATTGATAGATTCATAGGGTGTTTTTCTATTTTGATATCACAAGTGTTTGTCTTGGCAAGGTTGCTTTTGCCCTTATTTCAAGTGCTTGAAGACACGTTTGATCCCATACTATTTGCAAACCTATCAATTTACTACGATCATTGTGATTGCAATCAAAAAATCAACCCTCAAATTGAAAATTTTGATCAAACAGACCTGAAAATGCAAATTTTACACAATTATGGTCAAGAGTTGTACAATTCTGCAATAGTATCACCTTCTTTTAGAAGAAATATCACGTGATAGTTCACTTCCTTTGGTTTATCACTTGACTTGCCTGGAGTTTATCACCTGGTTATTATGAGATCTATCACCTGGTGAAAGGTGAAATATCACCTCAGTGAGAAGTATCACCTGGTTAGCTTGGAAAGTGTCGCCTGAGAATTTTCTACTGTATACCTTATTTCAGTCATTTTGCAATTGCTTTTAGTTGGCAGGGTCTTTAGGAAGGTTACTTATCCTACCATTGGAAGCTTGTCTTTTCCCTAAATTTATGTTTTAGCCCTCTAGGGGTAGTGTCATTCGATTTACAAAGTCACCTTGGGAAGAATTGTCAAGTTAGAAGATTATTCCTGTTGAGAAAGTATATCTCTAGACTTGTTAGTAACATTCTTGGAGAATTCTAGTACTCTTTCTGTCCAAATCATTTCCACTTAAATTCAATTTCAATTATACAATTTGGCTAAGTCCATCCTCCTAATTCAAACATGCAAGGATGTTGATCCTTTGATTTTAGCACCTCTTTGATAGTGTTGGTAACGCCATTTGCAATTTCTATCTTACCATCTCTTTTGGACATTAGAGAACTTTAATTATCTTAGTTTGGTGTTGACACTTTGAGAGATCATCCTATCTTCAAGGATCCTTTTCTTTCATGTCAATTACAACAAGGTACCAAGTGAATCAAGGAAAATGACCCCCGGTTGTCTTTAATCAGTTACCCTTAGTTAAGACTCGTCAACAACAAAAGGGAAAGGAACCCATTTTCGATCAATCCCCTAAGAGTGAGTCTGAGGTTTGTTTTGACCCAAAGAGTAATCCCAATGAATTGAGTTCCTCTTTAGCATCTTTTTCATCAAATATGGATATGAGTTACACCTTCACTAAACAACAAAGAGAAGCAATGAATCAAACTCTTAATGACATGTTCCAATGACATACGGGTAACATGATGTATGTTGGGTCTTCTTTTGATAGTCCACCTGGATCACCTCCTATCAACACAAGGTATCTAGATGCTCATGAACGAGCTGAGAAACATCATAGGCAAGCTCACTCAGATACATGGTCACAACATGAAGACCAAAACAATGAATCTGGTGATGCTCATATCAATGCAGCTAATGTATCTAGACATTCAAGACAACCTTCTCCACTTAGAGAGGGAGAAAAAAGCCTTCTTGGATGAACAAGATGCTAAGGAAGAAAGGTTCGAACAATTTGAGGATGAGGAATGAGCTTTGCGAGACATAAGGAGAAGAGCCACACAAGAAGAATGAGATAGTCTCCTAGCGCAACAACTCCATGATCAATTCAACAATAGGGGTACCAATAGTGGAACCAACTCTCCACCATCTACTCCCTCACCAAGTCTAAGAAGAAGGTCAAGGACTCCATCAAGATCACCTAGTCCTAGAGGAAGAAGGACTTCTCGGTATAACCATCATAGGAGACAATAACCTCCTAGACATTCAAGACAACCCTCCCAAGGAGCTCATCATGGCTCTCAACATGGAGGAAGTAATGCCAACATTGACACTATTGATTTCATGACAATGAAACAAGAACCATCCTTCCAACAATATGTGGAGAAGTATGTGGAGAAAAATAAGGATCAGTTCTTAGAAAGTCTAATCAATAAGGGTGCAAAAGTCCCATACAACTTTGATGTGAACCAAAAGATTAAGAAGTGAAATCCTTCAACCAATGAGGTGATCATGCAAATGCAAAGGGACATAGAGAAAATGAGAGCTCCTAAGAGTACATTCAATTTGGACTCCATATGTCCCAACCCTATAGACAAAAGTGTGGTGATGATTGAATTTCCTAGGAAGGTTGAGTTCCCAACTTATGACAAATATGATGGCATTGGTGACCCTCATGACCATGTTAGACAATTTTATATAATGAGCTTTTCTTTTCATCATGAAGACTCCTATTTAATGAGATTATTCCCAAGGAGTCTAAAAGGTCAAGCTATGGAGTGGTTCACCAACCTTACTCCTCCAGTGAAGACATTTAAAGAACTTGTCCAAAGATTTGTCCAACATTTTTCTTACAATCTATCAAGGTCAGTCACAATGCTTGATTTGTGCAAACTCAAACAAAATCAAGGAGAACCTTTTGTCACCTTCTTGTAAAGATGGAGACGGTTGTGCTCAAAGTATCCTAGAACAATTCCTAAGGAAGAAAGAATAGACATAATTGTGAGCAATTTAATACTAGAGCTAAGGTATGAAGTGAGGAAAAATGGTTTTCAGCTCTTTTGATACCATGGTAGAGACTACGTGTCACATAGAAGATGTCCTAAAAGAACAAGGCATTTTGGCCAAAACAACTAATAACAACAATGGCCAAAACAACAATAATAATGGTAATAAGGACAAAAATAACTCTTATTGGAATAAGAATAAGCAAGTGGTCAATGGCGGAGTTGTGGACTCATCAAAACCTAAGAATGAAGGAGTTCTTAATCTCTCTAATGCAGTCCAACCCATGAAGCTGCAAACATCCTCAGAACAACAAGAGAACAAACCCAAGTATCAAGGGAGACCTAAAATAGAAAAGAGACAATTCACTAAACTTGGGGACTCTTATGCAAATATTTTTAAGACCTTGATTTCTCATAATTTGGTACAACCTCATGATCCTTCAAAATTTCACATACCAGATCCTAAACCTTATTGGTGGAATGAGAAAGCTTACTGTGTATACCACAATGGGATTGGACATGACATTGAAGGTTGTTTTAAACTCAAACATCTTGTTCAAGACCTTATTGAGAATGGAAAATTACAAGTTGATGGATTGACCACAAACATAGACCACAAAGCTTTTAAGGAGCCCTTGCCTAAGTATGAGAAGGGGGGGACCTCTCAAAAAAAGAATGGCAAGGCCGCAATCAATTATACCTATATAGGTACGGAAAATGTCATTAATATGCTTGAGGTTGTGAACAATGATGTCAACATGATGAGAGGAATAATCCCTATGACTGTGATGTAAGCTCACCTTCAATATTTGATGAAGGACCCATTGTTGTGCTTAGAGGTCCTCAATCTCAAAGGTCATCTTAGCCTCTCAATGCTATTACTAGGGGTCAGTCCCAAGGTCCTATTATCATTAGAGGTCCTAACTCTAGTAAATCTAAGAAACTAGTGTCCAAAAGTGTTCCTCCCAAGTCTGCAGTTGGTCCTGATATAAGTTACAACCTTGTTGATCAGTTACAGTGAGTGCCAGCGCAAATTTCTATTTTTGAGCTCTTAGAATTGTCTCCTAGACACAAGCATGTCCTTGAGGATGCTTTACGTGTAGCAAATGTCCCTAATAATATAGATGTCGACCAATTCCAGAACATGGTCAACCACCTGGCTAGCCCACATTACCTTACATTTTATGAAGAAGACGATAAAGCCTTGAGCCATCCGTACAATCTTGCCCTTCACATTGAGGTCATGATCCATAAAACCCATGTTAGGCATGTATTAATAGATGGGGGTGTTGGGCTCAATATTTTTTCTCTAAGTCTTTTGAAAAACTTGGGTTACTCAGAGCATGCCATTGATACTAGGAAGAAAATTACTATCAAAGCCTATGATGAGGATGATAGCTTGGCCAAGTCTAAGCAAAGGGGTACACACCTACAAGATTTGGAAGTAATTCTAGATCGAATGGAGTAGTTTCAGTTAAGATTGAATTTGAAAAAGTGTGCATTTGGAGTTACCTCAGGTAAACTTCTAGGATTCATAATTTTAGCCAAAGGAATAGAGGTGGATCCCGAGAAGGTTCAAGCCATATTAGATATGCCGCCTCCTAAGAACATTAGTCAAATGAGAAGTCTTCAAGGATGAATCCAATCCATACAGAGGTTTATTTCATAGCTTGCAGATAGAACACAACCATTCAACAAGACATTGCATAAGGGAGCCACATGTGCTTGGAATGAGGATTGCCAAAAGAGCCTAGATAAAATAAACAATACTTGGTTAATCCTCCAATTTCGATGCCTCCTATCCTAGGAAAACCATTGATTTTGTACATCTCAGCGACAGAATCTTCCTTGGGGGCATTTTTGGCTCAACTTAATGATACAGGGAAGGAAAGAGCCATCTACTACATCAGTCGAATGCTTGTTTCCTATGAGGTCAATTATACTAGTATTGAGAGGTCTTGCCTTGCGGTGGTGTTTTCTTCCCAAAAGTTGTGTCACTACATGCTTGCACATACAATACACCTCATAGCCAAAATTGATCCTCTAAAATACTTTCTTGGTAAGGTTGCTCTCATGGGTAGACTTGCTAAATGGATGATGATTCTTTCAGAATTTGACATAGAGTATGTTGAGTGTAAAGCTATAAAAGGACAGGCCATTACAGACCAATTGGCTGATTTTCCAATTCGAGACAAAGAACCAATGAAAGTTGAGTTTCCAGATGAACATGTAATGTATATGACTACAAGAACATGTAAAATGTTCTTTGATGGTTCAAATATGCAAAATGGATCAGGAGCTAGAGTGTTGTTTGTTTCCCCTCATGGGTGTACTATTCCTAAGTCCTGTAAGTTATTATTTCCCTGCACAAACAACATTGCTGAATATGAGGCCCTAACCAATGGATTGAAGATGGCCATAAAATGGGGAATTAAAAAGCTACATGTCTTTAGGGATTCACAATTAATTATCAACCAAGTAAATGAAGAGTACCAAACTAAGGATGATAATTTGATCCCTTACAAAAAGATGGTTGATTCATTTCGACTCTATTTCACATTTGTAACATTTCAACAGATCCCTAGAGTAGAAAACAAGGCTACAGATGCTATGGCTACATTAGCTTCACTCCTTCAGTTGGAACAACATGAATCAAGATTTGAATTCTTGGTGGAAGAGCTACACCATCCCATCTTTGACTCCTCTGAAAACCATGTCATTTGTGCCTTGGTCACTCACAAGCCTTCCTGATATGGTGCTATCTATTCATACCTTCGTGATGGCATCATTCCTGAATCATTTAACCAATTTGAATGAAGAAACCTTGTTCGTAATGCCTCTCGCCATACCCTAATCTTTGGTGATCTATATAGGAGGGGTTTAGATGGGACACTTCTTAGGTGCTTGGAAAAGGATGAGTCTGACTGAGTGTTAGTTGACATCTATGAGGGCATCTTTGGAGGACATTCCAATGGTCTTGCCATGACCTGAAGGTTGCTTAGGGTGGGGTACAATTGGCCCACAATGTAGATGGATGCTATAGCTTTTGCCAAATCTTCTGAAAAATGTCAGAAACATGGAAACCTGATTCATGCTCTAGGTAGAGAGCTTATTCCTTCTATTTCTCATTGGCCATTTCAGCACTGGGCCTTTGACCTTATTGGGCAGATTCATCCCAACTCATCAGGTGGACATAAATTCATAATTACTGCTACTGACTACTTTATCAAATGGGTAGAAGCCGTTCCACTCTTTGTTGCTTCAGGAAAGACAATTTCTTTGTTCATATTGAATCACATCATTTGTCAATTTGGGATACCTTCGAAGATAATCACTGACAATGGAGGTCAATTCAAAAACAAGGACCTTACACACCTCTGCAAGAAATTCAAGATAAAGCAACATTGGTCCTCCATTTACTTCCCACTAGGAAATGGACAAGCAGAGGCCTCTAATAAAACCATTCTTAAGATTCTCCATAGAACAGTTCACAATAACGGTAGAGCCTGGCACTTATAGATCAATCTAGCCTTATGGGCTTATAGAATGAGTATTCGTACTCCCACAGAGGCTACTCCTTTTTCCCTCACTTATGGTGCTGAAGCAGTATTACCTTTAGAAGTTGAGATTCCCTCACTTAGAGTCTCTCTCAAAGGTTTGATTACAGATGAAGATTATCATGCCATGAGATTGCAAGAATTGGAACTTCTTGATGAGAAACGAAGAACATCTTTTGATCACATGAGAGTCTACCAAAAGCGTATGTCCAAAGCATTCAATAAGAAGGTTCACCATAGAGAATTTCAAGTAGGAGATCTTGTCCTATGTGAGAATCCTAAGAACCAACAACATCGAGAACAAAAGGGCAAATTTGAACCTAATTGGCTTGGACCATACATTATTACTGTTGCTTTTGGGACAGGTGCTTACTTTCTATCTGATGAACAGGGGGAATAGCTCCCTAATCCTATTAATGTTTTGCACCTCAAGAAGTTCTATCCATGATGCCTATTCTGTCTGGGGGCATCCTTTGTACATATTTATGGATCCTGAAAAAATACCAAAAAAATTCATATATGATGTTGAAAAAATCCTAAAAAGCATATAAAGTCCTGAAAAAATACAAAAAGATAAAAAAAATGCAAAAAATTCAAAAAAATAGAAAAAGTGCCTTGGTGAAAACCTAGAAACAGGCGCCTTGGTAGCAAAAATGCAAAAAAATCAAAAAAATCAAAAAAAATCTCCAAGTGGTGAAAACTTGGAAACAGGCACTACTTGAGGCCTTTGCACCCTTGTCTTTTAGCAAGCATCCTCAACACTTAGCCATTCTCCATCATGCCTTGACCTTATTTGACTTGGTTTGGAATTGGTCTTTGTCTTTGTCTAGGGGGCATACTTGTTCGCATAGGTCCTTTAGGTGCGTTTGTCTCTTGGGGCATTTCACAAATAGGTGTTTTTCAACACCACCCCAAACAGTGTTTTTCAACACTACCCTAGCGTCGAGTGTTTCTCAACACTTGTTAGACGTCTTACCCACCAGTCTAAGTATGATGTGATATCACCCATTAGCAAATTTGATGCTCGAAGTTCGACTCTATGACCAACACACGCACACTTAAACAATCAACTCAATTAAGATATGTTGACTTTATTTTTCTCTGTGTGTTGTCTATGATGATTTCTTTGATGAGTGGTCTCTCCCTGAGAAGTTTTCAATGATGCATAGCTAGAAGACTGAGGGTATGACAACATGTTTTATTTCTTTATCTTCTTGTGGGTATATTTCGTTGATCCTAACTGTCATGAGCATTTATGCTGGTCCTACTTGACACTAGGGATTGACAAGGTATTATCCTTGACTATTTTGTGAGTGCATGCTTATAGCCATCTTGACCTTCTTATGTCTTGATGCAAGCATAATCTCGCTATAGTAAACCTAGGTAATCTCATTGCACTAGCCATCTTGACCTATATGTCTTTGATGCCTACGTGGGATTCCCACATTCCTATCTGATATAGATCATATTCATATGCCCATAGTCATACTAGTGTGTATTGTATGATCTTACAATGCTACCAATAATGCTTGATGATGATAATTAGATGTCTATAAGCATTGTGACCTTGCAATTCAACCACTTGTCATAGTAGCTTGCATTCTTAGGTTCATGTTAGATTAGTTTTGCATCTTGCATATTGAGAGAGCTCTCCTTTTCATCTTACGTGGACCTATTAGTCGACTGTGCTCACCTTTTGCTTCTTCCTGATCATGTCTTTCACTTCTTGTCTTTCATATCACATCATTTTCTCTTCATTTCAGGATCAAAATTAAAATCTGAGTTCATCTTAATAGTCAAAATTGCATTTGAAAATTTCACTCTCATCTACGCAGTTGGCTGACCACTTGAGGCCTGATCCTTTGATCTTTGTTGGGGCACCTTCATTTCTTCACCCCCATCTCTTTCAAACCTCCTAGTCTATCATTCATTCTCACTCACTTCATTTCTCTTAGGTTTGACTTACTTTTTATCCTTTATCTTTCCCAGTCAAACCTAGTCAACCTAGGGCATGTCTTCACTGCTTGATGGTTATCCTATTGTCCCATTCTTCGACTATGATTTCTAGTGCTTTGATCAAGTTTATCAATTTCCTATTCTCCTCTACCTGATTTTGATTTTGATTTTGAGGGGGCAGTACCTGTCAGCTTTAATCTTTGATTCAGCTTTATCATTCAGCTCAGCTTGAGATTCTTATTTTTAGACTTGATTATCACCTAGCAGCGATGGTGGTGATTTCGTCTTTCAATTTTTATCTCCTATTTTTCAGACTTGATTATTGCCTAGCAGCAACAATGATAGTTTTGTCTAAGGCTTGATTTGCACCTAGTAGCGACGGTGTTGGTCTTGTCTTTCAACTTTTGCTTATTTTTGTCCTGGCGTGTCCCCAAAATGAACACACGTTTGGATTGTTTTATGATCCCAAATCGATCTCACATTTCAATTCTTCTTTGACTACATGTGTTCCCGAAATGATCACACATTAGTCAAAGAGGGGCAAATGTATGCACCCTAAAATGGTCACCTAGACTTTGGGCTCCATTCTTGCAATTTATAAAATTCCTGAATCAAGATTTTCAAAAATCAGCATTTTTCAATTATATCAATTTCTTTGATCAAGTCCTATTTTATCATTTTTTATTTTTCCTTGGGCTAACCATTTTATCCTAAAGTCTTTATTTATTCAAAAGGAATATTTCCTCACCTTTTAATAAATAAAAATCCCCCACTTTTCCTCTTATCCTAAGTTGCACAAATAAAGCATTATTCTTATTTTATAAAAAGAAGAAAAGCACTTTTTGTCTCATATGGACACAAAAGTCAACTCTTATTTTCTCATTGGAGGATACTTGTGCACATGGATTGCTCTTCTTTGATGCTCCACTGTTGATTAAATATTTTTCCTCTTAATCTCCATGGTCCATTCCTTTTTATTTCCTATAAGAAGAGAGCTCTCTTCTTCATTTTCATATGCAATTTTTGAATACTAATGTTATGCTATAGGTTTTCTAGGTCATTTGGAGCTCTTTGAAGACATCCTTGCATCCAAGCTTTGAAGACATTGTTATTGCATCTCATTTAGTTTGCTTTCATAGTTGCATAATCATGGCATTCTTAGTATAGATTTCCTTTATGCAATAGATTAATCTCACATAGCTTAATTAGGAGGGATTGTAAGACTTGTACTTTCCTTTCATAGTCTAGCTTGTACTTTCCTTTCATAGATTAGATTTCCTTTCAAGCATTGCATTGTTATCATTTAGCTTAGTTTGCATCTTCATTCTTAGTTACTTGCATTACAGTTCATTTGATTCTTGGAGATATTGGCACTCTTGCCCTTGTCTTCATTTGAATCTCTCATTGTGTGGTTGACTAGCAAGGTCATTAGCTTCATAGCTCTAGCTGAGAGCAATTTTACAATCTTGCAACTCCATACATAGAGAGCTATAAATCAATTTGTGAGGGCTCATTCTTGAGTTTCTTTGCATGTAAGGATTCATAAAAGTGCACTACTTTTGTGTGTACAAGTTGCACACTATGGTACACTAAATCTTGAAACGTAATACATCGACCAACATATACAACTCACAAGGGGAATCATGGCATGCGTTGACTCACCAACATCCCTTGCTTGTCAAGTGCATTAGTTTGATGAAACCCTAACTAGGGTTAAACATAAAAAGAAACAAGAGGGATTAATCCTAAGTCTATAGTTCAAATTAAGATAATATAATAAGGGCAACTATTAGGTCATGGAAACCTAGGGATTTCATCGAAGATGAAGAACCCCATAAATTAAATCGTAACCCTAATGGCCCCTAACGAATTCCAGGTGACTATTTAGGGTCTAAGGCATAAATTCAATTCAATGGATTTAAAGGGATAATGTGGTCATGAAATTATCCCTAACACAAAACTAAGGTTATCCATTTATAATAATTAAATATAATAATGTTCGAATAAATAATTTAAAGTTATAATTCCCTTAGATTTAATTATAATTTAATTATTGTTCAATATTCATAAATATTATTCCAACCTAGAGATTTTAAATATTTAAAGATTTTTATAATTATTAATCAAATAATTATTACTATTAGGGTGTAATATCTTACCTAGGTTGCACCTAGGGATTATAAGATTATTAATCCCCCTAATAATTTAAATATTTAAATAAAATAGCAAAGGGGCATTCGAAATAATGACAAACAATTAATTCCCTTAAATAAAACATTAATAAATGTTCAAATAATATTAAAATATATTAATATAAAATCCGAGATCTCAAATCTCAATAAAATAATAAAAATAAAAATAAAAGGCCATAAATTAACAACCAACATTTAAAATTTTAAAAATAAATCAAAATAGCATTAATGTCCAAATATATTTCAAAATTTCAATAAAAGGAATCTTGGGATCCAAAAAGGAAAAATTAAATAATATTTTAAATTTCAAATTTCAAATGAAAAGAAAAGTGAAAAGTCAAAAACCATTAAATAATGATGCCAATATTAAATTTGACTTATCAAAATTAAAGGAACATTTTCAAAAATAAAATTTAAAATGTTTTAGGCTCCGTAGGCCAACCCTAACCCTAAGTTTAAAATTAGGGTTTGGCCCAAAAATAAAACATGACCCAAACCCTAATTTCTTTATTTGGGGTTTGCACGTTGGGCCAAGAGCTAAGGAGAAGAAAAATGCAAAGGAGGTATACTCACAAGTATTAAAGGGTGTATATACATACTCAAGTGTGTATATACACCTCTTATATACTTGTGTATATATGTTGATAAATACAACAATGGGGAGGAAACCAGATTTAAATGGCTCTCAACAATACATCCTTAGTAATTTTCTTCAAGGTATAAATCTTATTTAGCTTATTTTAATTTTTCTGTCTATACTATTACTAGGGTACAAAATAGTATTTTAGATTTTAAGTTTTTAGGTTATTCTTAGTGCTGCAGAGTTACATATTTCTTTGTTCTAATCCAAGGAAGAAAATAATATCCAGACAATATGTCTTACTGATACAATACAGATTAAGTCTTCTTCTTTATTTATTATATTTTTTTTCTGTACAGATTGGTTCTCTATTTCAAAAATGATTATTCTGCCCAGTCTGATCAAGATTTTATTTAATATTTACTGGCAACTATTAGGTCATGGAAACCTAGGGACTCCATTGAAGATGAACAACCCCATAAATTAAATCGTAACCCTAATGGCCCCTAATGAATTCCAGGTAACCATTTAGGGTCTAAGGCATAAATTTAATTTAATAGATTTAAAGGGATAATGTGGTCATTGTTGGGATAGGAAAGATAAGAGACTGAGAGGGGAGGGGTGAATTAGTACCCTCAAAAACTTTAACTGAATACTCAAACTACAATAGTAGTGACTAACTAACCAACTAAATCCATTGTTTGCAACATTCATTCAAATAACTTTGTAAATGTAAAGTGCATGAAATCAAACAATAAATCAATCATGAAATGTGGCATATAACACAAGTATTTTGGTTATGCAGAAACCCTTTTTAGAAGGTAAAAACTACGATGGGGATGACACCCACAAATTCTTCACTACTGTAGATTATAAAGTATGCCAGTTAAGGCTACAAGTTTGATCACTTCTGGTGATATTACCCTCTTAGGAGTAACTTCAGATCGATTATATCTACCTTGTGGAAGGATTTTAGCAACACTAGTTAAGTGTGCACTCGGTTAAGAGATTTACAATCAGACTGTTAAGTCTACTCTATTAAGATATTTTACAACTATGTTATAATGATTAGAGAATAACAAAAAATATCTACAAATGTCAACTATACTTTATCTGAATTAGATCTATGATATACTGAATAATTATCACCTTTATGTGTAGTAAACTGTACTTTGTTTTGCTCGGTAGCCTTGAATGTTTCTGAATAAACCGAATTGAATCTCTGAGAACTGCTTTGTCTTGTAAACCTTGTCTGAATTATGATGTCATGAAGGTGGCTACTGCTTCATGATCTCCTTCTTTATATCCATGTCAAAATAACATTAATTACAAATATATGGAAAATTGCTATGGTTGCCATGACCTAATTAGGTTTAGAACATCTTAGAAAACCTAAGATCTACAGTGTACAAAATTAACCTAGATCTGACTATTACATAATAATCATCACAATATTTAATGATTACATCAATAATAAATAACCCTTGATCTTGGTAAAATGTTTTATGGATCCATGTAAACCGTTTGCATAGATTAATGTGTCATTCCTGAATACTATGTTGTTTCCTAAATAACTCAATAAACACAAATTTTTTGTTTGGTGAATACACTGGTGCTTGGTGTATATACTGCTCGGTGTTTACTAACACTTGGTGCTCAGTATACTTTGATGCTCAGTAAACATGCTCTAGTGCCTGGTTAAACCTATTTCCTTTTAGCTCTTAGTTCTTCCTTGTGACTGTTTGGTATGAAGGCTTTGTTTGTTCATCTGACAAGCATATTATAGCTTGTTATTCCATGTTTTACCGACTGATCAGCTTAGATAACTGACTGATCTAATTTGATACTAATGACAACATCTAATGCTCATATAGAGATAACAATCTCCCCCTTTGGCATTAGTATCAAAACTATAATGTATATAAGTCGATATTTGTTCTAACTCCATATATACATATACAAAAATTGACTCTTCTACAAAATTCCCCCTCTGTGCATGCTCTTGGTATGTGTGTAGTACACTTGGCATATAAAATTACATTTGACATATACATTATATTTTCCCCTTTTTGAGAGTAATTCCAAAAGAAAAATTTGTACTTACAGCATAAAAAATATGCTTATGGGTTTTCATTAGAGAATCTAAGAGGTTTTCCCATTCCTCTTTCAAGTTGGTAAGAGCAATGTGCTCAAGACCGACTTGTGCATGCATGTCAAAGATTTTCTCCAACACAAAAATCTCTAGTGTTGTAACTAAGGATTGTGCCTTCATAATGTGTTGTTCAATTATTTTGAGTTGTGGAAGCAACTCTTCTTGCAGCTCGGTGACTTGGTCACTTATCTTGTCTTCCTGCTTCCTCAAATCAACTCTTAACTGCCTGAGTTCTTGAACCTTTAGGATATGCTTTTGAAAATAATTTGGCTCAGTTGGAGATGCATTGGCACTGGCTAAGATATCAGCATCCAAACTCTTTATCTTTTAACTGACCTTGGCAGTGAAGGTCTCCATAGTGCATAACTTGAATAGAATTTGAACTATTTTCTGAATGATAGATTGTAATTCGATGATTACCTCAGAAAGCTTGACTTTGTTAATTTCCACTTCTTGGCTAATTTTCTCTGCTAATTTGTCTTGTATTTTGGCTTCCACCCTTTCTTCAATCTTCTTCTTAGCATCTATGTCTGGGGTGTTCATCTGATTTGCTAGAGTTGCAAGTTGGTCCAATATGGGTGTTTCCTCATTGATTTGGACTTCTGGTACAACTTGTTGCAAGATGTCTCTCACATCCTCTAGTATCTACTTGCTCTTTCTATCTTTTATCAACTTCTCTTGTGCTTCTTTTCTTGTGCATAATTCCCCATACTTCCTTAATTACTCAGGGTCCAAAGTCCTCAGGCCATAGTCAGGAATTTCAATGACTTCATCAAGTGTGATTGACCCTTTGCCATGCTTCTTCTTCTTCTTCTTCTTGGACCCTTGAGGTGATGATTTGACAAATGGAACTATATCCTTTACCTCAACACTTGGTTTGTCTTGCTCGGTAGACATTTTATCTTCTTTCTTCTAGTCCTCAGTGACCTGTGTCTTGGTCGATTGAGATGGAGCTTTGGATGCAGTGTCAGTTTGTGTTGTCTTGGTAGGCTTGGGGTTATCTTGGTCCTATGTGTCTGCCTTTTTTCCTTAGGCATTTGTATCTTTGTAGTATTGGTAGTGTTTGTACCTTGTTCCCTTAGTTTATCTTTGGGTTTCTCAGGGATTGACCCTTTAGGTTCTTCTTGTGTAATAATATCAACATCTTGAACTAAGATTGGAAGATCACCCAGTATAGAACTTACTGCTGGCTCAGTAGGGGTTTTCTCTTCTTGTTGAGATCCAAAAATTGTGACATCCTCATCATTTTTGATGTCATTAGGATTTCCATTTGTAATGTCCTCAATAGTACATCATTTGAATTATCAGTGATTCCCTATATTGTAACTTTCTCAAGTGGATTGTGGATTACAATTATGTTCTCGGTGGCATCAGTGGTATCAGGTACCTTTGTATCTGATAGTTTAATTGTGTTCTTTGGTGCCAAGTATGTATCATCAAAATGAATGCCTTTATCTTTTCTCTTGAGCTTCCTCTTGGGGATTATGTCCAAAGCCATATTTTTTGACTCAACTCGGGCTTGTAGAATTGAAGTCCACAGAAGTTGACTATTCTCATCAATATCTGCTAGATTTTCATCAAGTATCTGTAGTGCTCAAATCTTTACTAAGAATCTTTTAGAATAATTTTCATCAAGTCCTCAACTTCAAGAACTGTTAATGTAGGCATTTCCATAACTAGGGATTGTTCCCTCATTCTCTTTTCGGTGTTCAATGCATATGTCCATCTTTGTGAAATTATTTCATATAATTTCATAGGTACATATTCAGAAAATCCAGTGGGTACTTTTTTGAATTTAATCATCATTTGAATTACAGCTTCTTCAATTTTATGTTGATCCTCAGTTGACGGGTGTTCAAACCAATTGATATGGGGATCACTTAGACTTCCATTGTCTATTATGTTCTCAAAAAATTCATCAATTCAGTGGTTCTTATTGAAAATAACCTTGAATTTCTTGGTATCATCTTCATCATCATCAATATCATCCTTGCTTCTTATTAACTTTCTTCTTTTATTTTTAATATCATCCTTGCTTCTTATCAATATCATCCTTGCTTCTTATTAACTTTCTTCTTTTCTTTTCTTCTCTTAACCTCTCTGCCTTGGCCAGAGTCAGTTCTGATCACTCTCCCATCTCCCTTTCTCTTGACTAGATAGCCAAGAAAATGAGCTTTCCTTTCAGATTCAAAAAAATGTGGTTCGCTCACCCTAACTTAAACACAAAATTAAAGATTGGTGGAATATAGAAGTTCAGGGCACTACCATGTTCAGGGTGGTGAAAAAGCTTAGGAACATTAAACTCAATGTCAAATAGTGGAACAAGGAAGAATTTAGCCATATTTTCATAGCCAAAGATAAGATGATCACGGACCTAAATACCATTCAAGAAGAAATCCAAAAAGAGGACTATGATGAGAATAGATTGAAAAAGGAGAAAACTATCCTATCAGAGTATCATAATATTATTGGGCAAGAGGAGACTTTCTAGAAGTAGAGATCCGGGTCCATTTGGCTTAGGGAAGGAGACCAAAACACTTGTTTTTTCCATCTCTCTACTATGAGACACAGAGTGGCTAACATAATAAGCATCATTAAGAAGGGAGACCAAATCTTGAAGGAGGAAAAGGACATAGCAGAAGAAACCATTTCCTTCTTCTCTTCTCTCCTTTCTAAAGATCATGAGATGTCCTTGGAGGATCAAGACAAGCTGCTAAACAACATTCCAAAAATTATCACTGAAGGCCAAAAAAAATCTTTTTCTCAATCCTGGACAGGGCTGAAGTCAAGAAATCCCTGGACTCTCTCCCAGGAGACAAAGCCCCTGGTCTTGATGGCTTCCCTATATTCTTCTTTCATCTTTACTAGGATGTGGTGAAAGATGATGTGGTCAAAGCGGTGCAAAAATTCTTTGGCTTAAAAAATCTCCTCCAAGAACTTAATGCCACCTTTTTGATGCTCATCCCCAAGACCATTGGGGTGGATTTGATGGAGCTCTTTAGACCTATTAGTCTGTGTAACTCCTTCAAGATCATCTCCAAAGTTATCACCTCCAGGATTCTTAAATCTCTTCCTTCCCTGATTGTGCCATAACAATATGGCTTTGTGCCTGATAGACAGATATTGGACTCCATCATGATGGTGCACGAAGTCATTCACTCCTTAGAAATGGGAAAAAGGGAAGGATTTCTCCTCAAACTTGACCTCTCCAAGGCTTATGATCGGGTTGATGTTAATATGATTTAGAACAACAAAGAGGGGGGGTGAATCAATTGTTCTCAGGTCCAAATGTATAATAACAATCTTTAAACTCTTCAACAAATCAGATCTAATAATCAACACCTACTTGGTCATTACTGATTGCATAACAGAAACATATAAAAATGCAGTCCACTTATCCAATAGCTTCTAACATGTAAAACACAAAAATGTTCAAACCAAAACATTCACACAAGTATCAACACCAGGATTTATAGTGGAAACCCAATTAGGGAAAAACCACTTTGTAACATGTTACTATTATGTTCACTCTTCTTAAGTGAGCTCGGCGAAAAGCCAACCTTGTCAAAGGTTACAAACACACTATCAAGTGTGACCTAGTTAAAGGATTTAAACCACTCTGTTAAAAGTGCACCTTGTTATAGGACTTACATACACTCCATTAGAATGCAACCTTGTTCAAAGGATTTATACCTATGACTATTAGGTGAACCTCTGTTAAAATGATTTTGACTGTTACAATGGTTAGAAAGTAGCAGTAATATTGATCTGAGAAACATACAACTCACTTTGCAAATATCAGATCCAATTCCGTACACATATGTTGGCTTACTGACTGTGAACCTTTTCCATCTCCATCACTGATCTGCTCGGAACCCTTCAAGCAATCACAACACTTCTCCTTCAGCCTTTTCTACTTAGACAGTCAATAAAATCAATAATACTTCCAGCATCCACTTCTCTCTTTCAATCTCTCGCTTAGGTTTCCTTAATACTACCTCTATTAGGTTAATACATCTTTTGCCACTTAATCTCCTTTGTAGATCTTAGGGTTAGGTCAGATTCATTGAATCCATCCTACATTATGTTCTTCAGCTATCCTTTTGAAATATCTCGAATCTTCTTAAAAAATTTCCAATAAAACATTTTACAGTGAATCAAATGCTTTCATACAATCAATAAATAAAGTCAACATGTTTTACATAATCCAAAAATTTAATGATGTCAGCTGGAAATCTAAATTCTCCATCAAATGTAAAATACTAACGCTCGGTCAATACTGTGTCCAACTTCTCAGTCTTCTCTGGAAAGCTCAGTCACCACATAAACTATTTCCTCGGCAAACATTGTCTTCCTCTACAATTAACTGGTGTTCGGTCAATACTAATTTTACTCAGCACATACTAGCTTGGTCGACACAAACAAAACTCATCTTAAACTAGATTTCTTCACTTTTGCTTGGTTAGGCCTACCAATTTAGTCTTCATACTTAGATAAACAATACATTGTCTTATCATTGTGCCACATAATCAAGTACTCATTGAAGTATCAAGATAACTCAACCTTTCCTTAGGTGCTATTGTTACCAACCTTGCCTATCCCCTTAGGAACACTCAAATAGATATAGTACTTTCTTAAATAGCAATAGTCTTACCAGTTAAGGTTTGACATCAATGACAATACAACAATTACTTCAATTGCAGTTTCCAACAATCTCCCTCTTTGGAATTGATGGCAACACCATATGAATATCACATGAATCACCAACCAATCCAAAAACTTATTTGTTCATCAGAAAAATTTATAATATCCTTAGCTTCATTCTGATACAGAATCAATTAGCCATGCTTGACCATCCATTGAATTTCTCCCACTGTCTTGATCTTCTCACTCTGTGTATTCATCTATCATCATTCATCATCTCCCTCTTTGACAAAAATGCCAAAGCAGCAACAAAAACATACATCATGTGGATGTAGATATCATCCTTTTAGTTTAGTACAATGTTTCACCCTCTGTCAACTTGCTTATGACTTGTTCTGACTTTTCTGTGCTCTTCACAACTCCAGGTTGCTCCTAAAGTGTGACCTTTCTCTGCATCAATGTGTTAGATGTTCTTTGCAACACATTTGATGCAGTGCTCCTAGCTTGACTAGGCAGCCTTAGTTAGGGGAAGGACCCCTAATTGACTTCTCAAGTATTCATGAGCTTCTTTAGGTAAAGCTTTAGTGAATATATCTGCTAATTGTTCCTTGGTATTCACATATTCCATGCAGACCTCTTTATCTTGTACCAGTTCTCTCAAGTAATGATACTTGATGGCAATGTGTTTGGTCTTTGTGTGCATCACTAGGTTTTTAGAGATGTTGATAGCACTTGTGTTGTCACAGAAGATAACAACTGGTTCAGTGATTTCTTCTTTCATGCCTACCAACAATTGATTTATCCATATCAAATTTGAACAATTCACAGCTGCAGCCACATACTCAGCTTCAACAGTAGATTGGGAAATGCAATTTTGTTTCTTGCTTGTCCAAGAAACTAATCTCTATCCAAGAAAGAAAGCTCCACCACTAGTACTCTTTCTGTCATCTACATTCCCTGCCCAATCAGCATCTATATATACTCTCAATTCAAATTTGTCATGCTTCTTGTAGTACAATCCATAGTCAGTAGTTCCCTTCAAATATCTCATGATTCTTTTAACCGCCATCATGTGAGTTTCCTTAGGATTGGTAGAGAATCTTGCCACAATCCCAATAGCTAATGCAATATCTATTTTTCTATGTACAACATATTGTAGCTTTCGATCATAGATCTATACAAAGTCCAGTTAACTTCTACAACATCATCGTTCTTAGACAACTTATGTCCAGTAGCCATGGGAGTACTTATTGGCCTTGAATCCTCATTACCCATGTTAAATTATTGGATTATGTAAAATGTGTTGACTTTATTTATTGATTGTATGAAAGCATTTAATGCATTGTAAAACATTTTATAGTGCATTAAATACTTTCATACAATCAATAAATAAAGTCAACATGTTTTATATAATCCAAGAATTCAATGATGTTAGCTGGAAATCTGAATTCTCCATCAAATGTAAAATACTAACGCTCGGTCAATACTGTGTCCAACTTCTCGGTCTTCTCTAGAAAGCTCGGTCACCACATAAACTGTTTCCTTAACAAACACTATCTTCCTCGACAATTAACTAGTGTTTGGTTAATACTGATTTTACTTGGCACATACTAGCTCGGTCGACACAAACAACACTCGGCTTAAACTAGATTTCTTCACTTTTTCTCGGTTAAGCCTACCAGTTTAGTCTTCATACTTACTTAGATAAACAATACATTGTCTTATCATTGTGCCACATAATCAAGTATTCATTGAAGTATCATGATAAATCAACCTTTCCTTAGGTGTTGTTGTTGCCAACCTTTCCTATCCCCTTAGAAACACTCAAATAGATATAGTACTTTCTTAAATAGAAATAGTCTTACCAGTCAAGGTTTGACATCAATGACAATACAATAATTGCTTCAATTGTAGTTTCCAATAGTTGACTGGTAGTTCCTTCTTAGAGTTCTTGGTGCCTTTGGCTTCAATACTCACTCTTGCAAGATCCTTCAGCAAATCATCACTACTCCTTCTCTGGTGATATTGGTCAATGGTTCCCCATCGGCTTTTTTCAAACCCACCAGGGGTCTGAGACAAGCATATCCCCTATCCCCAATTCTTTTTATCATCCTAGTAGAATGCCTTGGAAGGCTCATTTCTGCCTCTAGGAGTGTAGGGGCTCTAAAAGGCATTAAACCTTCTTCTATAACCTATGTCTTCTCTCACCAACAATTTTTTGATGACACCATTCTTGGAGGCGAGGCCTCGATGGGAGAGGCCAAAGTGGTGAGGGATCTTCTCAACTCCTCTACCATAGCGATAGGCCAATCCATTAACTGGAACAAAAGCTCCATCTTCTTCATTAACACTCTAGAGGGGAGATAGAGGAGAATAGCGGACATCATGGTCTATAGAATCAATACTCTCCCTTCTAATTATCTAGGTTTTCCTTTAGGTGTTAAACCCCTGGAAGCTTTCAAGAACAAATTAATCGATAGATTCTATAGGAAGCTGGCAGGTTGGAAAGGGATTTCTCTCAGCTAGGTAGGGAAAATCCAATTGGTCAAATCTACCTTGCAAAACCTCCCAACATATGCTTTAAGCCTCTTTTCCATCTCTGCTAAAGTGGCAGAAGCCATGGAAAGTATTCAGAGAAGATTCCTCTAGTCAGGAACTGAAGACCACAAGTGACTCCCTCTTAGAACCTAGGACAAAGTATGTCACCCAAAGTGTGCTGGTGGCTTAGGGATAAGGAGAATCAGACCTTTCAACAAAGCTCTTCAAGATAAATAGATATGGTGTATCTTTAAAAGCACAAGGGAATGGCGTGACACCCTTGAAGAAAAATACCTCACAAACAACTCAATAAAGTTCTTCTTTGAGGATATGGACTTCCTAAAAGGCTCCTTTATATGGAATGGTTTTCTCAATGTGAAGGATTTGGCCAAATTCAAGGCTAAATGGAAGATAGGGAATGGCCAATCCATTAACTTCTAGAATGACAACTGGCTTCAGCTAGGCCATTTGAGAGGTCATGCGTCTCTCAATACCTAGTAGGAAGAATGTACCCACATCTATGGCTCCCAAGTCAGTAACTATAGAATGGATGATAATTGGGCTGATCTCACCCAGTTGTCTCAAGACCTAACTCCTCTAATGATTTCCCTAAATGTGGTCTCTCTATCCTCTGCCTAGGATGAGATTATATGGGAAGGCACTCCAGATGGAAAATTCATAGTAGCCTCTGCCTATGCCTCTCAACTATCTTAGACTCAAGAAGCTAAACCTCTTTGGGCCAAAGCCTAGATACCTGGTATGACCCCCAAAATTAATGTCTTCTTTTGGATTTTTCTTCAGAACCGCATTCTTACAGTTGATAATATTATCAAGAGAGGCTTCTAGATCCCCAATAGGTGTGTGCTCTATAGATGCCAAGTGGAATCATTGGATCACTTGTTTATTCACTGCTCTTTTGTAAGTAACATCTGGAATCTCCTCCTGTCTATTCTTGATCTATCTTGGTGCTTTCCCCTATCTTTTAAAGAACTTTTTTCTCAATGGGATTTCTCCTCATATAATTATGAATTCTATTTATTTTTCTCTTGGATTCTTCCACACTTTTTTGGGGGAGTTTGGAAAGAATGCAATAGTCACATTTTTCATGATAGCTCAACTCCTCCCAAAGTAATCTTTGAAAAGATCCACTTTGTTGTGAAATAAAAATCCTATTTTTGTGGTGGCTCTAACCATTTTGCAGGAAAGGTCCAGGATGCTACCCAGATAAGCAGTAAGGAGAAAAGATATAACTACACATGGAACTATTCCCCGGAAGGCTGGTCTAACGAAAATTTTTACGAAGAGGCCAAAGGGAACCCTGGCATGGCAGGTAGTGGAAGAGTTATCAGGAACAATTTTGGTTTTGGATCCGCTGCAATCATCTTACCACTCAACTCACAAACTAACCACTTTGCTGAAGTGAGTGCAGCCCTCCAAGTCACCAAATTTGCCCATGACATAGGGATCAAAAAGCTTTGGCTTGAAGGAGACTCCAAGAACATCATTGATTTCCTTAAATTTAATCATTCCCCTTCATGGACAATTTCCAATATGATCAAAGAAATGCGGGCCCTTTTAAATTCTTTTGATGCGATTCACATATCCCACGTGTATAAGGAAGCCAACCACATCACTGATTGGTTTGCCAACTTGGTAGTTAAAAAGGAAGCTATGATGAGGTGGCATCATGATAGATATTTCCCTCATGAGGTGAAGGATTTAGTTGATAGGGAAAGACTCTAAGCAAACAAGGGAATCATAAAAGATAATTATGAAAAGTAATGAGGTTTATTGGAGGTGCCAATCCATTAATGGAAAGTACTTGAGGGAAAGAAAGGCAAGTTATTGCATGTCCCTTTCACATGCTTTCTGGGTATTCATTCCCAAGAACTGCATCCACTCCCAAAGGCAAAAAATAAGAAAGCTTGGGACGACTATTCCTAGAAATGATCTTAACAAAAGCCTTCAGTTTCACCAGAGAATCACCCAAATCTATCTCGGCATAATGGTAGGGGAAAGGAATAGAAGGGAACCTATGAATGACAATGTGAAATGGAAGAGACACACAAAGGTTTGGAATGCTCTGCAGAAAGGGGAAATAACAACCTTCATGAAAAGGTTACATGGTAGTAAGCAAGCGCTCACAAATATCTTCATGAAAATTTGGAACAAAGGAAGCATGGAGATTGAGGGAAAGACTTTCACAATCACTGAGTAGGTCATATTGAAAGTCACTACCATTGTTGGCAAAAAATTCTATAGGGATCACAAAATCTCTGATAATGTTGTCAATGACTTCGTGAGAGATGATGATGAAAAGAAAGCCATAGTTAAAATAAGAACCTACTACCAGCCCAAAGGCATCAAAATGTTGTAGAAGTTTATTCTCAAGGCCTTGATTTTCTATGTCACACTAGATACCAGATTTGACAGAATTAGGACCTACCACTTTGTTCTATTGAACCATCTTAGGCATGGTATGAAGGTTTCAATCTTGTTCTACCTATATTCATTAATTAATGAAAATATTAATGGTTATAGGGATAAGAATATAGCTAACCCTGCTCTACATGAGGGTCTATTACTATTAATTTATGAATTCTTCAAAGCCCAAATTCTGGGGAAGGAGATAGCGGACAATAAGGAAAGAAGTGATGTTTCTGGGTTGGATTACATTCCCTCGGACCAAGATGACAGTGTGGGAACACACTATGAGGATAATGAGGAAGAAGAGCTCAAAAGCTGAAATGGGGCTCTTCCTCTAAGAAGAGACCTGCGAGCTCGGTAAAAAAAGAAAACCCCCCCAAAAAGTAGGCCAGAAAGGATATTTCCTCAGAAGAGGAATATAATGACAATGTGGAAGAAATGAATACAGATGAAGAGGAGGGTAATTCTAAAGGTGAGGTCAGGAAGAATAGAAACCAGACCACAGGGGAAAAACACATTATAAAGGGGGAAAGCTCAGATCATCTCTCTATTGATCTTACCATTAGCGAAGATAAAACCCCCCCTCCCCCTTCAGGAGTGATAGGAAATACTCAGGACCCAAACACTAAGAAGCCTAATGAAGACCACAAAGATCCCTCATCCAATACTCAAGAACTCTCTGAGAACAAATCTAGAGGGGAGTATCAAAGTAAAGACTCTGGCAAGGGGGAAAAAGTGTGGTGGAATTTCAACATGAACACAGTACATATGGGGATTATTAGGGAAGCTGTGAATCCAAAAATCCTCAAGGATATCGATGGTAGAATCCAAAAGGAGGACCTGATTGACCTCGTACTAGTCATCCTCAATGACAAGGCCAGGGAAATGGAGATGAATTTATGTAATAATACAAAGAATAGCATGCTGGACTAGTTCAGGTCTTTCAAATGGATCTTCCATGAACTTGAAAAACTCAAGGAAAAAACCTAGAGCATTGCAAATAACAAGGAACACAAAGCCATAGAGGACATTCAATGCCTAGAATCAAGGATCAATCTACTGGAAGGCAAAATGAAAAGCCTTGAGGAAACCCTCAAAGGCATAGCAGAGGAAAATTTCAATATCCTTAAAGCCTCTAATGAGCACATCAAAATGCTCATAGACAAAATGGAAAAGAAGATGGACAACAAGGATGATTAGAAGACCAAAGAGGAAAAAAAGGAGAAGCCCAATGAAGGTTCGGGCAAGAGAACCAGATCCAGGTCAAAGAAAAACATGGACGAGGAAGGTTCCAATGACATTTAGAAGATCAAAGAGGTAGCTGAGAAGATGGAGTTTCTTGAAAGAAACACTGTTGTGATGCTCAGGAACCTTGCTTGGTCCTTCTTCGTAGTGCCTTTTTTTTTCTTGTCCATTTTTTGCTTTGTTTTGACAGTTTCTACTCTGTGGTAGTATGACTCTCAGCCTTCCAGTGGCCCGTTTCTCTATTTTATTTTTCTTTTCTATGACTTGAACTCTTTATCACTACATTTTATGATGTTGTGGGTTTCAAGAACTCTATAAAACCTATTTTACTTAATAAAAAACTTCCTTCTTTTCTTAGGGGCCTCATAGTAGATTTTATACCTCTTTTCTTTTAAGTCTTTGTCGGTGTAGCTATAGTTGGCCTAGATATTTTCACAACTCCTTTCTTCGATGGAGGTGAAGCTAGAGTAGTTGATCTTGTGTGTGCCCTAGTTTTCACTTCTGATTGCATCTTCTTTGGAGTGAGAGTTGTTGAAACTGGTGTAGAATCTGCATCTTTATTAGACTCAGTTTCCTCATCATCATGTGGTTTGTCAGAAAGAAGTAACTGACCTTCGGTTTCTATCTCAACTATTATGCTCTTAGATGCTTCAACATCATCTCTAAATTTCTTTACCAAATTAATCATTTTTCTTGATTTATTTGTTATTTTTCCAATGATTAGGTCTGTCTTTATTCTTTTTTTGGCTTCTTCATATGTGCCAAACCTAGCAGCTTTTGGTCCTTAGGCTCAACCAATAAAGTCTTTATTGATCTAGATACATAATCAATATCTAAATCATAACCCATAGGGGCTAGCCATTTTGTTCTTGGTTCCACAACCTTTATCAAAGTATGATCTATATCAACTAGAAAGAAAATTTCATGTTCATATTCTTCCACTAGTTGTCTCCTAATTTTGCTTCTCGAGTTCATCCTCTCCTTAAATTTTTCAAAATAACTATCTACTAGGCTGACAAAATTGTCTCCCAAACTGTTAATCAAATATGTGATCTGGAGTGTGACTAGCTTGTCGATTGACCAATTTACATTACCAACCGAAGGGAAAAAGTTTTGCACGTAAAAGAATATGCAAAGTAGTAAGGATCCAAACTTACATCTGTTGGACTTAGCCGACCGGATAGTCTTCATTTTCTCATCTACTTGCTTCAATAGTAGCTTGGAAAGGTCCAATTGGAAACCCTTCTTCACTACCTTATACACAATATCAACTACACCACATGGTACACTATTTGGTCTACTCAATTGGAATATCTTGTACCCTATGACATACACTCCAAATCTTGTCTTGGGATCTTTGATTTTTCTTACTTTCATTTCTCTATCATCCCATTTGGCTCTAGTATTATTCTATATCTCGGTTCTCGATGCACTCCTTAGTGCATTGACTTTGTTAGTAGTTGGGTATCTGGTTATCACTTGAATGATGTTCTTTGTGATTTTTGTGGGCTCATCCAGCCATAACTTCCCATCATGATACCAACTCATAACTATTCTTATCCATTCATTTTTGAAAACCTTCAGGAAATTTAGGGCATTAACCAGACCTTTAACTTTAAGGTGCTCATGATCAATTTTCAACTTTCCATCTTCACCACACAACTTTTGATAAGTAGCAAACATCTCAAAATCTCCAATTTCCCCTATCTTGCAGTGAATATATGAACGAACATCTTCTACCAACAAAAACCTAGGTGGTATGCTTGAAAAAGCTCCCATTTTGTCAATTTGTGATGCCACTTCAGGATGAAGTTTGTATTTAAGGTCATTACAAGTAGCAGAAACAATTAAGTTCACTTCCTCCTTCTCTGCATACTTGGACTTATTCACTTTTGATGCGGACTCCATTGTTTCTTGTTTAGGGTTTTGGTAACTAACAAATGAACAACTCAGTGATGATAGTACTTACTCAAAATGGTGAAGAGATTGGTCAGAGTTCTTTAAATCTGTGCTTAAATACTCTGAAAATAATTTCCTTGAAGTCACTCTCTAAACTCTTTTCTCTTCATGATCGCTATGTGAAAAATGAACTAAGTTCACCATGTATTTATAGCATTTTCAAATTCTCGCTTAAATTTTTTTGCAATAAATGCTCGACCTAACTCATCTCGATGACAACTGTCAAACTTAGTGTATACTGCAAAATAACATAACCTCAGTTAACATGTAAATTTCCACTTGGTTAACCTTGCATAATAGTTACTGACTGGCAACTTCTCACTCGGTCTAATATATACCAACTGTAAACACTGAAAGCTCAAAACTTGTAAAACCATAATGCATCTTAATTCATGAAGATTTGGTATGAGATCACTTAGTATAAGGAGCTATATGATAGATGTATCTAATTAGAATTATCAGTTCCATACATACCTTTTCAACTTAGCTAGAGGTGGCGATGCCACCCAATCCAATGGATGAGGTTTCACCGACTACATTACTTGACTCACCATTATCATTTGATACTTTCCTCCACATAGTGTTTCTTATCCTCATGATATCTTCAATTCTATTTCCATTTTTAAATATTTGTGTCTCTACTGCTCGGTCTCTACAATATTTACTTAGGTGACTGACTTTGTGACAGTGTAAACATGCCATACCAGTAGTTGTCCAACTACAAGATTTGCCTCTCCAATTATTTCTCATGCAATTGGCTGCAATATGTCCATACCTTCCACATGTTGTGTAGTTAACCCATGTGTTATAATCCCAAGTTTAAGCATTACCTTGTCTTCTTGGTTGATAGGTCTTGCTTTGTCCTTTCGGTGTCCAGACTTGGTTCATCTTTGTTTTGCCTTCTTGTGAAGTATGTCCATGAATGTTGCAAGTGTGATAATGTTTCTTCATTGAGGATTTGTTGGGAGTCCTATTCAACTTAGATCTACATTCATGTGCTTCATGTCCAAACTTGTTACAATTATAACAATGACCATTGAAGTTATGAGTGGTTTTAGGATTACCTTGTGGCTTACTCCTGCAAATATTTGAAGTGTGGCCCGGTTTACCACAGTGATAGCATGATAACTTCTTAGGTCTTTGATTCTTGTAGGTGTTAACATATTCAACTTTCTTAGATGATTCTCCTTGTTCGGAATAGCCTAATCCAGTGGTGCTTCCAAGTCCTCTTTGACTAATCAGAAAATCATCAATTTTCCTGGAACTATCTTTAGCCTTTTTCATCATCTCATTATGTTGTTGTTGCATCTTCACTTCATGTTTCAGTCTTTCATTCTCTTCTCTGAGTTCACTAATGTCTTCAAGTTTCCTTTTTAACTCATTATTTACTCGGTTGATTTCCTAGCTTACAACAACCATTTGATTACATATCTCAAAGTGGTGCTTGGTAAGTCTCAGTATCTCAGATTCCTTCTCTTGTAGTTTCTCAGTCATTTGTCTTTTTTCTTCAACAACCAAGTTTCTCTCAACTTCTTCTTTCCTAGCATTGTTCATGACATCAATCATTCTTACCATTTTTGTTTCTTGACTAATCTACAGGGCTTTAACTTGTTCAGTCAAATGAAGATTTTTCTCAGATAAATAAAAAATTGCACTTTCATATATGTCAGATATACTGCCTGAACTGGATCCAATATTCTCAAATAGGTCATCAATTTCTTCTTCATGATAATCAGTCTCACATTGTCAAATGGCCATATCTTTTCTCTGAACCAATAACTTTTTCAACTCATTCTTAGCTTGCTTGTATTTCTCAATGAAGATTTGCATATGAATCTTTTCATTCTCAATTGTCTTGTCTAACTTGTATCTTTCCATCCTGAGATCTTTCCTCTTCAGTGGTTAAACTTCCAAATAAGAGATCTAGCTTTGATACCAATTGTTGGGATAGCAAAGATAAGGGACTGAGAGGGGACGGGTGAATCAGTACCCTCAAAAACTTTAACTAAATACTCAAACTACAATAGTAGTGACTAACTAACCAACTGAATCCATTGTTTACAACATTCATTCAAATAACTTTGTAAATGTAAAGTGCATGAAATCAAATAATAAATCAATCATGAAATGTGACACATAACACAAGTATTTTGGTTACGTATAAACCCTTGTTAGAAGGTAAAAATTGTGGTGGGGATGACACCCACAAATTCTTCACTACTGCAAATAATAAATTATGCCGGTTAAGGATACAAGTTTGATCACTTCTGGTGATCTTACCCCGTTAGGAGTAACTTATGATTGATTAGATCTACCTTGTGAAAGGATTTTAGCAACACTATTTAAGTGTGCACTCAATTAAGATATTTACAATCAGACTGTTAAGTCTACTCTGTTAAGAGATTTTACAACTTTGCTATAATAATTAGAGAATAACAAAAAATATCTGCAAATGACAACTATACTTTGTATGAATCAGATCTATGATATAATGAATAAATATCACCTTTATGTGTAGTAAACTGTACTCTATTCTTCTCGATAGACTTGAATGTTTCTGAATAAACTGAATTGAATCTCTGAGAACTTCTCTGCCTTGTAAACCTTGTTTGAATCCTGATGTCATGAAGGTGGCTACTACTTCATGATATCCTTCTTCGTATCCATGTCAAAATGACATTAATTAAAAATATATAGTAAACTACTATGATTTCCATGACCTAATTAGGTTTAGAACATCTTAGAAAACCTAAGATCTACGATGTACAAAATTAAACTAGATCTGACTATTACATAGGAATCATCACAAATTTAATGATTACATCCATAATAGATAACCCTCTATCTTGGTAATACATTTTATGGATCCGCATAAAATATTTGCATAGATAATGTGTCATTCCTGAATACTATGCCATTTCTTGAATAACTCGGTAAACACAACCTTTTCTGTTCGGTGAGTACATTGGTGCTCGGTGTATATACTGCTCGATGTTTTATTGATGATCGGTGCTCGATATACTTTGATGCTCAGTAAACATGCTCTAGTGCCTGGTTAAACATGTTTCCTTTTAGCTCTTGGTTCTGCCTTGTGACTGTTCGGTATGAATGCTTTGTTTGTTCAACTAACTAGCATATTATAGCTTGTTATTCATGCTTTACTAACTAGTCATCTTAGATAACTGATTGATCTAATTTTATACTAATGACAACATCTAATGCTCATATAGAGATAACAGTCATTAAATTATCCCTAACACAAAACTAAGGTTATCCATTTATAATAATTAAATATAATAATGTTCGAATAAATGATTTAAAATTATAATTTCCTTAGATTTAATTATAATTTAATTATTGTTCAATATTCATAAATATTATTCCAACCTAGAGATTTTAAATATTTAAACATTGTTATAATTATTAATCAAATAATTATTAATATTAGGGTGTAATATCTTACCTAGGTTCCACCTAGGGATTATAAGATTATTAATACCCCTAATAATTCAAATATTTAAAGAAAATAGCAAGGGGACATTCAAAATAATGACAAATAACTAATTTCCTTAAATAAAACATTAATAAATGTTCAAATAATATTAAAATATATTAATATAAAATTTGAGATCTCAAATCTCAATAAAATAATAAAAATAAAAATAAAAGGCCATAAATTAACAACCAACATTTAAAATTTTGAAAATAAACTAGAATAGCATTAATGTCCAAATATATTTCAAAACTTCAATAAAAGGAATATTGGGATCCAAAAAGGCAAAATTAAATAATATTTTAAATTTTAAATTTCAAATGAAAAGAAAGTGAAAAGTCAAAAACCATTAAATACTGATGCTAGTATTAAATTTGACTTATCAGAATTAAATAAATATTTTCAAAAATAAAATTTAAAATTTTTTAGGCTCCATAGGCCAACCCTAACCCTAATTTTGAAATTAGGGTTTGACCCAAAAATAAAACATGGCCCAAACCCTAATTTCTTTATTTGGGGTTTTCATGTTGGGCCAAGAGCTAAGGAGAAGAAAAATTCAATGGAGCTAGGTATACTCACAAGTATACAAGGGTGTATATATACACTTAAGTGTGTATATACACCTCTTATATACTTGTGTATATGATGCAGGAGCATCTCGGGTCCTTGGCAATCCTGTGTCACCAAAAACATGTTTGAATTTTTCTGTGTTTATCGGTTCCTTCTTTGACCGAGTTGGTTCGGTGTTGCTTGGTTTCCTTTGTTTACCTATGTTGATCAATTATCTCTTTGTCGCTTGGTGAATTTCCCTAGCGCTTGGTGATGCTTGTTTAGCACTTGGTTATCCTTGCTTTCTGAGTTGTTTATTTTGGATTTCTGTTGAGGCCGACTCTTGCATTTATATTTGGTCACAGATTTAATGTTGGTATCTATCATTGGGAAGCATGTGGACCTAGATCTAGTCATTCCTTCTATTGATGGTAGATTTGAAGGCTGACCTGGTTTGGTAGCCTCTTGTATAAATGTAGTTATTTGTTTAGAGTTTGAAGAGTCAATTCAATTGGAAGATAGGAGATAGAAAATTAGAGATTGTTGGTAGATACTCGCATGTTGGAGGACTTGTGTACTTGATTGTAATATCTGGCCTAAACCGAGAATGCCTTACAGCCCGATATGTATGAATCAATTGAAGATAATATATGAAAGTATCTACATTCTCTCTCTCTCAATGTTGTGTGTGTTGCTTTCATGTTTGATCTCTACAAGGTGGATCTGGTTAGGGTGTGCCTTTGGCCCCTCTCCCCATCTACCCTTGCGTCAGGTAGTATCAGAGCGAGCTGAGATCTGGATCTAGGTTTGTGAAACTAGGTTTGAGGGTTCCTTCTTTTCAAACCCTAGTTGAATTTTTGTGGGGTAGTAGATTGCGATCTGGCCTACAATTTTGGAGGGTTTCAAGATGGTTTGTGGGAGGTGAGATGCGGATCCAGGATTGGCAGACATGTTCAGACAACTTGTTGCTAGATTAGAAGCTATTGAAACAGCCCAGAGAAGAGGAAGACATCTTGAAGATGTTAGTGATGATGAAATTGAGGAAGAACAAGTTGATGTAGAACCTGCACTGGCGATGGATCAAGGCGAGGAAAGATTATTGAAAGCTTTGACAAATCTGAAGTCTACACCACAATTTAATCCTCCTGAGTATAATGGAAAATTGGATTCTGATGAATTGATGGACTAGATAACTGAGATGGAAAAGTACTTCGAATATGAAAATGTACCTGAGGAAAAGAAGGTGAAAATTGCAAGTACAAAGTTAAAGAGTCATGCATCCTTGTGGTGGGAACATCTGTAGTTGGACAGAAAGAGGAAAGGCAAAGAAAAAATCAAGGTATGGAATAAAATGGTGAATAAATTGAAAGGGAAGTTCTTACCTTGTGATTATTAGATTAACCTAGTTAGGTGAATGTAAAGTTTGAGGTAGAAAGATAGCTCGGTAAAAGAATATACTAAGGAATTCTATAGATTAGATATTAGATCTGGACATGAAGAAGATGATGTGGAAAGAATTGCTAGATACCTGAATGGTTTGAGAGTTTCCATCCAAGAAGAAATCAGTTTGGTCAAATTGGAGGACATTGAAGAGGCTTATCAATTTGCATTGAAAGCTAAGGAATTGAACAAGAAACATGAGCAAAGAAAAAGAGGTAGAGGTGGTAGATTTCCTAGGGGAAGAGGTAGATCTCATGGTGAAAACAGTAGATCTGAACCTGAAAAGATAACTCTAGATAAAGGCAAGACCAAGTGGAAAGATAAAATTTCATCTAGAGGTAGAGGCAGTAACTACCGAGGTGATTATAAAAAAGGTGGTTTCTGAGGAACTTGTTACAATTGTGGAGAAGAAGGACATAGATCATTTGAGTGTACACATGCAAGTAAGAAGGCCAGTAACAGTAGAAATGCTTTGGTGCAAGAAGAGTCACCGAATGAACCTGAGAAGGAAAATAACTTGATGGTAAGGAGAGCACTTTGGAGTGAAAGTAATAAGGAAGATCTAGTAAGGAAATTTTTTTTCAAGACCAGATGTAGATTTTCTGATGAAGTTTGGAAGGTAATCATTGACAGTGGTAGCTTGGAGAATCTGGCATATGAGGAAATGGTCACAAAGTTACAGTTGAAAAGATTGAAACATCTAAAGCCCTATCAAATTTCATGGATCAAAGATGAGCATACACTCTTGGTAAGTGAACAATGTTATGTGAATTTGAAAATTGGAAAGTACTATGATAAGGTGTTATGTGATATCATGCCTATGGATTGTTGTCTTATTTTGTTGGGTAGACCTTGGCAATATGATAGACATGCTATATATGATGGGAGATTGCATAAATATACTATTTGGGTTTATGGAAGAAGACAAATTTTGCTACCTTTGATTGAATAACTTGTTAATAATGTTTGCACATCTATGAATGTTTGCTTGATGGATGGAAGAAAGTTTGTTAATGATTTGAAGAAGAATGATGTATGTTTTGTTGTGATTCCTAACAAATTGAGTAAGAAAAAAGGGGATAGTGTCCCTGAGGAGATTGATAAGTTACTCACCGAGTACAGTGAAATTATTTCTAAGAATGTACCTGATGGTTTTCCACCGAACAGAAGCATTGATCATTGCATGGATCTAATCCCTAGAGCTATTTTAGTGAATAAGGCACTACATCGGTTGACACCTATCGAGAATCAGGAACTGAACTAATAGATTCAAGAATTGTTGCAAAAAGGTTTGATCAAAGAAATTTTCAATCCTTGTGTAGTACCTGTTGTATTGGCACCTAAGAAGAATGGAGAATGGTGGATGTGTACTGATCCTAGAGCAATTAATGAGATAATAGTGAAATATAGGTTTCTTAGACCGGGAATGGATGACATAATGGGTAGTTTGACTAAAGAAAAGTATTTAACCAAAATTGATTTGAAAAAGGGGTATCATCAGATTAGAATCAGAGAAGGTGATGAGTGGAAGATTGCTTTCAAGACAAACAAAGGTTTGTATGAGTGGTTGGTTATGCCTTTTGGTTTAACTAATGCACTGAGTACTTTTATGAGATTAATGAATAAAGTTTTGAATAAATTCTTGGGTAAGTTTGTGATTGTATATCTTGATGATATTTTGATATTTAGTAAGACCAAAGAAGAACATTTGTTGCATGTTAAAAAAGTATTGCAGAGGTTGAAAGAAGAAAACTTGTTGATAAATCTGAAAAAGTGTTCATTCATGAAAGAGGAAATTGTGTATTTGGGATTTATGATTTCAGCTGATGGTTTGAAAATTCAAGTGGACAAATGGAGCTGATAAAAGTTTTGAGACTCTGAAGTAGAAGGTTGTTGAATTGCCTATTTTGACATTGCCTGATTTCAATAAGGTATTTCAAGTGGAACGTGATGCAAGTGGAAGTGCAATTGGAGTTGTGTTGAGTCAAGAAGGTAAACTTGTTGCTTTCTTTAGTGAAAAGTTGAATGATGCAAAAAGGAAATATTCTATGTATGATCAAGAATTCTATGTTATTGTTCAAGCACTGAAGAAATGGAGACAGTATTTGATATCGAGTGAATTTGTGTTGTATTCTGATCATAAGGCTTTATAGTATTTGGGTAGTCAGAATAAGTTGAATTAGAGACATATGAAATGGGTTGAGTATTTGCAAAGTTATACATTTGTGATAAAGCATAAGAGTGGAGTCACTAATCGAGTTGTTGATGCATTGAGTAGAAGAAGATCTTTGATGACTGAGATGAAAATTGAAGTTCTTGGCTTTGATGACATGAGAGATTCTTATGAATTTGATCCTGATTTTTATGAGCCATGGAGAAAGTGCAGAGCACCTATTCAAGATCCACCAAGTACTAAATGGGAAGAATATTTTATTCAAGAAGGTATGTTGTTTAAATGTATTCAGTTGTGTATACCAAGAGGAGAAATGAGAACTAATTTGATAAAGGAGAAACATAGTAGTGGTTTGGCTGGACATTTTGGTGTTGATAAGACATTGAATTTGCTTAAGGAGAAATAATTGTGGCCATAGTTGTATAAAGATGTTCAAAAATTTGTGAAAGTTGTGGAATTTGTCAAGTTGAAAAAGAAGTCAAAATACTAGATTGTATACATTGATTTCTATTCCTGAGAAACCTTGGATTGACATCAGTATGGATTTTGTTCTTGGCTTACCGAAGAAAGTAAGAGATAATGATTCTATATTTGTTGTTGTGGATATATTTTCTAAATGGCACTTTTTATACCTTGTAGAAAGACATCAGATGTAGTAAATATAGCAGATCTTTTCTTTAAGGAAATTGTCAAATTGCATGGATTACTGAGGAGTATTATCTCTGACTGAGACAATAAATTTGTTGGATACTTTTGGAAGACCCTTTGGAGAAAGTTTGGTACTGAGTTGAAATATAGTTCTACATTTCACCCACAAATTGATGGACCGACAAAAGTTGTAAATCGAAGTTTGGGAAATCTTTTGAGATGTTTAGTTGGAGACACACCAAGTAATTGGGATTCTGTGTTGGCACAAGAAGAGTTTTCATACAATAATTCAGTGAATAGGAGTATTGGAAAATCACCTTTTGAGATTGTAAATGGCATACAATCGAGAGGTATGTCAGATTTGAGGGATACTGTTGATGAAAGAAAGAGAAGTGTTGAAGGAGTGAAGTTTGTTGAATACATGAAGACATTGCATGAAGATGTGAAACACAAGTTGGAATTAAGTAATTAGAAATAAAAAGACAGAGCTAATAGGTCAAGAAGACATAAGACTTTTGCAATCAGTGATGAAGTAATGGTTCATTTAAAGAGGCAAAATTCTTGTTGGAACATATGGGAAGTTGAAAATGAAGAAGTTTGGTCCTTGCAAGATTTTGAGAAAATTTGACAGTGGAAGAAATGACAGTACTGATGGATTATCCTAAGAAACAGACCGAAGAAGCTGAAAATATTTTGGAGCAAAGAATTGGCATAAGTACAAGATGAAAACAGTATATGGAATATCTAGTAAAGTGGAAGAATAGATTGATTGAAGACAGTGCATGGATTTCACAATCTGAGTTTGATGTAGCTCAGATCATACTTGTTTCATGATTCAAAGAATCATTTCACATAACCCCAGGTGTCTGATGCAGGAGCATCTCGGGTCCTTGGCAATCTTGTGTCACCAAAAACATGTCTGAAGTTTTCTGTGTTGCTCGGTTCCTTCTTTGACTGAGTCAGTTTGATGTTTCTTGGTTTCCTTTATTTACCAGTGTTACATCATCCAAACAATATGACACTTCCCAAAGATACTAGCCATATCATCTAGACAATATGTTGCATTTTCATGTTCCCTTTATGGAGGCATTTTCACGCTTATCATTGAAACCCTAAACCACGGTCCTGGTAAAATTGCCTCACAATCGATGATTTGTCTACAAACCTAGGAACTCCTGCTCTGATACCACTTCATGAAGGGTGCTCCTCTTAATACCATAAACACATAATAAAAAAGAGAAACAACAACAATTTGCAAGAATAGAAAATGGGCTTCTTATTATCTCCACAAGTGTGGAATTATAAATTTCAAAATTACAATATGCAAAGCCACATGGGCACTTCCCTTACAATAGTAGTTAGGACAAATCCTTGAATCATGACCTAGATTTACCTAGAATTGCCCTAGACAACACTATGGGCCTTCCTTATATAGGCAATTTCCACCGCCCAAGAAGGTTCTAGAAATTTTAGCCCTTAAGGCTGACCAACCCTAGAATTATTTTATTACATTAGATTCGGCTCAAAGCAACTTTTGGAACTCAAAAATAAATTTTGAAGGAAATTCATTTTCTCCCATTTCAGGTGGCCCAACTTTCGGAGACCATAAGTCATCGCCCGTTGACCCGATTAGCTATTATGACTCCATTTCGGAAAGGGGCAAAGTTCTCTATAGTGCCTGACTTGCACAAGCTCCAGTCAGTCAAAGTTTTAACCTCATTCAAGGCCTCTAAAGCCTTCAAAACTGAGTTCAAAGTTTTTGTACCCTACTGCCAATGCTAAAAAAATTCAATATCTTCAAAACTAGACTTGATTTGGCAATGAAACTTTACTGGCAGGCTGATATGACCAAATGAACCTCCAGGGGAAGTAAATAGAACATTCTGAGCTCAAATGAAAAACTTACTATAAATAGTAAATTTCCAAAAATAGAAGCTCTACACAAGATAACCCTTATTGAAAAGAAAACCAGAAATATTTTTGGTGATGCAAGATTGCTCTTACACCTAGGATGCTCCTTCATCATTAAAGAAGACCATCCTTTTGTATGTTATTCATTGTGTATTCTCCTTCAAAGGTATTATCTCCTT